>OW443298.2:13785000-15035000 GCA_937001585.2 Brachylomia viminalis | reverse complement strand
TTTACTCAGCTCGCCTAAAAAGAGTATAAATCAGAAAATTTTAAAATAAGACCACCTAATTACAAGATAAAACAGCCAAGTAAAAGAATAGAGATAATTCTGCGGAGGTGAGAATTTAGGGCGCGTCGGACTTAATTCCAACATTGAATCTAAATTGTAAGAGGGGGGCCGAACGGGGGATACAAAGGGCTGTGTCCGCGCCATTAGAGGCCATTGATACAGACTCGGATGATATAGGGGATGTTTGGGATACAAACCAAATATGACGACGAAACTAGTTTCCACACCTGCGTCCTGCGTTTACTGAGTAGTTTTAAAATCATCGATGTCCAGGTTTTTATCTTAACCATCGAGGGCCCCAGCTGCGTATTTAATTAGGGGGAAAAAACAATGGTTAAAACTAGTTCATCTTCATTTCAATTGATTACTGTTCCGAGTTGTAAGAGCATTGACTTTGTTTCATATTTATGTCTGATTTTTATAACTTTATTTTGTATTTACAGGGTTATTGGTAAAACACCATCCACCTCTTAAGGGGTCATTGTACTCATCCATATGAATAACTTTTACTATGGGACCAAATATGAAATCGCGAAAAAATCTGCTGTTCCCTACATTTATGTTTGCAGAACTCGTCAAAATGTAGGGACCAGCAGATTTTTTTTCGCGTTTTCATATTTGGTTCCATAGTAAAAGTTGTTCATAATGATGAGTACAATGACCCCTTAAGAGGTTGATCGTGTTTTACCAATAACCCTGTAAATATATGGCAATACAAGCTTTCAACCACTTTGTATCTTTGCTTCACCAATTGTAAGTCTCCTGTATCGAGACATAACTAACTACATCAGAAACGTTCCCAATTTTATTTTATTCAAATAGACGTTCACGGACGATTCGAATACGGCAAAGAGCATACAATGTACCTAAAATATAGTTGTTCGTCCCGACCCCGACCGCTGGGCGGGCATGCGACATTATTTATTAAGACCGAACTCGTGTCACCAGCAATAACCAAACTGCTACTTGTAAAACAGATTTGAGAATTTTCTCCTCCAAACTCTGGATAAATATAGGGGAATTTATGTGGATAATCCTTTGGACGATATTTAATCGTATGGTATATTACCGCTGTATATAATATTGTTGGTCTAACATTTTTTCCTTTAAGTTGTATTTTTCCTAGAGTCCCTACTTTTTCCTGTGGCAATGTTATGAATAGTGGACTAACATAACAAAGGAAACTTTGTTAGTGTGTTTAGGGCTGGTACAGCGAACGTTGATCCGGTTGATCTCCACAATCTGCTCATAGAACAATGTAGGGAAAATAACTTCCTGGACTTATTAGTTATATTATTACAGCGCTGTGTTTTAGGAAGATGTTATCGTAAAAAAATAAAACTTAATTAATTTTCCTTATTAACCGTTCAAAAACACCAGCACTAGCACGAAACAAATAGGAAAGAGGTTAAATTAAAAAAATTACCTCTTAATTGTATTCCAAACTCGAATAGACTCGAGTTGGGGATTCAAGTTAATGAATTCGAATCGTGCGGCCGGCATCAATAAATACCGAACAGGATGCGACAATAGCCTCGTGGATTTGTAAGTAGTTCGTATTGGATCGCAATAAATTTAAATTTTGTCCTGTAGGTCAGGTCGGTTGAATGTATTAAAAGAGTTATGTGGGACCAATGTTGGTCGTTATATCACCAAATTAGTAGTCAGGTGATGTTATTTGGTAAATAATTGTCTATCAATAGGTGCATTAGTGTACTGTGATGTAGTCATAACTACACGGAATCTATAGAACAAAAATAATGATGACGTTTGGTTTCGTAGTTTTTTGATAAATTTGGTGTTATTAGAAAAGCGTTAACTTTTTATAAACAGCTTTTTTATTATTTTGTTACATTGTAATAGTTAAAGTAATTGAAAACCAACCCTTCATCATTTGCCCTTATTGTTAAAATAGGAAACAATAAAAACAATTCAAAACCAGGACATCGTCTACAATTCTGTGGGACCCCTGCAATTAATATGGCCATAAATTTATCGAAACACGACACTCTATTGTATCTATAGGGGAAACATTATTTTCGGTACACAGCAGGATACAAAACCGTTAGGTACAGACGCCAGCACATCAAGCTACTACAATCTGTCAAATTTCTTTAATAGATTTTCAACTTTATCGCTAAAGCATTAAGGTTCAAGGTTGATTGGGAAAAATTGACAGTTTCGGGTAGCTTGACCTGCTGGCGTCTGTACAAATACCTATTATGGAAAATATTTAAGAGCCCATATCATCTGCCTAGCCCTTTCCCAACTATTTTTGGGGACGGCTTCCAGTCTAACCGGATGCAGCTGAATACCAGTATTTTACATGGAGTGACTGCCTATCTGACCTCCACAACCCAGTTACTGGGTAATACGATACCCCTTGGTAAGACTGGTTGTCAGACTTCCGGGCTTCTGACGACCCGTAACGACTGTCAAAGATCCACGAATGACAGCCGGGACCAAGCCAGGATTAACGTGCTTTCCGAGGCACGCATGGTCAAAGTCAAAGTCAAAGCATTTATTTCAAATAGGCACATAAAAGGCACTTTTGAACGTCAACCTTTACATTTAAATAGAATTGATTCTAGTCGCCCCTTCCAAAAGGTAGTTTTGTACGGAGAAGAATGGGCAAGAAACTCCACCGTTACTCTTTTAAAATGTGTTACAATATTTTGTATACATTAATTATATAATTATATGTGAAGACGATGCACCTATAATAAAAATTACCCTACCACAATAGGTAAAAAGAATTTAATGGCAGGGGTCTTGGTATGTAAAGATGGTCTCCCATCCACGGACCAATCGCGTCAAGCGTAGCTTAACCTGATCGGTCGATCCATGCGGCTGTTATTACTAACCCACTAGCCCACAGAGAGCACCCCACACTAGAGCCATTATTGGATTTTAAATAGTAGGTACTTATTAAACGTTTTTATATTTTATGTTTTAGTATTTACTTAGGTAATAGGTAATACGGGCTGGTGTCCGCAACTCCACGTCAATGCGCGTATTTTGCGTACGGGAACCTAGTATTTAACCCAACTAGTATTTACTTATATTGAAATTAATAGTGACAAGTCGCTCCGCAAATACGACCGCAAACACTTAATTAAGACTCGGTATTAGCAAACCAAAAGCTGATAAAGTGAACTCATTGAAAATATTTTTCCTGTTTAACACACAATAATCACGTGAATTTATCAATTACAAGGAAAACATTGTGTTTACTGGAAATAGAACAAAAACATTTGTATTGTTTTAATTAACCTGATTAGCAGGAAACTTTGTATGTTGTGGATAACCACAGCTCTATACTGACTAACTAAGCATTACCTATACATTTAGAAGCTACTGTGGCTACCACTTTTCAGGTCACCCTGGCAGACTTGGTACCTACTCGCCTTGCAGACTACCTATTCATCCTATTTCGAAATATCTGCCATTGGTAAATAGTTAAGGAGGAAGGAGGACTTACACAGAATATGTGTGTATACGCCTTTAATAAAAGTTATTAATATAATTATCTATATTTCCATACTTTAAGCACACGACGGTTATTCTTCCTATAGAACAAACCACGAAATCTGGCGCTTCTAAGTTATATAAATGTGGTACATGTCTCTACATAAATCTAAAAATAAATAATAAATGCACTAAAAACTGTCTTCTGGACTAAAATCAGTATTTTGGAAAACTTTTGTATTAAGTAAATTTTGTACTACATATTATATGTTTTGGAAATTAAACATTAGCAATAGAGAAACTTTCCCATAGATTAACCGTAAACCAATAGACTAAACAGCTATCCCATAGACTTCATATGCAACGGTAAGTCTGCAACCAGCTCAATTAAAACTACCAATAAGTTAACAATAGGCAGTAATTACGAATGCATTGCAACGATGACTGTCGCAGCGAAGCTCATTTCATATTTGGGAGGGTTCAAAACAACGGTGGGATAGTCCGGGGTCGGGTCGAGTCCCGGCGGGCTGTCAATGCCCTGTAATCATAGACACACATTCCCACGACGGAATGACAGACGCCACGTTCCACAGAACAATAGAATACGTGGTTAGGACAAAGATAATTGATTTGAAGAATCGTGTAATGACTTTCATACACAACTTTATGATTTTCGAATTATTATTCTTATAAACGAATGCAAAAGTTACGCAAGAAAATAAAGTAGCGGTGTGATTTCATGATTTGACTAGGGAATCAAAGTTTAGTTGAAAAAGTTTGTATAAATAAGAAGAAACGACTTTGGAAACTCAGAAGATTGTTACTTTATGAATTCTTTGTTAATATTTAAAAGCATTAAGGTTTTAGCCCGATGTGGGTGTACGACCTTATCGGCCTCGTGGGATATTATTATGTAAAATATGACTTCACGATATAGGTATCGTGAAGTCATATTCAACAAATTAACAAAGCTTTCTGGAAAAGTAAATTGAAATGTAATAAGGTCTTATATCCCTTAAACATCATAACGGTAACACAGTCACAATCACAACACTAGAAGTCCGGACACACCGCCATGTTTTATTCCGTTTTTAAAACGTTTCGATTCTCGAATCGATGTGATTCGATACTGAATAATGTCTTTTGATACGTCTCGCTTTATGAAGCTCTCGGCTCTTCGATATTTTTCCGTTTACGATTTATTTGCGTTGCCTCATAGCGGAGTTTACGTAGATATTCTTTTCATTTTATTCAAGCTTTGAACTGTTTTTGAGTCTGTGTTTATTTCTTTTATGTTTATGTATTTTTCTGAACGTTTACAAATATGAATTTTCTTTTGGATTAATGAATGGTAAATGTGAATAAACAATTTTACTATTCAATAGCTAAAATAAATTGACTAAAATGCTGGTCGTATTCATTTTACGTTGTAGGCATAGCTCTATTTTCATGGTCCCAAATAGTATTAATACTACGTAGTTATGTAGGTATAGCCAATAGGGGATTTAAATTATGTTTATATATTTTATAAAGCGTATACAGGTACCGAATACCACAGTTGTAGAAGATGTTTGGACTTTCAAGAGTCAAACAAATTTTTCACGTTTGTAATTTAAAATTATCCACTATTGTCACTAACAGAAAGAAAATAAACCGCCGATTTGTTTGAAAACCGACTTAAATCACAGTAATAACATACATCACAGACACCTCATTGCGTCATAGAAACAAATTGCACACGATAGATAGTGTTTGGTACAAGGTGCGGTATACCACGAGGCGCGTGTCATATGAATTTGGGCTTTATTATCAGGTTTATACGAGTTATGAAGATATGAGTTAGAATGTAAAGTGCAAGCGTGTGGGTCAGTCGCACCGAGGTCGTTACCAAATGTCAAGCAGACAGGATCCGTGTCATTGTCGCAGTGTTTGACTGAACTAATCAAAGAAGTTGTCTTTCATACTAAAATTGAACCTAGAAAGTTATTACAAAATCTAATTTAATCTGACATCAGAGTGTCTTGTTTTATGATTGGATAATAGTTAGGTGTCATTGTTAGGAGTACGAGCACAGGGGTATGCTACGAGTAAAGGGGTAATAGAAAAAAATATTAAAGTTGTAGACATTTATATTTAATTTTGTTATATTTATGGTGTATGTACAGGATCAATCAAATCAAAAACAAGATTATTGCAACGGTCCAACACTATCGCTACGAGAAATTGCACACTTAATTTTTATTTCGCATAGTTAATAGTTAATTTATGTTTGAAAAATTATATTACCTGAAAGCTCTACACCATTTTTTTTTCAGGGTGTGAAATCGTCAAACAACTTCTCCCGCTCTGGGAGGAGCGGGAGGGCGTGTCAGACTCTTACTGACTAAAACCCACCCGTGTTCCTTCAGCTGCCTGTGCCAGGGGCCACGGCACGGTACCTAACCCTTTCGGACTTTCCCTCGACCCCGGCTGGCATCGGCCCTAGCGGACCCCATCATTGGTGCTGACATCTCTTAGAGGCGCGCGTGGAACACAACGCGCCGTCGACCCGGGCCTGGTCCTCATCGAACGGCGAGCTACCCATTGCTCGCCGTCCGCAAGCCCGCGCCTACGGTGGCCGGGAATCGGCTTGGGATTCCCGACGCCCAAGCTCTACCCCCTAAGTTCTCGATATTTTCTTTATTGAACATTCACATTCATCTATCGTAGAAAAGCAACGAGTAAGTACTTACTTTTTCTACATAACATTGCCTTCATAAACAAAACACGTTTGTTAAAAATAAGTCACTATCAATAGATGTGGCAATAATTACAGAGTGACTAATACTCAACCTTCGTTTATTACCCACTACCAAATTAGGAAAGAAAATGATCAATATTTTAAAACAAACATACTTTCTAATGAATCACTATGGCTACACAACATTAATATTATCTATCTACCTACAAATTCAAGGCACGGTATTACCACGCTTACTAGGCATGCAAAGTTTCATAAACCCAGAGTCAACTCTAAAATAATACGAGCTGCTTATAAACATCAGTGCAGATACTCATTAAAACAGAAAATACCTACACATACTAGAAAATTTCCCTCCTTTTCTTCACTCAGCAACATCTGATTTTATCTCACCGTACCTACTCCATAATAACAGGGAGAAGTATAAAAACATTCTTATAAAACCAAAGCGACTCATCCATCATAAAGTTGTTACTAAAGGAACATAATAACAGCGATCAATAAATTATGAGAAATGCGGTGCCTTCTAACCTCATTAAAAACCATAAGTTCAGGGGTCACAGTCATTAGAAATGAAGGCCAATTCTTGTACTTAAAAAACGTTCAAATTCAAGTCGCAATCTCATCTGAGCGACAATCAATGTCAAAAACTTGTTAAAAATGATTTTTTGACAGATGGAGACAGGGGTTAGAATGCGAACGTTCTTAATAATACGGGAATTGCCCCTCTGGTACGCACGGCGACATTATCAAGCCATACATTTGCAGTATAAGCTAACTTCTCATTATACGAAAAGTCCATACAATGCGAAGTCAGTTAAAACTGGAAATGCTTGATATGTCGTCGTGTGTACGGGGGTCACACTGAAAGTTTTTAGGATAAGCAGCCCTCAGATCATATAAACACAGAAGCAGCCGATGAAAAATTGATTTCAATTTCGAATTGGGAAGTCTTTGGGAATCTATAGATGTGTAATGAATTCATATGTCATGTGTTTTTATAAATAGGCGGCAATTTAAAAAGTGTCTGTTGTGCGTCGATATGGATTTGACTAGAGAAAATTTTCGTTCAATGATTTATTACTTTCATTGCGGTCTTACTCAACAACAATGTCGCGAGAAGGGCGTCCTTCTACGGCGACTACTGAAGATAACGTGAGTGCTGTGTGGCTAATGGTAGAAACTGATAGAAGGGTGACATATCAACAGATTCGGGCAGCTTTAGGCATTGGTATGAGACAAGTACAAAAAGTCTTACATGAACCTTTAGGCGTCAGAAAGCTTTGTACTAGATGGATACTTCATAATTTGACGAAACCAAAAGACAACCTGAGCAATGGATGTTTCCGTTTGAAGATTTGCCGAAAAAAGTAAAGAAGGGCAGAAGTCAAGGGAAAAAGGTGATTGTCAAGTTCTTTGGACGGACAATCATTTCGCAATAATTGTCCTAGAAAATAAAAAGACGCTTAGCAGATTGGTATGTCAGTCAGTTTTTACCGGTTGTCTTGGAAAATGTTACACAGCAACGCCCAAGAAGTAGGATCCTCCTCCACCGCGACAACGCTCCAGCTTACGACGCCAGACGGACTATCAAATATTTGTGTATCGAAAGTGTGGAGTTAGTAAGTCATCCTCCTTACAGTCTTGACCTGGCACCTTGGGACTTTTATTTATTTCCAAAAATAAAACATAAACTTAGAGGAAATCGTTTTATGAACCCTGAAGATGCCATGGCTGCGTTTGAAAACGGCGTGGAAGAAATCCCCAAAGAAGAGTGGGCCCACTGCTGCAGTCAATGGTTCCATCGCATGCGACGGTGCTTAAAAAGGCACGGAGACTATTTATTTATTTATTTAACCATTTATGTACACACTTATATAAACAGACAAGAAGAAAATAACAGAAAAATAGATACAACTCGACTCAACTACTTCGAATAGCAAACAAATTTTAACAGGCTTCTACATTATTCCGTTTTTTATTTTCTAAAAACTTTCAGTGTGAATAGAATGATGATGGCGACTGATTGTCATCGCGAACGAATGGTAATTTAAATAATGACTGCAGCAAACGATAGTGAAAGATATTGCGCATACGGTACGTGAATGTTTGTCGCTTTTACATTACAGGTGCAGATATATGTTCTGTGGGCCTAGCACAAACGCACGGAGTACGTAACGTAAATCAGAACGATTTTGAAAATACTCCTGCGCCTGTTACTACTGACTGCCTCGTAGGTCTAGTGATCACAAGCGCTACAGCTGAGCATGATATCTTGGGTTCGATTCCCAGGTCGGGAAAAGTTTTATTTCGTTTTTCCATAAGTAGCAGCCTTTTTTTTTGAAGCTGGGAAACCATCAAATAACTTTTTCCGCTCTGGGCAGAGCGGGAGGGCGTATCAGACTCTTACTGACTAAAACCCACCCGTGTTCCTTCAGTTGCCTGTGGCAGGGGCCACGGTAACCCTTTCGGACTTTCCCGCAACCGTGGCAGGCATCGGGCCCTAGCGGACCCCATCATTGGTGCTGACATCTCTTTGAGGCGTGCGTGGAACACAACACGCCGTCGACCCGGGCCTGGTCCTCATCGGACAGCGAGCTACCCATTGCTCGCCGTCCGCAAGCCCGCGCCTACGGTGGCCGGGAATCGGCTTGTGATTCCCGACGCCCTGGGCGTCTCCTGCGGCTCACTAGCAACCTGGAGTCTGTATTTGTGCCCAAGTTGATAGCAATAGGCTCGTCACCTTTTACATGATACTTAATCATAACTGTCGAAGCGTGGGTGTACCTACTATGGATACATCTCTGGCTAACCCTTCAGGGAAATGAGGCGTTATGTTATGTCGAATTTACGTTACGTTTCGTTCACGTTACGGTTACGTTTACGTTACGTTTACATTACGTTTACGTCGCGCGTTCGTACTAGGGCCTCTGACTTTAGCCAACAATTACGACAACAGAGATAAAAGGGTAATGATGACAGACAAGACTGACAAACAAGACACCTGTAGACAGGCATAGAATACTTCCGAGTGCATATTCTACTGACCGATTGATTACAAATGAGGTCTGTGATGCAACAATAGACATTTCATTTGAATAGCTAGCCGGGTCTCGTCCTCGAACTTATTTAGAAATATTTAGTTACTAACAATAGACTATGTAGAATAGAACAATATTTTATATCAATCAACTGACCTATAGTCCTATATTCTCCAATATGTATTGACTGTCGAAACAGTTTTTATACCTCATTACAGTTTCAGCTATTTTAAATAGCGTTCGTTACACCTTTGTATGTAGGTACTGGTTTGTTACAAAATGAGTAAATATAACTAATCAGTTCACTAAAACATTAGTTAGTTAAGCAAGAATGTATGTCACGATCCTATGGTTGTTCGTCACCACACTTAGATAACGACGAAAGTGTTCAAATGTGATATTGTGCAACGCCTATTTAAGTGAGACTGAATAACACCAAAAACGTTACGTTACGTGCTATACCTATCTCTATTCAGTCGACGATGGCGCTTGCGCAACCAATAAGATTGCTTTGTTCATCATTATGTTACACAAAAGTAGATCAGCTTTATTTTTCTAATGTTAATCTGAGTCAACTATTTAATGGCTTTGGCTTATAGAAATTGGTGTTAAATACATGAATATAATCGATTACTTAACAATGAACATGCAGAACACGTAATATCAAGACCAAACAAAAGCTTGAAAAACTAAAAAGTGTAACAAAGAGCATAAACCTACCTACCGGCGCATTCTAAAACAAAGAAGTGTTTATTGCGACGAATCATTAAATTACAAAACATTAGCGTTGGACGTTCCGTGTTATGACAATTTTCATGTAAATGTCAGGATCGCGTGCATCGGTACAACGACACAGTACAATTAGTCAGGAGTGGATAGACCGGTGCGTGCTCCAAACTATTCCGATCTAAAGCAACATGGCCGTAATGCGCAAAACTAATAAACACTAAATACCTACGCATAGGACGTCTCTACCACATTAATAGTAAAAGCTTTCAGGAATTGATGCCATTCAGGATGTTACGATGCTTTATCAAGTTATAAGCCAGCAAGGTCGGATTTTCAGTAGCTTGATATACTGTTTTATGCATGTTTTTATCTGCATAATAAACAACCTCTGACTACTTGCATTACAATTATGCAAACGGATCTAAATGCGGGTGGCAATGTTAGCAAGGTCGCTCATTGATTGAAGTTTATATCTATTTAATTTTACAATTAAAATCATATTGATCACAAATTCTAAACGGGCACGTTTAAGATCGAAAAATATTTTAGACAATATCATTGATTATTTTCAAAGTTGTGGCAATCGAGTAATAAAAAAACAATTGATTATTTTTCACTTTTTAATTGTGGAGCAGTGGCCCAGTGGTAACGACCGCGACTTACGAGTTGTAGGTTCGAACCCAGAAAGGCGCTTTTGTTTGTGTAAATTATTGCTACTGCTCTCAACGGTGAAAGAAAACATCATGAGGAAACCGGCATGTCATAGAATCAAACATTCGAAAACATGCGACATCTACCAAACCGCACTAGGCCCGCGTGGCGAATTACGGCCCGCTCTCTCTCACCGAGAGGAGGCCAGTGTCCTAACAGTGGGAACATTATAGGCTGATTATGATATGATGAATTGTGGTGCCTACCCATAAATCCGTGTGCCTACCCCACACAATTCCTTTACCATTATTTGCTATGTAAGTAGATAACAGTGACAGGAACTTAAAACATCATTAACATACACATAGTGATAATCGTATTATTTAAGCTGACTCGAAAACTACCCAAGCAAAGTTAATAAATTTTCATGGGACCACTTCGTGAGCTTCCTCTACCAAATGAAAAAATAATCACGTAAATCGGCTTCACGAAAACAACTCCCGATTGTATAAATTCCTCGTTTTCTTGAAGTCGGGTAAAAGGTTTCTTCGCCACTTACCATGCACGAAAAGGCTTAGGTATTTAAGGTCCCATTAATATGTTTCAAAACAGCCAATATACACCTTCTGTGTCATTAGAATTTTAGTAAGTCGTTCGTGGCATCAGCTCTACTCTGCTCTCAATGTACCTACATATTGCATGAATTCGTGCACTGCCGCAAATGAGTTTCTGAACCAATTATTTTACTTTTAAATAATTCGTAAGCCATTTCTAACCATATTCATTCAACTTTACAAATCATGTGTTAGATAATGAATTGAAAATGCGAGATTTTACGTAGACAAAAACATTGACTCATTATGTAAAATTGTCGCAAGTAACCACCATAATTATGGCAAAATTATTTTATCAAATCCAGTTGTCAATATATAGGATGCCAATGCCCGTCCTTCAGACATAGACCCTAGGTCACCCAAAAAGGAAGTGCAATAACAAAAACAACATGTTTATCAAGCACTTGAACATAAGAATACGAACACCAAGTTCATTGACCATTTTAATGAAGTAAACATAAATTCAGTTTTAGGTATCACGGTAGGTACAGAGAACATTCACTTCGCTCGACGTCGAATTCCATCTGTAAATTCAATTACAGTTGACAAAGCGTTAACGTACTCGCCTTGGATAGTAAGACATTCGACACCGAGAACTTTCACCGAGCCGTGTCGACTTGCGCCAGTACGGGCACTGGCAGAAACTCTTCGAATGTTGCAGTTCTGATTTGTAGGCTCATAAATTCATGATCTATGTAACAGTTAGACGACACGTTTGGTGTAGTGGCTACAGTGGCTAAGTGTAGTCAGCGAAACCAAATGGTCCTGGGTTCGAATCACGGTAGGGGCAAATGTTTGTATGATGAATATGGACATTTGTACCCGAGTCATGGATGTATATTTATAATATGTATGTATTTACGAAAAAAAAAATGTATTTAAGTAGTGTATCAACCATCTGGTATTCTGGTAACACAAGCCTTAAGTGCTTAACTTGGAACTAGATGGTGCTGTGTGCAATGTCAGACGATATTTATTTATTTAGTTATAACTATTGTTAGGGAATTCTATTTGAGTCAAGAACCAGTGGGTGTTTGTAGTTTCACTGTGGTATACCTAGTTTTTTTAAGCAAGAGTTGAAAGCTAGATTATCTAGGATCGCAATTGTTTTATCAACATCGTTCATAGGATATTCAATTTTCCATTGCATTGGTCCAAGATTAAATTTACTTTATGAGTAGTTTTAAAATCTTCTATTGTATCAAAGGATAGAAAGGTACACCTAGGACACTGCCCCAAGAGACCAACATTATTTGCAATGATGTACGTATTAGTTTATTTATTTAATTATATTTTCATAGGTACATTATTACTGCTATTAGTATAGTCTTTAGTTTAAAAGGCTCTGTCGCTATCTACAGTCCAATGTCCTTCACTATTTGCTTCAATTGAGTTCTAAAACATAGTCTCATGTTACAATTTATAATTAATACAATAATTTTACATTCATTAATTTTAATAACGCTCCTATCTCCTATCTGAAAAATCATTACTCAACCACTGTTTCATCGGTATAGGTACAAGCGTATTCAAAACACATTTACTATCACTTTTATAATCTATTTCATAAATGAAACTAGACCTGAATTGCGTTATGATCTATGGCTCGTTCAATACAATACACACGTATAAAGATTTCGCAAGATTGCTCCACTAACTGGCCACAGTGACTACAAAACCGTGTAAAATAGCATATTATAACTTAAGTCCTTCATACATTTTAATATTTTTGTAGGAAAACAAATCGCATCCTCAATATGAAGTTAACTGAGCAATTATATTCGCTTTAATTATTATTTTAGTCAAGGTCCGTTTGTTAAGTAAACTATTATTACAATTTTATTGTTCCGACAGATCATCTCGAACCTTAGTAACTAACTAACGAAGGTATATGAAATAAGATTCAGCAGTAGTGTAACTTCTAAACATAGTAGTTATTTTTCATTTTAACTGCCTTGGTGGAGAATTAGGAGGAAGTGATGTCGTTATTTCAATATTTCAGAGGCTTACAAATAAACATTAAAGATGGTATAAGATTTGTGTAGAAAGACGGACAATGCACTCGGAAATTGGATTGCCTCTGGGCCAAGCATCGTCCGAAGTCGACTTGTACCTAATTGGCCGTTTGGCTCGCCTCAGTCACGAGCGAACCGAGTCCGAACGAACAATCTTGAGCTCACTCGAGCCACAAACACTCTAGCGCAAACACACTGGCTATTGTGATACAATCAAAGAAATTGAATTACGATTTGAAAAACGAACAGAAAGCCTTTGCACTCTCACAAAAAAAGGAGCGCTAACCTTGTAAATGTTATTGTTAGACGGCCGACATGAACATTAAGTAAATCCACTTCGAGTCGCAAGTTTAGTTTCCAATACCGATGATTTTCTGGCGGCTTTGGCGCGAGGCCCGAGCCATTAGGATGTTGGCGGAGCGCCAACATCGCTCGAGGTGCAAGTATTTATTTGTAAGCTCAACATTCAAGGAAGTGTGGAATCTTGGAATAGAAGCCATGTGGAGTGTCGACTCGCTAGAAATAGTGCGAAGGAATTCTTTATCCAAACTGATTAATTACTTTTGGCGAAGCTACCATGGAATACTCATATGGGCTGAATATAGAACAGCAGATTTATGGAAAATTATATAACTCGTCCATCATCATTTTATCAACCGTAGTTATATTAATAAAGTATAAAAAAGTAACATTCACGGACGTGGCGAAGAAGCACAATTCGCGCAACTGCGTACGCGCGGCGGTTTCCCAATGGCCAACGATATTGACCGACAAACCGCGCTTGGAGGACAGAACTGTTTACTACTCGAACACAAGTGAATTTCGCTTGCGACACATGAAATACTGGAGGCGATAACATGTGAAAACAAGCATTTATAATATGTCCCAAGAGCCAACATAAAACGCTTCCATTATGAACGCTAACACCTAAAATCCACAACCTAGCAATCTCATGTATAAAGACATAGACTTTCATTTATGTGGCAGCTGAGTAAATAACACATCACTCCTACTAAGAGACAATATAAATAGATACAAGATTAAATAAACAGTGCTATAATTAATTGCTTTATTCACTGCCTTGTTTATTTTTGTTTGCTAGCTTGACATAATTTAAAAGACAATCCAAAACTTGCAGACGATATAGGAATGGTCGTCCGCAATATTGTTGGTCGTGTTCATATTAATGTGATGCACTTTGTAGTTAGTTTCTTCTTTTTTCTGCTATTGCAATAGGTTGCTGATGTTAACCGTTGACAACGGTGACTACAACTGGGAACCGTTTCCTACGTATTCAATAAAAAAAGGACGGCATTCTGATGGATGGTTAATCTGTCTGTGTGTAATTGGAATAAAAAATAATTGAAAACATGCTGTACGTACACACAATTTTAAAGGGGACTTAACCAATATTAAAACTTGGCTACGTGATACAAATTCAATCGTAAATTACAGCTAATTAACAAGTACGAGAAGTCGTTGCATTAATATTTAAAGAACCGGTCGTATAATTAACCGATTGATAGAGAACAATGATAAATACCGTAAGTAGATATATAAATATATCGCAGTAGTGTGGTGCTGAGATGCATCGGCCCACATCGGCGTGCGCGCAGGCGACCTACACGGACCTTGTTACGATGTGGGACACACACACACACACACCACGAACTGAGACATTACAACTCATTTATATTCGATTGTTGACAATCCATATTAATATCGCCGACATAAAATAAATAGTTCTCTCAAAATACGGCACTTGATTTATATCCAATTGTTTACGAATATGAAACTTCAATTCAAAATTCTCATGAGAATCTAGTCTAAAGAGACTTTAATAACAGTCCAGTCAAAACAAGATATAAATATAACCGTCTGAGTCCTGAGTCTAACCTTTACTGTTATCTACTCATTTGAAATTCCAATAACATTGGATAAATCAATTTTGAATAGAAATACGCAAGTCGAAGTTGTTTAAGATACTTTAATATCAGTTAAGTAGTTAGAGAGACTTTATGAAATAACCTTTGAGAACCAAACTTATAGGCGTAATAAAACATGATCATAGAAAACTACTGGATGAAGGAACGCAAAATTATTTGAAGAAGAAGTTAAGTAAGCATTTGAAGATTCAAATAAAAGATAGATGGATTTTGTGAAAGTTTTTTTTTTTATCCATTCTATTGCCAGAAGGTATTCACCCCCTGTGAATACCTTCTCAGCTGACAGTTGATAGACATATATCGAAGAAAATATGTTGCGTCGAGCCCAAATACCATACATATCAAATTAAAGTCCCATTCAAACTTTATGGCGGCTCGAACATGAGGCGAATTTCAGTAACCAAGAATATTGGCATACAGGCAAAAGGTGATTCTAAAACAGTTCCCAAGAACATTACCCGTACGAAAAAAAAATTAAAGGCATTAAACTCCTTATCGGCATCGAACAAATGATCAAGTTCCCAATACGTTGATACAATTAAGCGGTTATTCGTACCACTTACATCGCTATCTCGCAACTGGGGCGTAATGTATGCAATCAACATCTCGATTGGAAGCAATCAATATCGATGTATTAGTTTATCGGTGAACGTTCTCTAATCGATTGTAACTAGCGTTTTAGTGCTTTTATTAATGTTACTTGCTGCCATTTACGTGATAGATGTTTCTATTAAGTGCTGTTTTATTGATGTTTGTGAGGCTACCGATTAAAAATCTTTGCCGAAATTATCTTCTGATGTAAGGATTTTATTGGAATGTTTATTAAGAAAGTAATGATGTGAGAAAATAATACGAGGTAGGCAGATTAAACATTCTCAACAATATTATTTCTAAATTTAGAAGTGCATGGTATTGTTGAGAAAGTTTAGTCTCAGATATCACATATCTTGTCGATAATAACACAGACCGTGATTACCTACTATACAAATATCACAGTGTTGTAGGAATCTAGAATATGGTATTAACTACTTTTTCCAGACGAAGACGTAACTTAATTATATTGTCGTCTCATTAGTCCTTCGTTAAATAAATCATTCCCATCTTTTATTCGTCATCCAACTGTTTGATTCAAAACATTTTCCAAATGTATTGTACGTTTTATCACTTATTCAATTCAATGAAACTCAATATAATTGTTCTTGAAAAGGGTTCGCCACTTCGAATTATTTAATAGGACCAATTATTTATTTATTTGAAACAAAATACTATATGCTATCAAGGTGAGTGCACGGTGCACTAAAACCTTGCTAGGTTGTATTGAACACGATGTGACTTGTTTTAGCTATAGCCTCGGTGCCGCCACTTTCCACCATGTGCCTCAAACCTGTTTCTGTTGCCACAATGAGTGCTAGTACTAGTGTTTCTAACTCAATAAGCAGGTCTAGCTACTTTTTTAGTCGAACTTGAATGATGAATGTGATGCTTCCTTTGCTCCATTTCCTTGTACTTCTTAAGAATATTTTGGTTGTGTGTTATCTTTATCTTCGTTTGTATAATCATCTTCGAGGATTTCTTTGTTTAAATTGAACATTTTTTCCGATGTGATGTCCTTGTATGCTTTAGCTAAGCCGCTTTATTATCTCTTTTTTTTTCAATCTTTAGACTGCGTCATTAATCAAAAAAAAAGTCGTTTAAAATATGCAGTTTCCAAATATCACGACAGTTGCTTTATCAAAAGCCTTGAAGCCTACGTGTTAAGTCACGTTTTAATAAATATTTCAATATCTCTCTAACCGCAGTAAGTCATTAATCCAATCTCTAATGCTTCTAAGATTTCTCGTTGAGAAGCAACTCAGCTTTCTTCGATTATAGATCAAGCAAACCTAGCCCCGAGTTTGTTTCTCTGACTTCTCAGAGATTGACACGTGTATATGTAAATCGAATCTTTTACCAACATGTGGTGTTAGAATTTAAATGCTAGTAGAAAGGTATACCTTTCTTCCCTTTTTTTCCCTATAAGGAATGGTGTTGAAAGAAAACATTCCAGACAATCAATTATTGAGCCAACACTGAATCCTTAAAACTGTAGCTCGACCTTGTCTGATATGTGTAAACAATCCGCTTACATAACGAGGCCACCCTAGTTAGCGTCCATTACTGAGCGGCTGAGCGTTTGGCGTTGCATGACCGAAACAATTTTAATTACAAAAAACAACTGCGCACGCCTTATGTGTAACGAATACATATACAATGTGCACATTTATACATAATAAAATATTTGTTTCGTAATATTTGGTAGATCGAATCGAAATGATGGCAGTGAAGATATTTGAAGAGAGTAAAGAAGATCGATTTTCCCAGGTCCATTTGATTATTCAGGAGTTCTTGACTGCCGTCTACAACCGTTGCATAAGCTTACTGCTCATAAAAACAGACTCTGTTTCTTTTAAGAGATGATACACTTATTTCATCTCCTAGATGGGATATATCCCAAGAATCGTGCTAAGTTCAGTTAAAATTATGCTTTATTGACTGACCGGTTGGTGCAGTTGGTAGCGACCCTGCCTTTTGAGCCGCTGGTCCCGGGTTCGATCCCCGGACAAGTCAAACATTTGTGTGCATGAACATGTCTGTTTGACCTGTGTCTGGGTGTGTAGGTATATGGATATAAGTATGTATATCAGTCATCAGGTTACCGTAGTACAGGTTACAGACCTTGTGTGGATGTTGTCTCATATTATTATAACATGCTAGGCATTTTATTCAATTGCATATAATTATTGATAGATTCTGGATGGATGGATTATTAAGATTTGAATGAACAATTCAGCTGTAATATGAATTAAATGAAATGTAGATTTAAATGAGTACGCTATCAGCAAAACTTTACCAACACGACAGAAAGATTCCGATTCTAGGTCATATTTTAATTGATGAGCACATCAACTACGTGCACTGAAGGCCAAGTCGTCTGCCTTTCTGGATTCTATTAAGGAGTTGCTAAATTGTGGGTGAACATTTTAGCTTCATATTTCTTTTAAACCCATTATTAATTGTATATTTAATTTTGAAAGTGACTTAAAAGACTTAACCTGTTGATCTTTCTGATATAGATATTATATTCATTTTATTTGAATCAATACTAAGAAAGTATAATATTGTGGTATAATATAGTGGGCTCTCGGACCCCTAGTGTTATATATGTATAACACTAGGGGTCCGAGAGCCCACTTAGTTTTTCGAGACATCGCCAAGCGGTTGGTCAACTCTACACGTGACCTGTGAGGGCTGGCCTATTTTTTGGCCAAAGAATCAGCATTGCCACACAACGTGGCAATGCTGCCAGCCTTTTGGGCACTTTTCCTGTTGACGAATTTTTTGATGCAATTTGATTTATTCTTTATTTTGTATGTACTTATTATTATTTTAAGACTGCTAGCTTTTTAAATTACTTATGTAAATATTAGTTCAGGTTGCATATTATGATAGCAAAAAAACATTTATGTTTACAAAAAAAAAGTGACCATTTTGTTTTAGGAACTCGTCCTAGAACGGTTGATTTGACTGAAACCTTTTCTATTACTTTATCCTAAATGCAAAACAGTTTATCCAATTGGTGAGGAAGTTATATGTGTTGATCCAATTTAGTTTGAAGTAACATCATCATATTCATTGTATCCAGGTTGATATAATATGTGTATAAGTCATTTGAGAGGAAGGAGTGGGTGGTCAATAAAAGGGCTTAATATAACTTAAAATAGAGAGGTCAGGAGATCAAATAATGTTATTTGTTTTAGCGGGTCTGTTATTAATACAATTGAGTAGAAACTTTTTTTTTTTTGAGCTTGGGAAATCATCAAATAACTTCTCCCGCTCTGGGCAGAGCGGGAGGGTGTGTCAGACTCTTACTGACTAAACCCACCCGTGTTCCTTCAGTTGCCTGTGCCAGGACCCACGGTATCCCTCTCTGACTTTCCCGCAACCCTGGCAGGCATCGGCCCTAGCGGACCCCTTCATTGATGCTGACATCTCTTTGAGGCATTGAGTAGAACCCTGGATATTCATCACTATATCTAATTTTGCTTTACCTACACTGTGGGTTTATCTCATTGTTCATAATTATCATTTGTTCAGACCGGTGTACTAGCATTATTCTAAAGTATGTTTGTTTCATGTTTTGGTTCTGCTCTGCCTCTTGACGAATTGGGATGTAAGTACCTATATTGTTCTCAAAGATAGGGCAGATTATAGAAAAGAATTACCTACCCAAGATCTTCATGTCCTTCATTATTTAAGTATACAGTTTGCAACATGTTAAATAGAAAATAATTCTCGGCTTTCATTTGCAAGGCCATCGTCGACGTTGATTCGCTCCACTTTTCGTTAAAACTTTCTGTTTGCGACTTAATCCTACAAAGTCTAGGTTACAAGAAATAGAAACTGCATTAATTTTTGTATGCGATGTGATGTTTACCGAGCTAGTATATTTACGACGTGAACGCAATTACTAAGATCTTTACGTAACAGCGTTTTAAAACAATGACTTTAATTTCAGTTCAGTCTCTGTAATAGGCATTTACTGTTATTGCACGTCCATTCACATCATATAATTGAGATTGTATAATCATTAATGATTTCTAATAATTACTTCTGTTACATAAATAAATATAAACATAACAAAAGACTTCAACGCACGAAGAACAGACTCAATATGGAGCGTAGGTATGAGCTTAATAATTATTTATTTGGATATAGATGATCAAAAGAGAGCAGGACTATCTTCAGGTGTCAGGCAAGAATCAAGATGAATTAACATGGCGTCTTCATTGCCATTGAATTTATAGTCGAACGGACCTTTTGCCCAGATATTTCAACTTTGAGACCTTTACTGATGTTTTATGCTTAAAGATAATTTTGGTGGTAGCCGTAAGTTTTTTGTGTATTCCACTAGTTTGTTGGTAATATTGGTATTCTTTCATTTATCTATTCTGAACGATATCAAAGCCATTCATATTCTTTGTGGTTATTTGTTTTAATTTCTGTGTCACGCAAGAGAGATCGTGTGAAAGAAAAGCTGTGTCTAGCTCTGAATATTCACTTAGGTGGTCCACAAGCAGGTCAGATGTGCAAACGTAGAAGCCGAAACATCTTTTACCATTATTGTCTCTATATTGTATTCACCTGAGAGGAATTGGCTGGAAGGGGAAGCGATGTGCAGGCGGATGCACGGCTGGGTGCACGGCCGGGTGACCCGGGTGCGGGGCCAGTATGGGCGCCGGCGGGTGCACCGGCACCGGGTGCGGCAGCGGTGGCGGCGGCAACGTGCTGTACGGAGGCGGGGGTACATTCTCCAGCTCCGGCACCCGCGGCGCCCGCGCACGGCGCAGGCGCCGCCGCCGCGCAGGCTCCTCCGTCTGACACTCGGCACTCGCCACACTCCGCTCCCTCTCCGTCTGCACCGCACTGTTCACATTCACGGGCGCATCCTGCACCTCCACTATGTTCACGTTCACGTTTACACTGGACACGTTCTGTCGGCTCGGCTCGCCCGGGACGCGCACCGAGACCGAGTCCGACTTGCGCAGGCCGGGCGCGGGCACGGGCAGCCGCATATCGGTATAAGCACGGGATGACGCGCGCGCATGTCGACCGCCGTGTGGCGACTGGTCGGCGCCCCCCGCACGGTGCAGCGCGCTGTCGGTGCGCGAGCGCGCGAGGGGCGGCGAGCGGCACTCGTAGGGCTGCCACAGCAGCGCGGACAGCGCCTCGGCGGCGGAAGGCGGCGGCTGCGCGCCGACCACGCTCATCTCGTCACCGCGCTCCGCTGCCGCGCCAGCGCCGTCACCCGCCACCCGCCGCCGCCGACACCTGCTAACAAAAAATTTTCTTTATTCCTTGCTGATAACGTCAATAACAACCAAGCTAAGAAATCCAAATTTAAATTCCTGAAAGGTACGGAGAACATGAAGCCTTAATCTAAGCTAAAAGCAAAAATCCTGAACGAAAGTGATTTTTTTTCGGATAGCAATAATAAAATTAAATATTCAAAATTACTGCTAGGAAGGTCAATCTAAACCTGTATAAAGAAAATACACCGGAGAGAAATAAAGAACAAGGTGCCACCGTGGAGGCCGATAAGCTTTCATTCCCAACAGGACATTTCAACCATACAATAATAATGATAGATCAAGAATAAAGTCTAAAATCAACTAACAACTGCTTAAAGTTGCTAGAAATTACGGAACACCAAAACAATGTTATCATTTTGCTTGACCGCAATAACTCAGGGAGCCATAGTTTTGGGCGGTAAACGCTTGCATGTGACGCACAACAATAGGGCTGCCACTTCATTTGTTGGAAATGTCAATAGTTCTTTCTCTCTTCTGACTACCTACCTGAACTCCAATCAGTATATTTGTATAGAGACAATCTGTTCAAGAGCATGGCACTGTTGGGCGTCATTTTTGTCTAATACATCATTCATTAATCTTAATGCTCTACATTTTAGATTGTCTCTTTACTCATAAATCGTTTAACAGCCAGAATTATAATATGTTTTACTTTGAGTTTTAACTATATTTAGAACTAATATGTCAACAGTAATAGAAACAAATTGCTACATGAAAATGCTGTATGCATGAATAAACATGAATTCTTTAGTGCATTCTTGGATTTGATTCAAAGTCTGACAAATTAGTTTCAATTAAAATTACACTTGAGACAATATACTACTTAATCCAAATTGAGGAAGTTGTTAATAACTTCCTACTTAGCTGCTCATACAGAATATAATACAAATGTTGATAATTATGTTCGCTAATTCCTCTTACACATTACGTGTGTATGATCGTATGTACAAGTGTACATTATCTTTGAATCTGTGAAAAGTATGTTTGGTGTTGTGTCCGCTTCGCTGCCTTCCCTTACGTAACTTTCTGTTCGCTCCACTTACAATACTCATGTTGATATAGCCGTCCCCTTATCATTGGACTTTTACATTTCTTCCAAAAACTTTCATCCTGCCTACATTTTTAAATTTTGTCTTTCAAGACAGAACTCGCTACAAAATTCTTTTCAATTACATTCGTTTTACAACAATAAATTCCTTTTTCGAACTCCCAACAAATTTGTCTGTCACTGAATACACGCACTCAATTATCTATATGAAAACATCCGTCGGTTGCGGAGAATCGGACATTTGCATAAAGAGTCCTCTGCCTACGTCGGTTTCTTTAATCCCTTCGTACTAACTCTCCAGAAGAATAGAGATTTACCACAACCGAGCTTAATATTATGCAGCAAAGCTCTTATGTAAGAATAAGCCCTAGACAGCGGGGAAACTTTATGAAATTTTAATATTCCAGCTGGAAAAAGTCGAGTAACTTAATCGTTCTGACAATGTACCATCCTAATAGAAACTTGCTCGTCACAATAATACGGTCGACAACAATGCTAATTATAGTGAACCTCATTGTGTAATAAATTAATGGCTATTACAATGAGACGGAAAATTGGTAGGTACGGTCCACACGGAAAGCTTTCAGGGGAAACACAACTTTGGTATCAATGGAGGTAAATGTATTGACTACTTGTTAGACAGTCGTTGTCAATACCTAACAAATTGTTGTTATATAAACACGTTTTAAAGCCAGTCTGGACCTACGGTATTCAGCTGTGGGGCTGCACCAGCCTAAACAATTTCCAAAATATCATACAACGTTTCCAAAACAAAGTACTAAGGGATATAGTTAACGCTCAAGTGTCCCCCCCTTAACTTAAAGTGAATAAGAAAGAAGTCATTAAACGATTTCTTAATTTTATAGTTAATTAAATTATACAGTGTATAATTTAATGTCTTTGCAATTGCTGAATCTTTATTCGTATAATAATCTAGCCTATTAGCTAATAAGTAATTTAAATATAAATTAAACTGCTAAGTAACTATCTCTTTGAGCAATTGAGACTTTACAAAAGATAAAAAAATTAACATATCATCGAAGCCTCATAATGTACTTCAACGCCATCAAAACACAACAAATCATTGAACTTCGGAGGAGATATCATCCGTTACGTGAATATCAGAGGGAGATCAGCTGGGTCCGGTAGCTGAGACTCGAGATCCGAGATCCGAGGTGAAACCGCACTCATACACTTTCTCCAAGGCCGCGGCGGCGCCGGCGCCTCCCACTACGACCGCTTTGAACATACACATATTAAAGCCCCCAATATGTCCGTCTATCTGTCCCAATGATGGCATTAACCGCTGAGTAGTTTTAGAGAAACTTTCTTGTTGCGATAGGGCTACAATTTTAGGGCAGATTTTAAAAAAAGAAGACAAAGTCAGTTTATAAAAATGTAGAATTCTATTTTCTTTCCGGATAAAATAACATATGGAAGTTTGTAGATACACTAGGGGCCGCAAAAAAGCGGATCGGTAACAAAAACCACAAAAACTTGCCAAATTTTGGAGCTAGCTTTATGAAATAAAGACTGTATTATAGGTAATTTTATGCTGCTAAAATCAATATCATAAAAGTTTAAGATTATGAAGTTTATTTAGAATAAAAGTAAGTTAAGTAAAATGAAAAATTTCACTAGATTTCGAAAACTGCGCCACGTTATCAAATAAGCATGCTTTACAAATTTTAGTTTTGTCGCATTGTCTGCGTTTGTGTGTTAAGGTGTACGGTTAAATCCCGAATTAAAATTTATTTCAATTATTATTCGGACTTCACCCAAAAAGCTAAGTAAACTCGGGTTAACCATATTTTTCCAGGCCTGAATTTTAATTTTTATCGACATGTAAATGGAAAGTTTTTCCAAGCATATCCGTAGGAAAAATGTAGCTGTAAACAAAATACACGGATACTGTTATATCACATACATACATACTATTATCGTACTCTAATAATCATAACTTTCGTTTATCGTTGACACTTTACAAACGTCTTCCGTTTAGTCTTGCATTTATCTGTTTGTATTATGAAACTAATTAGACGAGGATTAAGATGTTTGTCCTACATTGCTGTATATATAATTATTATAAATGGAATTATAGCGTTACGTGAGTCTGAGCAGCCGAAATGAGGTCGTAGCATATTGGATTAAGTACCTGTTAAGTGCATAGGTACTTCTTTCCGTAATGTTCCATCAACGAAAAAACTGCTGTATAATTAGTTTTTTTGTCATGAGACGTATGGTGTGTTCCAAAAGAATCTGATCAAAATGTAAAACAATGGATCAGAAAACGTTCCTGTAGATTCCAACTTGTACTTCCACTTACAAATGGAGTGCTTTCATTTTATTATTTGAATAAAACTTAAATCCGGAATTCTAATGTTTAATAATTAACAAATCATTTTTTTTTCATTTGACAATTAAGATTAATTTTATAACCTCAATTTTCGTCGACGATTCTTCGATTACAATTTAATAAAAACTATTCAAACAATAATACTTAATTGTTATTGGAAATTGTCGTCGTTAGATATAAAGTTGAAACCTACTACTTAAATACAGATGAATGTGTTAGGAACTACCTAATTCATTTTAGTGAGTGATTGCATAAGAATTTAACCTGAACGGGATAAATGTTTAACACTTTCATCAGATACTTTTGGAACAGACTATATGTATAATCATTATACATAATATGAACTAAATGAATGAAAGTTGTATTCTTGTTATATCAGTTCCTTTGCTTATCTATTCGAAACATCCGATTTGGATCAACATTCAATAGGTGTTCTCCATCAAAGGATGACTATTGAAAGTGTCTGCTGGCTTAATATAAATTATTGTCTTGTTAGCTTTAGTAGATACTGGATTACATAATAATATGAAATTCTGTGCTTCCGCGACGTGTCTACCACAGGACTTCCGCAACTCTAAAAGTGATCAGGAAATGTTTAATAAATCTATCTCAATTATGTAGCTACTATACGAGTTTGCTAATAATGTTATGCTCTATAGTCTAAAGCATGAAGCTGAAATGTTCTCTTACATGCATGTAGGGCACTTCATAGATTGTAGTAGATGCCATTTAATTAACATGGAGACAATATCTTTACAAAGGATAAATTGTAAGACTACACACAATTATATTGATCGTTCACAATCTTATTACCGAATAGAAATCTGTTATAACTTGTTTCATCTTAATAATCGTTTTAAAAGTAGGTATAGATCGGTCAAATGTTACGCTTTCTCTGAAGGTCATTTGACGGAAAGCCAACTTGATTGCCCCCGCGCGCGCGGCGTATTGCCCCATGGCTTTGAAGTTTCTCTTACTTATAATTGGAGGAGACACTAATCCACAAACACTTCGAGTCGTCGTCGCTTTGAATATCCGTCAGAGCCGATAAAGATCTTAGATCTAACCATAATATCTATAATGTCGGATGATGATGTAACTCTATAACTGTCGCTGTTTCTGTTTCGGAAGTTATATTTTGCATATTCATTGTAAATAATGTCTGAATGTGCTGCTAAATACTACTTAAATTTAATGTTAATGAAGAAATAATTTCGCAACAACGGTTTCCGATAAATTAATTTTCATTTTACGTTCGTCGATGGGACGTACGCAAGCGCATTATGAAGTAATTTATCAGGAGCCGCGGACGTTCGCATCGTAATCCATCCTCATAAGCGGACGACTGCAGAAGCGCCCACAAACCGGTAACTTAATCCTCGTACATTTTTCACAAACTCTCACTTTGTAATGTTTTTTGTTGTAGCCAAATTTTATTAATTCTCACATTGATTTCAGATTAATCAACGCCTACCAACTATTCATTTGGGGCCGATTTTGCCAGTTAGTAAGAAATTATATAAAAAAAATGGTTTTTGCATAAAATCATCGAAAAACCGCTATTGTACCAACTGGAGAACTGTCAGCGCCGGGGGTCGCGGGAACGTACGAGCCTTCCGCAACCCCCGACTGGTGGTGGCAGCCTCCTTCTGAGAGACGACTGTTTCGCAGAAGGAAACCACCGCGTCCCAGGACTCGTCGCTGCCGACCATCGACTCGACTACGGCCGGCAGCGACAAGTCACTGCCTACTTATGAGATGAGGGCACGGCGCGGCTCGTCCCAAGCGGCACACTCTGCCAGAGTATGCCGCGCCGTGTCCTCCCGGCAGTCGACGCAGTGGCGACACCGGTTGTCCGGCTCCCTGTTTATGCGACACAGGTACTTCCCGAGGCAACCATGCCCCGAGAGCACCTGCGTCGCCCGAAACGACAGGGAGCCGTGATGCACCAGTTAACTGACACAACTAAAGCACAATTATGAGCTTAAAATCGATATCGAGCGAGTATTATCTCGATTCGAATACATTTTAGTACCGATATCTATTGCAAACAGATCTACAGACTCGTAAAACAATCCGTGATAAAAAGTTAGATACAATAAAAGAGTTATATCATAGGACGATCATGAGATTTCATCAAGTATTTCACATCAATTTATGATTTCTCTTGGAGGCAGCTGTCTAGTGGCATTCTGAGCTTGATTGTGTTATATTCCTATGATACTTTATATTCAGAATGCCTGACGGGATTATCTGAATTATAGTTGCTGAATAGATATAACACTTTACAGTTTTACAACGCGTCCATGGCGGTAAACAAAGTATAGCGATGAGATCAAGTGACCATTCTAACGCTCCTGAAACATTTTCCTGATAAGCTTGTTCTCCCGATCAGCCTAGGAGGATGATATCAACGTTCCAATACACGAAAACTACGAATTTATTATTGCAAAGTAATAAAAATAAAACACTGAAACAAAACAGATCATTAATTCCGACAGTAATATGTAATCAACAACAAAATCATACTAAACTAACTTATAAACAACAGAGAATAAACAAAGCGAAACTTTTGGAATTAGCTACGAAATAAATTTTATTTACTTTGGCTTTTTGTTAGTTGATGAATAATAACGAGGGATCTACGAAAATACGTTGAGTTTAACAATGTATTATTATAATAAGTATTACATAAAGAACACTTAAAAGTTTATGAGAACTTTGAGAACAGACGTGTTATAAAGACAAGCGGGGAAGTTGCGGCTTGACTCTTATGTAATGCTTTCTCCGAAAACGCATTTGAGAAATAAAATAGAATGCGTTCCCTTTGTAGTGCTCCAACAACAATGGCGTGGCGCCGCACATTGGTACAAGGGCGGAAAAAAGTCCTTTGTTTCAACCTTGTTTAAAATGTCTACAATTTGGTACACACATACTAGAATGTTAGTAGAAACAAGTCCTAAAATTAATACGGATAAATAATTATACAGTATTTAATTATATGATGCCAAAGTAGGGTGATCGAGAATTTACAAATTTCGTGCAAAAAATATTGTTATTTCAAGTATGAATAGAACCAAAATACTATAATTATCAACTTTCATTTTTAGTTTAGTCATAAGTTTATTGTGTGTACTAATAAAATAGTAAACATAATGTTATAATATAATGAATAATTACTTACTATTACATTTTTAGTGAAGAAGGTCATTTGGAACCTTTTGTTTTCAATCATGAGATCATAACTAATCTCCGTTATCGACCGATACGTAATAATATACTTTCGGAGATTAATTAGACCCTATAGATTAAGAATACATTAGTTTTGGCTGCGATAACCTGCGATCTTGGAAATACCAGGTCCTTAACTAATGACGCTCTGTAATTAAGAAAAAGTGCATTATATTAATAAGTGTTTCTAATGAGGGTAATTAACATTTTATCATATCGTGTAAGTATAAATAGCATTGAATGGTAGTTTTAACTTCACTTACAATTATTTTCTCTTACGATAACAGTGTTATTATAGTGATGGATAGCTTTACTATTGTCTATGCCGATTTAGTGGAAATCATAATATCAAGTAATCGTGAGATACATAAATGCCTCGAAAATTTAAAACTTATGTATCCACAGCTTACAGAAAGTGTTTGGAATCAAGTTTATGAAAAGTTAAGCCGTAATTTTCTACCCGTATTTACAAAAAAGTGGCAAACTGCAGCGAGAAATAAAAATGCTTTTATGGCAAAAAATGAACAGTGGCTGAAAAATATTTTTACCGTTGAGACATCTTCGGTGCAGACTGATGTGGTGAATTGTGACAGTAATGTTCCAGGGCCATCAAAACGCTCTCATAGAGGACGACCAGAAAAATCATTTGATGAATGTTGCGATCGAACAAAGCGATATAAAGTTAAAAGATTGTGTGAAAGCGTTCCTGAAGAAATGATTAAGAAAGCTGCCTCTAAGGTACTCGTACAAGAAGGATCATCGGATACTATCAAGTTTACTCCAGAAAAAGCGTTGGCATTATTACTTGATGCATCACTTTCGAAACATCAATATCAAGTACTGAGAAATGCAGCAAAAAGTATTGGTTGTGATATTTTTCCCGATTATCATAAAGTACTTGAAGTAAAAAGGCAATGCTACCCCACGGATATTGATGTAACGGAAAGCTACGCTTGTGTAAGTTTGCAGTCATTACTGGATCACACAACCAGAAGATTATTTGAAGTAATGTCTGAAGACGACCTTACACAGATTAGTGTAAATTCAACGTTTTTACACAAGTGGGGATGTGACGGATCATCAGGTCATGCTGAGTACAAACAGTCATTTATCGACGAAAATGTGTCAGATTCATATATGTTTTTGACATCATTAGTTCCACTGCGTCTGTATGAAAAGGAAAATAAATCTGTTGTGTATTGGACAAATGCAACTCCTTCTTCTACAAGGTGTTGTCGCCCGGTACAATTCCAATTTCAAAAAGAAACTACAGAATCTACGAAAAATGAAATTGCTAGAATGGAGTCTGAAATAGCAAACTTAAATGAAACTGTTATTAGTTTAAAGGAAAAGACTTACAAAGTCTACCATAAACTTGTGTTCACAATGATAGATGGCAAAATAGCGCAGACAGTTACGGACACATCATCATGTGCAGTGTGTTTTATATGCAAGTCAAAGCCATCAGAAATGAATAACCTTGACCAAGTGCGAAATAAAACTGTGGATACGGAGGCTCTCAAGGTCGGTTTATCCCCGCTTCACGCACGGATTAAATTTATGGAATGCATATTACATATTGCGTACAATATGTCATTTACCAGTTGGAGAACGAACGCAACTACCAAACAACAAAAAGATGAAGAGAAGAAAAGAATCCAAAGTGAGCTGTTTCAACGTTTAGGTCTAAAAGTGGATTTTGTAAAGCAAGGAATGGGAACATCTAACGATGGAAATACGTCTAGAAGATTTTTCAATAATGCAGACATTGTAGCTGAAGTCACAAGAGTCGATAAAGAACTTATTCATCGGTTTGGTATAATATTGCAAACAATTAATTCTAGTGCATTAGTTGATTCGGATAAGTTTGGTAGTTATTGTTACGAGACTGCTGAACTATACGTAAGCCTGTACAGCTGGTATAATATGCCAAATACTGTGCATAAAATCTTGCTGCATGGCAAAGAAATAATAAGTGTTGCTGCCTTACCTATTGGGATGTTATCTGAGGAAGCTCAAGAAGCGCGAAATAAAGATTACCGCAATTATAGATTAGGTCATTCAAGAAAATGTTCTCGTCTATCATGTAATGAAGATGTTATGAATATGCTCTTAGCTACCTCAGATCCCCTTATCAACAGTTTACGTGCAGTACCGAATAAAAAATACTATCCTCTTCACGATGATGCCAAAGCTTTATTAGTGGATAGCACCCATCTCTCAATCAATGTCTTCTCTATTTAATATTTAGTTTATTAATTTTTATTTATTTAAAAATGCTGATTTAATTATATGAAATTCATGTGAAAAAATTTGATGAATATTTTCATGTTAATAAAAAAAAAATACGTGTTATATCTTTCTCTTTGTAAACTGGTACATCCATTATATCATTTTAATAAAGTATTATGAAGAAACGCAACGTCTTTTCATTTAAAAATAATATTTTCCGCATGCCCGTACTACCTGCACCACTGTGCGCCGGAACTTGGTATAAAAATGAAAGTGGATTCGCCTGTTATTTTTATAAACCCGACAATCTTGTTCTTGTTTTATTTGGTTGGCTCCTTATTAGCATACGTCGGTAGTGTCCGCGGCCGTACGACTAAACTCTTAACATGATTTACGAGAACTCGCTTTCGGCTTCAAAATATGTGCCAAATTAAATTGTCTACTTTAGACACGTCGCGTAATTGCTGTTGACAGGTTTTTGAAACAAATTAACATAATTTGCCATCCTGTAATATAAAATAAAAGCGCTAATATTGGTACCTACTTTATTTTTCAAAGCAAGTGTTAAATTTTTTTAACCCTTTGAGCCGCTAAGAATGTTTTCAAGAGAAATCGATTAGGTATCAGGTGGTAATGGATTCCGAACGGAGTCTGCCATTAGCAGGATACGTTTTATTCATTGGTTTATTTTATTACTTTCTTAGGTTAAAGTATAACGTTGTGACGCACTTTTGCTACGCCAAGCAAATAACTTTGGCTGTGATAAGTCATGATTTTTTCCGCTAATGCGGCAAAAAAGTGATCGCTTTTTAAAGATGATTCTGAATCGATAATATTTCAATTTATGTTTTTTTTAACAATATTTTTAGTTCACACGGCTACAAATCAAGCTATAATTTTCCAGTTTACATTGACCTCTCATTGTAAGGAAATCCTATACAATGCGAGATCAGTTTATACTGAAAATGTATAGCTTGATCTGTAGCCGTGCGTACATAGGTAGTCATTCTTAGTTTATGATAAACGTTATTCATTTAGGTACTATATTAGTAGTACCTACTCAACATGCGCGCCCGCCGTGTACTTGGCGAAAGAGGTCATTATCCTTGTCGCATGTTTTTGTAGGTACTAGCTAACAAGCGACGGCATCAGGAGGATGATGATGACTACTTGGCGTATCGTAGTTAAAGCCTTTATCATTGACTGTATTTACTTCGTTAGTGAACCTAAATTGATGAAATCTTCATCATTTTAATTAATATCTATACAGTATGGAAACCTCATCTAAGCAATAAATAAACTCCGCATCCGCCCTCCGGATGCGGAAGCGACGGAGGCGGAGCTGTACGAGGGATACAGAGCGGCGAAGACCGCCCTCCAAGAGGCTGCAGTCCAGCGTGCCAAATATACGGCCCGCGAGGAGTTGGTGGAGACTCTGAACGGAGATCCATGGGGGCGCCCTTACAAAATGGTGCGGAATAAACTCCGCACCTGGGCCCCCCCGCTGACGCAGAGTCTCCGCCCCCAGCTGGTGGAGGAAGTGGTGAGCGCTCTGTTCCCTTCACGGGGGGAGCATACTCCCCCGCCCATGGCTCCGCCGCTCGCGGTGCCTGAAGCGGACCACGCGGACGACGACGACACCCCTGAAGTGACCGGGGTAGATCTGAGAGTGGCGGTAGGTAGGCTGAAGGCCAAAAATACCGCCCCAGGACCCTACGGCCTGCCAGGGAAAGCCTGGGTCCTGGCCTCGACGGCTCTTGGGCCTCGACTGGAGGCGCTCTTAAGCGCATGTATGGAGAGAGGCCAGTTTCCACTGACGAAGACGAAGACGAAGACGGGGAAGCTGGTCCTCATTCGGAAGCCAGGGCGCCCTGCGGATTCTCCGTCCGCATACCGGCCCATTGTGCTGCTCGACGAGGTCGGCAAGCTCTTTGAGAGAGTAATTGCAGGCCGCCTCGTCGGGCACCTGGTGAGGACGGGGCCGGATCTTGCGGATAGTCAGTTCGGCTTCCGCAAGGGGCGTTCGACGGTGGACGCCATCATGCGCGTTAGAGCCCTCACGACGGGGGACGCGGTGTCTCGGGGCGGGGTTGTCGTGGCGGTCAAACCATTTAACACCCTGCCCTGGAGTTGCATTGGGGAGGCACTCCGGTATCACCGGGTGCCAACCTACCTCCGTCGAATAGTCGAGGCATATCTGACGGACAGAGCCGTCATCTACCCCGGTCGCGATGAGGAGTGGAACCGGCGAGAGATGTCGTGCGGTGTCCCACAGAGATCGGTTCTAGGGCCGCTCCTGTGGGACATCGGTTACGACTGGGTGCTGCGGGCCGACCTCCCTGATGGCGTCAGCGTGGTGTGCTACGCTGACGACACGCTGGTCCTGGCGCAGGGGAGGTCGCATCAGGCGGCGGCCGACGCGATGACACGCGGGGTTGCGATAGTCGTGGAGAGGATCCGGCAGTTGGGTCTCGAGGTGGCTTTGCACAAGTCCGAGGCCATGTCTTTCCATGGGCCCCGGAACAGGCCACCATCGGGATCCCAACTAACGGCATGAGGGGTTCACATCGGCGTCGAGTCCACGATGAAGTACTTAGGACTCGTGCTCGATAGCCGGTGGAACTTCGTGGAGCACTTCCGACGTTTGGCCCCCAAAGTGGAACGGACTGGGGCCGCCCTCAAGCGGCTCCTGCCCAACCTGAGGGGGCCAAACGCCTCCTGCCGGAGGCTTTACGCGGGGGTCGTGCGGTCCATGGCTACATATGGGGCCCCGGTGTGGGCGCGTTCACTGCGGCGGAGAGCCGCCCACTATCTGAACGCGCCCCAAAAGGTGGTAGCCGTAAGGCTGATCCGGGGCTACCGCACGATCTCGGGCGAGGCGGCAAGCCTCCCTGCCGGACTGCCGCCGTGGGATCTGGAGGCGATAGTCCTCGCGCGCCTGTATGAGTGGCGCGTGGAGGCACTACGCCGGGGGGAAACCCCGCTTCCGCGGCAAATCGCGGCGGAGTGGACGGACCTCCGGCGCGATCTCATGGCGGCATGGAAAGAGCGACTGTCGCAACCCAGCGCAGGGCACGCCACGATAGCGGCGGTAAGACCCCTCTTTGAGGAGTGGCTAGAGAGGCGTCACGGCGTCCTCACCTACCGCCTGACGCAGGTCCTCACCGGACACGGATGTTTCGGGAGGTTCCTGCACATCATCAGGCGGGAGGAAACGCCCGGCTGTCACCACTGCGATGATCGCCCCGAGGACACGGTGGAGCATACGGTGGGGGCCTGCCCTGCATGGGCGGAGCACCGCCGTGTCCTCGTAGAGGCGATCGGCAGCGGCGGCGACCTCTCACGCCCGGCCCTGGTTCAAGCCATGGTCCGGGGCGAGGGGGAGTGGGAGGCAGTCACCTCCTTCTGCGAAGCAGTCATGCTAGCGAAGGAGGTGGCGGCCTGGCGGGACGGGAGAGGGAGAGAGTCTCCCGTCCAAGCCGCCGCGGTGGACACTCCGGGCGTCGGGAGCCGCGTGACGACTCCCGGCCACCGTAGGCGCGGGCCTGCGGGCGGTGAGTAATGGGTAGCTCACCGCCCGATCAGGAACAGGCCCGTGCTGGACGGCGCGTACGTGTTCCACGCGCGCCTCAAAGAGATGTCAGCATCGAAGAGGGGGCCCACTAGGGCCCAAGCCTGCCGGGAAAGCGGGATCATCCGAAAGGGGTACCGCTGACCCGGAACCTAAAGGGCCAAGGAAGGAACACGGGTGGGTTTTTGTCAGTAAGAGTCTGACACTCCCTTCCGCTCCACCCAGAGCGGGAGGAGTAATTTGATGATTTCCCATCCTCAAAAAAAAAAAAAAAACAATAAATAAAACCACCAGTTATACTAGTCCACAGTAGTACCTATAGCAAAATTAAATAACTCATTAGAAACCTTAAATTAAGAAAGTGAAATTTTCATACAAAATAAATATCAAAATGAATTCAGTAAAAGTAAACACTATTTTGACAACGTACCAGTTCCTCCGTTTAGGTGTACCGATTTTACATTTTAGGTAAACAAGTTGAATACGTAAGTAACAGCGTCGTGATAGTTTGCACTGCGTTCAATGTTCAAGAATTCAAGTTCATTGAATCATTGACTTAGTGATCCAATTGTACAGAGTGTTCAAATTTACCACAAATTAGAACTCTACTTTTTGACCTAATTACGGGACCAATTTCGTTAATTTTTTGTACTTATGTGGTATCCATACTGTACCTATTATAGCGGTAGGTATTAACAGGCATCTTCTGGGCACGCTCGTTCCTTCACAGACCTCATCCATGGCTTTCCATTATGCGTGATGGGGGTCAAAAGCAGGTCCATTCAACAATAAAAAAATTAAATATATCAATTTATCAAATTACTAATACCTGCATTAATTAACAGTGCATCGGTATCTAGGCAACCATGTCGTTATTCTGCGTTGATTATAAAAACAAATGACTTGGACTTTCTTTAGTTAAGATTCGGTCAATCGGTCAACCGGTCTATTACGGGCGTTGTTTATGAATAATAATAATATTCATTCGAGATCGAACACGGAATTGTTTATTACTAATGAATATGGGACTTTTAAATGGAACTACAATATCCGGTCGTAAAAGATTATTATGACAAATTGAGCTTTAAAAGAAAATGTCGCACAAGTAAACATAGAAGCTTTACATAGCCGAACTTATTCTAAAACTCGATGTGCGATATTTACGTTTGGATAGGTTGGTAGAGCAGAGCAGTGTATAGTGGTAACGGCTCCGACTTACGAGTTGTAGGTCGTGGGTTCGAATCCTGGCTGGCGCTTACTTCGTGTAAATAATTTCATCACCATTGCTCTCAAAACGGTGAAAGAAAACATTCTGAGGAAACCGCAATGTCCTTAAACCAAAAATTCGAAGACATGTGACTAGAACCAACCCGCACTGGGCCCGCGTGTTAGATCACAGCCCACTCCTTCTCGAAGAGAGGAGGCCTGAGTCCCAGCTGTGGGAAAATAAGACGCTGATTATGCTAGGTAGTTAGTACTGTATCTAACACAATTACTGTAAGGTATAAATAACATGATGAAACATAGGCAGTCCTGAGGACTGCCGACAGAAGTGAAAACTTAAAACTATGAAATAACAGTAGTTTTTTATGCCTGTAGCACACCTCCGCTGCGAAACTCAAAGGGCGAAACCGCCATAGTTTCGCTATGAGTTGTGAGTTGTTGGGCGGCGAAACAATAGCGAAATTCCCTACTCTAACGTACAAAACAGACTATGATGTTGTCTCTTTCTAACATGATTTCGCTCATTTGCTTAGGCGCCGTCTACATCTCCGCCCGTTGTCCGCCATTTTGGAGCGGTTCCGCGTGTATCTCGGACGCGTCTGTAGCAATCGACAACTTTTATGAGCGACATAGAAACAATGGATTTGGAATTTACTGAAAAACTTATAAAAGCAGTGAGAAATAGACCTGTTTTGTACTTACTAAATCACCTTGACTACAAAAATAACACAAAATAATAATAATCTTATTTCTCAACTGTTCTAGTTTTAGGTTTCGCTCTGTTTCGCTATTATAGTTTCGCGTAAGTGAAGTACTGTTGCACAGCGAAACTCACGCAGCGGTTTCGCAGTTGTTGTTTCGCAGCGGAGGTGTGATATAGGCATTAGAGTTTTGTACCCAAAAGGTGCCCTATTACTAAGCCTCCGCCGTCCGTCCGTCCGTCTGTCTGTCAGCGGGCTGTATCTCATGAACCGTAATAAGTAGACAGTTGAAATTTTCACAGAATGTATTTCTATTGCCGCTTTAACAATAATAAATAATAAAATACAAGAAATGTGTTATTTTCGGCGTTTTTTGCCTTGGTTATTTTAAAAATTTTTAAAATAAATTGTAGTATCATAATTTAAATGTAATAATTTGATAATTCAAATTATTGACATGATTCTGGTTTTGACATCTATCGGCACACCGAACTAAAGCGCGACACATCATACTCACAGTTAACTTTAGCAGGTCGGTGACGCGAACCCATAAGATTTTCCCTATCGAAAATCACTCAACGTGCCCAAAGAAGTTTTCACTTCCAAAATATGAGATACTTAACTTAATACTTAATATGAGAAACTCCAGGGTAAACTAGCCAAATGCTCTCGTAAATCACGCCAGTTGGACTTCCAAAGGAAAGTTCAGCTGGACGGAAGATTTTTTTTTAAACAGTAACAATCCAGGGTAATCGATGTTTTAGCTCGCCGTCCAATAAGGACCAGGCCCGGGTCGACGACGGCGCGTTGTGTTCTACGCGCGCTTCATCGATATGTCACCACCAATGACTGGATCCGCTAGGGCCGATGCCTGTAAGTGTTGCGGGAAAGTCCGAAAGGGTTACCGTGGCCCCTGGCACAGGCAACTGAAGGAACACGGGTGGGTTTTAGTGAGTAAAAGTCTGACACGCCCTCCCGCTCCGCCCACAGCGGGAGAAGTTATTGATGATTTCCAATCCTCAAAAAAAAAGGAAAAAAAACGGGTAATAGAAGTTTACTTAACGATTACCGGCAAACTGTTGAAATTATCTAAGCAACACGATTATGTGACAAGTATTTTTTTTATTATAGCTCGGTATTTTATTCCAGGGCTTGGTGATTTTTGTGTTAATCGGTTTCGTATGAAGCTAACCCAACGACTTTTATATACTATTAGTTATTAGGTATGGTCTTTCGTAATACCAGCACTGCGGTATTTGTTTTTTCCAATATAGCAGCATCATGCTGAGATAGGAGGCCTTTGTTGGCCTAGCAGACTTCTTTTTCTTGTTTTCACTAGTTTGTTAGTTTTAATGTTTATTTTTATTGTTGTTAGTTTTAATTATCGTTTTTATTGTGGCATTTCCTGTGCGTGCCCCAAATAAGAAACTCTTAATAGATTCAGTTTGAGTACCAATATCTAAAGGTTTTATCTCCTTGTAATTTTTTTTTTTGTTTACGTTTTGTGTCTATTAATTAACTTTTCCAAATTTTAACTTTGTTAGCTTAGTTGTTTAACTTTGTGCATGGTCTCCTATAAGTGAAGGAGTACACTTACTTATTACCTGATGTAACTCTTTATTTATGTGTCATGTATTGTGTACATCTATTGTTGGAGATCCTAAATAAATAAATAAAATATTTTTCTTTTTTTGTATTTCTTTTTATTAACTATCCACTATGTTCGGATAACGTTTGGAAATTTATTTCATTCTGATTCCGACTGATTTAATCTGTGTAATGGTGACACCATTAAAACTCCCAGCTTAGATGTGTGATTATGGTATAGATGTGGCCACAAAATTAAAAAAAAATATGCCTGAGAAAGTTTGATTATTTCTCTCGGGAGTGCTCTAAATAAATATCAATTTTTTTCTTGTATTTGAGTGTGTGACTTCAAACACTCAAACACAAGAACAATTGTGATAGCCCTCTTAAGTCTTAGCATGTAACTAGTATACTTACAGCCTGTGTCTATCATGTTGTCTTGGCATCAATAAACTTATTATTATTATTATAAAACATTTTACATACCTACATATCTCACCAATATATCTTGCTACACTTCCGGACTGTACGAAAAGTTTATACTTTCCATGCAATTAGGTACATAATATGTTATCAATACGATTTTATACCCCGAACCTGAATAAGGAGTCGTTAAGATTTACGTAGCATCACGCTTATGCCTTGGGCTACAGTAGCAGAGTAAGGTAAGACATTTGAGAGTTACGGTTAATGTCTTAAGTTAAGCACATAAGTTGTAGAACATCAAAAGTTGCAGGTTCACAATGTTATATGGGTTCGCATTTTGAATACTTAGTAAATCCGTTACTTACCTACCTTTAATAACGGTCGACTCTTATTCTACAACGAAAATAAGAGTTAATTAATTTGCAACACACAAACAAGGAAAGAAAGAAAGAAAATGCGTTTATTTGCGGTAAAGATTACGCAAAAAATAACACAAACACAAAAAAAATAAGAAAAGGTTGGGGGAAACATGCGTCACATCCACGCAAAACGGCTATCGCTCAGCATTATGCTGCGACTGTATGCAAGACAGAGCCCTAGCGCTGGTTTTCAGCGACAGCCGGCGCTGACGTAGTGACGTCGTCCGGTGAGACAAACAATAGTTAGGACGCTGTACCAGTACAGTGTACTTACGAACGTTGCACTTAAATTAAAATAATATAATTTAAAAAATTTATAGAATATACTAAACAGAAATATAAAAGGAAATAGACATACATGCTACGGGGGTTTTATTTTGTTTTTTTAATTTCTTTTGTGCATGTTATTTATTTTACCCTGACGACAGTTACGTTCGCCATCAGTTTGTAAATATGTAAGCTGTAATCTGTGAAAATGTAATGGGTAGTATATTTGTTAAGTTAAATGTTAAGTTATTACCGTTTATTTTTAATATACTACTATTTGTTTTCCCCTATGAAATAAAATAAAATAAAAACTATGTTTCAGTTCCATGTAAAAACCAATCAATACTAAAATCATCTTTAAAATAAATTTGTCGTAACACTCCTTAAATTTTAGTAGCCTACAGCTAGTTTACATTCAGTTCATCAAATCTATCACAAATTCGTGGTATATTTACAAACAGTTAGGTACCTAAACTACACCAGACTTTACCGAAATTATCTCAATTGAACGCCAACTCTGTTCAGATTCAGTGGCACAGCGCTATCGACCGCAACAGACCAACAGACTACAATAGCACAGAAACATCAGAAGGACAGCCCTATACAACGAGCAAAAACGCACGCACACATAAACACGCTTCACGTCAGCGAGTGCAAGCGCATTTGCGAAGTTGCGCCATTACGCTTGCGACCTGCATTCGGTTGACAACTAGATATTTGATATAGACTGAGATTGCATCAATACACGTCTAGAGTTACCATTCGTCCGGATTTATCCGGAAATGTCTTTGACCGACCTTGTTATTTGGACTTTTCGAATAAAGGAGATGTTTTTAAATGAAAAATGTTATACATTTTCTGAAAACAGAAATAAGTTAACTTAAGTTTCCGGACGTTTTGCAAATACCCTGCTTCTTGTCAGGACTTTTCAAATTTCAACCACTACACGCGTACAGGGGCACGCACTCATGTTTTCGGTCGTTGCATGGAACAGACCTTCTGAACTATTCTGTGACAGTAGAAACTGATGTAATGACTACAGTGCTATAAAAGTTGACCGCAGAGAGATTAGGCGATCCCGCCCAATCAAGATGTTTGGCAAGCCGATCCATTGGACGAAGCATGTCAAATATCTGGGTGTGACTTTGGACTCAAACTCAAAAACTCAAACTCAAAGCATTTATTTCAAATAAACCAATTATAGGCACTTTTGAATTGTCAAGGGGTCGGTCAGTCAGAAAGATGAAGCTAGTTGCCCATTCCAAAGCGTAGTAGGTACCTATGGAGAAGAACCTACCTATGGACAGACATCTCTCCTTCTCAGAGCACATAAAGGTGGTTCGTTCGCGAGCCGCCTTTGCTCTGAGTAGACTACATTCCGTCTTAAATGCACGCAGTAAATTGTCACTCAGGTGCAAACTGAGTATCATGACATACGCCTGTGCTGTTATCGCACAGGCACACCCCCGGCACGTCCATAGGATGCAGACCCTACTGAACCGTTTTCTACGTAAAATAACGGGTTCCCCCTGGTTCGTTCGTAATAATAACTTACACTTAGATTTGAAAATCCCCACCATTCAGCAATTCATGAAACGCGCTTGCAAGCGTTTCTTTGATACCGCTGGCAGCCATCGCAACCCTCTGGTTGTGAAGGCCACCAGTTATTTCCCCTCTAGAATCAGTAGAATCCGCCGTCCAAGGCACGCACTGACCGACCCTGACGACCCCATTACCCTCCTCCAGGAAAGCGGTAGGGCCACCAATACAGTATACAGCAGACACAGACACAAATCGAAATCCCCTGCAAGGGTTGCACTGAAAAAACTGTCAAAAACTGTGACTGTAATATCAACAGTGATAAATATCTGTGCAGGTATGATATTCACTCAACATTTCATACAAAAGTTGAAAGTACAGACGCCAGCAGGTCAAGCTACCCGAAACTGTCAAATTTTCCCAATCAACCTTGAATCTTAATGCTTTAGCGATAAAGTTGAAAATCTATTAAAGAAATTTGACAGATTGTAGTAGCTTGATGTGCTGGCGTCTGTACATTACTTTCATGTAAAAAATATTATTGCAGCACAGCTCAACCCTTATCCAAATTTTAACGTACTCACGAGCCAATAAGTTCATTACGGACATGATCCACGTCCGAATTACAATGAATTAGAATCAGAATCAGAATCAGATCTTTATTTGCATAGAATGTAGGTACAGGTATAAGATGTACTTAAATTAATTAGATCGGCTACAGTCTACCTTACGGCGTGCAAATTATTACAAAAATTAAAATATTATTAAAATCAAAACAATGTCAACAAAAACAAAAACAGACATTAAAGCGAAGTCAAACCTTAGGCGTACAAATTATTACATAAATTAAAATATTAATAAAATCAAAATAATGTCAATAAAACAAAAACGGAAATTAAAGTGAAGTCAAATAATAATATTACAGTCAGGTACATAAATAAGTCTTACATGGTCAAATTTTCAATTAAAATCAATCATAACCTGGATAAATTCATGTCATTTAGAAATTCTTTCACTGAGTAATAGCATTTGCCTAAAAGTAGTGCAGTTACCTTAGATTTAAAAACGTTTACCGAACAATCCTTAAAACCATGAGGTATCTTATTATAAATGACAGGACCCATTGTCATAATATTTTTCCTTAACAAAGCTGTTTTATTACCCGAATGTAGCAAGTTCTTGTATTGGGATCTCAAGGGGCCATTGCGTGTTCTTATATTGGCCAGTGACGGAAATAAGTTTAAATTGGTTTTTACAAAAATTGCTACTTCCAATATGTACAAACATGGAAAAGTCAGTATCCTCAGAGACCGAAACATAGGTTCACAGCTGTCTGTGCTTTTAAGGTTTGACATAGATCTTATACACCGTTTCTGGGCCCTAAAAATCTCCTCCCTCTCACTACAGTTACCCCAAAATATAATTCCAAATCTTAGCACTGACGCAACCAACCCATGATAAGCTAGTAGAAGTGTATCATTGCTAACTTTGTGTGATAGGTTATACAGTACGTAGGCTGATTTATTTAACTTTTTACATACGTCATCGGCATGCGGTTTCCAAGTCAAATTATTGTCAATGAGGATGCCTAGAAATTTCGCTACACAAGTTGTATCCACTTTTTGACCATTAAAACTAACATTTATAACATCAGCGTGTATCCTTTGGTAGAAGTGCATTACTTTTGTCTTTTTTAGATTTATTATTAAGTTATTTGTATCAAGCCAATGTATAATTGCTTCTAATGTGTTATTAATTTCCCTTTCATAATTCTCTTTATTAGTACACTTAATTATCACTGTACTATCGTCTGCAAATAGTACCATGGGTTGTCGCGTTTGACGTGGCAAGTCATTTATATATAAGAGAAATAGAGGAGGTCCCAAGACACTCCCCTGGGGTACACCGTGTTTGACCTCCCTACCGGCTGATGTATATCTAAGCTCATATTTGGTTTCAAGGCATATTCTGGACATTTCCGTATGTTGAGTTCGTCCAGTAAGATAGGAGCTTATTAAGTCCAGGACATTTCCCCTTATACCGTAATTATATAGTTTCTCCAAAAGGACGTCATGGTTTACGTAGTCGAAAGCCTTGGTCATGTCGGTATATATAGCACACACAGGAGTCTTATTATCTACACTTGGCATTATATTGGATAAGAATTTGTATATTGCCATATTGATATTTCTATTTTTTCTAAAACCCATCTGCTCGTTGCATAATATATTATGTTTGTTTATAAATGTGTATAATGATTCATAAATAATCTTCTCAAATACTTTAGATAATATAGGGATTAACGCTATAGGTCTATAGTTGGACATTTCCTCTTTGTTGTTCTTTTTATGTATAGGTTTTATTAGTGGCTGTATATAGGTACGATCGAATTACAGCCACCATTATTTCATTAAGACTATCGCTTCCTCGTCTAGATCTCGGATGATGCATGCACGCCTGACCAGATTCAATTACTACGAAATTGATTACCATCTGTCTAAGCCGAGGCTAGCATCTGCCTACGCGTCCCTTACGGCAACGTATTACAAAGCGACGATTTGATTCAATGTTTCTAAATGGTTTCACCTCGTCTGTGTTCTGAATTGACCGTAATGAAGTTCTTGTTCTTGCTGTGGGGGGAGGATGAAGAACGAAAATATTGTCTTTCTTTTGCAAATTGCTAAAGCTAGACAAAACATTGTCTAGCTTTAGCAATTTGCTGCCTCAACAATCCACAGCTGGATTACCTAGTTGTCTGTGTCAGACCACTTAGTTGCTGTTGGCTTTATTCGAAATGATTATTTATAGACAAACTTCATAATATACTATTTTTACAAGAGCTTTCACTTCAACATAAAACATGAAAGATCCACGCAGTAAAAAAATTACACAATCACATTTTTTCACTCATCATTTATTCAAGCGTATGGGACATTCGCAGCGGCCGCGTGCATTACGGAGTACGCACGGTACGCACCGTACTCCGCACACAAGCGCCAACGTTTGTTCAGCGAACTCGTAAATTATTTATGTGCAGGATTACTTGTGAAAAAAGTTTGTCACGGACGGTCTCACCTGTCCGAAGCTCGGGGGTTCAATAAAATCCGAGTCGTCGCCAACAACTGAAGCCATCACCCGCAGGCCGGGGTGCATAAATAATTTAGCCGGGCAATCCGCCGCTTGTTTGCATGCGGATTATCATATTAAACGGATATCAGGGTCGTCGACCACGGGCCCGATACAAATGCAAACAATATCATGCAACATTTATAAACACAAACAGTCTCCAACAGAAGCCGCTCAGCTACCGCATTGAGCTGTCCGGTCCGGTGCCGAAACCGGAATCACACTGGTTGTACCTTTAGGACTGAACAAACGATTACCCTGTCGTCCATTAGACGGTTTTCTTCGGTCTTCGATGTTACACTTAGATCGAATGGACAGTTCTCTCAAAACAGATCGGGTCGATCATGAAAGAAAGCAATTCGATTTTTCCAACAATTTTCCTGTTTGTGATCCTTCGAATGCTCTTCAACTAAGCTTTTAAGTTATTACTTAGAGGTCTTTGTTCTTTTGTTACAAGGAAACCATCAACCGGAATCTTGATAGAACTGTAATAAAAAACAAAATTTGTGGAGCCGTTTAGGAGCTACGATGCCGCAGACAGACATACAGATACTCACGTTAAACTTATAACACTCCATCATTTTCCGTCAGGGGTTAAAAATAAGATCCAACATCTTAAATGATTAATATTTTTAACCCAATATATCTAAAACTAGCTTCTCCCCGCGACAACGTTCGCCTGGAAGTCGTAAGACACCACAATATACTTTGTTTTTTAACAGCCCATGTTACTCGCTGATAGTGTAGCTTTCTATAGATGAAAGAATTTTTTAAGCGCTTGGCTAAACATCAATTGCCGTGCCCCTAGCGCGCGGCTACAAATCGAAAAAACAATTTTTTTTTTCGTTTTAGATTTACCAAGCAGTTATTAGGACGAAAATAGAACGAAAAAATCATGCATGTTTTCTGTCGCAGAAATACGACACGCGCGGTAGGGGCACGGAAATATGTGTCGCATAAATGCGACACAAGCGGTTAAAGGGTTAAACCGGTTAAGATTTTTTTTGAGTTTATCCATGACAAATAAACATACAAAAAATCTAATATTTTCTCTTTATACCATTAGTATATATAACTCAAAACAGTGACCTTTCATGCATACATTTATATAATATCTTGGTATATTCAAAATAGCTAGATCTTACGAAACTGGCCAGGCAGTGGCTTAGTGGACTACTTATTAAATATCATCTATCCATGTCACTAGACTACACGTTGTCTAATTTAGGCATTTCCTTTCTTCCTGGTAAAGCAGCGATGTTGCTAAGCGACATTTTGGACCTAAATTTTAAATTCGGTTAATAAGAAAAGGGTCAGTTTCTATCAGAATCTTCAGAATTGAAGTAGATTTTCGGGGAATAAACTTTCAGGGAAATGTATTATAAGTTGAGGACAAGTCACAACATACAGTGCACGTCGGAGAAGAAATGAGAAACTTGTTATCTCCGGCACTTATTCCATATTAGTTTTACATTCCATTTATATTTTCCATGTTTACCTGTGTATCCGAGGAATTTAAAATTTCATTACAGCTGCAGCAGTAAGCCTGTTACGTATATATAGGACAGCTAGGATAGCTTTAAGCGAAATGAGATTTTAGTGGATAGCCCCGCGTTGTACAAATATAATAAAATTGAAAAGATATCTAGGTACGCCATTTTCTTGTTATTAATTTAAGTAATGTAATTGTAATTTTATTACTTTGACATTTATTATTTATGATCTAGTGTACTTGAATTTGTAACTACCCGTTATTGTTTTTATTGACTTTTCTAAATGCATTTAATGAAGTTTTCACTCCTCTTGCTCAAAAAGACCGTCATTGTGGCCATGGTATAATAATATGCTTCGCCTGGTATTCTCTTCCCGTGACAGCTGGGTCACGTGATTGGCCTAAGTATACGTCATCAGTTGCGATGCGGTTCTTAAAGTTTTTTAGCGGGGAAAAAGATAAAAATACAACGGGTACTCAATTTTTATCATTTTTAATATTTTAGATGAGCCCAAACGGCCTTGAAGACAGAGCCGTTAAACCTTATTTGAAAAAAAAAACTATCTAGCAAGCTACGTCAACATCACTTGAAAAAGAAAAACATCTGACTTGGCTGTATGGGCCAAGACTCCTTTGCCTGTCCTTAATTAGGACTAAAAGAACAACCAAAAAAAAATCACTACAAAATAAAATAATAACATGGACCAACTTAGTACACGACGAAAACCTAATAGGACGCAATTAACTCGACTTGAAAAATAAGTCAAAAACTAGTTAGGTTAGGTTATGTTCGGGCGTACAGCCGAATTAGCACAACTATGCCTTATATGGAATTTGCAACCGTAGATAAATGAAATAATATGTAGAAAGGTACTTACCAGTTCTTATTGTTGTTTTTGGTCTACAATATTGAAGCCACTTATTTGCTATCATCTCTTCTTTGGGAAAAGAAAAAAACCTTATTACTCCGCCTTTTTTACTTCTGTTTTTACAGTTTAGTACGGAACATTTAACCATTTTTTTTTCTTGTGTATCTTTCAAACACAGTTTTTACACAGTTTTTAAAGTACCTAACTAATGTTTGGGAACCACAGTATTTTGCTCACCGAGCGAAACAACGCTATAGGTATGAGCGACACGACGATAGTGATGAAATGGGGAGCTGTTAGTATGTCACTTGTCAATCCGATGTGTGGCTACTGTGTGTGATTGAATTACCTGAGCAAAATGCATTTTACAACTTATCAAAGCAATTATGAACTAATAATTAAATATGTTAATTAATTTAAAACTAAAAAGATGAATCACAAGAGTTACTAAATAGTTAAGCTAGTTAGTAATTTATTTTATTTTATTACCTAATTAAGAAAGTCCCTAAATTTACTGAAACGGACAATCAATGGCAACACTTATCGTGACGTAGTCTTAGGCCATCGTGGGAAGAGAATACCAGGCGAAGCATATTATTATACCATGATTGTGGCGTACCAGAGCGAAGAAAAAATAGCAATTCTTCCTCTAGGGGAAAAAGTTTTTATTTTTGTGAGTCAAATGACAATGAGCCTACAAAAACGAAAAAGTCTTTAGTCATAAGTAGAATAATCATGAATATAGACTCGACTTATTACTGTTCCATAAAAAAAGAACATCCATTTTATTTTTGAAAATGGAACTAAAATCGGCGATCTCTTTGGTAGAATGCATGCAATGCGTTGCGGCTGCAGAAGAAAAAACAAAAAAAAGACATTGGCGCGAAATCTTTATAATTTTTCTCTAATTGCAAATTGAATTGGTAGTGACCGTAATTAATGTTACAATAGTGAAAATGTCATCATCTAGTGAGAATGGAGACCCTAATTTGCAAATAGAAGAGAAAGGAAAAGAACCACTCAACATTCATCTTTACAGAGGACTGAAATTAAGTTACCGGGAAAAAACATCTCGTTAAATATCCAGAATTGTACAAATTGTACATTTAATTTTTAATAAAATAAACTACATATTTCATATTTTATTGGATTGTTTTATTTTCTCGCAATCGTAGTGAAAAGTAGAGTGTAACACACGGCGCTAAAAACCCATTGAAACTCGGTTTCTATTTACTCCCTCGCTAAAGCTCGGGAGTAAAACTACCTCGTACATAATGGGTCATTTTAGCTCCTTGTATAACAATCTACTATTATTTTAATTGCAATTGTTATTTTTTTTTTCAACACAATGCACCATATTGTTATGAAATAAATGACTTATGACTTATGACATGAATTACGTTTTATCTTGGCATGCTTCGTTTATCTATCTACAATAACCGCAAAAACCATGGATGTCAAAGTTCGAACAGTCCTGACTTGTTTGACTTGTATTTAGACCATAATCACGACCACACAAAGGCAATGATATTCTATTTTAATTATATGACGAGGTTTGCTACAAAACACAATAATACCCAAAATTGTTCGTTAAAGTTGTGACGAAAGCAAACTCCGGTAGTCTTCCAAAATTCAAGGGAAGTCGTAGGAGCAGTCGTTTCATTTCGTAAACGGGTTTCCGTTTCCATTTCGCAGATCAGCCAACAATGCGCAAGGGTAATTACGTACACTAACAATTTTCTTCAAGTTCCCTCAGTATACAAACACAAAGTGACAAGAAATTAGTTTATTATTAGTAAACTTAGTTAGTTAGTTAGTCCGTTCCGGATTTGTTCAAACACCAAAGCTACGAAACAATTGAGGGAGAAACAAATGATTATTTTAGCAATGGAATAATAAACCGTGACAAAAGCTGAACACTACTCAAGGCTTGTATTGACATTTTGGCACCAGCCAAGTCGCTAAAACAGTATATGAGTGACTACTCCAGCTAAGATGGCCATGGGTTAAAAAAGGTGGATAAATAAAACGAAGACCCACTTCGACTATTGGACACAACTGAATGTGGGTTGAATAAATGAATACTAACGAGTCCACTGGAGATATATAAAAATCAATGAAGCATAATAAATTCGGTTTCAAAATCAGAAATGCAAACTTTTTATTAATTTAAAAAATATTTGAAACAGCACCACTAGGTTATCTCAAAATATAATTTTAAGAGACCGCCGAGTTGTAGCGAGCCAATTACGGCTGCTCTATTTTATATTCCTTTAGCCGGGTTAAACAAAATCCTTTTAAAAATAATAACAAAGATCCTTTAACCAGGATTTACCCTGAGATCTGCGAGAGCAAAACCGAGGTCTCTAAATTCATCTGCGAGTAAGAACGAGTTGGTATGGCTAAAGACGCTCACTAAAGTAGACCCTTCGGGATTTACAACCGCCGTCCCACACCCCTTTGCTCCTAATTCTCTACCTTTCTTTCGCAGCAAAAACAACTGGGAATCCGCTCGAAAAATAGTAAAAGCACTTTTCTTGTGTTTATCGTATGAACGCATAGTAAGTATATGTGTAAAGTTAAATGTTAAACAACGCTTTCAGGAAAGACAAATGTTACATTTATTTTGAAGCATTTTTTATCACCATGACCTGCTTCGCAAATGCCCCTTTGTCTATATTGCTTCTTGTTTTCGTCAACATTATTTTCATTTGTCAATCAGTAAATTTCTTCATGTACACTATTTTAATAATGTAACCTCGTTTCGAACTACGAATGTTTCACCCCTCTTATCCCGTGGGTCAAGCCGTCTCATATAATTGTGTTACCAGATGGATTACGGGCAGTAACATCCAACAGATAACGCTGCGGTCTCCTTTCGCTTGTGTAGTTCAGTGATTATGGGCACCATCCTTTCGTAATCGTTCATTGTAGCATTCTATAGGACAACCCACATTCAGTATTGAAATTATTTTAGACATTTTTGAAATTGAATAAGCAAATAAAGTTGTTTTTCTTTGCCATGATACCAGCTTAAAGCCATCTGCGACTATCTACACTAGGCCGCAAAGAAAACGGGTCGGTAATAAAAGCCTCAATAACTTCCAAAATATTAAAGATAGCTTTATGAAATAAAGACTGTATTATAGATAATTTGATAGTGCTTAAATCAATGTCATAAAAGTTCAAGATTATCAAGTTTATATTGAATAAAAGTAAGTTAAGTAAAAGTTACCATTTTCACTAGATTTCGAAAAATGTGCAACGGTATCAAATATGCAACTTTTACACATTTTGTATTGCCACCAAGAGCTGTTAATACAGCTGTTACACGGTTTGGCATGCTTTCCACCAGATTTCTGAGCCGATGCTGAGAATTATTCTCCCATTCCTCTATCACTGCTTCTTTCAGTTCACGAAGCGGGGAATTTCGCTGGCGTGAACGTCGTCCAAGTTCGTCTTAGGCATGCACGATGGGGTTCAAGTCTGGGCTGCGTGCTGGCTACTCCATGCGTGTGATCACACATCGACATCTTCAAGGAAGTCAAACACTATACGAGCTGTATAGGGACGACCGTTAACTTTCATAAAGATGGTGTTCTCGCCCATGTTTACTAAAAATGGGCCAACATACTCATTTATGATTTCATTCACGGATCTTTCTGTAGTTGAAGTGCCATGTGCTATCACCACTAGCACGGTGCAGCTTTCGGAAGAAATTCCAGCCCACACGTGTATGGAGCCTCCGCCGTATGGCACTTTCTCTTTAATGCAAGCTTGGTTATAGCACTCTCCTGGTCTTCTGTAGACTCTTTGCCTACCATCGAGCGTGTATAGCATGTACCTCGACTAGTCCGAAAACATTACTCTGGACCAGTCACCCAGACTCCAATTCGTGTGTTCTCTAGCGTAACTCAGCCTTGAATTTCGATGCTGCCTTTCGAGTTTTGGACCATTTGCAGGCTTAAATGGCTTCAATTTTGCTTCAGCAAGATACTGCCTCACTGTATATGTGCTCGGGTTGCTCCCTCCCGCACGCAGAAGGTTTGACTTCAACAGCCGTTTCAAATTGATTTTTCAATATTGTTGACACCATATATCAATCCTCGGGCGCTATCGGGCACCTTGTTTGGCCTGTTCCTTGTCTGCGAATATTGGATCCAGTCTCTTTAAATCGCTGCAGCACTCTTCGAACGGTTGATAGCGACACACCAACAGTTCCCGCTGTGTAACGCTGACTGCGCCCGTCTTCAAGCATTGTCAGAATTCTGGTACACTCTTCATGGGTTAGGGGTTTTTTTAATAGTATTATATCCGAATAATGAATTTCTGCACAAGAAATGCCATATTTATAAACAGAAACCAAATTAAAACAATGGTTTCAGTGGTTCAAATCTTAAAAATTTACATATTTTTTATTTATGGTTTTTAATACAATCACCAAAAAGAAATAAAAAGGTTTTACTTCTTCCTATATTTGTAATGAAATAAACTTTAGTTTTGTTTTTATTTTAAAAAGATTGCTCAAATATTTTAAAAGTTATCGCATTTTTTGTAACCGACCCGTTTTCTTTGTAGCTGCCCAGTGTAGATATTCGAACCTAAAGAAAACCAGATACAAGCTAAATAATCTTCTAAAATAAGCAATAAGCCGATCGAATTACCTAAAAGGACCGTCTATAGGTGCAATACGGTTCGATGGCTTTACAAATCCTTTTCGAGGGTACAAAAGATCGCACGCCTCCGAACCGATAACTGGCTGCCGATTTTATCTGTGCCTTTGTGGTAGCTATCAGACTTTCAAAGAAATGAGTGACGAATAAAGCTTTAGACATCGTTCCTTGTGACGCTGGCGAAATAATGAAAGCGTTCCGATATTCGTATTTCAACCACCCGCGTTGATATCGATCAAATAGGTATGTGCTTTGTAGTTCCGTCGTAAGTACCCATATTTAGTGGTGAGTATGAGAAAATAATGAGGACCATCATATTCCAAATGATTTGTCGGTGTAGTGAGCAAGGAGCGAGGATAGGTTTGATAACCCTTAAATGTATCTTATGTAAATTATCCCAAAAGTATGTTTAAGAGCGAGGCCCCATTGGTGCGTTGCGCTGCGTTGCGTCGCGTCATCGCAACGGAACAACGCATTGTATGCCTCACCTGTGTTGCGTTGACGCTGCGCCAACGCAACGCAAGAGGGTATGCACGCCGTCGCAGCTGCGTCTCAGTTCCTCCTCTAGCAGTGGATCTCTGTCCGTCGTCGCAGCGGAGCTCCGACAACGCAGCGCATCACCCTCCCTCCTGCTTCGTCTCTTGTCCGTCGATCCGTTGAAACGTCGCGCGCGACGACGCAACGGTCTAATGGGGCATGTCATAAAAAATATATGGAAAACGACGCAGCGACGACGCTGCGAGGACACAACGCAGCGCAACGTACTAATGGGGCCTCGCCCTAAAGATCTGCTACTATAATAACGTGAACTGTACTATAATAACGCTAATCAATAAAGGACTATTAACTTTTATGGCGTAATTATTAGGATCTTTACAATAATATACATTATATATTTTACATTATGGCATCCGCTTGTCAGACCGTTCTTTAATCTTAATTATTCATATCTCATAATGTTATGCAATTATTTTATAATTACTAGAAAAGGTTGCATTTATGAACTATGCACGTCATTAATCTCTACGAGTAGGTACCTAAAGAAAAACCAACCCAAGATTTTTTACAAAAAAAAAAACAAGTGCTTTCTACAAATAGAAAGGACTATCTAAACAATAAAGTTAACAAATATCACTGACATAATAAAAGAGATATGACGAGAATAATGTTTATGTCACAAAATATCTTGTGACATTTACGAAAACAAAAAGTGGACACTGACAAGACCCGAGTAAGCTTAAAATTGTTTACATTACCCTTTTCAATCGAAATCCTCCACGTCTATTCGTTATAGAGACATAGGCACACAAAAGCGTATTTATTATACCTTTGCAGCGGTAGCTACATGCGAGCTGCGCGTCATACTGACGTCACGCAAAATCGGATCGCGCAAGCAGAGATTACCTACCGCGCGACCAGCATAAATATACAACTTCCCGACATCAATCGTTGGGCAGTTGCCCACCATACACGACACCCGTCTGTTCGGAGGAACCCCCTTTCTATGGAGGTATGAGTGAACTTTACACCCTGTTCCTCGTACCTCTATACCTTCTTACATCCTACTCAATGAGACCACATAAATGTAGGACCTAAAGACGTTAAACATTTTAATTACACTGGCCTGTGAGTACCTAAATTATCAAGGAAGGGGTCTTTAGATGTCGTGGAAGATAACTTAGGCATAACATAAAAATAGTGGTTAATTATAAGTTAATAACAAATTCAAACCACCAATCAAACTGCCAATTACGGTGATAATGGCAATCCTCTATTTGTGTCGCTGTTCATTCATGGTGGAGATATTCATCTACCTATGAATTCCGGTAAACTATTCTGAAACCCTCCGAACCTGTGAGACAGGATAGATACGGTTACCTTTTTTAAACAAATTTCCAGTCATTTTAAGAGACGGTAGTACCCCAATTTAGTACAGGAACTGTTCTCTACCCAAGGTCAACGAGAAAGAAACAGGAAAGGGTGTTGTAATACTTCGTACGTGTACAAGGTGAGATGAAATTGAAGAGGGGCTGCTAGAAGTCAGAAGTTATAAATGTACTTCCCTATTTCGGAAATAAGGACTAATATAAATTCGACCATCTTTTAATCCATACCTACCCTTATTTCCTTAGATATGTTGTTAATGTGAAAGTTGGTCAATTCACCTACATTATTTATTTAATAAAAATGTTGAATGCTTAGTACAGTACACAGATTTAGGCCAAGTCCTGGATTTATGCAAAAAATTGTGCCCATACGATGCGAGTGAAACCGCGGGCAGCAACTATTGGTCAATAATATTTATGCAATGTTGTTGAACAGAGTCCTTTCTTTTATTTTGCCCACTTCACTAATAAAGTACAGGATTATGTTCATGTAACCTGTCTTAGATGTTATTTACCTAATACGGCCATAAATTCTTTAGTAGCTAATGTTACAATACCCTCGAGTATACAAAAGTTGGCCTATAAAGAAACTTATGAGAATAAAATATCATGAATTACCAAAAAATATAAAAAGTCACAAAAAAATGGGTCCTTTGTGTAATATTAACTTGAAACTTTTCATGAAAGGACTTACATGAAGAACGCCTGGAGTTTTATTAATGTTACTAAATTGCTCGCAATTATTCTCAAGGCGCTGAATAGTGTTGTGCTGCACTGTGAAAGTAGGCGTTACCTAAATAAACTTTATTAAAGATGAAACTGAACCTAACTCTAGAGACATGTAAAGGTACATTAATCCACAAAGTACCAAATTACCGTATGCATGTTAGATCAACTAACTCCTGAAACGCAAAAATTATTTTATAGCGTAAGTAAATAAAACTTTGAAACGCAAATATAATTTTATAGCGTAAGTAAATAAAACTTTATTTCAATTAAAAATCCTTATCCGATTTAGTTGAACTAATTGAAATTTCATTTCGGATATCGGTAAATAAATACTCTACACCAAAACTGTTTCATTTTTTCCCTGAAACGTACGAGTAAGTACCTACATTTATCGTGTTTATATTCCAAGCTCCATCTCGGAACTCAATTAGCAAGTTGGACGAGCAAATATATTATTTAGTAAGTGAATTACAGTCATGATTACAGTACTTTAGTATTAATTACGAAGTAGATACAAATCCAAGCATAAAAGTTAGTCCGAGCTTACTGCAGGAGAACTTGCTCAGATTGAATTTATCCAGATTTACTGTCTAGTTCGTTTCGCCCCGGTGCTCCGGAGTTTTTAGCACCTGACACGACTTACAAATTGTATTGGCAAGCTTCACTTGTGCCAACTTTAGCACAGTTGGGGACTTGAATTAATGATTATACTCACACAAGTTTGCTTTGGCCGTATTCTTTCGTGAAATATATGATACGTTTCAAGCATAAGAAGTTATACCAAAATTTATAGCTAGTGTGCCACGAAATTACGAAAAGTAGTTGCTGTTGTTGCTTTAGACTAAACTTATTTATTGTATGATTATGGCGTACGTATACACTAGGTTTTATTTCCCTTGACTAACCTACTGAAATCCTGTTTGACAATTTTTATTTTTCTAAAACATTAAGGCCCACTTCCGCGTTCGTGGGTTATCCTAAATAACTCGGAGTTAGCAGCTAATTCAGGGTTAATCAAATAATTCACCTTGCGCCACCAAGAGTTAGAAGTAAAGTATATTATAGTTTATATAGTATACTTTAACTTCTAAATATTTAACCCACCGATGTGGGAGAGTTAAGTCGCTAAGCTCTGAGTAAGTGTAAGTAATGTCTAAATAAATTGACGTTATGACGTACCGCTGACCACTTTTTTTGTATTTAGTAATTTTGTTCGACGTTATAGTAAGTGTAAATTCAGTACTATATTAGCAGGCATATATTCATGAACTCATATAAAAATAAATACTTACAAATTATAGAAGCCTATATAATTTTTTGTTCGGATTACATATCAGGGCCTGCAGTCTTGACATAGTTAGCAATCGTTTTCGGTTGCTAAGTCCTAACAATCCAATGATGTAACGTTATTTGGTAGTCTCGACACTCAGATTTATCAATTGTTACCTACCAGTACCTACCTAAAATACCGGTAACAACCGATAAATTTGAGTGTGGAGACTACCAAATATCGTTACATCTGGATTGTTAGGACTTAGCAACCGAAAACGATTGCTAACTATGTCGAGACTGCAGGCCCTGGCCCTGCAGTCTCGACATAGTTAGCATCTGGATTGTTAGGACCTATCAACCGAAAACGATTGCTAACTATGTCGAGACTGTAGGCTCAGGGCAGAGACATGCAATCTATTTTATGTTTCGTCAACTGCAATGTTCCCAACTCAAAAAACACAATGTTTGGTTAACCAACCCGCTGTTTTTTTTTAAGTGGTGCAACGCGTAATTAGAGCAAAAATTTTAATAACTAGCTCCGAATTTACAAACTCATTATTAACAAAAACACATTTATTCATTTACCCGACTATACGTGGACCATAGAATCGAATAAGCTTTTCCAGACATTGTTCAGAACTTTAAGCTTCTAAGAGCCCAGTTTCATCATACCTACCTATGTACCTAGTTGGCATTAGGTAGGTATCTAAATAAGCATAATCAGCCTATAACGTGCCCACTGACACAGGCCTCCTCTCTGAGTAGTGGGCCGTAATCCACCACGCGGGCCCAGTGCGGGTTGGTAGAAGCCACATGTCTTCGATTTATTTTGGTTCTAAGACATCAAAAACACATGGTTTCCTCATGATGTTTTCCTTCGCCGTTTTTTATCCAAATAAATAACACTAACTAATTAATTCTGAGTTGAGCTGCACAATTGCTGACAATTGCGTGCACTGACTGGACAGGTCCACTCAATCTGTGTGGTTCTTTCTTTAAAAGACCATTTCAGATACCGATCTACATAGCCTTCACATGATCTGACCAAGATTCTGTCTGGACTTTAAAAGAGACTGTGACGTCTGAGTTTGTTTCGGCCTTTCTTCTCAGAGTAGTCAGATAGGAAACGCCGACCTCATCTAGTTTTAAAAAATATGATTGACGTGTAAAAGTGTTTGTAAAAACCTACTTATAGAAATAAAATCATTTATCATTTATCATAATTAATTAAAACAATCGCTACATAGAAAAAAAAATATCAAAATGAAGCTAATTAACTAGCTTGCATCCAAACTCAATTCGATTAAAACGTTGACATTCACGAATGGATAGGTCATCGGTCTGAACGTCACATCGCTCCTTCGTTCGTTCATCCATTCACTATTAGGTCAACCAGTTCGCCATCTTGAGCTCCCCAGTGCCGCTTTTACCCTCGATTTCAGTTCGAACGTCTTCAATTCAGAACTAGGAGTTAGTGACCTGAACAAGCTTTTGATAGTTGAGCGATTAAACGTGTCTGATTCTGTGAACCGTGCGCCAAGTTAGACGTTATTGCCAATACGGAATAAAGTTTTCATATTGCTGGGAAGAATGTTTGCATTGCTTTGAGTATCTTTGTTTTGAGTTGTGAATTGTAAAGGCTCGTTAGTACCTAAACAGATATTGTTATTTGGCCGAGTCATGTCAGCCATGCCATGGGGTGTTTTCAGTTTCTGGTACGTTTTTTTTTCTTACAGTATAAATACAGTTTCAAGTAAAATCAATCCAATTTCGTTGAAAACATTGAAAACACGAGTTACCGGTGACGTAATTTTTTCCTGGAACCTAAAGTTCCATAGCAGTTTTTTTGAAAAATGTAAATCTTATGGTACCTTTTATTTTCTCCATTTGATTTATTTAGATAAAAAATCCACTTCAATTTTCTGTTCGTATTGTAGCTCTGTACCAAACTTTACGAAAACAAGAACGCGTTTCAATTTATAAAATAATCTAGCCTTCAGTCTCTGTAGTTAATTTGATCAACTTCTAACATTGCTAAGTTATATAGACCATTAAAAAGGCGCGTACTAACAGGCGGATCAGTTGACAGTACAATTTAGCAAATTTAGTCTCGTGTAGCCTGCGCGCAAAAAGTTTCCCTCGTTAACTAAGGCGACAACACTAGTAAATCACGAAGCGCCACTCGACTCGTATCTCAAACGCGATTACTATCTTCAAATTAGAGTAGAGTGAGCAGGGCTGCCGGATTATGAACCAACTATATAACGTACTTATTACACGGATTTTTTTTCCTTGAAAAGAGTATGATAGACGGTTCGGTCATATTAAGAGGATGAATGAAAGGCGACTAACAAAAGGTATTTACAAGGCAGGTGTAAGTGGAAACGTCGGGAGGGTAAGCCCTAGGAGAATATAATAATAATAATAATTCAATTATTTCAATCACAAGTGATCATAATTAGCAATTAGGTACATTCAATAAACATACTAGAAAAATAAGACAAAACACAATTACATTAGAATTTACAGATTAAATTGGTACATGTCAACAAATTAAAATATATAGTGACCTTATTGGTGATCTTCTTCAGAAAGGTCAGGTGCTTAGTACTCGCAACTGTAAACGTAGCAGCAACCGGCAACCGTAAGCGTAAACGAAGCAAAAGGAGTATGTAAGAATCGTAGCAGGTGGCGTTCTGTAGTTTCTGCCTACCCTCAAAACTCAAATTCAAAGCATTTATTTCAAATAAACCAATTACAGTAGGCCAATTCTCGTACTTAAAAAACGTTCAAATTCAAGTCGCAATCTCATCTCAGCGACAATCAATGTCAAAAACCTGTCAAAAATTTATGTAAATTAATTGTAACTTTGACAGATTGAGACTGAGATTAGAATGCGAACGGTCTTAAAAATACGGGAATTGCCCCTCTGGTACTTTTGAGTTGTCAAGGGGTCGGTCGGTCAGTCAGTCAGAAAGATGAAGCTAGTTGCCCATTCCAAAGCGTAGTCGGTACCTATGAAGAAGAACGGGCAAGTAACTCCATGGACACTCTTTTAAATCAAAATACCTATTGTTACAAAAAAGTGGTTACATCATTCATGTTGAAATTATACATGTGAGAACGATGTAGAAAGACGTGCACGTTAAAAACGTCCGTAATAAAAAGATAAAAACAATTCAGGCATTAAAATAAGCCGTGGCAGCTAAGAAATGACCAGTGCCTACTGACGGCGCGGCGCCCGTTCACGAACATGACATACCCCCATGGGAAGAGGGCGTAAGTTTATGTATGTATGTATGTGTATATTTTTTCCCGTCCAGACAATTTTGTTTGTTTAACTTTATTCATTGACATTCAGTATGTCTTTATTGTCTTCTGAATTAAAGTGTAACTTTAAACTTTTTCTTTTGTTTTTATTACATATTTTTGTTGTCGCATACTTACTAGGCTTTTGAATAATTTGTTGAGGTACTTTATAACGTGCGTGCTTATTTTTACACAATAAACAAGTTTTATTTCGTTCCAAATTTCATTATTTGTTTTATTTTTTAAGTGAATTGTTTTTTATTTTATATGTATTTTATTTTCTCTTTTACTCTTACACACGCTGTCTACATCTCTTTATCTACTTTTCTATCGCAGGTATACTGGAAGAGATTTCTTTAGGAATAAACACTACCTTTGTACCGATTTTTCTGTTATTTTCTTTTTGTTAGGAAAGGTACATCGTGTTCAAACGGGGCAAAAACTTAAAAATCTTTTGCGAGTAAACTGCTGCTCCTATTTAATTGATTTTTGGTACACAGTTTGAAAATGGTACCTAGTATAGACAGTTTAAAGGAAAGCCCCTCTGTCGTATCAACTCTGTATATGTGTGTACATAAATGGTTAAATAAACCAATAAGAAATACTTACATTTAAAAAAAAAACTAAATTTCTAATGAAATATGTTGGCAACGATAATATGTAGTTGTTAGTTAAGTGTTTCATGTCTAACTATATTAATTAAGTTGTCTTTCGTTGCGATATTTCTCTTATAAAATTGTCGATAATATGTTGTACATTCCGAATCCAGCAGTGTTACGAGCAACAAGAAAAATAAAGAAGAAACCCTCTATCTGAAGAAATAGTGTTTTATTCGCCCTGAAGAAGTGTTATTCAATCACTGCACCGACGTACACCTCTACGCACCTCCTCAAGAACATCCCGCCAGCAAATCTGCTCTACACAAGAGCGTCAACATTGGTCCTTCGAGAAGCCGGATCGGGTTCAAGAAAACTGGGAGATGCCTACGAACACACGAGCAAGATCAGTGCAGTCGAGAACTATAAGGAGCGAAAGCAACGCAACAGATACTACGGGCACCGGCACGTCGGGTTCCGGTACGACGGATTGGAGTATGAATACTCCAAGCGAATCTGCAAGCGCGACAGACACGTCGATTTCAAATCGATCGACACTAACAAGAAGATCGCCGCCGAGCAGCGTCCACGGAAGTCGGCAACCCGTACCTCAGCCTAAGGTCACCGCTGGAGAAGAATCAACACCAGGGAAGGTGGCTCATACCACCCCACCGACCCACACTATTGAAGCGTCAATTCCCCTTCGCCAAGAAGAGAGTCACCCATCGCCGCAGACTCAAGAAAGAAGTGTCGCCGTGAAAACACGTCTGGACAATGAAAGCATACCAACGTCCAGAGAAGAGAGTCTGCAGCGGCCTCACCCTAAGAAGACGACCCGCGATCCGGACACCCATTCCGTTAGCTCGTCGCATAGGAAGAGAGCAGAAGCGCAAGCAAGAATGACAGTGGCACTACGGGAATTAGAACTGGCAAAAGCAAGATCAAAAGTCGCTCAAGCTGAACTAGAGCTTCTCGCCGCCGGGTCAGATGGAGAAGAAGAACTGTACGAACAAACTCAAGAAGTCGAGCAGTGGTTCATCCGATCCGGGGAAAGGCCTAAGGATCAGAGGCCGATCGCAATAGAAGAAAAGAAGAGCGACATCCAGGAGTTGGCTTCAGTCATACTTAAGCTATCCGAGAAGTCACGTGACAACGTGTCATCGAAGCATCTCGAACTCCCTCACTTCAACGGGTCCTGTGAAGAATGGTTAGCCTTCAAGAGATCATACGAAGACACGGCCGCTTCCTTCAATAACAATCAGAACCTAGCGCGCCTCAGAATCGCGATCCAAGGAAAAGCAAGAGAAGCCGTCCAAAGCCTGCTGTTCACCGCTGAAGACCCACGCGAAATAATCAAGGGACTGGAAGCAAGATTTGGTAGACCTGGAGCACTGGCACTGGCAGAACTAGAAAAAATGAAGAACCTGTCAAAAGTCGGCGAGAACCCAAGCGACATCTGCATATTTGCAAGCAAAGTGAAGAATGCTGTTGAAACCATCAAGGCCCTGAAGAAACCGCAATATCTCAGTTCTCCCGAAACACTGAGAATTATAGTCGACAAAATGCCAACATCCATGAAATTTCGTTGGTACGCTTATCACAGAAGCAGAAGAGATGAAGAAACTCAAGAACTACTAAACGTCGAAGCATTTTTAGAAACAGAAGCTGACATGTGTGGGGACTTTGCTCCACCTGAAGTGTCTTCGGAGCAAAAGAAGACTATAAGAAGACCCATACATTCAGTACAAGAAACATCACAAGAAAGGTCACAAGAAAGATACAAGAAGTCGTGTCCATTCTGTGATGAAGAACATTTCCCAATGGAATGCAAGAAGTTCAAAGAAGCTAATATAAACGAAAAATGGGAAATGATCAAGAAGGCAAAAATATGCTTCAAGTGTCTTAAGTTCAAGCACTCAAGAATCAACTATAAAGCTCCAGTCTGCAAGCAGTGTAAGAGATGGCACCATACCATCTTGCACACCGACAAGCCGCCAGTCCCAGCAGAGAAAGAAGTAAACAAAGAAGACCAGAAAAGCACTTCAGGAGAGAAAATCGCCTCAATCCACAACACAAAAGGAGAAGAGAAGGCGTACCTGAAGATTATCCCAGTGGATCTTTTTGGTCCGAAAGGTCAAGTCCGCGTACTCGCACTACTGGACGAGGGATCAACCGTCACACTCCTGGACGCATCAGTTGCTGAGAAAATTGGAGTTGAAGGGAAGCAAGAAAAACTCACAATCGAAACCGTCGGCGGGAAGGTGTTAAGAAAAGATAGTTCACAGAAGATAGAGTTCAAAATAAAAGGGGCTCATAGAAGAGATAAAAGAACTATCGTCGCAAGAACCATCGACGACCTGAAGCTGTCAGAACAACACATCAATAAGGGCACCGTGCAGAATTGCCAGCACCTAAGGGCAATTGAAGATCAACTCCTCTACGTCACCGAAAGGCCCAAGCTACTAATAGGCCAGGACAACTGGGGGCTGATAGTAACAAGAAGACTAAAGAAGGGCAAACCATCCGATCCTGTAGCCTCACTCACCAACCTAGGGTGGGTGCTACACGGATGCGAAACAGGGGCAACTGCCTTAGTAAACTTCACTCACTATGGCAGATCGACCACGGATGAAGAAAGCATAGAAGAAATCGTCCGAGAACACTTCCAGTTAGAATCTCTTGGGATTCAGAATCGGTCACCAACCAATGACAGCGATAGAAGAGCATTAGAAACCCTCGAGAAAACTACGAAGAAACTGCCAAGTGGTCAATATGAAACGGGACTCCTGTGGAAGAAAGAAAACGAAGCCCTACCCAACAATTACAATCAAGCAATCCGTCGACTAGTCAACATCGAAAAGAAATTAGATCGAGACCAAGAAGCTAAAGAGAACTACGAGACTCAGATCCAGAGTCTAATCGAAAAGGGATATGCAGAGAAGGCTCCAGAAACTTCAAACAAAGAAAGAACATTCTACTTACCCCACTTCGCCGTCGTACATCCAATCAAGAAGAAGCTAAGAATAGTTTTCGACGCAGCCGCCAAATTCGGAGGGAAGAGCCTCAACGACGCCTTGCTCTCCGGCCCTGACCTACTACAGTCATTATTTGGCGTGCTACTACGCTTCAGAGAGGGACCCGTGGCTGTCATGGCTGACATCCAGGATATGTTTCTTAGAGTCAAGGTCAGAGAAGATGACCGAGATAGTCTCAGGTTCCTGTGGCGCGGAAACCGAAGAACAGGCAAGCCCGAAGAGTATAGAATGTCGTCAATTATCTTCGGAGCAGCGTCATCGCCAGCGACAGCGATATATGTAATGAACAAGAACGCAGAAGAATTCAAGAAGACTCATCCCGAAGCAGTAAAAGCAATAAACAGAAACCATTACATGGATGACTATCTACAGAGCTTCGCATCTACGACCGAAGCAAAGAAGATATCGAAAGAAGTCAAAGATATTCATGCAAAGGCAAACTTTCATCTGAAGGGGTGGGCTAGTAACAATTCGGGGGTACTATCAGAAGTAGAAGACACCAATAAAGAAGATTCCCTGCAACTGACAAAGGAAGAGAAGACTCTGGGGCTAAGATGGCTGGTTAAAGAAGATACACTAGCCTTCAATGTTGGGTTGCGCAACACGTCGAAAGATCTTCAAGAGGGTAAAAGAACTCCAACAAAAAGGGAAGTCACGAGCGCCGTGATGTCTACATTTGACCCGATGGGTTTTGCAACACCAGTCTTAATACAAGGAAAGAAGCTAATTCAAGACATCTGGCGGTCAAAAGTAGACTGGGACGAAGTAATTAACGAATCCCAAAAGGAAGCCTGGACAAACTACATAGAAGAAGTGTCGGCGCTAGCAAGACTGAAGATCCCAAGGTGCGTCTCGCCCCGTGGCAGAAAAGGGCAGCTGCACACATTCACCGACGCGAGCGAAGAAGCCTACGCGGCAGTAGTCTACTGGAGGACAGTCGAGCCCGAGGGAAAAGTCCACGTCTCCATGATCGCCGGCAAGGCTAGAGTAACGCCAACAAAACCAGTATCAATTCCGAGGCTGGAGTTACAAGCGGCGTTGCTTGGCTGCAGACTAGCTGCCACAATCGAAGAAGAGTCAGAGCTTGAAATATCGAAGAAAGTCTACTGGACCGACTCTAGCACAGTACTGCAGTGGATAAAGGCGGAACCAAGAAAGTTCAAAACTTTCGTGGCCAACCGACTAGCAGAAATCGAAGAGAAGTCCAAGCCAGAAGACTGGAGATGGGTGCCGACCAAAGAAAACCCAGCTGACGACGCCACGAGGGGCGTCCCAGTCGAATTCGACCACAATGCCAGGTGGTTCAAAGGCCCGTCATTTCTCCGTCAACCAGAAGAAGAGTGGCCGTTTCACGACTTCAAACCAGAGGGTACCATGCCAGAAGAGAAGAGCAAGCAAAAGGTGATGGCAATAAAAGCTGCAGAAGACGTTCTTCTGGATCCAGAGAGGTTCTCGAGCTGGGAGCGACTACTACGCACTACAGCCAGAGTGGTTGCCTTCACATACCATTTATTGAAGGCTCGCAAAGCAACTACCACTGCCATGCGCCGGGACGACGACTCCTGGAAACCCCAGAAGAAAACCCAGAAGAAAGACGCTAGAAACTCGAATCAAGCTGCCAACAGAAACGAAAACAAGCGACAGTACCTACCCCTGGAAGAAGAACACTTAAAGAAGGCCGAAGAGTTACTGATGAAGATGAGCCAGAACGATAGTTTCGCGTCAGATATAAAGAACCTGACGACGGAAAAACCTCTAGAAAGCGCAAGTCGGCTCAAGAAGATCGACGTTTATATAGGGGCCGACGGAATTATCAAACTAAGAAGCAGGACAACGAAGTTCCACGACAAAAGCGACAGGAAGATGAATCCCATCATCCTAGATGGGAAACAGAAGATAACGCGTCTCATCATACAACATTACCACAAGAAATTCCTTCACGGAAATACTGCTACAGTAATGAACGAGATTCGACAAAGGTACTGGATCCTGGGCCTAAGAGCAACTCTGAAGGCAGTCGCACACAGCTGTCAATGGTGCAAGACAAAGAAGAGTTTACCGGAGATACCACCGATGGGAGACCTACCGAGCGAGAGACTGCAGCATCATCAGTTCCCGTTCTCTTGCACGGCCGTAGACTACTTCGGGCCTATGCAAGTCACCATCGGGAGAAGAAATGAGAAGCGCTGGGGGGCATTGTTCACCTGTCTCACCACCAGGGCTGTACATCTCGAGTTAGTGCCCTCTCTTAGCACTAGCTCAATGATCATGGCACTCCGACGAATGGCAGCTAGAAGAGGAACCCCAAAAACCATATTCAGCGACAACGGGACCAACTTTATTGGGGCCAAAAGAGAGCTAGAAGAGGCCGCACAAGAAAAGGGCATCAAGTGGAAGTTCATCCCCCCGGGGACTCCAAACATGGGAGGCGCCTGGGAGAGACTCGTGCGATCAGTCAAGACAGCTTTGGCAGTGGTTCTCAACGAAAGAAGCCCACCCGAAGAAGTGCTTCACACTCTGATGACCGAGGTCGAACACATCGTCAATTCTAGACCTCTCACCTCAGTCAGCATGGATCCAGAAGACGAAGAGGGCCTGACACCAAACCATTTCCTACTGGGGAGGTCGTGCGGAGCCATGGCGCCGGGAGAATTCGACGACTCAGAGCTAATCGGGAAGGCCAACTGGAGAACCACCCAGAGACTCGCGGACCACTTCTGGAAAAGGTGGATCAGAGAATACTTACCACTCTTAATGCCAAGGAAAATTGAAGGCAAAGAAACCAAAGACCCAAGAGAAGGAGATATCGTGCTAATAGTAGACGCTACATTGCCACGAAATTCATGGCCCCGCGGAGAAGTTGTCAAGACGTATCCTGGACCAGACGGAAGAACCAGAGTGCTGGACGTGCGGACATCGGGAGGAACACTTCGCCGCCCAACTCGACGGGTCATCGTGCTGGTTCCCGCGGCATCGTCGCCTCCAGATGATGCAGTGCTACGCACCGTGGGGGAGAATGTTGGCAACGATAATATGTAGTTGTTAGTTAAGTGTTTCATGTCTAACTATATTAATTAAGTTGTCTTTCGTTGCGATATTTCTCTTATAAAATTGTCGATAATATGTTGTACATTCCGAATCCAGCAGTGTTACGAGCAACAAGAAAAATAAAGAAGAAACCCTCTATCTGAAGTAATAGTGTTTTATTCGCCCTGAAGAAGTGTTATTCAATCACTGCACCGACGTACACCTCTACGCACCTCCTCAAGAACATCCCGCCAGCAAATCTGCTCTACACAAGAGCGTCAACAAAATAAGTATAAAAGTATCTTGTGTGTTTTTTAAATAGAAAAGTCCCTAAACTGTTATGTGTAATATAATTATGTAGGTAAGATTCTAAGCTTTTCCTACAAGCTCATAGTAAAGTATTATCATTTATGACCTTTCAGTTCTAACCACGGGGTCCGTCAACAAAGATACGGGCCCGTCCTAAAGTAGTTGATCCGTCAAAACAAGTGACAAATTAAATTTTTAGTACGAGCAAAAACACATCGCGCGTAGGAACAACTGTCAAATCGTGTTGTCATTCATTCTTAGTTTGGAAACCGAACACATTTTGTGACCGTATTGTGATACCGAGTAGGTAATGCCCTAAACTTCGGCGAAACTACAGACTGCGTGCATAGGGAGTAGACCCCCTGACGCGGCCGAACTCGCAGGCATCTGCTAGTTAAGTATTGATATATCGATATGTCCGACACAGTGAATATTCAATCTCGATACATTTTCAATCGATTCAGACCCATGTAGTACCTATACAAAGCAAATCGATTTTGTACCGAAAGCCGTTTAGGTAAAGCAGTGTTTGCTAAGATAAACGAGGAAAGCAAACAGTTTGGTAAGGAACGACGATGGTACCCGAAGGAACGTCGAGAAGTATTATATTCCTTGCTAAATTATTTGTGGTTTGTAGGTTATTTCATGTAACAACAAATAGTTTGAGTAACTCAACTGAAATTCCAGTGATTTCTCTAGTCTACGGAGGATACCTTTCTCAAATTCTGGAATTTATTTACTTAGACGTAAAAGAGAAAATTGAATGAGGTTTCAATAAACTGTTTTCGATTAACGTAAAATAAATGTACGAATGTTGTACAGTAGGTTGTAAATCAGTAGTAACATTTTAACCATGGGCTGGCGTAAGACGGAGTTTCAAAAGAATAAGAAGCCAGCTTATACTGGTTTTGCTACCACTGAGGTGCGGCCTATTGTACCTAGTTTATTTTTTATCTCAAACTCAAAGCATTTATTTTAATTAAACCATTTACAGGCACTATTGAATTGTCAAGTGGTCTATCAGTCAGAAATATGAAGCTAGTTGCCCATTCCAAAGCGTAGTAGGTACCTATGGAGAAGAACGGGCAAGAAAATCCATGGACACTCTTGTAAATTATATTGTTACATAAATATTAGTAATTTTTTTGGCAATTGAGCCGATGTCGACTATTCTGCCATCGTCACGTTTAGACGGCAGCGCAGAGGCGGGCCATCGACTTTGCACTTTGTGGTAGAACTACCGAAGTTAGTCGCTAAAAAGACGAGGACAGGGGTTAGTACAAAATAAATATTATTCTAAAATATTATCTTATATAAAATAGGGTCATAAACAGCACAGACATACAAAACATATTTATATAATTATTACTCACCAATTACAATTGAATATCATGTTCCGTTAAAAAAGTTGTAGAATTAATAATTAATTATTGTGTAACCTTACATATTATTTAGAAAGAAAAAAAGCTCTTTATAAAAACGCTACGTTTTGTAGTGTCTTACTACTCACGTACTTTTAATAAACAGGCGTGATAATAAAGAATGTAAATAAAATGTAATATCGATACAATGCAAGCGGTGACGGGGAGGACGAACGAGCAGACTCGACGCCGCCCGGCCACTGATTAATTCTACAACATGAACGGATAGTTCTACTTACCTACATGTGTCCGTACGTAATATCGTCTAATGAAATACACTACACTACTGAATACTGTGCTTGGTGAAAAACGGTGGGAAATTCGGATTTTTAAATACAAAGGACCATTAGTGAACACCGAACGAAGATAATAGATAGATAGATGTTAATTTAAATGGTAGTTTTCATCCGGAATGTTTTGCTTGTTTTACTACTTGACGTCTCTTAATTTTATTTAAACGCGACCGAAACATTTAAATCTAGAAGAATAACTCAAGTAAGAACAGCCCTAAAGACGTCAACGTCACCTACATACACACTCCTCCAGTAAAGTATTCCATGAAAATACCTCTCATTTTGAGGGTGGGTACCTACACTAAAAGTAACTAAATGGTTCCATCAAAAAAAAATATCATGTACCAAATATTACACCGGGAAAACAAACTAAAAAGCGTCGCTCGAAGTTACCTAGGCATCGTTGCAGCACCTCCGCTTTTCATGATAATTCCCCGACCAAGTTTCCCTTTATATCACCTTTTTTATTTTTCCAGTTTAATATCATGCAAAATGAAGGCCGGCCACGCCACTCTGAATGGTCGGCTCATTGCATCCCGACCGTAAATCCAACTCCCTTGTCGGTAGAGCGCGAATAGTATTATAGTCTCCTACTAGGATGTTTTTTTTTTTTTTTTTTTAATAAAAAACGTTGCCCCACACTTGGAATTTCTCCTGTATCGTGGGTGCGTTTACAAACATTTAAATTCACATTACACAAACAGCCAGACCCGGAACAACTACTTGCAGGTCATAAAAATATTTGTTCCGTGCGGGGATCGAACCCGCGACGCGTAACGCAGCAGTCAATCGCTTAACCTCGGCGTCAACCGTGTCGTTAAAAGAAAACTATATTAAATCCATACTGAATATTATAAATGCGAAAGTAACTCTGTCGGTCTGAAAAGGCAACAGACGGTCGGTTCGGTAACCCATCGTGAAATTTGACAGATGGTAGACTGGGGCCTGGAGAAGGACATAGGCTACTTTTCGTCCTGGACATTTGCATTTTAGATTATGAAATAGAAAATACACGCAGACGAAGTCGCGGGCAACAGATAGTAGGTAAATTATACAGGTTGATTAACAATATTATACACGTTAGCGTTACGTTAGAAACTGAAGACATGATAAAATTACTTTACAATACAGACACGTGGTTTCAGCAAGATGGCGCCACCTGTCGGACGTCAAACCAGTCAATGGAGATAGTACGTGGATGCTTCCCTGAAAAGCTGATTTCGATGAGAGGTGACATCAGATGGCCCCCGAGGATCCCAGACCTTACACCTCCGGATTTTTTCCTCTGGGATTATCTGAAGAGTCGGGTGTACAATAGTAATCCATCAACCATATCTGAATTGAAGGAAAACATTAGACAAGAAATCGACAACATTCCTATTCAACTTCTGAGGCGCGTTTTCATGAATGTTAGAGATCGCGTTGAAGAGTGCCAGAGCCGCGAAGGACGACATTTGAATAATGTTATTTTCAAAAAGTAATTTTGTATGCATCTACAAAAGTTAGTTTTTCTGAGAGATCCTGTATAACTAAGAACGATCTTTTTCGTGCTTGGGAAAGAATTAAACGGTTGATCTTGGTTTACCGTCTTGATAAATATGACAAAATCAAATCAAATCTAACCAAGCTTGACCCTGAGATGACAACGTTTTCTTAAAGTGAGTATAATTGCCGGGAGCTTTCATTAAGTGTTTAATAGATACCCTTACTTATTATTAGCGTATAATACACGTCTACGTACTGATCCTACTACATATCATTGCATATAATTATAATAACTATAATTGCATAGCACATGTGTGAGCACTATGTACCCACTATAAAGCTTACTGGGTTCGTCTTTCATTGACTTGAATGTGCCCTGGCGGCTGAGAGTATGTCATGCTCACTCAAATGTGTCGCTGGTGGTGGCGTGTGTATTGGATCATTGAGTTCCCTTCAAAATGGTTGAGCTGAATGGTGCTGATCCATACGTCATGTTCGTGAACGGGCGCCGTCAGTAGGCACTGGTCATTTCTTAGCTGCCACGGCTTATTTTAATTCCATAATTGTTTTTATCTTTTTATTACGGACGCTTTTAACGTGCACGTGTTTCTACATCGTTCTCACATGTATAATTACAACATGAATGATGTGACCACTTTTTTGTAACAATATTTTGATTTAAAAGAGTGTCCATGGAGTTTCTTGCCCGTTCTTCTCCATAGGTACCTACTACGCTTTGGAATGGGCAACTAGCTTCATCTTTCTGACTGACCGACCCCTTGACAATTCAAAAGTGCCTGTAATTGGTTTATTTGAAATAAATGCTTTGAGTTGAGTTTGAGTTTATCAGCTGATTTTCTTCCAATACACACTTAAAACAGCATGACGCCTGTTTTGCCCGAATGGTTAGGAAGAGGTGTACCTATAGTACATGAATCTTCGCCAGTAATGTCAGTTTATTTCAATACACGCCTTGTTCATAAAAACTTCATATCTATGAGTGTTCAAGAAATCTGCACGACATTGTCGCTTTCTTTTCAATAAATCGAGTCGACGATAGAGTTACAGCGTTTTAGTAATGGAATAAAAAAACTTTTACGTTCAAAGGGTTGCGACTTACAAGCCTCCGTCGATAGTATTTCTTCTCAATCGTTCGATGGCTCAGTCGAATGAGAAAACTTATTGTGTATTTACAAGGTACCTACATGCTTAAACTTAATGTGTAATGTCCCTACGTGTATTATTTTTATGTGCCTCCCTGATTTAATAAACTCATGCGAATGCATTCTATAAGTGACTTTCCTATACCTACCATAAGGATCAAGGAATCAGCTGTAACTGTATTTTTATTATTTATTTCTGCCTGAGTCTAGTTTTCAATATTGGCGTGTGCTAGCTAACATAATTATGGCAAATAATTTTAATGTTTTTGTGTTTCGTAATGTTAATTACTTATTACTGTATAGAATCCAGTTCTTCTAAGTGAACAGACAGCACTGCTGCTGGGGAGTTTGTTCCGCCACTTCTTCTTCCCAGCTAAAGCACTAGGAAGTGGTGAAGGGTGGGCGTTTTGGGGCGACTGTCTTATGTGACTTTGACGTTCAAAAAGTGCTGATTCTCAGCCTAGTTTGAATAAATGACTTTTGATTTTGATTTGATTTGTGCTGCTGTGTGTACTGTGTGTGTGCTGTGCTGTAGCTGTGATAAGTGTTTTTAGACTTTTTAAGCCGAGAATTTTCGCAAATTACCTTCTTTTTTTAACTTTAACTTAACCATTGTAACCACGTCTTTATGAAGAATCATATTTTGCAACTAGTACAAGCAATTAGTAAGACAAATACTGAACATTCTGAGAACATTGTTATATAATTATTTTAATGTCCTAGAAACAGTCTCTAGCGCAAACACGCTGATCATTAGAGCCAACTGTACTTCCACTCTGCACAAACACAAAGCATGGAGTGTCGTTATTCTTGCTATCGTCTCCCAGCTGACAGCCAGTCAGCTTGCAGTGACTTCATTTTATAGCTTTAACTATAAACACTGCTATATAACTAGAATTGAGATTGACACGAGAGAGAGTATCAGTTACTACTGACGTCATCTAGTTTTAAAACATAATTATATGTTGATTTGTTTTTTTTTAAACTAATTTACAAAATAAATATCATTTATCATTTACTAAGTACGCAGCACTGCCCACTTATAAAATAAGTACATATATCATATCAAGATAAAGCATTTATTTGCATAACAATTTTACTTTTGTATCGGAAGGATACGTTACTCGGATACTGGAGTATAATCTCATTTTTATTCGGTAAGTATTATAAGCCCACAACACACGTCAGGCTTCTAATCCCCGGCTTTTTCGATCGAGCTCACATCGGATATAAATCTTTTAATACCCAACGATTGCTTTCCTTACCAAAGATATCTGTACTATAATGTTTACTGCTCTCTCAAGAGTAATAAACTCTTAGATGATATACTCGGAATCGACCCTAGTAATAAATTCATCGCCGTAGACACGCTCACATACATGAATATTACGTCAGTAGGAAACTGAATTAGGAGTACCTACGTATAGGTAGTTGTAGGCACTCACCTCAGCCATTAGCCACTTGCAATGAACTAACAACCTTAGATCGCAATAACTCGCTCGCACTGTCGCTCTGTCGCAGCGCTTTGTTCCTCAGTTTCAACTACAATAGATTAGAGTTCTGTAGTTGTTCTTGTCTCCTCCGCAATGCGATGAGGGCCGCTCCCTAAACGATTAATTCTGAGTGAAGTGTGAAGATTCGTTCTGCAGCAATGCTGTTAATTAGTTTAGTGCTCCTGCGGTCACTTGATGAATGATCAAGTTGATAAATTACAGAAAAACGGATTGCAATACATATTGATTTATTTATCCTTTCACCGTTCCCCTGTTTAACATTTTATCCGGAGCGGAAAGAACACCCAATTCTGAATTCGATTACAACGAAATAACTCTTGGATTCCTCTTTTATCTGCTTCTTCGATCAAGTTGAAGAATACTGTAATTTCAATAAATGTAAATAAAACAGAAAATACGAACAGCAAAAGTGCTTGGAGCCGTTTTACAATCAAGTCTAAATTAGAGGCTGCCACGTTTGAACGCGGGCGAGCCTACAAATCCCCACGAATGCGGCTTTATTTCGTTCCATCGCACCAATCAGAGCAATTAACGGACAATAAAAAGAAAAAGTCCCTTTTCCGCCCGACGTGTGGGGTGTGGAAACAGGGAGGGTGGCAAGGGAATCCTAATTGTTCTCATCGAGCAGACAAAGCGTATACTTTGTGAATAACTCCCTGATTATGAGGTAACACTGAAGAGCTGCAATTATGTTAGTGTCAGAGAATCTCATAAACATAATTATTTTAATTTCCTCTACATAGTAAAAGCACGGTTCTCTCTCGAGTTCGCCAATTCCGAAATCTACGATTATGCTGATTTTGCGGTTTCAGAGTAGCAATAGCCGCCTGACCTCACCTACGATTGGTTTACCAGAATTACGTATTATCTAGTATGTTTTATCAGTATACTTAAACAGTTACTATATTTACAGCTACATACGTAATCATAGGACGAATAATGATACTAGAATAGAACCAATGGCTCATTTCGTAGCAAGGTCTACATACGTGCTACGAAAAAATATATAGGTATCGATAAATGTCTATAACATGTGAATGCTCGCTGAAAACATTTAATATCTCTTCCAGTGTATGCTTCATTTGAAAACATTTTTAATATACTGTCATTCTGATATTAAAAAGATTCCATTGTGAGTAAGTACACATCGATCGGTACGATGGCCAGTATTTCACAGGCCATTTCCTTTGACGGAGGGAACGTTTTGAATATAAAACACAGTCGCTAATGATGTAAACGATTATTGACAAAACATTCCGAACGACCGATGGAATTATAAAGCAATTAAGTTAATAAGTAGTTAAAAGTAGGCACTATGGTATGTTATGGATTTGTGTGAATGTGTTTTTAATAGGTTACTTATTTTTAGAATCTAGTTTAATAAATAATAAGCTACAATGAAAGCCTTTCTTGTGTCTTTAATTTGCATTAACCTTTTACAGGTCGGTAATAAGTACCTATTTTAAAGTTAAGCAACAAACAAAGTCGACATTACCACAAAGGCCAGACCGATGATTAGTTTACAAATACTTTTCCGTTAAAAATTTTCAGAGTATATTCATCACGAGAGTGCGCTGCGCCGCCCGCCGCGCGCCGCGCCGTGAAACTTGTCTAATAAAAGTTGTGGACACAACTGTTTGACGTGGTTAACCCTTTCGTACGCTCCTGTACACTACCCGCGTCTCGACACTCACTTAATGAGCTTAATCTTTCTAGGAACTAGTTCAGTTAAGAGGGCTATCACATTTTTTCTTGTATTTGAGTGTTTGAAGAGTCTCACACTCAAATACAAGAAAAAATTGACTTTTTCATTCCCACGGCTCCACATTCATTGGTTTAATAAATTGTTGAAATTGTAGAATTTTTGTTTGGCCTAATTTCTCTTATTTTTGTAAATTGTAATTGAACTTTAATTAAAACGTAATTTTGCTAAATGTAAAGCAAAACAGATTGAAATTAATTTTGTTAAAATAATCAAATGTTTTAAACTTTCTTGTGTTGAAAGCACTTTCAAATATATTCAATTCAAAGTAAGGTTTTATTTCGAGAACAAATTCAAATTCAAACGAAGAGAAAAGCAATAGGAACTGTAAATAAACAGTCGAAGTACATCGATAGCATCTGGTTTCCGCACGTGCCTGTGAATAAAAAGGAAACGACTAATCGAGCGGAGGACGCTCCAGAAAACAAAACACTGCCTCCTGGCGATGGCGCATTCACTGAGAAAAATAAACTGCGCCCGAGACACTTCCAGAGACTTACCGTTCGTGCAAATGAAGCGGAGACCGTGGTACGTACAAATGTTTACTTACAGAACTGAATAGAAAAGGCGACGTTAATTTAATATTTCGTCGAACTTCGAAGTCTCTAGAAATCGTGTGCCAGTCGTCTCACAGTTCAGTTGCCACTCAAGCTAACTTCGTATTTATTTTACTTTTGAGAATTGTTTTATAGCATAAAACTGGTGGAATGGACGGCAACATGTCAAAGCGGCTCGTTTTCTTTCCGTCTGCCTCGTGAAAGAAGTTATGATGCGATAATGTCTCGTGAGTGAAGGGAACCTTCTGTCTGTCTGCATTATGTACTGTTTTATGAGCTTACGAGCTTTTATACAGACGGGAAACAGACTTTCTTACTTTCAACCTGTGTAGACTACAGCCAATTGAGTCTCCATGATGAAATAGGTAGGCACTGTACGTATCAATTCAATTTTTTTTTTAAATGGGTACCTACTTACTGTTGATATCGACTCATAGAATATGCATATATTATAAATTGAAGTCTGTCTGTGTGACCGCGTTGTTGTTCTGGACTTCGCAACGGATTTGATTCGGTTTTCACTATAATTTAGAGAATTTATGCCGGAAGTTTGGTGCAGTTGGTAGCGACCCTGCCTTCTGAGCCGCTGGTCCCGGGTGCGATCCCCGGACAAGTCAAACATTTGTGTGCATGAACATGTCTGTTTGACCTGTGTCTGGGTGTGTATATGTATTTAAGTAGGTATGTATATCAGTCATCAGGTTACCGTAGTACAGGCTCTGCCTAGTTCGGGACCTGAAGACCTTGTGTGGATGTTGTCTCATATTATATTATTATTATTTTATTTATTTATTTAATTAAGGTTCACGAACAGTTGTTACAGATAATACATAGAAAGGAACATATAAGTAATTGTGTCTTAAATCTAACTGCACAACTAATTACAGGCAAAATGCTCTTTGTAGTTATAAAAAAGACTCAATGTACTTAAATTCTAATTATATTTATCTTGTTTAATTATATTAAACACTAATACTAATTACGTCTGACGAACGCCCATATTGAGTCTGCGTGGACGTCAACCAGGTCGCTGCGTTCGTTTATGAATTTGCACATGCGGGGTATAGGCTAATTAGCACCAAACACTGTACGGCGAAGAGGTGGAGCTAAGGGTGATATTGGTTTGCGAGGTGGTCTACGGGGTACTCTGAAATTGAACCTACCTACCAATTGTGGGCAGTCATGTGTATAATACATAAATATTAAACTAACATAGGTATAATAACGAAATCTCGATGTTTTGTAAAACTGTTTATTTTTGACAAGAACGAGCGCCGCAAAACCAAGTTAATCCTACCAGCACCTAGACTGCAAATGTACAAAAATAGTCCAGAATACCGAAGCATATAAATATACAATAAATTACCTGAAAATATACGCTCCACGAGAAGAATATGTGCATTTAAATCTAGGTTAAAATGATTGTTCTTAGAAAATTGTTACGATAGTATCCAAGAATTTATGGAAGATAAAATGTTAAAAAAGTTCAACTAAATATCTGTGTGTTAATATAATATAATTATAATCTTTTCGATCTATAAAGCAAGATATAAGATTAATTAATAAAATATTTTGAATTGGGAAAGTTCCTAATCTACTTGTTATTCGTTAATAGATACTCAACGCAATATTATTAGTTTTAAGTTATCTTGCTGCACCCTAACAGGGTCGTGTACTCACTAGTTTTAAGCCTAGCGGGTAACTATGGTAACGTATGGTTATGTGCACGGCTAAAGATCAAGCTATATATTTCCAGTATAAGCTGATCTCGCATTATATAGGTTTTCGATACAATTAGAGGTCAGTATAAACTGGAAAAATATAGCTTGATGTGTAGCCGTGCGTACATTGTGCACTAAACAAATAAGTGCTAAAAACCGTGCGAAGCAGGGGCGGGTCGTTTGTATTTTATAAAACTGTGAACAACGACAGCTAAACAGTAAGATTTATTTCATAAAATGATAATGCCAAGCCATGATTCTGAGTTTGACGTGATCGATCCTCACCAGAACAAAAACTTTAAAATCTAATTAAAGAACTCAACACAACCAATAATTCTATAGACATTTTAATTAAACCATTATCAAAAGGCATTAAGAATGGTATACAGAAGGGAGACAGTTGCTTGCGTAAGACAAATTACGTAAACATATGGGCTGTCGGCATATAGTAAGGGATTGTAGTGATAGCATCGTACAAGTGAGGCTTAGTGTGACTGATGTGTACCCAGCCCAATGCTGACGGCTCTGGTAAAACCGGTGTCGTCTTCAAATTCAAGACCGTTATTATTAAACTATGTATAGCTACCTCGCTTGTGCTCAAGTTTACTTTGAATTATCAATTTTTAGTGACTGGTTATCCTTGTGATACAAACTTAGTTGCGTTAAAGACTTATTTGGAATTTATCTTATTGACTCGATATAAATTTCGTCTACTATCCATAAAGCATTCTTGCACAAAGTGCTCCTGTAATTCCACATTGAGTACAAAAAGTAAGCTTCCTCTAACAATATGCGACGTCGTATAACTTCGCTCTTACGAGTATTTAATGACTATGTTCTTCTAAGCACTTGTATTTTATAGGTTTTCGAATATATTGCTTCTCACTCGATTAACCATCCATAAATTGCATACTATCCTCTCGCTCGAATATTGGCGTCGAAGCGAGCTCAGATTATGCTGATGTGAACCGTGTTCGTCACCGCACGCTTTCAAGATGTTAATCGTTCTCCTTTCAAACATACGACGCAGACAAATTTAATTAAACAGGCTTTTACACTGTACAACGTTCCATTATTAATTAGTCTTGACGCAGAATAGGTAAGCAGGTATTATCTAAGTTTACGTACCACGAATACTGGTGTGTGTTCTCGGTAACGTAAACTACGGAACATTGAATTAAACGGGTCATATTGACCCCTTTCGTCTGTGTACAGGTTAAAGTGGCTTATATTGTATATGAGAATAGTTCTACATAGTTATCCGAATTTAATTAGTGGCATATATCAAATGTAGGGCGGCCAACATCTTAAACTAGATTGTACGAGATTAGGTAACAGATTTTGAGGAGTATAATATTTATATTATATGTTCACATCGAAATCAATCGAAAGAATGTATGCGGCGTCATTATCATATACACACTTATTCACGCTGAGATATGGCCCTGGGATTGTTATGTAATAGCACCTTAATATGCTTCTTTTTTTTTTTTTGAGGATGGGAAATCATGAAATGACCCCTCCCGCTCTGGGTGGAGGGGAAGGGAGTGTCAGACTCTTACTGACTAAAACCCACCCGTGTTCCTTCCTTGGCCCTTTATGTTCCGGGTCAGCGGTACCCCTTTCGGATGATCCCGCTTTCCCGGCAGGCTTGGGCCCTAGTGGGCCCCTCTTCGATGCTGACATCTCTTTGAGGCGCGCGTGGAACACGTACGCGCCGTGCAGCAGGGCCTGGTCCTGATCGGACGGTGAGCTACCCATTACTCACCGCCCGCAGGCCCGCGCCTACGGTGGCCGGGAGTCGTCACGCGGCTCCCGACGCCCGGAGCGTCCACCGCGGCGGCGGCTTGGACGGGAGACTGTCTCCCTCTCCCGTCCCGCCACCTCCTTCGCTAGCATGACTGCTTCGCAGAAGGAGGCGACTGCCTCCCACTCCCCCTCGCCCCGGACCATGGCTTGAACCAGGGCCGGGCGTGAGAGGTCGCCGCCGCTGCCGATCGCCTCTACGAGGACACGGCGGTGCTCCGCCCATGCAGGGCAGGCCCCCACCGTATGCTCCACCGTGTCCTCGGGGCGATCATCGCAGTGGTGACACCAGGGCGTTTCCTCCCGCCTGATGATGTGAACAGATCACAGAAAGCTGTTTCACGTTTATCGATATTCGTATGCATATTGTTTCGATAACAATAGCGACGTCACTATACACAAAGTATCGATGTGAAAACTATTTTCAAAGCACTCATTCTGAATAGAGCAGAGTGGATGAGTGGAGGACTAAGTTCTGTTTTCGAACGCTTATAATGCGTCATTTAATGACATCTAGTCAAAAAAAATATCTACTTTATAAAAATGTTAAATTCATTCATTCATTCAATAACTGACAGACAACGCGCAGCCTAAGCCGCTGGATCTCTAGTGTCTAGAAGCATGAAATTTTGCATAAGAGTTTCTTATAATGTACAGTCACGAGCACTAATAAGTATACACTTAGTAAAATTTAAAAGCGATTTTCTCGTGGAATATTGATTGCAACTTTGAAATAAGACCTATTTCATAACAGTATAGGTTCCAAAATATTATGTTCGTAACAACATAAAATTATAATCAATACAGTAGGAGAAAATCACATTTAGAAGTTGCTAAGTGTATACATATTGGTGCTCGTGACTGTACACACGCAAATGTTTGTATTACATGCAAAATATCAAATGCATCATGCATAATATCCAAGTCATAATTATTGTTATTTTTGTCGGTTCTCTTTTCTGTTTTATATATTTTTTGTTTTATTATGTAATATTCTTATTTTGTTTTGTATTTCATTTTCTTTACTTACTATGATTTTCGTGTTGTATATTTTGATTTATTTTATCATTTACCTAACTACTCGTAGTATAAAAGTAACTGACGGCTGCAGACCATAATTTTTAAAATTAAATATTCTTACGTTACCATTTATATACACACATCAACACGGTCTTGGGATATTTTTAAAAAAGCGAATTACTATCAATGTGTTAATTATTTATATGGCATGTATATATTTAAAAGATACGTTATTTAATATTCTACCATTTTTTAATAATGGTTAAGGTACTTCGATTAAAATTTCAGGATTTTATGGAAAAATATTAAGCATAGACGGAAACCGTATATGTATTAACTTTTAATTTGTGAGTAAAAACTGAAAAAAATAGAAAAATCATTTAATTTGTGTTTATAAACTTGAAGTTAGTAGTCTGAGAAAGCGCCCATGATGTTCATAACACATCGGCAACGATTCGGCATGCTCAGAACAAGGTTGTCAATGTCTTGCTGAGGAATATTGTCCCATGTCCCTCTGAGGTGCGCAAAAAGTTGATCTTCTGTAGCCAGATTTTCAGGAACTTCCTTCAGAGCTCTTCTTTGCAGCATATCCCACACATGCTCAATGGGATTTAGATCTGGCGATTGAGCAGGCCAGTCTAAGGCCCTAACATTGTGTGTATGTAACCAAGCTGCTACCGTTCTCGCCGTGTGTGCCCGGGCATTGTCGTGCATGAGCAGGAAATCTTGCCCCATTTGTGTTCTGTGGGGCAAGATTACGGGCCCCAGCAGCTGTTGGACGTATCGTTCTGCCGTCATATTGCCCCGCACCCAAACGAGATCCGTCTGTCCTCCAAGACGAATTCCTGCCCAAACCATAATTCTTCCTCCTTGGTATGGGTGAACTTCCTGAGGGTTCTGAAGACGGCTCCATCGTCCAGGAACTCGCCAAACACGCGTCCTTCGTGAATCGGGATGGAAGCCGAACCTGGATTCATCCGTGAACAGCACATTGGACCATTGCTCACGGCCCCAGTCCACGTGGTTCCGAACCCATTCTAATCGTCGTCCACGATTGCCTCTCCGTAAAGGTGGGACCCGGAGTGGTCTACGAGAGCGTAGATTGCTTTCATGCAGTCGCCTTCTCACAGTTTGGTCACTCACAAGCACTTGGTGTTCCACTCGCAGCCTCTGGACCAATTGAGTCGCCGTTGCATTTGGTTGAGCTCACGCAGTAATTTGCAAAAATCGGTCTTGTCTGGGGGTAGTGATGCGACTTGGCCCCCGGTGCCTCTCCGCTACTTCACCTGTGGCACGATAGCGTGTCCACAATCTTGAAATTACATTTTGGTGGGTCCCTATAGCCTCAGCAACATTACGCTGAACAGACCCAGCTTCCAGCATTCCCACAGCTCGTAACATCTCCGCCCTCGTCAAATGTTGGCGTTGCATGGCTACAATACCTCAATTTTAACTTTATCTTTCGTTTAAAAATGAAAAAAAACTGTAACTAAACGTAATTTGTATTATTTTCTAAATTTCGCACAAATGAAAATTCCCTCTCCTACACATCAAAACATTTTTATGCCACCGAAACAAAAGAATTTTCAAAAATTTGACTTTGGAATTAGTCTGAAATAAATTACAAACTAATCGGTGTATAAAAGATTCCAATGCGGCCAGTACTTTTCGAGTTATTTAATTGAGTATGAAATATCCCTAGACCGTGTTGATGTGTGTATATACTGGAGGATATAATGTTCATTAGGAAAAATACAAACTACTTTAATAAGTTACATAGCAAACGATACAAATTCAATATAATTATGTTTACCAAGTAATAAAACAGCGTTATTAAATAAAAGTATGTTAAAATGTATGGCTCCACGCTTAAATAACCATTTAGCAAATTTACTTCTGGAGATAAGTGGTGTTTAAAAATAATATAGAAATCCGGTTACTAAAAAAAAATTACTCTTTCACTGAATATTTACAGGATAAACTTTTATAATGTTAATCCATACGATATTTTAAATAATGTCTTTTATTGTTAAATTCTAGTCTCATAGATAGCTGTGTATTTGTAAATTTGCATGCCTTATGGTAGGATATGGTTAATGGGGGTGCGCCAAAGTTCACCTAAATTTTCAACTCCGATAATTGGAAATCCGAAAATGTTCTTCCTAACATTTTTCATCCTAACAATCACAATTCCTAACTACTCTGTCTCTAATGTTCATAATTCCGAAGCATTCAACTTCATAATGTCAGTAGCAATAAACATCTATTATACTTTTATTTGTTTCCCTATATTTTCTCAACATAACCATCTTTTATACTATTATTCAAAGTCATATATTTTTTGTTTAGATTTCTTTTTTTCATAATAATCAGTATTAATCATTGTAAGCCCTAATTATCACTTGCCATAATTATGATATGCCATAACATAATTTGCCATCGACATCGGGTGTGTAACGGTTGTTTATATCAAGAGAAATTGGATGCAATTGGGACTTTAGGGCACCCCGACTCGGACAGGTTAGGTTAGAAGGGGATGGCGGGGTCGTGTGAGCGAGCGAAGCGAGCGAATAGACCCCGCCATTCCCTTCGTGGTTATTTTTTTATAAACCACACAGAAGTAGGAGCCCCGCGAAGCGGGGCTCCGTCGACCTAGCCCACCATCAACCATGCACAGAAAAAAAAACCTAAAACTATAAATATCATCTTCTACCCACATATATTTTTTATAACACTTGGTAAATGTTTCTTTCTGAGTATGAGTGAAAATATTATGGTAATTATGTTTAGGGATAAAAGCGTTATGATAAAAAACAGTAGGAGTTTAAATATATTTACATTAATGATATTATTAATTACAATTTTCGGAAACATGAGTGTTATGAACATCGCCGGTAGCACTACAAATAGTATGAATGAAAACTTTAGGATGAAAAATTTTAGGAAGAGTGATCATTCGGATTACAAATCGTTAGGAAGAACAATTTCGGGTAAAGAACTTTAGTTGAGCCAATATGGACCCGGTTAATGGACACTAATGTTTGTATAAGACCTTTTCTTTTGTATCCATGTTCGCAAATTAATAAATGATTATTCTTAGACTATATGAGAATAATGTGGTCCTGGAAGCGCACACTAGTATTTTTCCCTTTTCTTGTAAACTTGCATGAAATTGTGTAGCCTCTGTTGGAGATCCAAATACATAAAAAAAGGTGAGCACTAAAGAAGGGTTTTTGAAAATACAAGGGGTATAGGAGAAACTGGAGAAAGGACAAAATCCACGCGGTCGAAAACACGGGCGAAGAGCTAGTTGTACATTAGTATTTTTTCCGTCGTAATATTATGCTACCTAAGTATAGACCATTGATGTATGATTTTCCAGAAAGAACGGGCGAAAGTGTAACCATCACCGTGACACTTGTCGTGACACCGTGACAGTTAATAGGAATATGAATTTTATTTCAATAACATTAAAAACGTACGTCACAGAATAAGACCGTCTCCTTGCTGTTATTTTTGGACATCTCAATTTTTCTTCTGTACATTTTCAAAATGAAAAAGGAAAAGCAATGATCGCTGCTATAGAATATTATGATGATAGTGTCTCCTTCGCTTGACGTAGTACATGACAGACAGCTGAAACATCTGCCGATAATTGAAATGTCAGACGGGCGACGTGAAGCACGCCTACAAGTGCCCGACAATGCCCGACAAACGAACAATATAGCGAAAATATTCACTTTAATTAACGAAAATTTTTATTTTACACTTTTCTTTATAATTGTATGCCGATAGATTACGAACGAAATAAAATTTAAAACTAAAGTAGCTAGGTACTGAAAATGTATGTGAATTCGTTTATTTCTTATCGTTATACTCAATTTGGGTAAAACATGTTCGTGTTTAATATTCTTTGTATCGCGACATTATCAATATTGTAAAGTTTGTAATGTGCCTTATACAGCGTTTCATTCTTACACGCAATTGTTTGCACAAAAATGTTATAATATCGGCAAGATTTAATATTCAAAATTGCTACGTATAAAGAACAAAGTATGCTCTTCAAAGAAGAAAATCCTATCAATAACAGCGAAAACAATATTAAATTTTCATAATAAAAAAGCCAACGACACCGATACCTTTTAAAGAAATTAAAATATAAGCTCTCATAAATCTGTATAATAACTAAAACAAAAGCCATTATCTTTATTTTGCCAGCCTCTATCCACGTAAAAAACGCGGGAGCTAAAATTTCAAGGCCCATTTAGCAGATCCGTGCTCTGGACAGAGATTAACGTGCTTTCTGTTTCATTAATAAATCCTCAGTTTATCAAATCCAGGCGCGGAGCTCGTGCCCGCGATAGCCTTTGAAAAATCAATAGTTTGAGTTACTATCAAAACTTTTACCGCGTCATATTATTTTGTAAATGGTTGTTAGTTTAATTACATTCTATTGGAAAACACTTCGATGTTTTCTCTTCGAAGCAAATAAATCTCGCTGAATTGTTTATATGCATTATGTACTTCTACAAATATATGCCCGGAATTCGAGTTCAAGATTCTGATTCTGCACCAGTTCACGAGTCGTAGAGCAGAAAAAACAATTATAAGAAAGCTTTCGCGGCGATATTACAACAGAACTTGTTAAAACTTTCGTAGAGTATCTTATAGGCTGTGATTTCATCAGATGATCATTGCGGTCACTGAGCGTAATTGCAATTAAATGCGACATGATTTATTTATGTTAGGAGTTGTTATCCCGGGGGCGTCGTTTATGGATTACTTGTGGCGGCGCGATCAGCCTGCTGCGAGCGCCAACTTTACCGCCAGCGATAGACTTTTATCGTAAAACTTTCTCTTGTAAACTAAACGCAGGGTACGGGCACTAACCCATCGCCCTGTGTGTGGGTAATATGGCGCAAAAGCACGTAACCGACGCAGCTTGATACTGCTGAAAGCCAAAAAAATATAAAATTTTTCACTGCTTCGCACTGCACTGCACTGCACCAATTCATAATATCGTCATGATAACGTAAGTTAAGTAGCAAAACATACCTACACATTTATCGTCAACAAACTTTGAACATGTAAAAAATGGTGAACGCCATAGTGAATTTCGTCGAAAATCCCAAAAGTGTAATGGACCTGACAACAGGTCAACGTCGCTGATTAGCACGAGGCAGGTTGCCAACCACCCCAAAAGTTAATTAAACATTTATCAATTACATCAGAAAGGGTTCAAACATTCACTCCTTATGCTTCACGTTTTTATTGATTTGTAACGACCAAATGCTATAGAATGAATGCCTTTTCCATTAAATACATTTCAAATGTATGGAGGTACAGGTAGGGGAGGTCCACAATCAAATATTTCTCAAGCCAACACGCATGTGCCTCCACCATTCCGTCCAAAGTTAAAACACTTGATTCATACGCCGTTAAAGGAATTTATACGGGTTTACATACCCATACATAGGTAATGCCTACACGATATACGGAAATATTTAAGGAAAACGGAGCAAAAGCTATTTCTTTGTTCGACCTTATTCGTTTGTCTTTTGAGTTTTCGCCAGCTAGGAAGGGTATCCCTTGATCATTAAGTACGCTTGTTAGGTGGCGTTTTCTGGAAATTCTTTTCATGAAATCTTTTGAAACAATAATACGAACGTAATTATCTGCTTCTTGCAGCCTTTGCACAATTATTACCTAAACTAGATATATTATTAACATAACCACCATCTTTGGTTGACTGGTAGAGAATGCCTAACGCATTAAGTCCGCATAGGTATCTTTTTTGTGTGCGAGAAAATTGAATAAATAAATGTAATAAAGTGTTTATGAGAAGAGGCTTTAACCGTACAGTAAAAAAAATACTAGTCAATATATTTTCATATCAGTCAGTATAATAAAGATTCGTTTGAATGTATATTATCTCATTTTAATATATTCGTATGTAAAAAGATATTCGCTGAATCTTCATAATAAAGCGATATGTTTTAAACAAATAAAAAATTGATTCTAGCTCTACCGCCCACTTCGAGGTTGCTTTCCAAATGATTTCAAGAATATCCATTCCATTTGAAACTTCATTAAATAATAACACCATGTATACAGCCTCGAGGGAATAAACAGGTGTTTCTAAATGTCACTCGTCTGTTGAACCGCGAGTGAATAATTAACTTCTTTCTTTCGCGCTGAAATTCAGAGATAAAATATTTGAAAGCCCACAGATGTTCGAATTCCAACAATGTAGAGAAGCAATAAAGAAACTATTCCACTTCCATTCCGTTATCCTCGTAAAGACTTCATCAAATGCCACCAATGAGAGCGAAAAAGTGAGAGAAAAACTTTTACGAGAATACAAAAAAAGAAACTTGGTTTGTACATAATATATGGAGTTATGTATACGCTATGTGCCCTATAAAGGTATTGGATATCTTACTAAAGATTCAGTTACGTTTGAATTCAATATTTTCTCACAATATACTTTTATGTATATCTCGTATCAATCCATATCCAATTCGTATTGCAATATTTACGTAGACAAGTAAACACAGCGGGATATGGGAACTGTTTGCTGTATCAAAGCGATATAAATTAAATTACCCGCCTAAATATTGTGTATGTAGTGTGTCTTCATGTCTAGTCATATCTATAATAAATATCTAGTTGAGGTCTAAATTGAGTGACCGAAAATTGACATCATCACCATTAGCAAACCTAATAGGTGAAGACTAGACTAGTGATGATCACACAGGGTGCTGCAACCCAATTAGTTAAAATTGTCGACAGACGGAGCCTAAGATAGCCTGATTTAAAATGTTGCTTAAACATAAATTTAATCAAACTTTCATTTCAAAATTCCAATATAGCCCTGTACATATATTTGCTACTTTCAGTAGATTCATAATCAGTGCCGTCAGGCGTCGGGTCAAAGTGATATTAAGTAATAAATTCGTTGTGGGGAGCGCTCTAAACGCTTTCGAATTACCGAGTGGCGTAATGGGCAAACTTAATATTCAAGAAGGGATCAAAACGAACCGGGATCTGTGAGGCACGCGCCGCGCTCAAACGTTTTATGTGCCGACCGATAATTGCATATTAATAACCGATTTTTTGGTCCACGCAAAAACTGTCCAAGGACGGTCGAAACTGTTGACTTATTTTGTAATTTATCGGCTTCCAATGTATACGAATCCCGTATTTCATTGTAATAAAAATATAACAAAATTTTTTCGAAACGATAGGAAAGTATTGGGATTTTCCAGATAAATATTTAATATTGAATAACACACAAGCTAATATTATGATTTACGCTTGTCTTCATCCCCACACAATGAACATTGAAACAAATACATTACGTTTGTATTTTTCCTCAATGAACGCTTCGTAATCAGACATAATGTACCAATAATATGCTACGAATATTAATTCTACCTTTTGAAATGCAAATAAGATAAAGCAAACGGGTGGGAAAATTACAATAACTTCTGATAATGGAAGCTATATTTTATTACACGTTCAAAAGGCGACACATAAAAATTTATTGAGCCCGCTTCCGTCGCCTTTAACCTCAAGAAATATGCGCTTTTATTATTAAGTTTCATCACGAAATATAATCTGCAATCAGTATGAAATAGATCTATGGAATTATGAATTAAACTGTCATTACAAAGCTTTTATCACAACATTGAGCATCATTAAGGACATTGTAAACAAATCCCCTTACAAAGTTTGGATAAACGAGATGAAAGGGTACTCCCGCAATTAACATTTAAATATTTTCACAAGAGGTAAGTGAAATTAAATTCATGAAATCTGTGCCTCCGTAGAAGCGCTACGCCGAAATACGCTACGTTAATTCTGTATGTATTTAACATACAAAATGGGTTGTAATTAAAAGATCTTGTTTACAAATATGTTGCTTATGTTCAGGTTCTACGACTTAATCAATAAAACGCCGCTGGCAAGCAATCAAAACACAATAGTTGGAGCGTGTTCAGAGCGGTGCTACGCGCTACGAGCCGCTACGACTCGCTACGACCATCGAACGATATCCCCATTGCATTCCTTTTGTTATTCGCCTATGAGAACCATTCTCTCCAATCCTCCGCATTTTGCATTATTTTTCTTTTTCCACTAACGAATCGAATGTTTCATTCGTATATCAGTGTCGGTGCCCAAGCGCAATCGGAGTTTGGGCGTGATTTTGTAATACTTTTTTATCGGTGAATTATGGCTATTCATTTTCATCAGGTTTTGTTTTTATGGCTAGACAGATACTTTCGTCTAAAGTTATTGTGTTGAAATCATATTGTTAGTTTTTCATGATTAAAATCCCCATGACCTAAAATGATGACAGTAAACCAATCATTCTATAGCGTATGGTAAAATTTATTCGACAAGAGTCCCGCAGTTTATAATATTGAATGTCGATCATCGCGGTCACCTTTGACATCGGATACAGCCACAGTATGGTAAACATACAATATGGGATAAATCCACCAATCACAACATATTTTACTTAAATTATTACTGCACTTTAACGCATACCGCTATAAATTAGAATTTCCAGGAATCTTTGTTGTGACCAAATAACTTTTTCATTCGAACAACAATATTTTCGAGTGACTTTAAAGTACATTTTCATTTGTTCACCAGACTGTGTGTGGCTACAAAATTCAGTCACTTTGAATGCTGAGTGGCAATTATGATCTAGCAGCATTCGTTTGAAAGAAGGCCCAGTCATGTGTCCAAGAGCACATAATACTACCGGCAGAAATGAATGAAAAATTATAGTAAAACATTTTGGCAACATGCCGCTTTCGATGCTCTCGTATACGTTTATTCAATTACGCACCTAAATAAGTTTAACGGCAGCGCAGGCCGGGTTTATAATCCAACGTTTACCCGAACCCGTTGCGAGTTCACAATATTAATGTCAATTATTAATTATAACGCAAACAATTATCCTGCTCCTTAATTTGGAGACCGCGAGTCGGCGCTGGGCTCGAATTATTGCGCTAAATACGCAGCCCAATTTATCTTGAATCTCGTCAGTTTGAAATTTAAATTAAAATGTAAATGTTGGGAGGGCGAGTCCTCTCTAATTGCGAGCGGAGTCCGTCCGTTGTCAAAGTTGTCCGTGGGGTTTAATGTAGGACTCGCGTGTTTCACCTATCGATATACTCAATCAACGTATGGACAGGTAGTTCGGGAAACTTAAATAGTCCCGAAATTGTTTTGTTACAGCATTGTATGTGTTGGGATATCTTAATTTGTATATGAACCATGCCAAGACATTATTTATTTACTAAAGAAAAATAACTTTTAAAGGTAGGTAGGACGATACGTAAAAGAATACGTAATAGGTAATTTAAAAACACAAAATCAAGCTCAAGTTTCTAAAAGAACACAGCTATAACACCAAACGTCAGTTTCCAAGACTACTAATTCCTAAAACATGCATTAATTAAACGGTAAATCAACCAAATGTACGAGGTTTTCTTAATTGAGGCATCCGAGCGGATAGTTGCGGCAATTTGGCTCGCAATTCCGTCTGATACACTTTTCAAGTTAAAATTCCTTGTCAACTGTGGCGGGCGAAGCAATCCGTGCGCTAAATCAGTTTAATTGCTTTAGAATCTCTGGACATTGTTTGTTAGTGTGCACAGTAGCCTATCTGGGGATAAGTTTCTGTTGTGTTTTATCAGATTTCTGTTGTTAATATTAAAGGGCCATTTTAGATGCGGTTTGACCAATAATACCAAAAACCTAACCAAAACCTACCTACGAGCTGTCATCTGTATTTATATGATCTGAGGCTTTCGTGGTATGCATATTATAGGCACTGTACTAAATTAACCGGAACTTAAGCGAAGGTGGTGGCCATAAATCTGACACAAATGATGATTATGGCTATATTGTATATCCCTTTTAGCTATTTATCACATCAGTCAATAAACGAGCTAACTTAACAATGTATAACTTTCATTGCCAATGTCATGCTTTGATAAATGATATTTATTTCTGTAAATTGGTTAAAAAAAACACTCGCATGATGTTTAATACCATATAATATCTACCTCTATGTGTCGATGTCGCAATGACCAATAGTTGTAGGTTTATCTGTGATACATTTTAAAATCCATAAAACGATCAAAATATACCTATACAAAGACAAAAAAAAATTGCTTACTGAGGTTTTCCACCAATATTTTCAATAAGAAAAAAGCTCCAAATGCAAATGGTTAATAAAACGTGTTGGAAGAAGCTGAAGCCTCGTGATGCAGTAACGTGTTTGATGTCGGCTTAACGATTGCTTAAGGTACCTAATACGTCGGTAATGTCATGTTAATAATAAAACTGCTGGTTGTTTATCGTATTTTTCTACTTTGGGTTCGTCCATAAGACGGTATAGGTTGTCTGCAAAAGTCAACCTTATGTTGTGCAGGCTAGCAGAAAAAATAACTGGTTACATTCGACCATTCAAGCGAATTTACAATTAGCTTTCAAATTATTTCTATTAGGTTTTTGTTTCGAAAAACACGTTCCCTTGGAATAAATCTAACTTTGTATAATTTAATAGTCCTTTGTAATGCAATGCCAATTAATTAGTTAATCTAATTATTACTCTAATAAGATTAACTGATTAAAGTAAAAACGAAGAGTTGTGTTTTCGTGGAGGTATTACATATGAAAATGCCTCATTGCTAGTAACTATTAATTATATTATTAATTTATTATATGGGAGTATTTAGCATCAAAGTTAATTATACCTAGGTATAATTACCTATAGATTGTATTTATGAACAACCTTATAATACCAACCGACCTTGTTAAAGAAACAAACGGAACAAGACAGTCAACTTTAATTAACAAATTCGCCAACAACAAATCTCATCAGGAAAGTTTTCCATTTTCGTCAATCATCAAAAGTTTTTCGCTTCCTAATGGAGTCGTAGGGAACTACTAATTAATACTTATACTTACTTATTTTAGTCATTCCAAATATCAGAAACACATTACTATCCATTAACAAACAGGGAAACGTCCATAAACTTTAGTCGATCACTATGTTTCTATGAACAATTGCTGTGAGATGACGGCACGTTTTACGTTTTGGTTTTCTAATTTACACCCCGGTGTTATTGTTCATCGACCTAGATAAGCTGGTACGATCTTGCCACGATCATATCGGAATATTGCTCGTAGTTTGTGTCCGCCCGCGAGCGCGACGCGTCTGTTCCCGTCGCCGCGCGTGTTTCAACTGCCAGCTTTTCCCCAAAGCAACACATGATTTTCTAAAACAACCCCCGCGGTAACTCGGTCGAGAGTGCAAAACCTTCACACAGTGACACGAGGGTGAAACATAATAGCAGTTCGTTAGCATAACTCCATGCTCCGCCCGACGCAGTATCGCCTGACTAAAGTAAAATATTTGCCTTATTATATGATTTCAACCCTTCAAATTTAATTTTTTATGCTGAATCAGGAATAATTTTGGGTGTGCCATTTGGAATTCATAAAACGTACAAGGAAAATTGTTCAGCATATTTTTTTAATGTTACACTGCTTATTTAATTTTCTTACTTAAACGCTGTGAGGAATTGTATATAGTAGGTACCTATAGCAGTTTATATGTATCTGAATTAATTTCAAATTAATCTTATCAACACTTAAAATATGTGCTTATTACTTTTAACCGCGAATTTTGTCGAAGTCGCTACTTCCCTGCAGTCACTGCCTTACAGTTTACTTACCTAACTACTTACCAAGTTGAGCTGCAAAACTGTAGGTACTAAGTTTTTATAGGTTATTCTTCATGCAAGCTACATGTTGATATTTATACTTAATTCTAGTTGCATCTCATTATAACGAATCGGGTCGCTAAATGCCACCCTTCGCGCATTAGTAGAATGCGACTTCGAAAAACACTGACACATTGTACAAATAAATATAACCCGTAATACGATTGATCTTATTAGTGAAAGGGTTTATTTTAAGGTACGTGTTTCGGAAAACACTCGGGGATAATTTTAAGAAATGGCAAAGCTGTATTGTTTTGCAAAACAAACCGTGATGCCGGATGTTAGTGTGAACAGACCGTACCCAAATTAGTATTCAAAAAAATTTGCGTTGTATTTAATAATTACGAGTGTAGCACTTTACCGTAGAACCTTTAATTATGAGGTTATATTCAGGGACCGTTTATTGAGTTTCCATGTTATGATTTATGATATAACGAGTGTCATCACCCCTCGAACTTTTCCTAGCGAGTATAAAAGCAAAACGTATTTAAAGGGAAGAGAAGCTAAAACTCCCCTTACTTTTACTTTCACGGCATTGCTGCAGGGGTTGAAAACTAACTCGCTACGAATTTACTTACTTATTTTATAACACCTTATATCGAACTAAGTTTCATATCATGAGTTCGGACTCTTGTATGCGTTACTCCTTGAAGGATAACTTTACTAATCTGCGATTCCGGGCTAGCAAAAAAGGATCGGGAAAAGTTTATTTGGTTTGTATATGGGAAAAACTCTGAATGTCTTAATCGTAACCGATAAATCACGAAAGGAAAAAAATCTTTCATCTGTCGATCGAACTTATTAAGTTCGGTAACAATAGAAAAGTAATTGTGTCTCATTAGCGACAGTTGAGCTCATTCTGCACGTGGGGCCTATTATCAACCATGACGTCATGTTAGTTGAACGATAGAACAATATTATTTAGTCTGGATTAATATTTAACGTGGTACAATAATAGCTATCAGCGTTTCATAGTATTTTTTTTTTGTTTTTGGTAGAAATATGTATTGCTAATTTCTTATGTGTTGACAACTTCAAACTCAAAGGAATTTATAACCACATGAAACCTTTTTCTGTATCAAATCAAATAAATAAATAACAGGCCAAGTGTGCGTCGGACCACGCACAATGAAGGGTTCCGTAGTTGGGATGAATGTATTTATCCTAAGAACAAAAACATGTTGGGAAAACATGTTTTTCAATTACAATGTTAAGTTACATACTTACATCGATATACGTCACAGTCAATTCTCCAACTGCAAATTTAAGTTTGTAATCGCAAAAATATACATATTTTTAGGTATACGTATGTGAACCGATAAAACTACAAATGTACTATTTTCGGACGTTTTCCTTTACTTGTGCTGTGAGGCCTTGCTTCTTGCCAAAATTTCTTTCATAATTTTAGGTCAACGGGAAAAGGTTGAGATTTATTTGCAAGTATCAAAATATGTCACATAAATGGGCGTACTTTTTGTTACGTTGACTTAGAAGCTCCAAGGGACTGCAGACTTACGTATTTGATATTAATTTCAACTTGATACCTCCACGCGTTCCAGAGAAAAAGGGTCTTGACAGACTGACAGACAGACGGACGGACGGAAAACGAAGTGACCCTATAAGGGTTCTGTTTTTTCCTTTTGAGGTACGAAACCCTAAAAAATTATACAACAATAACCTTTTTTTATCAAATCATCTTCAACGAAGAATAACTGTAATTGATATGTAAGCCACGAACTCACTACTTACATCGAGACAGACGTATTTTTTCACAAAGTGGTGAGTGCAATTCTGTTACAGAACACGTAGACATATTTTAAAGTTTAAAGTGTATTCAAATCACGGTGTAGGTGGAACCGTGGCTAAGTAAATTGTGTACGTGTTTGGCCCAGTGCCGAATAGGTCAACCGCAAAGGATGCATACCACAACACACATTGCCTAGGTACCTCCGTACCTAAATACGTAATACTGTTAGCCGCTAAATTCCTATCTATTTTGTATTCCAGTATTGTATTGCTGACAGTGATGGTACTTACATTCACATTGCCGAAACTTTAAACAGGTTCAATTTAACATTTGTGGGGGCTTGATGGGTATATACGGTTAACAAAAAGGTTATTTCTAAAAAGGTATTTTCGTGAATATTAGCCATACTTTTTTAATTCAGTTTTCAACCGTAAGCATTCAGGGCTGATAACCCAGGACTGAACGCTAGGAGTTACTGGCTCCTAGACTGTAAGTACCTTTTTTTTTTTGGTGCTGGGAAATCGTCAAATAACTTCTCCCGCTCTGGGTGGAGCGGGAGGGCGTGTCAGACTCTTACTGACTAAAACCCACCCGTTTTCCTTCAGTTGCCTGTGCCACGGTAACAATTTCGGACTTTCCCGCAACCCTGGCAGGCTTCGGCCCTAGCGGACCCCGTCATTGGTGCTGACATCTCGTTGAGGTGCGCGTGGAACACAACGTGCCGTCGACCTGGGCCTGGTCCTTATCGGACGGCGAGCTACCCATTGCTCGCCGTCCGCAAGCCTGCGCCTACGGTGACCGGGAATCGGTCTGGGATTCCCGACGCCCAGGGCGTCTCCTGCGGCGACTAGGAACATGAGGGCGCGAATTTTGCCTCTCCATCACGCGTTCCGCCTCCTCCTTCGCGAGCATTACTGCTTCCCAGAAGGAGGTGATGGCTTCCCAAGCCCTCTCGCTCCGTACCATGGCCTGGACCAGGGCCGGATGCGAGAGATCGCCACTGCCAATCGCCTGCACGAGGACACGGCGGTGCTCCGCCCAAGCCGGGCAGACCTCCACCGTATGCTCCACCGTGTCCTCCGGGCGATCCACACAATGGTGACACCCGGGCGTTCAACCGGCGGGCTGGCCGCCACCTCAAGGAACGCGCCCATACCGGTGCCCCGTAAAGGGCCATGGACCGCACGACCCCCGCGTAGAGCCGCCGGCAGGAGGCGTTTGGACCCGCTAGATTGGGTAGGAGCCGCGTCAAGGCAGCGCCGGCCCTTTCCAGTCTGGGAGCCAAACGTCGGTAAGTGCTAGACCTGGGGTTCAAATCCACTGCCACACAAAATTTGTCAAAAATTCACAATTATGAGACCATCACAACATTTTTAAATCAGTAGACTTAGGCCCCTGATGAGTGACGCAGCTCGGCTACGTCAATAACAATTTATAGTTAGTGCCTATGCCAGTTTCGATCAGCAACTAACCGGCCTGGGAGACAAACTTCGGTGTCTGCTTAGATAGACTTAAGTTTATCTAAGGGTGTCGGTAAATTTTTAAACACTTACCAAAGCGTCCCACCCAAAATCGATTTACGTCTAGGCGTCTAGAAATCTAGAACAATACCACGTTGCATCATAATTATCTGGCTTTTGATACGTACATAATAATAGATAATAATAATAAAAATAATATAATATATAATGCTGATAAAATACCTTCTCTACTTATGTATAGAAGGTCTCACCACAAAAGCTTGATCTGGGCATGATCTTATTAGATCATGTCGAGATCAAGCTCGTATAATACGATTACCTAAAAGTACCGACTCGTCTTATATGAAACTAGCTTCTCGCCCGCGACTTCGTCGGCGTGACATTTCTTGTTCCCGCGACCCACCCTATCGCATCGCATAGTGATATCGCTTAGCGTTCTTTCTGACTTTTTTTCTTTGTGATGGGCTCTTAAATGTTTAATAGCCTTCCTCAATAATTAGGCTAAATAGCAAAAGATTTTTTTAAGTCCGACCGGTAGAACTCCAGAGATTAATCGGGGCTACAACTATATACAAACTTATAAACAATCACACAAACAAATTTTACCTCTTTATAATATTAAGTATAGATTTAGGAGAAGAGACGACTTAGTATGACAACTCAGTTGTATGAGTAGAATTGCATACCTACATTTACTATACTTTTTTAATAATATCGGCTGGTTCCTACTGGCCCATTGCAAAGCGATGGTATTTTATATGTACAGAGAAGAAACAAGCATTATAAACGCAGTGGCTTAGCATATAGTCTAGGATTCCACACCATGTTTCCATTCACACAAGGCCTAAATCTCACCCATACTTAAATCCTCCTTCTTTTCTTAGTTACAGCGGGGCCCTAAGCAATCATCTTGAGTGACAACATTCGCGACGATCACAATGATAAGTACCTACAAGTGTAGCAATATCTCTCAAGTCGCACCCAGGACTTAATCCTGACAATCAAGCCACTTGACCCGCAGTCATCATGTCCCTTTCTGAGCGCCCTCTGGACATTTATTGTATAATTGTAAGCCAAGCAATTACTTTTTCCTGTCTGGCTGGGTTTATGATTATGACTTGTTATAAAATATCTTGTTATTCTGCACTCGTGGAGCGTCATTTTCCAACAAAAAGATTTGAAAATTTTGTATTTTTTGCTCCGAAACTGTACCTAATGACTTAGTTCAGTAGGTAGTAAAACATCTGAGAATGCATTATCATTTATTTATTTGACAGACAACAAAAGGTCCACACTGATAAAAACAAAAAAACGAGTACGAAAAATCTGCGTAAAATAAAAACTTCTTCATTAAGTACATGTTGACACAACCGCGCATAACGTCGTAATTCAAGAATAACAATATGAAAGTCGCTAAACGTATCTCATGATCTATGAAGTTCCACGAAACTTATCCGTCGAGTTAAAGATGAATATCGTAGAACTTTTGGCTAAACTTTATCGCGAGTTGGGAACAAATAGGTACGTACTATGTATGAACTAACGAGAGCAGTTTGTAAGACTTCCTACTTTGTGTCTCATGTACCTGGCCAGCCATTTGCATCTCGACGGCAATCTGTAACAATAATGTTGCACTATGTTGTTTCGACTCCATGTGTAATGAGGAAATGTTTGAGTGCAGGACAATCTTTTCATTCTACTGCTTAACATGTTTCATTACTGTTTCACTTTGAAATATACAAACAAATATCATTACTACTAAGTACCATCCATAAATCCAGAAAAGGTTTTATTAAATTTCATCGTCGTATTTCATTAAACCACTGTGAAATATTCCTGTAACTATATTAAATCTGAAAAACTCAGAGCAAAGTCATTATAATATGTAAATATTTTATTAAAATATTTGTTGTTTACGTTGGCATATTATCAATACTCCATTAATACCTACATATTTGAGGGAAAAATAACAAAATTGACTCCTATCTTATTTCACATAAGCCAATCACTCATGTTTGGATACATTTACCTAAACACGTTTGAAAAACGGCAATACGAAAATATTTTTCTTACAAATAATTTAATTCTATCAAAATAAAAGTCATTAGCGAGAATGTTCCGAGGGGGATACTCAAGTGAGGTTATTAACAAAGACAATAACGGTTCCGAGACTTAGTATGAAAATAAAGTTTTCAGCTTTGTCGTGGCGTGTCCCGGTTTATTTCAACGAAAGCGTGAGCCGTCGACAACGGAGACGTTCTCTTTTTATAGCGAGACGTTTCATCAAGATTATTTTCTTTTCAAGGCGCTCTCGATGTCCCGACACTTCAATGGACGCTATCAATTCTCGAGACGAGAAACCACGACGTTGTAGACTGGAATCGTTCAACGCATAGCTATCGTGACAGCGATTATATAATAGAACTTTTCACAATTGGCACAAGTTTCTTCTTACTTCCCATTACATTAACCTGAAAAGGCACAGTCACGTCCATTAGCACAAATAGAAAATGTATCTAATTGAATTAAAAGGGTGCAGACAGATCTCCACTTACAATCTGCGGGAGAGCAATAAACAATGGAAACTTTAGACAAGTTTGAATGTATTGTGGGTGTGATTTTGTCAACAGGAAAATGGCGGACCCGGCTGTCGCTGTCGGATATTTATGACCGCGACTCGACAAATTCTGCATCCTTTTATTTTCAGCGCCGGACTAACTGAACGTGAAGGTAAATACTACGACAACACAAACACGTCGACGTGGCGCACTTCTGGATAATGGATTACACCATTGAGCTGTTTATTAACGTAATATCAGTCATTAATTGTCCATCTATTGTGTTTCATTGGAATTATTGTGTGTTTATCTCGCCAGGCATGCGGACGTATTATTTAGGTAGGTACGCTCCAGTATGATATGTTTCATGTCACGCAATTATGGTTTGCACTGACAACTGGGCTTGTGGCTAAGTAATAAAAGCCGGACGGATCGATCGATCAGGTTAAGCTACGCTTGCCGCGGTTGGTCCGTGGATGGGTGACCATCTTTACATACCAAGACCCCTCCGTGCCTCGGAAAGCACGTTAAGCCGTTGGTACCGGCAGTCATTCGAGGATCTTTGACAGTCGTTACGGTTCGTCAGAAGCCTGAAAGTCTGACAACCAGTCTTACCAAGGGGTATCGTATTACCCAGTAACTGGGTTGTGGAGGTCAGATAGGTAGTCACTCCATGTAAAATACTGATATTCAGCTGCATACGGTTAGACTGGAAGCCGACCCCAACATATTTGGGAAAAGGTTTGGCAGATGATGAACTGACCTACTATAAAGTGACTACTTACTACTATACCAAAATCAGTGTTTTCGCAATTTTCTTTGATAATAATAATATTATCAGCCTAAAAAATTCCTCTTTATACAAAAGCCTAATCTTATACCTACAGATTAAAAGAAACGTGATCACCAGCTCGTGGTTTCCCGTACTAAGTATGTGCACCTTCACCATAAGTAATAGATAAACAGAATATAAGAATTTGAAAAGTCATACAACCTATTTCTTCCTCAAAACAACATAATTTCCTTTACCTTCCACCACAATCTTTTATGCACGTATAATTTCCCGATTACTATGCGCACGGCATCTTGATGCTGTTCGATCTATTGCAATTCTAATTAAGTGCGTAAAAATCAAAGGAACCACGAGGGTGCATTAGTATTCCGCGGTCGAATTCGTCTCTGCCTCAGGTGAGGCGGCCAAGTCTCGTAGCGGAACATAACACTGTTACTGCCTCCGTAATTCTATCAACTGGTTTTAGCCAGCCAATATTTTTGAATTTTTGCCACAACACGTTCCTAGAAGTTCGCATGGACGTAAAAACATCGCGGCGGGATTTTTTCACGCACTGGATCTTCAACGCACTGCTTAGTGCCGAGAGTTGAAAATCTATGTTTTTTCGACGCGCTGGGAAGCACTCTGTTCGATTCTCAATGCTCGGTTCAACACTGAGAGTTGAAAATCTAGTGCGCGATAAAATCCCGCCACAGTATTTTTACGTCCGTGCGAACATTTTGACGGCACTGTTGGCGCATTGGTTAAGCGATTGACTGCTACGCTGCGTGTCGCAGGTTCCTCACGATTTTTTTAATGTTCGATTCCTGCACGGAACAAAAATATTTGTATGACCTACAAGTAATTGTTCCGGGTCTGACTGTTTGTGTATGTGAGTATAAATGTTTGTAAACGCACCCACAATACAGGAGAAATTAATAGTGGGGCAACGAAAAAAAACAAAAAAAAAACTTGGCCGCAGGGGTTGGACTTTTCAGGGTAGATTATTCAGTTGAAATTTTCTGCATGTGAGTCCAAACTGTGGGTAGTTATTGCAGCATTGAATTTATGATCGTCATTATGTACTGTCATTTTCTTTTAAGTTACTACCAAAAACTAGCCTACTACTACAAACTGCCACTTCGCTCGCTGACATAATACTGGAACTCAGAACATGATGTTTCTCCTGAAAGTATGCAACTTTTTATCTTGCCTCTATCTAGGCATAATAATTCTCGGCAGGTGTCGCCGTAAAGTCTCGTACCGCAGAAATTGCCAAACATAATTCAACAATATCAGTTACCGTACCTAATATTATACCTAGCAGTTATTACCAACACCATTACCGTGACAATAATAATTATGTCAAAACAGAAGACGAAACTTCAAGGCAATAAACGAATTTAGTATTAGGGACGGAAGGCTCAAAATTATAGTATAGCCGTACGTACAATTAATTAGACACACACTCGCTAATAGGTTACAATACAATATACATAATCGGCATATAATGTTCCCACTGCTGGGACACAGGCCTCCTCTCGGTGACAGGGTGTGGGCCGTGTTCCACCACGCGGGCCCAGTGCGGGTTGGTGGATGTCACATGTCTTTCAAATTTTTGGTTCTAGGACATGCCCATTTCCTCACGATGTTTTCCTTCGCCGTTTTGAGAGCAGTGGTGATAAAATAAATTACACAAAGTAAAGCGCCTGTCTGGGTTCGAACCTACGACCTACAACTCGTAAGTCGCTGCCGATACCTCTAAGCCACCACTGCTCATGGTAACAATATAGTGATCATTAATTAGTCTTTGTTTTTTATGCCTTTATTAATATTCCTGTTATTAAAAGGTACCTTCCTAACAGCGGATAACGTGTCAATTAGGTGTCATCCTGCTTATGAAACATCATTAGAATATAGTTAACACACAAAGCTGTACTTACATGTAATTTCCGTGCAGAATGGTAATTTGACAATAATCATATTTTTTATTTTTTATTAAATAGGAACAACAAACAGCTACATTATGCAATATTATAAACTGAAAAAACATAAATTACATAAGTAATAATGTAACCCACAGCGCTGTTCACAGATTACCATTAATAAAGAGAACCTTAGTCACTAGGAGGTGAACTGTTCATGCATGACAGTTACGCTAATTATAAAAACAATAAAATGAGAAAAAAAGAAAACAAAACAGTATTTTAAAAACAACTAAGTACAACAAACAATTAGTCTAAGAGCTCAAGTGTCTCATGCAAAAGGCTACTAAACCTTTTCAAAGAGCATGTAAATATGTCTATGTGTTCAAATACTTCATTGTAGGTTGCTGCCATTCGCCGAACTAGCGAACGTAGTCCAGTGTTAGATCGGCAGGTACTTACTGCAAAGAGTTTGCCAGCACGCACCCGCCGTCTATGGACAGTTCTGGGGACTGCATAGCACAATACATTGTTTAAATCAATACAGTCAAAATTGCCATTAACAATGTTATACAATGTCACTGCTTCCAATTGTTTACGTCTAGAGCTGAGCGCCAAAAGCTTGTACTTACTGAGCAACTGGTTATACTGCAGATATGTTTTATGACACCTGTAGTGCATTGCACGAAGAAATCTACGCTGGACATTTTCTATCATGTCATTTATTTGCCATAGTACGGGTTCCAGATGGATACGGCATATTCGAGCTGGGAACGGACTAGGGTTTTATACAGACAGAGGTACGAAGAGGTCCGCTTGAAGTCATGAGTGGATCTCATTATAAATCCGTACATCTTATATGCTTTAGGTACTTACAATTTGATCGATATGCAAATCCAAGCAGAGTTTAGAGTCTAGCAATATACGAAGATCACGAACCGAGTTTACATTAATCAATAAAACATTACACAATGAGGATGGAAACCTTATGGTGTTTTTGTTTTTGGTGTACTTAATTTAGGTAGTTTCACTTGGGAATGCTGAGATGGAGCTTACTAGTGTAACAATAGTCCGTGATTCGATATTACCTTTATGTTTTGTGTGTATGTGTAATATGTTTAAAAATTCTTCGAGCTCATTTCCAAGTTGCTGGTAGGTACCTTAACAAATTTCTAGATATTATAAGAGTAAACATCTTTTAATGTTTATTATACTTACGTTTAATATTCCTCTTTTTCTGGCTTCATGCTTATTGACAAAATGAGCTGGAATGCTGGAATCATCGGCCATTACGTAGTCATACACAAGTATACATAGTAAGTTTAAATCTACAAAAAACTATATCAAAAATAAAAGTAATGCGTAATTTAAAAAAAAAAAACATCGTCCGTTATGGTAACCGACAGGTAATTGGCCATCAAGTAGGGCACAAGGCACAAGTTTGCATTCCACGGCAGAGGCAACGTTCGAAAACAATCCCACGGTCCAATACACATTGATAAACTTGGTGGCGGCGCGGTCCAATTCCAAAATATAGCAGTCTGGACAGTGGACAACGATGGCCAAACTGTACCCTGCCCACAGTAATCACTTCAGTTCGTGCAGTTTTAAACCAAACTTCGTGCCATAGTAATTAGCCAATTGTACCACGATTGTTAATAAAAGTTGCTCAATTGGTTACTTGTTGCTCAAGGTGCCTCTAACATAGTTGTTCAATGTAAAGTAGGTCTAAAAAGTTTGATGATTCAAAAGAAAGTAGGTAAGATTCCAATAGCATTTCGGTTCGCCTTGCCAGATTTGACACGGCTTACACTAAGACTATCATATAATTCGACACATAGCTTCTTCAAACATCTATATTATTTCTACAAAGACCATCACAAAGTGTACCGCTCATATAACTGCAAAGCAAAGCATTTCATAAGGAACAGTCTCATACAACGAGCAATTAAATCGTTTGCCGGTAGATTTAGGGCGCAACTCGGCGCAATACATTCCCGACCAGCGATACCGGGGACTAATGGCTGGAACACACGTGGGCTTTGTGGACCGTTCCACGTTCTATTTTTAAACACAGACTAGAAGAAGAACGAAAACAAGGCTATTAACGGGTTTCGGAAGAACAGGTTAAGGGAATGCTTTTTTGTTACTGGCGAGAATGGTTGATCACCAAGGTATTGAGAGAAAATAAAACAATTAAATCAAATTAAAACGTAACGTAGTACTCTATGAGAAAATATTGTCGATTAAATTAAATTCGCTGTAGGTACAACAGACCATGCAATAAAGTATAATTTGAATAACAACTCACGTTATTAGGAAGCATTTACTCGTAAAATATATAATGTTACGAGTAAATGCTTCCTAATCATGTATGACAAACACAGTCCAGTCCAGATCCATGCGTCATGTTCGTGAACGGGCGCTGTCAGTTGGGACTGGTCATCTCTTAGCCACCACGGCTTATTTTAATTATTTTATTATGGATTGTTTTGTTTAAATTTATAATATTTGCTGTACACTGGACACTCAACGTGTACGTCTTATTTAGGTACCTACATCATTCTCACATATATTATTTGATGTAACAAATATTTATGTACCAATATAATTTAAAAGAGTGTCCATGGAGTTTCTTGCCCGTTCTTCTCCATAGGTACCTACTACGCTTTGGAATAGGCAACTAGCTTCATATTTCTGACGGACCGACTACTTGACAATTCAAAAGTGCCTGTAAATGGTTTCATTGAAATAAATGCTTTGAGTTTGAGTCAATTCAATTAAAATATTCCTTTATGTTTTTCCTCTAATCACAAATGTGCCTATATCCTTAATAACTACTACAATAATTCACGAAATCAAAATTGATACCAAATACCTGCCTAATGCCTCTGGCATATAATCCAATATGCATTCAGGTGATACGCTTTAAGCACATAAGTAGATACTTGCATAGCATGATAATTGAAACACTAACGTTAGCTAATATCGAGATGGGAACCTGCACATAGTGTTGAACTGAAACATATAACAGATAGATACGGGATAACTCGATAGTTTAAATCAATACAAATTAGTATGGGTTTATTATTTATTATTAGCTTTTCTTCTCTGTGAGAATCGAATCACTTATTATACAAAATAACAGGTACCTAGAATGTTATCTATACATATTATAAACTAGCACTTCGCCCGCGACTTTTTCCGCGTAGATTTCGTATTTGCCTCTACAAAATTGAACACCACATTTCCACACCTCAACCTCATGTAGAAGGTATTTTTCGAATTTATTTTTTCATATAAACCGTATCCCCCCTTTTTATCCCGAAAGTGCTAGAGTTTTGAGCTTAAGAAAAATAGTTTGTGACGTTTCTATTATTTGGCTTATAGGATATTTGTACCAATTTCTGAGTTAAACAAGCCACGCAATAAAATCCCTCCTCTAACATTTACTACCCCTTTTCACTCCGTTAGGGGTAGGTTTTCGGAAAACCCTGATATACTTTATTCTTTATTTCCGGTTTTAACTATAAATACCGAGCTTTGATTTAATCGGACCACGCGTTAAAATTCTTCCATACAAACTTTAATAAGTACCCCCTAATTCCTCTTTAGGGGGTAGTTTAACAAAAACAAAGTATGCTTAACTTTATTACCACTGATAGTCGCACTGCATCCTCTAAATGGGGATGTGTAAGGAAATGTGAAGTGACGAAATACCAATTCGGTATGCACCAAGTACGATCGCAATGAGTTTTGCTACAGAGTCTACGTGCGCTTATGCCAGTTTTTGTTATCTTAGTAAAAGAGTGGCTAGGCCGCCGTAAGGGTTTCATTAAAATTAGTACGCATTTAGAACTACTCAATACTTGTCTCCCTCAATGGCAGTTGGACTTCGCGGTACTCTGTCTTTAGAATTGAGTAAGACATTTATATAGTGCATACGGAACGTGTTCTATTAGAATCGTTTAGTGTCCTCAGAGGTTCTATACGTTAGGTCTAGCCGAACATGTAAAATGAGACAAACAATGTAAAACGGTCACACTGAAATGGGTACATTGTAATCAGATAAATTAACGTAGCAATAAAATGATTCATTAAAAACGCAAGCGTAACGATCCCTTTATCCCCTTCACACTATCAAGATTTTATTGCAGATGTTAGCGCTCATCTGCTAGAATTATGCTATATAGTTTTGCATACCCTCGCATCTTCTTAGCTTCACATATTTATAATTATAATACTTATGTTTCCTAACTGTGAATTCCCAATATTAACATCACCTTGTGTTCTCCTTGTCCCCTAGCTTTCTAAATAGGGACAATGCAGTTTAGTTTAAGGGAATTCAGTTCTTATAATAGTGGGAGGGCGCCCAAGTTTGTGATAGCTAAGTTTGTGCCCAGTAAGTTTGGTGACGACCCCTACAGGAAAGCGCGGACGGAGAAGCGCTTTCCCTTACCCTCAAAGGAATGTCGACCTTAACAGTAATATCAACATAACTAGGAAAAACTAAATTTTTATCAGCCTAGAGTTATTTAGGAACAGTCACACTGGCATGGTTTAAAACGTTCTAGGCGTCCAGGGGTCATCCAATACTGTGTAAGTCTAGTATCGTCAGAAAAACACACAAAACGCCACTCTTCTACTGCCCAATGTCTGTACTCTCTAAAGGGCTCTGCGATTGCGGGGCTCAATAGGCGGTACACTTAGCGGCCTTCGGGAACGGAGATTGACTTTCATGCAAGCGATTTCTTATAGTTTGATCGCTTATTAACAACATCCCTAAAGAGCTATGAAGCCTCCTAACCAACATCATCGCGGTCATTGTACGATTTCGTCGAGCAGTAATTTATATGTAACGATATTGTCTGCGTGTAGTGATGCGAGCTCATCCTCCATGTCGCTCTGCCACGCTGCCAGTGATGCGGTAACGTGTCCAAAGTCGACTAATAATACTCAGCGTAGTGCCCAGAGCGATTGCCACAGCACGTTGCCGAGAACCAGCTTCCAACACTCCCACGGCTCTGACAATTTCTTCTCGGCTCAAATGACGTCTTCTCTTCATAATAATGTTCTTTTCTTGCACTCAGAAGAATGGCAGAAATTTTACTGATTTGGCCCTATACCCGCTTCAGTATGATATAGGAATACGATTTTGACAGAAGAATTTCATCTTTTGACCGAAATTCAAAAACTATTCCCCTTTCAAATGACGAAATTTACTAAAAAGTATCCATAGGAGTTGCAAAAAATATATTTATTTATTTATTTAACCATTTATGTACACACTTATATAAACAGACAAGAAGAAAATAACAGAAAAATAGGTACAAAGGTGATGCTTATTTCTAATGAAATCTCTTCCAGCATACCTGCGATAGGATAGTAGAATTAGAGATGTAGACCGCGTCTGTAAGAGTAAAAGAGAAAATAAAATACATATGTACATAAAATCAAAAACTATTCACTTAATAAAATAAAACAAATAATAATAATAATATAATTTAAAAGCAGATTTTTAGTAACTAGCAAAAACGTGCTTGATCCGTAAACACTTTTGATGTGTTTATTTCGATAAAAGTAGATTTTCGTATCTGTCTGTGATCGAGTTGTTCTGTTAAACAACACAACGGATTTTGATGCACTTTTCACGATCGTTCAGAATATTTATGTGTGTACATTTTACTTTAATAAAGAAATCTCGATTTTTTGTCAAGTCGTAAAAACCACGCGAAACAGGAGCAAGGGGGTATTTTTCCCGCTAGAGTATTGCATTTGTATTGATAAAATCATCTACCAACCCATAACATTCATGCTCATGTTATTGCAATGAATCGTGTTACTAATTATAAGTATAACATCAATTAATTTAACAAATGATATGATAAATTGTTGATAATTATCGAATATAAATTATAATCGATATTTCCTTTGCGATATTCTGATCAGCACTTATTCGATATAATTATTATCGATATTTACTTTTTTTATTACTTGATTGAGATTGAAACAGCACTACACATGCACTAGTGCTCCTACAAACAATATATTGTTGAACCGCAAACAGAATACTTGGACAGACAAAGGCGAGTACTGAGTTTTAATCATTCATTTTCTCTCTCACAATATGCAGGAACGAATCCTCACATTCCTCGCAGACTAAAGAGCAAACATTTTTCATTAACAGTGGGCATTCTGTTTTTTATTCGACACCGCACACACATGTGGAAATCTTAACTACTTTTAATTAGCTTTGTACCTTTTGCTAAGGTCTAGAATTTTGTTTGTCTGGATGTAAATAATAAAAACAGTTTAAGTAGGTACCTAAACGTACAGTGCTATAACTGCTTGCAATTCTAGTTATTATTAACTGTTTAATTACTTAGTATCCTAATCGGAATATTATCTTTTGCAGTAAGAAAGCACAATCTTTGTAATCTAACTTGAATAGGCACCTGCTGCATTTTATGGTGGTAAGTATAACCTATTGTATCTTGAGCCTCTTTTAATTTAGATTTAGGTGTCCAATTCCTGATCAATTGTTTAACTTCGTCGTAGTTTTAACCAATAACGATAGGTGTTCTTCAGGAACCCAGTTCTGCGACACCAAACCTGTTTTACCATGAGCCTGATTAATATTACATCACATGGCAATGACAGTCGAATCATTGAAACTAATTTGTATTATCGAGTAACGATCTCGTTCGTGTGCACAAACAACATTACGTGAGCTATGATGGATATACCATACCCGTGGGCAATGTATTATTCATATAAGCGCAATAAATCACGTTTGTAGTACATCCCCGTAGATTTGCTATTATTTCCTTTTCTAAATCTGAAGTCCATTAGAAGGAATGAGTCAAAGAAGGTCTCCCTATAGATGCGAAGGTGAGACTGTTCGTGAGTGGCATATTATGCGATTATTTGCACTTTGACAACCTGTTTCTACGCCCTTAGAAGGTCATTTGATGTAGCAATGGCTTTACTCCACTAGTGATGTCTCAATAGCAGTAATATTTTATACTGCAGTGTGCAACTGTGCATATTAAATCCAGCTTTTGGTATCCCTATTTCTAAGTCTGGTTGCTAAATTCGTACAAATTCATCGTCTTCTTCTTGCTATTTAGCCATGTTTTCCGCTTCCATTTTCCCCTGGTAGTCGTTGCTATTTTCTACATTAAAATGAATCAATATGACATGTATCAAACGATATTTTAGTACGATTGGAAATCGTTAAATCAATAATAACTTAATGAAATACTCATAATCGTACATAAAGTTAATGACACCAGTGCAATGTCATTGACATCGCACATGCACATTACGTGGTATTATGATATTAGTATAATGATTATCTATATCTGTAATATTATTACAAGTTAACACTTAAGAATAAAAGATGTCTTGCAAGCTGACAGTGCACTATGCACAGACAGCTTGCTAGCTTATCACCATTTTCAACCACCATACCTACATTAAAAACATAGTTGCAAGTACATATTACTTAAACTCGACTTAACTCGTCAGGCACATAAGCGTAATTTTCTGCATGTACCTAAGTGCATTCGTACAATGTTCAATACGAAATCTAATGTTCGAATATTATCCTCCATTGCAACACTTAGTTCGTAGCAATGCAAAATAAATGGTGCTTTCTCCATTGTTATTACTTACAGCCATTTGCCCTGCGGCGGAGTCGCGAGCGCCGCGCAATGAACAGCTATCAACGACTCTTTTGTTATTCGTGTAGGTAATAATAACCAGGTATGTACGAATTACGTGTCTCTATTGAAGATAATGGATGCATTCATGATGTTAAATGACAACGGCAGATTATGTAATTATTCTGATATGATTTGGCTGACAAAAAACGTCTGAATTGTTATGGCATTTTTAGTACCTCATCATGTTGATAATTTGCTTTTAATTAAGATCTTAGAATAAATATCCCTGCTTTTTGATCTACTAGTTCTGAAAAAATTGTCGTTTGTAACGTTATACCTATGCGTTGCTGCAAATTACAAAATAAATGGTTACGGAACTAATCTAATTACGTGTAGGTAATTCTGGTAAATTAAACCACCGCCTGCGACGAATCAGATCTCAAGGCGTTTCTCTTTGAATCTGACTAAAATAACAAAGAAACACGTAAATTAAATCCAACGAAATTGAAGTTTAAACGCTGTGTTCCAAAGTCACGAAACGAATATCGGCTTACCGAATCGTCCCGTGCAAAACGTGTGAACACAAAACTTTGTACAGAATCGTACGAGGGGAAACCATAAAATTCACGGGTCGCTGGCACTCTAGTACGGGGGAAGCGCTCGGCTCCCGATCGCGGCGATAAATCTGATAGTAAGCCGACCGATCCCCGACACTTCCGATAGTGCAGTTTCGATCTTGAACAATCGTAACTACACTTGACAATGACCCCTAACGCTTTGCCTTGTGTTTGCGACACAAACACGTAGTAAATTGTTCACGCTTTACGCGACAAGGAACAGAACAGTAATAAATAAACGCTTCATAGCTTGCGCTTAGATTTCCTGTGTAGAGAACTCCTCTGAAAACATAAATCACGTCCAGATTTGGAAACTACGTTAACCCCATAACTACCACTACTTAATATGAAACCAGCAGAGAGACACCACGGGGTTACATTTGGGTCAACCTTTAATAAAAAAAATCTCAGGCAGCAAAATCTGTTCATCGCCAATGTTTTTTTTTTGTCATTTTGCCACGTGTGTTATGATTATGACGAAGTATACGTGTTTCATAATGAAACGACCGCGACGTATGTGATATAGTGCAAGTAACAACACATGTTGCCGTTGTTACTCCGGGTAGCTGTATTATTATTAATGGTACATGCTGAAATAAGTTTAGCATGAGGTTTTAGTATTCTAGTAGATTTTGCTAAAGGATTAATAGAATATTGTTCCTTTGTGTATTTTAATTAATAAACAGAAGGTGCTCCATAAACTGCGCTTTAACTATGTTATTAAATACAGAGCTGGATTCACTGCGCATTTATTAGCACATTTATTTCAACTATTGCTGAGTTAAGGCTATTATAAAGCTGCTTATGCGCCATTAGCATCCGAAATTATCCGGATTTATAGGCAAACTGTGGATATTCCGCATTTTCATTTCCCAATACGTTAGTGTGTTTCAATTCCCATTTCAGTTTCAGCTGCAGATTGGTTTGATGAACCGAAAAATGAAACAAAATATTCCACACTAAATATTGGCAATGCTAACTCACGTGGAAAACATTTGACCCAAATAGATTTTAATAAATGTCGACACTCTCCGTGAACTCTCATCATAATAAAAATGCAAATAAAAAGTGTTCAGTCATCGTCGTTCAGTAAATCGTGGGAGAAAACCAAACAAATATCCTTTGCGCGAAAATGGGTCTCTTTCCAATTGACAACACATGATTAATGGATACCCAAGTTCGCATAAATCACAGGGATGTTGTGGTATCAAAAACTACCTAGCTAGGTACCTAAATACCTATCTACGTTCAAATGAAGTAATTTTGTTTTGCACCATATATGTGAGTAATTGCGGAATCACTAGGTAATGTTTTTGTAACATCTAATCTTTTTACAAAATCTGCTGAATTTTGTAACGTCATCTATAAAATAACAAACTAAACAACTGGCAGAACTAAAATAGTAATTCTAATTAATTATAAACACTATGTGCAAATAAGTTAATTATTTTAGTGGCCGGTTGTTCAATTAAATTATCTTTTGTATGACCTGTACGCATCGAGTTTTCCCTGAATTTTCCCAAGTCCAGCTGTCCTCACTTTTTTTTTTTTTTTGGCAACATGATATTAAAAGCCAAACTACATAGATCCGAGCTTTGTCACCAAACTCGTGCCAAAGCGTTGAGCTATCGTCACGATATCAAACGCATAACAACGTGTCCAGAACCCGAGATACGCAGTGCAAAGGTACATAAAATGAGCACCTCTGTGAGGCGGTCATGTTATTGGATTGATTCGCGTATCCCAGCTACAAAGGCCCAATTACGAGGGGATGGCACAACTACAAGGTCAATCTGTCGACTGACTGCCTGTCCGTTCAGTAATGACTCTACCCGGATTTAGCGTCCTTGTTCTCTAAATTCTGGGACTATGTTTTCCTTAACATGTACACAGTACACACACAATCATGGGGGCACATCCCTTATAAATAATGGTGTGTATACTATAAGAACCCGCTTACGTAACAATTAGTCAATTCATTAGGCACTCAAGTCAATAACATGAAATTATCGCTTACATTTGCCGAGTTGTTATTTTAAGGCACGCTTTCTACTGAAATGTTTGATAAACAGAAATCGCGCACACAAACACACTGACCGTGACTTTGTTCTCAGTAAATGCCTCCACAGGCTATTCACCAATATACAAACGCTTTATGATCATCTCCATCGGTTCTCCGGCACGCTCCATTGTCCATTGTATGTACAAAGAATTAATTCATTTGTGCGAAATGAAGACTGCTGCAATGATGGTGTCGATATATCAAGCTCCTATTGTCTATTTTCCGGGCAAGTGTACAAGTTTCGTTTAACCACAAAGGAACCCCGTTTATCTTCCATCCATCATTGCGTTACACAATGCTTCTGGACAAAAATGTCAGTAATGGATGTCCACCGTATTGAGCAAACTAAAGGTAATATTTGAATTGATTGTACGTGACCAATCGTAGCCACGGCCTCTTTTAATTATGCATGGGATGACGTGATTATGACTATAATTGAATGCGCAACGACTGCGGTTCAAACGGTCTAAGGTTCTCTCATTCAGCAGCTACCAGCTAAGGTCTAAGGTTCTGTATAATTCAATTGTCTCAATTGACAACACCGTAACTCAGACGAGCAATGTCAGGAACTCAGGTCCAAATTAGTATTTATACGGAGTAGTGCGATAAGATGTGATTCAACTATCTCGTCACCGGACTGCTGAACTGTATGGATTCATTTAAACATTCGCTTATGTTTATATCATTGTGATTAATAAAACATTAACTTTAATATTTTTGAGTATTTAATAAAACAAAGTAACAACAACAATAAACATTTCGTTAAAATGTAATGAGAGAGCTTGTCAAACAAGTTCCCGTTATAATATTTTCACGTTAGTATTTTCACAGAGCAACGTAGGTATTGTCATTTGTTTCTGTATAATTTCCTTTCCTACATTTAACCTTGCGACTGAGTTGTAGGTACTCAGAGATAACCTAATATTCATAACAGACGGCACCGTGATGCTAGGAGCACAAGGTCCCGACCGGGTCAATTACTAATCAACTCAAGGAACGGTCGCTCTCAGACACTAATGACCAATTATTCCAATTAATTCTTGACCAAAACATTTTTGTTCAAACCTTTTATAAGCCATGGGCCATTTCGACATAAGCGTGAGGATTAATGTTATTCGAATGTTATTTACTATGAAAATGATAAAATTAATAACGATGTTATAATTTTATTCAGAAGGTTTTATTATTGAGGTCGGATGGGATACTGCGTAGTTAAAATCATTGTCTAAAAGTAGTGAGTTCAGAAAATATTCATCTCGATAATAATAATGTTTCTAAAATAATGAATTCCTAGTTGTAATTCCGAGTTATCATTGACTCAATAGAATTACTTTGGCTCAATAGAAGAAAAGTCTCGATTTCATACATTATATGAATAGCCATAAAAAGGTACTTTTCAGTCGGGAAAACTAGGAAGTTTTCACGGTGACACTCTCTTAGTGTGATATATTTTTAGGTTGATTCGTTGTTTGCGAGGTTATCCGAACTTAATCGAGTGAGATGTTCGGCGTGTTATACACTCGAGAGCAATGAATCCGGGTCACTTAAAGAATCCTAAAAATCTCGGAAACTGAAAATGCTAGGTTAATGCAATAAATTGTATTTAATAGACAATGTAATACTCCTTAAATGAAGGTATTAAAACTTCTTAGTTATTGTAAAGTTATATCATAAAAAAATCAAATTTGAAAAAGGGCCACTTTCGAAGATGGAACTACGAAATTACAGCATTTGGTTTTGCTTTTGTTTGTAATCTGTCATTTATGTGGGTACATAAACCATGTTGATAGTGCTCTATATTCATTATTCAAGCTGAAATTATGTCGCTTACGCCTGAAGAATGCACCAGAATACTTACAATGCTGGAAACCGGCCGGAGTCAGCGCGATACAGCCAGGACTGTCGGTGTGTCGCTGTCAACAGTACAAAGAGTTCTCCGACGTTACGAAGAAACTGGTTCTAACCTACGCAGACCAGGAACGGGCAGAACCAGGTGTACCACAGCACGAGAAGACCGATACTTGGTGAACACCATGCTTCGAAATCGCTTTCTCACAGGAACTGAACTCACCAATCAGTTTCGACGCCTCGGAGGAAGTAACCCAAGTGCATGGACAGTAAGACGTCGGCTTGCTGAATCTAACTTAAAACCCCTTAGACCTGCAAACGGCCCTAAACTGGAGCGTGGGCATCGTATTTCAAGACTAAGATATGCCCAGAGCCACGTAAATTGGAGTATTGAAGATTGGTCAAAAGTTATGTTCTCCGACGAATCAAAATTTATGCTCTACAAGCACGATGGAAGACACAGAGTGTATCGAAGACCAGGGGAAAGATTCAAGCAAGCATGCATCGAAGAAAAAGTAGCCTACGGTGGTGGGTCTGTACTTGTGTGGGCCGGAATTTCTTCTGAAAGTCGCACAGAGCTGGTGATCATAGAAAACGGCTCTTTAACTAGCGTAAGATATGTGGAAGAAATCCTCAATGATCACGTTGGTCCATTTATGGTCAATTTAGGTGAGGATGCTATATTTATGCATGACAATGCCCGACCTCATACAGGTAGGATTGTGAATGACTACCTTCAAGAGATGAACATTACTCGTATGGAGTGGCCAGCGCGCAGCCCGGATATCAACCCGATCGAGCATGCTTGGGACGAGCTAGGCAGATGCGTAAAACAACGAAACCCTCCCCCAATCACGCTTCGTGAGCTCAAAATTGCTCTCACAGAGGAATGGGAGAATATTCCCCAAAATCGTATAAGGAACTTGGTGTACAGCATGCCAAACCGCGTAAACGCAGTAATGGAAGCACGAGGAGGCAATACGAAGTATTAAAATTCAAGAAAATCGTAATAAAGTTCAAAAATTTCATGTTTCCTATTTTTGTTTTAAGGAGAGATCAGCAGTTTTTTTCTTTATGTAATTTTGTGTTAATAAAATGTATTTTTTTTTACTTTCATTTAAGGAGTATTACATTGTCTATTAAATACAATTTATTGCATTAACCTATCATTTTTAGTTTCCGAGATTTTTAACATTCTTTAAGTGACCCGGATTCATTGCTCTCGAGTGTAATAGCGACCATTTACTGTATTTTATGTCTCGTTATATCATCGATGCTTCCTATAACTTTATGACATAAATGTGTTACTTGTATTTTAGTTAGTCGATGATTTCCTAAAAGTTTCCCGTTTACGATAAAACGAGTGTTGAGTTAAAGTAGTTATGTATACGTATGTTTACTTATGGTATGTTAAAGAGACGTTAGTGCTCTACCGGGTTGAACCTGTTTCAAAATGCAATTGAAGAAGAAAATATCTCATTCTAGCCTTTGTTCGTCATTATTACTTTTATGGAGACTTTCAACACGGCGTTTTTAAGCATTTTTAACCCTTGAATATGAAATGAGCCCATTAAGAAATTATGATGCAGCCATTTAAGTTCTCTAAATTACTTAGCGAACAATGCTTTTAGATAGACTGAAGTAAGAACACCTCACGGACAAACTCATAAAACTCACATAAAATGAAACCTTTACAAATACCAACAACCCGCAAGCATGGTAAAGCGTTCTCTTTTGTAGGCAATGTAAAGCTTAGAACATACTAGTAACAGGAGCACTGTGGCCCACGTGCGCGGTTGTACTCGCCGCTTTCTACAGGCTGCAATGTCGTGACTCGGTCATTACTTCGCCCCACATTCAGTACTACATTTTTCCCTTTACTTAAACTTAGCATTTTACCTTACTTAGTTCCTATCCACATAACAGTATTCTTTAAGTGAACAGCTAAGGATATTTCCTGTAGGTGTAACTGTGCCAAGAAACAAAAACCAAAAATATGCTTTAAATTTTAGGGTACTTTTATGGTCTGCCTTTGTTTCTTCAAATACCAAAATGAATGAATCCTTGACATTTCAAGTTATCTGTGACTCAACTTAGCTCACAATAATATTGAAAGTTTTAAAAGGGCGAGGTCACATGCGCTCGGCGCGACCTGCCGATCTTACTGTCAACACTATTCCCGCTAGCAGTATAGTTAACACTATCAGTCAACAGATCAATTGCCGGGATACGGTTGAACCAAACCAGTCGTAGTACTCGACAACCTGGGTTCTTTCTGCGTACTTCCAGTCGCCGCCGCCGCCATGCCGTCCGTCTGCGTCACGCGCGCCAGTCACCGCTGAGACGTTCATTCGTACGAGCGTACGGCGCGCGCGCACTTTATAAGCACCGAATTTGAATTTCTAATCGTGACGCAAAAGAGTGTTGTGACTTGTGCCAATTCGTGACAGTGTATCGATACCATTTATGTTACCAATACATAATCAGCAAAATTATAATGACGTGAAGTGACAGAGGGATATGTGATTGTTCAATACTAGTATGGAAGAAGTCATTTTTATGGTAAGGAAGTTTGTTTTTTATTATTATTTTTATGGGTTCGTTGACATTGTTAGTGAACATATTATATTCGCAATGCATTTTTTTTTGTAATTAAGTATGCACTGCATTGATTTATTCAAAACTTAATAAACAAATTAGGTTTTAATCATGGTTATTAAAATTTGGTTTACAATTAATATATCAACATAAAATAAATAACTTAATAAACCATTGCCTGCCTAACAAAAATACAAACAGAATAATTAATGAATAGCACATAATTAATTATGTCACAACCGAAAAGCCCTCTAACATTTACTACTCTTGAAACTAACTACAATCCAGTACTTGATGACCGTCACATTTCCAAGTAATTAAAAATCGCACTTAGCAAACCACGCTTCTCTAGTTTCATAATTGTTTAATAAAACAACAAGCGATATTGAAACTGGAATAAGTAGACTGAATCAGCATAAAGGCATAACCGCGTAACATCGAGAGTCGTCTCACCTCTCGCACATAGCAGCTATTGCCATATGGACTCGATGCATATTAATGTGAACCGCATAACAACTCCTTACCTCCAACAATGTGGTTACGACACTTCCTGGTACGAGCCACAGCCGGAGGTGTAGGAAACAACATGACAAACGAAGCCAAAGGATTTCATTTCTACTCAAAAACTTAGGTGTTATAGACTAGAAATGAAATCCGTTGGCTTCGTTTGTCGAGACTTAAAAAGCAATCCCTTGAATAAGTAATTAAATTTTGCTTGGTTAATCTTTGAAGGTTGACACCGCAATGAATTCAAACACTATTTACATCTAAGTGAAAAACAAAACATGCTTAGTCACTTTGATATCAAGACACATAAGAATTACGAAGTAATTTCGCAGAAAACAACTTCTCGACCAAACAAGGACACATGTGTTTCCATACGATCATGACGCTGTAGTCATACTTGATATTGTTTAATTCCGTCATCAATATTCATTTTGCGCCATGGCCTTGCTGATTCAATATTCCCATACATTTGACAGTTGCAACAGTATTGTCTTAATTAAAGCAATCTTACAAGCCACGCAATAAGAAATTATTATAATGTCTTCGTACGCAAAGTGGACGTATGAATACACAAAGGTTCGACGTAACTTCGGCAGGCAGCCTCTCTTTCAGGTGGTGCCAGCCCGTATGCTGGACTCTATCAACCCTAACAAAGATGACCAAAGGCAATATATGCTTCGAAATCCCGTGCATCGTGAAATACAAGCAACATATTCAGCTTCTGAACATGAAACGAACACAGCACATTTAAAAACCTACGATCAAAACGTAAATCACACGGAAGGAGGCTGGCCGCGAGAGGTTAACCCTAACAACGAAGACCATGTACAACGACATCGCCGCAGAATAATGCACGAGGATAATTATATACAATCTGTACAAAATCTGTCAACATCGTTGTTTCACTATGCAGACCAAAACAATGCCATTGAAATGTATCAAACATATTATGCTGGTATGGCTGAACAGGAACCTGTAGAAAAGTATGGAATTCGAGTCGCCAACGTGTTTCGCGACAAAAGTCAGAGACCAATATCATGCGTCAAATGGACTAATGAAAATCTTTCTAAGCTGGCAGTTGCTTACTGCTACAAAACATGCAAGCCAGAGCCGGAATTAAACAAAATAAACGATTGTTATTTATGGGATGTACATAGGCAAACAAAACCAGTGTACAAACTACGACCCGAATACCCTTGCTGGCAACTAGCGTGTTCTCCTTCAACCCCTGAATTGTTAATATGCGGTCTTGAAAAAGGTATTGCCAGTGTATTCGATGTCCGTGTAGGCATAAAAGCTGTGTCATCGAGTTCTGTCTACTATTCGCATCGTGAAGGAATAACATCAATACTTTACACTCATTCTCGCACACACTCCGAATTCTTTACTGGGTCTTCTGATGGACAGTGTTTGTGGTGGGATTTACGCAAGCTCTCACATCCGCTGGATCAGTTGCCAATGTCAATCAGGCTTTCACCATCAGAACAACCAAATCTAAGTAATGCAGAAGGTGTGAGCACATTAGAATTTGATAACGGCTTGCCCACAAAGTTTCTTTGTGGAACAGAGACTGGTTTAGTCATTAACGTAAACCGCATGGGAAGAAGCCATTCTGATGTGTTAGTATCATACTGGAATGCACATGATGGATCAGTACAAGCAGTACAAAGAAGTCCTTGTACATTTAGAATGTTTCTTACGTGCGGAGACTATTCAGTTAAAGTGTGGAGCGAGGAAGTTCGTACAGAACCCATCATCGTAACGAGACCATATAACAATCCTGTATCCGATGCCGCTTGGGCTCCGTTGAGATTCTCCTCCTATATGTCGGTATGCGCAGGCGGAATATTTTATTACTGGGACTTACTGCGTAAATATAAAGAACCAGTTGTAACTCTACAAGTATCTAAGTATGGACTTACAAGAATGACTCCTCATCCAGAGGGTGAATCAGTTGCTGTTGGGGACTGTAAGGGAGCGTTGTATCTTTTACATTTATCAGAAAATATGGCGATACCGGCAAATCGAGATAAGTTACTGGTGAGCCAAATTTACGAACGCGAGACCAGACGAGAACATATTTTGGACAGTCGTTTAAAAGAAATCCGACTAAAAGCACGAGTAGAGGAAGAAGCTACTGCTGTTGCTGCTGCTGCTATTGAAGCACATGGTGAGGTAACTGATGACGAAGAATTGGAACATGCAGCGGAAGAAGCATATTTTCGAATTGTTCAGGAAGAAATGGAAAAAATTGAAATTATGCCCGATCAAACTGAATAACAAATCCTAGAGATGCTTCCGCCATGTTATACTTTTTGGTAAAGGATATTCGATGTTCTATTCCATCTTGTAAGTTCGTAATTTACGAAGCCGGTTTATCCGGTGTGGAAATTAATTGTTAAGGTGATTAACTTAATTTAACTATTAATTTCTTTCTAGGAAGGTTATTATGAGTTCCTTCAAAGTCTTATAGACACTGCTGAGGTACTGACTGTTATATTAAAACGTCTATCGACTACCGTTAAATAACAATGAACAGTTATAATTTATAATATAGCTGGGATTATAATAAATCTATCGCGGGTATAGTTTTATTATAATCTCAGCTATTTTCTTCACTTATATTTTACATTGAGTTGTTGAGTTCTAACATTATCTGTTTATAATCAAACCACATCTAGCTTAAGAATCAATGAAGAAAATGAATTACCTCACGATACACGTTACCGATAAGGTTAGTTGAATGTTTCTAAAATGTCACAACCTTTGTGAAATAACTGATTCACGTGTTATTGTAGTGACTCGAAGGTTTGCTTGCAGCAACAGCTACCTACATAGGACAGTAATAGGTACATATAAACCTGCTAGAATTGTTGACCATCTTCCAGAGTTTTAGAGAATCTCCATATATGTTACATTACTAAAATATCCCAAAAAGCATAGAAATAAAATAAATGTACCTAGAATTATAATAGTATTGTTAGTCAAGTTTAGTTTGTAGTCAGTATTGTTAGTTGTTGTGTTGTTGTTGTTGTTTGTCATATACCTAACTGATGCCTATAGCTGTCCTTATCTACTGATTCTGGAAAGGACAGTCAAGACGGACAGCAATCGCATTTAGGATACTATTGCTGCTGCTTCGTAGACGGTGCAGCAAGGAGTTTGCTTTCTTGCGCATGATGGCTTGGAAGCCCTCCGTACGCGCGCAAACATACCAATCTATAGTTTATGTCACCACCATTCAAAACTTAAGTGCTTGGCACTTGTCGATGTAGCAATTACCATCTAAATCTCCCTAAAGTTAATCTTTTAGCAATTTTCTGCTTTACCTCTTCTCCTTTTTGTCTCTTTTCCCTCAGTAGTGGTAAATCAAGCTTCCTCTCCTTTCTCTACATTCTTGTTATTTGAGCTTAACTTCTATGAGTCTAAATCGTTTTCTAAAGCACCCGGAAAACAATTTACGATATTTTGTCTGTGTCAAGAGTAATAAGCAAGTAACAAGTTTACAGAGCAACCGTCCCGGATGTTTGGTACAGTCGAGAAGCCCGCATGTCTCCCTACAGATCCGGCAACTAGGCAGCAAGGGCCATGACCGTCGTTTTATACAAAACGACAATTCTTACGTGAGCCACCAGATTTCAATAGAGATGCTCCTTTGTAAACATATCTGATGAATTAATAAGAGAGGCGGGGGAGATCTCATTAGAGTGGTGGCGTAAATTACTCGAGCCTCGTGAGTTGCGTGAATACAAAAGCGCGTCACCAGCAACTTTCACCGCGGCGAGGTACTCACCACTCCGGCACAGTCGTCGGCGCACGCACCGTGTATGCGGTAGCCTCGATTCCATTCAACGTGCTTATTTACTTCTATTTACTTCTTACATTTACGTGTTCATGTTAAATATGTGTAGGCAAACAAAGAGGCTATAACTAATTTCAAACGATACAAACAAACTCGCATGAGATTAGGGAGAGCGCTTTTCACGAAGAAACTTTCAAGATCATAATTTCATTACGAACTCTGGACACTTAATATGCTTATAGCGATAAAGCAAAATTAGATTCTCCATTTATCAAACCAGTTCCATAAAGCACGTCATAATTAAATGCTAATGAGCAATTAATAACGTATGAACTTTTAACGTTTAGCTAATCTAACACTCGGGGACAAGATTTACGAGGAATACGTTCATAAAGTACTTCCACCAATGTAGGTTAATGTCGACTGCTCCAGATGTAGTACATACAATAGTAGGTACATTATATTGTACTATATAATATTATATCTATCTATAAATTATACCTGTGCATAATAAATAATAACAAGGATAGACACTAGTAATGTAAAATAGGCTACCGCAGCTTATAAAGCTATATCGTAGTTATTGAATCGAATATGATTTGTATGTTTGTTTCCTTATTAATTATTCCCACAAACAATGTTAGAATAGCATAAACTTGATTATAATCATGATTCGAAAAATGGGTAAAAACTTTTGTTGGAATGATTCGACGTAATACTTTCTGAAAATACCTTTGAATTTCAGAAGCTTTATAAGTATAGACCTTTATCAAATATTAGATAGTAACAACACGATAACTCCTAGTTTCTCTTCATATGAGCAAATAGGACCTGTTCCAGCAACATAAAGTACAAATAAGCTAGCACACAGGTAACAGCTGGCCGTGCCTAGTACCCACTGTACCTACTAATGCCTACTATGCTGTATAAGCCGAGTCGTGCTCACAGCCATTAGTAGCACCTAGTGTTTCATAACCTTAGCTTAGTCAGACGTGATTACGACCGAGTGTACGTAAATACATTGGTAACACGCAAATGAAGCAGACATTGATATTTACTTTGATCGAATATCTTAAAGCTTCAATTTGTTTGTTGGTTAAAGGGTAAAGCAGCTTTGATCCAGGGCGCCTACTCCCTAAACACGAACTCCGTCGTTTTGGCCGAAGTTACGGACCTTTCATACTTCGTATCACTTACGAACTTAAGATTAGTCCGAGACCCTAACTAAAAATTAATTACTAAAATTTTAGACAGTTGTACTTACTACCGATGTGTTTGTGCCCGTCCAGAAAATAAAATAAATAAAAGCTTTATTTGGAACAACTTAAGTTTACAATTTACAAAGGAAAACGAAGATAGCCACAAAAGTATAAAAAGTACTGTGGCGCAGCTATCAACGCCCAACTCAAAAATATATACAAAGACTTATTCCAGACTTCCCAAAGAAAGTTAATTAAAGGAGAAATTATAAAAAAAATAAAAGAGAATACACTCTATGTGGAGTCTGCCGTGTTTGTAAAGTTTAGAGCAGATATGATTGAGGTGGCGACTAACCAACGCTAACCTGCAGCGCTCAGTCTTACAAACTCTGCACGCCGCTTCTTTGTTAATTAAATAAAAGTTAATGAATCGGGAGTACAGTACACTTTTAAGTATCGAACTACTTTCGGACGGGCCCGTATCCTCGTTGACGGACTAAGAGAGTAGGCCCCCAGATTATGAGATGACTGTACCAGATTATAAGACCACTGTACTAAAGGAAGGGATAGGTACATTTCCAAGTTTTTCTTAAGTACTTAAAAATTAAGTTTAGTCTTGTCTGCGACTCTTTCGTTTATTGCGAAACCTCGAACAAAGTACCCTTTCTTCCTAAGTCTTCTTTACTCTAATACTGCTCTGACATGGGGGCTCCATTTCTGAAAACCTGCTTAAGTTAATCGGTTGTCAAATGTCATGTCAAGTAATTGACTGTAGCTATTTCCGACAACCAATCGCACAGCTTACGTAAGATTTGACATTAGATTAACAGAAAACTTAATCGACCTTGCCGAAACCGGGTGTTACACTCACGTTTTTCTAAAGTAGGTATTGACTACAAACGTAGGTACTTACATATTTCTATAAGTAATAAAAATCCAAGCCAACGCGATCCTAATCGGCACAAACTACGGTTGATATTTTTGGATCAGATAATAAGACTCCGCCATATGGTCGCACGAATAAAAGAATATCTAGACTTATTTTGGGATTTATGATGACTATAACCTACACGTGTGGTCCTTCTATATTTCGATAGGTTCACTCACTCTGTCAGTTCATTTACTTACTACGCACACTGCATACCTATAATGTAGGTATGGGTAGTAAATTCAACACGCAAGCGAGAAAACTATAAGAAAGGCTGGCACGCAATCGTAACTTACCTACCTACTTCTTTACATTGTGTTACATCAATTCTTTAATCTTTCATCACCTTACCTGAAATAGTGCTAACCCTGAATATATGTTTTAGACTTGGTCAAGGAGAGTTGCTATTTTTGCAGAAAAATAAAATGTCTTTCCAAACAATTACTTCAAGCTTGTTTGTTTGATGATAATTATTCCTTATTTAAAGCTGCTGGACATAATGCTCCTCTTTTATGGTTCTTACAATCATAAACAGGCTTGAAAATCTAGTATAACCACTCACTTGGCTGTCTTCTTTCGCTCTATAGTCAATTTGTCTTCACTTTTCGTGTGAGTAGTACCTACCTACCATCTAAACCGCAGCGATTTATTACCCAAGCCTTATCAAACATTCAGACATATTGATCTGGGCAATCAAATTAGAAAGCTGTTGATTTATGACGAACCAAATATATATATCGATGCATATCGATAGAAAGACTTCATCGAGTCGGCTGGCAACAGACATAATCTTGCATCTCTATCCGCGTCTTTCTGTGTGAGAGCTCTAATCTCTAAAAATGCTGAACAGATTTTGTTTAAGTTTAGCAATAGATAGATGTCTCTAGAAGAAGGATAATACGTGTAAATAAGTAGTGAGCCAAGGCCAAAAGTCTAGGCTACAAAGTAAACAACCATTAATTTCGTAGACAAACAAACAAGTAAATAAGCATACAGCACATAAATATTGAAAACACGTGGCGTGCGGGAGGGAGTCCCGATCAGTGGCGGTTATCGAATGCCAATGTCAACTGATTTGCAAACTCGTCGTACTGTTACACCGAGAGGACAGACGGGCGGACGGACGAGACCGTCTGACCCACATCCCACACGACCAAATAATACAACTAAGGCACGGATTTTTTGTTAAACAGGACATTGGCCGACAGTAATAATACTCAATGACTCACCAGTCATTCACCGACCAACGCATCGCTATAAGGATTTCATTATGTTACGAACGTTTTATAGAAATTTTGTACAAGGAATAAAGCGAGTTTTTATTCTCTGACATGCAGTTGCAAAAAGTGAACATCATTAAAGCCGTGATGGACATAAATTATATTGATAAAAAATTATAAAGCAATATATGGTCGACATGATAATTATAACTATTTGTAGTTATACTGTTAGGTACCGTATAATAACTTACTGTTTATTTGATTGACGGTGAAGAATTATCTGTCTCTATGCTTATACTATAAACAGAGTAACTAGTAAGTTTCATATCATGAGAAAACGATATCGGCAATATTTCCATAAGTCATAATTCTGAGTACCTATTTGAAGAATTAGGTAATATTTTCAGTTTTCAGTAGCGTTACCTTGTTTAGCAAGTTAGTGACGCAGACGTGGCAGTGTGTCATTCAGCGTCAAAACTTAACGTAGGTACCTACCTACAAACAAGACTACATTTCATGTTTATAAACAGGACAATGAAGTATTGATGGAAATGAATAACTGACATTGTTACTGGTTTCATATTAAATAACACTTATATATTTGATTGGTAGATGTCACCTTTGTCATCAACGATGATAACAGGAAACATCCGACGCCATATAGGTACTTTCTAAAAAAGAGATTACTGACAAAGAAGCTTCAGCAATTTAAGAACGTGTCGTAAAAATATGAGAGCTATCTAAAACCGGTTAGCCGTAATGATCACCCTCATGAAATTGCTATACATACACGTAGTCATTGCCAACATTACATATTTAATACGTCATAGTGAAAGTTAATGGTGTATGGAATCTATTCGGTGAGTTACTCGAATTAAACGTAAGCCACACATAACAATCCTTTTATTGCCATTAAGATTTTAAAGTTACCGACTTCCTCGTTGGTCTATAACTGGTCGCAAAAGCTACTGCTGAGCATGAGCTCTTGGTTTGATTTCTAGATTGGGTAGTGTTTATTTATTTACCTATTTTATAATTTATTAACTTATAGTAAAACCGATACAGATACGACATATTAGAATTGAGTACAAAGGTACTGCTTATTTCTTAAGAAATTTCTTCCAGCAGACCCGCGAAAGGAGATAGGAAAATGAAATGTATGTACCTAGACAATTTTTTTTTATGTTTTTGGGTTTTTCCATCTGGAATTTGTTTATAGCAGCCTGGAGTCTGCATTTGTGCCCGGTTGGTGGCAGTAGGCTGGTCCCCTATTACTGGCGAAATGTGGGAGTACTATAGGTATACTTCTGCCTTAGAACCCTTCGGGGCTTCAGGCGTGATGATATGTTATCTTATGTTAGTACAAACTACCTAATTCTACAAAATAATTAAAATTATGAAAATAAATACTTAGTCATTTTAGTTATTTGTACTTACGATTAATGTCATAGTGTTTTTTTAACGAGACAACATTTTTTTAAGCGTAAATGAAGATATTGTTCTTAAGAGCGTTTATACCTTATGAGTGGCAACGTCGCAATTTAGTGTCATATTTCGTGGTTTTCTATTTTTATCATTTAATCGGAGCTATATTTTAAAAATCAGTTTAATTAACTTTTTAGAATTATGTGAAAACTGTGTAAAAGGTAAGAAATCGTCGCGTTTACAGTTCTATTTATATGCAAATAATACATTGGAAACATGCAGGGCGTTATTTTCATTGTAAAATATCTGTAAGCATTACGGTTACTTACTTAGGGGTCCCGCTGACCCGGAACATAAAGGGCCAAGGAAGGAACACGGGTGGGTTTTAGTCAGTAAGAGTCTGACACTCCCTTCCGCTCCACCCAGAGCGGGAGGAGTCATTTGATGATTTCCCATCCTCAAAAAAAAAAAAAAAAAAGCCACGAATTAAGAACGCCAACGGATTTCTTTGATCCAAGATTCCATCAAAAATTTTAAAGTTACGACTACGACTTAACTGTTTTATTTTATGTTTGTCTTTAACTTTATACGAGTGACGTCATAACAAAGAAACTAAATCTCTGGTTTTGTATTACTCGTAAAGGCAGAATATTCAAATACATGTGACATTACTTGTTTCTCACAAAAGTGATGTCATGAAAACAGTTATAGTGAAGTTTATATGCTGCTCTTTAAGTTTCTTGGTACTTTATCATTACCATGAAATGTATTTTTATGAATAACTATTACTTCAAAACAACTCTATTTAAAGTTAACCTAAACTTTTCTGCAGCATCGCTTAGTATTTATTTTCTCATTGTCCATATTTTTATTTCGTAAAAAATTTTGTAAGGAAAATATCATCACATTCAGCAAGCGATATCGTAGTTGTTACCTTACTACGATATCGCTTGCTAAATGCTAATTTATTAAAAAATATTACCTCGTATCGAAGAATTTTCTCTTTCTCCGTAACCTCTGTCTAGGTACTGTCGATTTAAGGCTGTCCCATGTGATATGTCAGATTCCCCATTACCTTTTGAGCACTTACGGGAAGTACCTGATGCAGCCCACTAACCAGTAACTAAGTAACTATGGTAGCCCACAACACACAACAACACAGAGCCGCTTGTCATTCCGTGAAAGTTGTGAGCGTTGACTTGAGAAAATGTTAATAAGATGCACGTAGGCGTCGATGTAGCAACGGCTTACTACTTATGGCACACAATTAGCTATGAATTTCACACATTACTGCGATCGACACCTTAGTATCTAGTGGTAACAAGTATCAAGAACTGCTACAGTACTTTCGTAACTTCTTTCTAAGCTTTTAGCGATATAAAAGGTTCTCTAGCTATTATACATATTAACCTCACTTAGAGGTTTTGGTGTATGAACAACGTACACAAAACCCTGACAGGATCTCATTTAGGTACACGGCCTCAATATGTCGTTTCCTCTGTAGATCGCAACGAACCATCATGATTTTCTCTCCTATTCATCACTATCAGTTAAGCCAGAAGACGACATCAGCTGGACATAGGCCTCCCCTAAGCAACCGCATAACAACTGGCCGTGCACTGCCTGCATGCAACTGATTCCCACGCCATCCTTCAAGTTCACCTTGCGGGGTCCCAACTCTTGTAGTGCCTACGGGTTCTTTTTTTATTGCAATTTAATGACCTGGTTACTGAGACCTTTAAGTAAATTTATGTTTTTTGGTACGAGTACATAGTCGCTTTTAACAGAATACACTATTATCTCCTTTTAATTTGATTTTCACTGTGTTTTTAATGAATTTGTATAGTGGTTTTAGACAATTTAGATAAGTATTTTAATAAATGTCCAAGCGGCGGTGGGTGGGAGGAACTTTCACACATAATTTTTACCCGACTCTGGCGAAGCCAAAAGAGGGTATTGATTTTAACAGGCTATGTATGTTCATCTGTTCCCTCAAAAACACATAACTCCTAAACAATTCGTCGTTTTTTCACAAACGAGGTGTGATTGGAAGCGCTATGAAATCACTAAATTCACTAGCCAACACTAATCTGTCAAAAAAAATTGACAATCGAAGAATAGGTGACCCATGGTGCCTTTTTGATCATTGGGTTCGCTGTCATTCATTACTTTGTTTCTTTTTGCAGTCACGATGAGTAGCGGTGTGCGATGACGTGCGCGGCGCTGGTGGCGCTGGCGGTGCTGCTGACGGCGTCTGCGTGCGCACAGCTGCAGCCCGCCGACGCGCCCCTCGCCATCAACGACACACGTGAGTGAGTCCCGGATTACTACCCTTTAAGAGCTATAGGATACAAGAGATGGGCAAAGATCGTTACTCGCTGGACGCCTGCATCACCGTCGAGTTAGACCGCGGCGAAGGTGGTGGATCAGTGTAATCACCAAATCAGTTTACACGTGACGCTAGAATTTATTTAACGAAGATAGCAGCCAGGTCGGCAGCAGATCTAACCTTTTCGTGGATTAATTAGGCCTCTATACAACACACAATCACACACACACTATCCAATTTGAAATGTTCTATACAGCCATCCTAAAGACCTGTATAACACCGAAATGAAATATGAACTAAGGACTAACCCTCGTTATCATTAATCTCTTCAGAATTCATTAACCTAAAATACTAACTAACGATTTACTAAGTTTAGATTTATTTATAGCAAACTAAGTCGAGAGTCGGAGAGCTCGTCAGTTTATTTAGCTATCAATCATGGTTACATTATTTCTATCAAAATTTCTGTCACTACTATAATCTCTAGTAGGAAAAATAATAGGGGTTAAAGTATGAAATTGTCGTTTTATTGTATGAGGTACTTCGAATTGACATAGAACCTTCATGGTTTGAGATATTTGAGCGAAACTTTTTTCAAATGGTACTTACCTATGACGTTCTTCTTTTAAAAAAGGTGCAACATCCGATTATCGACTTTCATTTGCTTTTTTATTCAGCTTAGACAAGAAAGATGATACTTCGAAAATTCGAGTTATTTTTGAATACTAGTTCCGACGCGGAACTAACGCGGCAGAAACAGCTCGCGATATCAATGTTGCGTTTGGAGAGGGGACTGCGACTATTGATTTTAAGAATTGATTGATTTGAATGTGATTTGAAATTTTGATTTGATTTGAAGAACGAACCACGTGGAAGACCGCCCACACAGGTGAATAACAATGAATTGAAAGAGTTGGTGGAAGCCGATCCGAGCCAAACTACCCAGGAATCAGCGGCATGGTTTAACGTTACTTTACCAAAAATATTGACTGATCTTCAGAAAGAAACGCGTGTTGAAACTTGTGTTGCCTTGTTGAATCGATACAGAAATGAAGGAATATTGGATCGAATTGTGACATGTGATGAAAAGTGGATTCTTTACGATAACCGTAAGTGAAAAATGCAATGGCTGACTCCAGGTCAAACGCCGCAACAGTGTCCTAAAGCAAAGCTTACCAATAAAAAGGTAATGGTAACTGTTTGGTGGTCTCAGCATGGTGTTATTCACTATAGCTTTCTCTGATCTGGTCAAGCAATAACGGCAGATGTCTACTGTGCCGAACCCGAACAACGATAGCAAAACTAGCAGTGAAACAGCCCCGACTCATGAATCGATCTTCACCATTATTGCTCCATGATAACGCGAGACCTCATACAGCACGAGAAACCGTTTTAACTTTACAGGAACTGCATTTAGAAACCATTCGTCACCCTCCGTATTCGCCAGACCTTGCTCCAACGGACTACCATTTTTTTCGTGATTTGGACAATTTTCTACGTGATAAAAAGTTGTCTTCTCAGGAGGCAGTACAAAATGCTTTCACACAGTTAGTCGAATCTAGATCACGAGAGTTCTATCGCAAAGGCATAAATGACCTTCCTATTAGATGGCAGCAATGTATAGATAATAATGGTACTTATTTATTTTGATTAAATAAATATTTTACTTTAAAAATTTAAAAAAAAAACGAATTTCAATTTTTCAGTACAATTCGGCAATTTCATACTTTATCCACTAATATATTATGCTAACAAAGTAAAGAGGTAAAATTAGTGATTTTTTATGGAGGGTGTAATCTTAAGAACCACTGGCCCAATTCTGCATGGGAAGCTACAGTATTGACAAGTGTAATAGGATATATTTATGTTAATACCTACAAGAAATTTCACACGTACGAAGTCGCGTGCTTCGCTAGTTGTTAACAAAATTGGTTGGAAAACGGTCCTAAGTGCGTCAGTAGACAATCAGATACAGGTAATTAAACCTGATTTCTCCCGTAATCTTAGAATTAAGAATACGTCGCTTTCCTGAACCTACTTACAGTTATAATTATCGTATTAACACGAATAGTTAACGCCTTTTACTCAAATAATCGCGACACGATCACAAAACACGCTATATTCCTACTTAAAACTCAAATGATTCTATATTTAGCTACTTTTCAATATTACCTATTTTTTACTGGAATTTAGTCGCCTTCCTTCAACTTTTAGAAATTTTAAGCAACACGGTAAAAGCTGCGTGGTATAAATAATTGCCATCAAATCAAAGACATTCTTACACAACGAGGTGTTTACACATATGTACAAGTATTCTTACGAGGTGTTTTATGTTCTTTTTTAGCGTTTATATAGAAATGTCACACTTCCAACATTTCTCACACGAACTAGTCAATTACAGCCAATCGAAGCAAAAATGACATCAGTACAATTTATATACAGGGTTATTGGTAATATGTCGGCAATTCATTAAGGGGATGTAGGGAAGGTCATTTGCAACCAAATGACCCGTATAACTCCTATGCAAATGTCAACCATTTCCGAGTAATTTGACTTTATATATTTTTTGGTGGTATACAACTTTGAAAATGTATTTAAAAAAACACAAAGCATGTTTTTTTATTTATTATTATCTGCTTCTACTTATGCTGTATAATAATAATCAACCATAAAATGACAACTATCTTTAATATTTTTTTTTTATGAGCACACTATTTTCATCATTTTGAGTAGGTTATTTGACTAAAATGGTTGATTTTTGCAAAAACATGAATATACTTTATCAACAGAACGTTTCGAAAATATGTACAACTCAGCTATCGTACGAGATACATTATGATACCATATTATATCTTAAAAAATATAAAATGTCAAATTACTGGAAAATGGTTAACATTTGCATAGGGGTCATAAGGGGTAATTTGGTTACAACTGACCTCCCCTACATCCCCTTAATGGATTTCCGACGTATTACAATCAACCCTGTATACAGACAGACAGACAGGGTGCTGGGTCTTCGACACGTAAACTGTAACCATGAATTCAGCAAATGATTCTAGACCCTCTAGCGCAGAAATTTTTCGTAGGTTATCAAAAAAAAATCTCATAGAAAAGTGCAATATCTACCTACGCGGTGAAAATGTATGGAAGAGTATTTTTTTTTAAATAATCGTCGAAGTATTTCTACGAAGGGGGTCCAGAGTCATGTACTGAGTCTATGGTAACCGGTTGCGCGTCAATGTCACTGCCACCCTGTATATAGAAACTGGAAGACCTTAATAGATTTTAACTTTCCAAACATTGTGATGCAAACATCGATGTGAACTAAATCACTACAACAAAACAAGATTTCTATTTTCTACAGCACAGAGGCTGCAACTGTTGCACTGATGTCAATGTTGTCATATCTTTCACGCAAGTTTTTTTTTAATGCTTGTACAGTTTGCTCCCAAGTTTCTGTCATTGTGAAAACATTACCACAAAAAAAGCGATGCGAGAGCGATAAATCGAATCGTCCCCATCGTAGTTGATTGTCAGTAGTAAAAAAAGAATTAAAGGGGTGGTGTGCGATGATGAAATCGATGAAACATGATTTATAAAAAAAAAACGCTGAACATTTACTGTTTAAAGCCAATGAAATTTATCACCTAAATGAATACAGTGATCAATCATACTCCAAAATAAATAAGCAATAACTGGTAATTTGATGGATCGTTATAAATGACCTCGTCAATATTATTTCAAATTAAATAACTATCAATTTTTTAAGCTATGTCAATGTCCGGCCTTTGCACATCGCATTTGAATACACATTTGTGTTTTTACTAATCACTTAAGACAACTAGGAAACTCGGTACTTTCTTTGATGACGTTTATTTTATTTAGGTTTATAATATTTTCATTCCAGCTTTCACAATATTATCTTCGTCAGTGTCTCTTGGCCTTCCTACGAACTCCCACTCACTATAGCGAAGCAGGTACTTGCTGCAAAGTTTAGCGTATACAGTAACTTTTTTCTAGGTAACATAAACAAAGCCATTTCAAAGAAACCCATCAGCATTCGTATGTACGTATACATTGGTAGTCTAGAATTCCGACCCACCGCCAATTGAGAAATAGATCAAACTTCGTAAGTGCTAGCACAAACGATAATTAGTAGCGAACACTAAAGTGCCGATAGCCAGAATTGCCTATCATGTAGCGCAGTGCACAGGAGCCGTTTTATGCACGTAATGTAAACAAAGCACAGTAATGTGTCTACTCGTCCGATCGGTCCCGTTAATTGAACAGCGCACTAATCGCATATTGCGCGCGCTTTCCCTTTGGAAAGTATCGAAATACGATCCAAATCATTGAAGTTGAATATAAATTCGATTTCCAAAGTCATTGCTTCAGAAACGGGGAATTAAGTGAACCCGTACCGTAAGTTACTTTCGTATAATGTACCAGTAAGCAGTAAGGCTCTAAACTTTATACCAAGAGCGAGCTTTAAAGCTTGACATTTAGATGCTGACGAGCTTTTGTTTCAAAGCAAGCGGTAAACTTTTTAATGTTCTACTATGTTAAGTAAACCGCTCGTAAACTCATTTTAATATGGAAATTAATGCACTTATAAGTCCTACTTTTCCAACGTAACCAAAAAATAGTGTTTTCTTACGTAAGTTCCGCATCTGCTGGTTGATTTTGGCGTGTTACGGTCAGCGCTGCGGTTTAACCCCCTACCGACATAAATAATAAACATTAATGACTTTGTACGGCGATGTCGTGTAGGAGAGGTGAAATTTTACATTCACCAGTGATCGTTTGAACCGAGCAATCGAATAAGCGTCGTGCATTGCCATGAATACATTACGCCTAAACATGGTAGCATTTATTAGCATAGTTTTCGAAATATTCCAAAGATACCTTCTAGTTACGAAGACCTCGTCCGTGTTAAAAAATGAAGGTCTTGTAAGAACTCGATGCACTAAACGGAGCGAGCAAGAAAATAAAGAAGGTTGAAAACTATGGGTAATGGATCTGACTTCAATACCGCTGCTGTAACGAAATAATAAAGGTTAAATCAGGTTTACGCTCTACACATTATTTTAATTTCGAGACGTTCTGAACTGTGAAACATAGCTATGTATTATACTTACTGCCTATGGTAAGGCTTTGGCTTGTTGGCTTGTCGGCTAACGATCAGTATTTTAGTGATACAAAAAGGTATTAACTCCACCAGCGTACACTTGTACCTATATAAGTACCTGCGCCTTGCCTCAAGCAGGATGTAGTATGTTTCTTACAAACCTTTATAAGCGATTGGTTTACGGTCTTAAGTTACATCTACTGTGAAAAACTTCATCATCTTGTAGTCGAGCTTTCCAATATTGTTTACCTCTTGAAACTAAGTTTTTTACTTTACTTACACGTATATTACTTTTCGGCCCAATTCCCTCTCGTAAGAAAACATACTGAATATTCTGTTTCGTGGAAAGTAAACTCTTTAGTTGAAGAATTCTTTTAAATCGAATCATACCGTAAAAAAGTAATTTTTGGAATGTTGGAAATTCTAACGTGCTCAATTGACTACTAAAGTAAAAGTAAGCAATACCTTTACTACTGAGACAGTGATTCCATTTCATATTCAATCCGCATTCTATTGTTGAGAAGAAGAAAAAAGTTATAGGCTTACTCCCGGAACCGCTCTGCGTGCCCTTTGTACAATACCGGTAATAAGTATTAGCAAAAATATAGTTACTTTACTTGAGGAATTTTGACTATCTATAAAATATCACTTCACTCACTTGCTTTGGTCTATGGCATGCTAAAGGTAACCTCGGCGAAAACCTTGGTGCACTTTTTATGCAACAAAATGGCACACATACGTCGAGCAAAATGTCTATCCACACAAGGTATGTGGTGCACCATGCAGATGTAGTGTTTTGAGCTCCACCAACACAATTGCACAAAAAATTATTCGCCTTCGTTGCTTCCAAAGTCAAAAGGCAGCCCTCTAACACCCACCACGCTACTCACTAGTCGATAGAGTAGGTACTCCTGCTGAATTGCCCCCCTCGACCAAATGTCATCATTTGCAAACTATGCACTTGTCACTAAATGCGTTTAACGCTAAATATAATTTAACACATCATTATATCTCTGTCATCTTCAAACGATTGGCAGAAATGTTAAACTGTTTAAAACTCGTTTAGCGCTGAATGCAATTAGTGATTTGTGGTGCAAATGGGCCAAAGACATGATAAACTTTAACCACTAGTTATGTTTTCAGGCTGTGGTACGGAATGCGTGCGCTGCGCCGCAGACGGGTGCGTGAAGTGCGCTCGTCTGCTGGTCTGGCCGGGAGGTACCTGCGCACACGACTGTCCTGCCGGCAGCCGCGAGTCCTGGGCCCATGATGACCACCTCATGGGCCGGGTGTGCTATCCGGCGCAGACTTTTAACGAGGTATGTCAAACTTCGTAGACTACTTTACGACTTTTGAATGAATGCGCACAACTATTGGTCTCTGCCAGCGGGTGACAACCTGTCTGTAGAAAGTCCAGCATCTCATACCCTAGACACAGGTATTTGAACTTCCAGGAAGTCCTACCTACTGACTACTGTACGAAAGAGGAAAGAAGGCTAGGCTCCAGGATATTGCCTTCTGGCACTCTTATACATAGACATATCGCTTTGGAAAGACTCACATGATTCATAAATTATAAACATACCCAAGCCGTGTCTACTAGATTAGTACTTAAATAAGCTATAAATCAATATATTGTAATTATATTAGCCCAATTTATCAAATGCCAGACCATCAAAGTTCAACGTCTTACAGATTTAAACACCATGATGCAACGGCTTTGATGCGCGGTACTGATGTGGTCCGTGGCAGGTAGCTAAATGCAATCTAAATCATTTTAATAGTAAATCCAAATGATGATTCTGCACTCAGATCTTTTATGGCGGCTGTTCAACAGACGAAATAGTTTAATGCTATTTATTTAAAATATATTCGTTCCATGAACTTTCAATCTCATTTTCATGTACCTAAGTATCTATCGTGTTTGATTTATTAAGAGCCTGTGAGATTATGAATATCTTGATTTAGCTTGTAACTGTATTAAAGTATAAATGCATGTTTATTTTGAAAATTACATTATTGAAGTTTGATAAAAGTTTCAAAGTTAAATAACATTTCAGCTTTGCTACAATGAACTTGTCTACCCTCGTTTCTTTGCCCTTTAAACACAGACATATCCTACATACATACCAACATACATACGTAGATACAAACGTCGCGCACAATGTTATACCTACTAAATAAATAAACGACTCTATTGTAGCAGGTGCTATTACGTTACTTCTCAGTGGCGTCAATTGAAAATAACCACAAGTAAATAATAGGGCTCGGAGCATTTACTGCTTGTAGCATCGGGTACTAACATTGCATCGTGATTTAGTGACTTTAAGCTTTATGCTCCATGAATCACAAATTTTATCAGATTCACTGACTCGAACTTGTATACGTATATATTCAGCTAAAAAGCCAGTTTTTGTATCGGTACTCAAAGTGCAACAGGCCTGCAATACGCAGACATGACAATATCTTAGGCAGAACTGCAGAAGTTTCCAATTCATTTCACATTCACATCTTTGTTTCGCCGAAAAAAATAATAACGAATTTAATTGATATTATATATGCAATTAGAACAGGATATCCCTTCACTGGCATGATTGTAATCACGGCTTCCAACCGCTATATCACTTTACTCTGATCGATATTTCTACCAAGCAACGAAATTATCTGTGCTCCCATAAAGTATTTTGATTTTAATATTTTGATCACATATTCTTGGACATTAACATAAATAATATGTAGCTAGACCATAAAGGCTGAAAGGCTGTAAGGAACATAAAGATCTTGGAAAATCATCATCTGCGTAGCCTTTTCCCAACTTCCAATATGATAATCTTGCAAAATAAGAGCATGAAATGAATTATTTTGAAGCTATTCCTTTCACACTGACTGATGACACTGGCGTCATTATATAATACCATTTAACCCATTGAGCTAGGAATTAACCCTGCGCCGTCTGCCATTGGCCTGTGTCGTAGACAGAGAATGGTAGCCTGTGTACGTTTAGTTCTGTTCGGTTGGCACCTTTCACACAACCATAATGATGTCCTCGCCCCCATTACTTACAATCTGAAAAGGTTCCTACCATAGATATAAGCTATGGTCCCTTCCCTACTCTGCTATTGGCAAATTGTTAGTGTGAGGGATCAAGTCAATGACTAATTCTTTAGTCATTGGATCAAGTAGACAATTGCCGTTGACATACCTGTTTTATGTCGATGTCGTGCTCACGATTTTTGGTCGAATAGAGAGTTAATGAAGCAATAAATAATATCAGGTTATTGTACAACTGTTTTATTGATGATGTTATTATTAGCAGCATTTTAATGTATGCACGATACAGTTTTAATAAAGTTGTTGAAACCATCATAAAGAGGCATTCAAGCGGCAACTACGAGGAATTAGAACATTTGCTCTAATACCAGCTTTTCATAAAGCTTCTTCGTTGAACATAGGCTTCTAAGAACGACATAGGCTTCGTTCTTGTAAGCCTATCTTCAGCAGAGATTATGAAGGATTCCATGCTAAGAAGCAGGGTCAGGCCGGGTCAACAAGTAGTGTAGACCATATATAACTATCAATGTAAATCTCTTTGTACATGCCAGGTGATAGTAGGCGGTGCTTGCGGGGTGGCAGCTTGCATCGCGCTGGTGGCAGCGGTGGCAGCATACGCGCGGTGTCGCAATAAAGCGCGCGCGCAGCCACAGCCGCTGCCGCAGCGCACTCACCACGACGACGACACGCGACTGCGAGAGTTCCACAAACAATTGGACTGCTTGCGAGTAAGTTACTATTGTTTCCATTTACTATTTATTCATTTGCTTCGTACTCCTTAGACATAACAGCAATTCAATTAAAAGAGTGATCTGTTACGTAGGTTTTTTTTTATAAACTCAAAAGCACTCATCAATATACAAATAAAAGCAAGCTCAGCAAAAATATTAAGATACGCTCTACTCTACGCTACGACATAAAATGACAGAATGATGGTATAACGAGACTGTCATCGTGGATAAAATGGAATATCTAAAACAACATCGATCTCATTCAAAAACTAAGTACCAAAACGAGCTCATAAAAGTGAGAACAACTTTGAAACGCGGCTTCGCATTTGAATATAAATCACAGTCGTTATGTTAAACTCATCAGCGCCAATTAAAAAGCGGTTTACACAAATATAACTCAGATATAATTGCGTAACTAACGTTGTAGTAAAGCCTCGCCAGTTGTTTCTTATGATATCCAATTGTTTGTCACTCTTGTTTCTACTACATAAGAACATTAACAACAGCTCAATATTTAAATCAAAACCATAATTATGCTGCTTCATATTAGACATGAAAACATCTGCAAAGACTTACACACATGTTAAACCAATCAATTGCAGGTAAAATAAAGATTGCTGTTACGAAATATTCAAAGGTGGATGTGGGCGTCTGAATCAATTAATTACATAATCGTAATCACAGAGTGAGAGACAGAACCAATAAACGATAAAAAATGAATGAGTCTAGTTAGCTAAAACGTTAAGAAATCAGGAGATTTATCAACGCCCACATTATGATCGCACGACATGTCTTAAGAGCCTACTTTTCTTCTAAAATTTCATAATTTGATCTAGTTGAGGATTACAAATAACCAACATAATATCTTGGCACACGGTGAAATATAAAAATGGGTTAAAATGTTCTGTTGTTCTTTACAAGCAACGCTTTCATTATCAGCCAGGTGACACTGGTCATTTCTCCACTTAAGTAAGCATTGATAAGACTGTTGTTATCATTACAGCCCCACGCTTACACCTTGCTAGCGATCCTGAACCACACGCGAAACCAAGTACGTGAGCTTTATCAGCTTGGCAACAATGATGCTGCAATGGCTTACAGGTATGTTTACTTTTATAAATACAGGATACAGGACTTTTATGAAGTTGCCGGCTACAGAAAGGCTTATTGGACTCTTGGGATATGGCCAGTGTCTTTACATTGTAGACCCTGGGCTTAGAGGGATGAATGAGTCACTAACTTTACTCAATATTATAAAAAAAAAACTTGCAGTTATTTTCAGCAGTTAAATATGAAAAGTTTTAAGTTAAACAATCATCGTGGCTGCATGTTCATGGAAAACAGACGCCAGTAAAACTAACTTGAGAATATAAATCAAACCGTACCGGCTGTATCTCTAATTTAATATGTAGCAATAAGCATTACATAAATAAAAGGAGATCCATATGTTAACATTCGTTTGTAGGTATACCACAAAACCTACTACTTCTTTCATAATGCAATTACTGCAAATCTGCAATGCTACTGTATCAAAGCGAAGGAATCAACAGACCGATATAAACAGGTTACAACACTGCTCTAATAACATAGCAAGCAAGTTTGTTGACAGAGCTACCCATCTAACCTACAAAAACACATTCCAAACTGTGCCTCAACACTGCAGCGCGGTGTTTATTTATGTTAGATACTTGTGATAGTGAGGTCTAATATTAGTTTCTGTTACAGTTGCATCCTGAGCGATCTGGCCAAGTTGCTGATATTGTTGAACAAGCAGCAGGTGCCCGTTGTGCCGGATGAGTGGCCGCGACTCGCTAGTTGGGCTGAAAGGTTGGTGTTTTTTTTTTTTTGTGGATACATTTTGTCTTTTGCCTCATTGTTGTAACTTTTGCTACATAGATCATTAAGTATGTACTTAAAAGTAGGTTATAAGAAATAAAAAGAGATGTTGATATATATCTGTCTGTCTATCTATGAAATAATTACGTAAGTATGTACATACTTCTCCACCATTCTGTTATTCGTTGGCACCAAACAATGCCACATTAAATGATCTTCAGTTTTAACATGTCTATAACTGACCCATGTGAAGATACTGTAAGAGCCTTCAACCTGCATGGTTTTACCATGCACTATAGTTAAACAATAGTTTATAAGTTGAATAATATAAAACAAACGCTACGAGTAATTCGTATTAAGAATATTAGAAAAAGAATATTCATATTCAATCAAATCAAACAATCAACTCGTTAAAAAAACTGACTTGTACATTTCGTAGATTTAGAGTGTATAGAGGAGCTGAAAGGGGTTATGTCGTGATGAAAAAAAACTTTATATGATTCCGTGAATAAATATTATTTTAATTCCAATGATATATTTCACTGAAGTACCTCTCCCACAGTGCCTACCTACCTACCCTATTTATCTTTTGTTACCTACCTATTAGGTATGTCTTATCCTACTTGAAATTGAAACACAAAATATTTGTTACAGAATTCTGAAGCGCTACAGCCGCACAAATGTGGGCGCACAACAAGAAGGCCAGCTAGTTAATTTCCTACCCGCCCCACCGAGCCAGGGCTCCGACTCGGAGACAACACAGCAATCTTTCTCGACGTTTAAACCACCTTCGTATTCCCCCACGTCTTATGATAGCAATATCATTGACAAGGAGATGGAGTGCGAGTGGAGTGACGCTGGCAGACCGCCTAGCTACTCGCAAGTAGAGAGAGAAAGAGAGACCATCGTCCTCTCCGACCCTTGGGAGAGAAGACCAATTGTTAGGAGGGAAAGCGTTTGGCTAGAAGATGAATTCTTCGAAATGTCTAGGCGGCCTCAAGACGAACTAACCACTGAACTTTAATCGTGTAATATTAATTTTATAAGCATTTGGTTCACCATTCCAAGTCTGACAAGTACAAAATACAAGATTACTAATATTTAATATTCTGTAAGTTTGTAGTGGTGCTTTCAACCTTGTAAATAAGTGCCTGCCTACCTGCTCTGCTTCGTTGTTACAGTTAGATATCTTAAATATTGAGAATTGAAATTACCGCTAATGTAGAAAATTTATTGAAATAATTTAATTATACTTTATTAAAACAAAATATGTAGAACACGTATTGAATTGTACAGAATTATATTACTTATATATAAAAAAAAAACTAAGCAATCGTAGTATGCTTTAAGTAGATTATTCAGAAATAACACTATTTTTATATACAGTTTAAAACCAAAGTAGAATTTAAAATAAGTCTAGTCTAATAAATAAATTCAAAATATTCACGTTTCTTCGCAAAACTTATGATATTTCTTTGAAAACACTATATTTTTCTTGTAAGGAAAGATCAAAAAAATAATTTTATGAATTGTCATTATAATAATTATGTTTCACCACCTGTTAATACTAGGAAATATGACACCTAGATATTACGTAAAGTTGCTGTATTCACGAAACAGTATTTTATGCCGTAGATGAGGATTTTTTTTTCTGTACCTCTATCTAGCTGAGCTGGTAGACCTTCAGTGATAATTAGAAGTTACGTGTGTACCAGTCACCAATGAACAAGATCCATTTGGTAGCAAGTTAAGGTTGAGTAAGTGAGGGTTGAAGAGAACAACATGGCAGTAAACAAGGAAATAGATTGGGTTAAGTGTAAGTATAAGCTGGTATCATCCTACCTGAAATAAATGCTTTCATCCACTTAGGTAAATAAGGGCGGGAATTACCGAAATATCTGCCTGTGTAAATAATAAAATAACAAAGAAATTCGGTAAGAATATGTGCCTAAATATTGTAATAAAGACAACGAAAATACCTATTTGTTCAAATAGTCTTAGAGTATTTTTTTATGATTGTTAAATTAATAAAGATGAATATATTCTTGTTCACGATTTATTTTTATAAGCCCATAGGTACGTACCTACGTAACACCAAAAGGTAACTCTTGCGTTAAAATTGTTACTACTGTAGCGGTATCTACATTGCCACATGAGAACTACGTCACACTGACGTCACGCAAAATCCTGCATCGCGCAAGCACAGTTTACCGCGCAACCAGCATATACAACCTCCCGACAACAATCGTCGGGCAGTTGCCCACCAGACACGACACGACACCCGTCTGGACGGAGGATCCTCCCTTTTCTGTGGAGGTATGAGTGAACTTTACACCCTGTTCCGAGAAAAGAGACTAAAGTAAGCGACCGACTCCACGTCACACCAGGCTGTCACACCAGTGTGACAATGAGTATTTTTTTCCACGTCGCCACACCATTGGTTTTACAACACCTTTTATAAATAATAGTGAGGTACCGACCTAAGTATCTTTTAAAATACTTGTATCACTTTTCGGACTGTTTGCTCCCATCTGACTATATTTTTTTTCTACCATAATATGTTTACTCGCAAAAAGATTAGGTTACGTTAGAACACCGACCCCCTACGCAAAGGCCGAGCGAGCGAAGCGAGCGTGATGCGGCAGCCGATTTTCGCTAGATAATAAAATCACATTATAAATTCATGGGCCAAGAAAGAAACGTTTGTAGATTGACTTTTTTTATTAACCCTATTATTATAAAATGTTATGCTGTAGTAAAAAGAAAAACATAATTATTACATATTTCAAATCAAACGTGTATTTTATGATAATTTTGAGCCGTAGACAATGGGAGCGTTCCAAGTTGAGCTGTCTTCGATTTGAGCGCGCTAAAACCCGTACCGAATTAGCGTGAGCGCGATAATGATGTTCCGTGAATCGTCATACAGAGTTGATATGACAGAGGGGCATTACACTACGTATACTATACTAACGATTACAATTTGTAAATTTCATAAGTAATATACCAGCTAAAACGACGGAAGCTTAAATTCCTCACCTGATGTCTCAATTGATTTATTAAGAGCGAACGTTTTAGGCTGCCCGGTTAAATTTCAATTTAAACATAAAAACCCTAAATTATGATAGTTATAAAAGCTTTTCGGCAAATAAAAATCAAATTGACCGAAGATCTATGGGGAATGTCTATCAAAGTTTGTACATCAATAATCGAGACTATAGCACCATACTTAGCTTTAATATTGAATTTGTGTGTAGATCAAGGAGTCTTCCCAGATTTAATGAAATACAGTAAGGTTATACCACTTTTAAATCTGGGGACAGCAAATACACCAACGTATCAGTGTTGCCAGTATTCAGCAAGGAGTTCGAAAAGGTAATGCTCAATCAAATGCTTAATCGTTTTAACACCAACAACATCTTACACGGTCAGCAATATGGTTTCACCAAAGGACGTTGTACGACTGACTGTCACTTTATTAAAACACATATTTACAGCGTGTGAGGAGGCCCAAGATGCCAAAGGGATCTTTTGTAACCTCTCCAAGGCATTTGACTGCGTTGATCACGAAACCTTGCTCTTAAAACTTGAGCATTACAGACTAGGTAAACTCGCGCTTAGTTTGGTACAATCTTATTTAAATGATAGACAACAAAAAGTCCAAATAAACGGTGTCAATTCACTTCATTTAAAAGTAAAAATGGGTGTTCCACAAGGATCGATATTAGGTCCCTTCCTCTTTTTAGTATAATATTAATGATCTACCCCATTTATTTAAAAACCACAAATGGTGTTATTTGCTGACGAATACTTCTTACTTACTTCTTTACTCTTTAAGATATATAGACGTGCATCAAATCTTGACGACGTAAATAATGCCCTACTGCAGGTACATAATTGGTTCACTGCTAATAATTTGGTATTAAATGGGAAAAAAACGAAATGCATAAGATTTGCTTTACCGAATGTTAAAAGTAGTGATTGTGTGTGACATAGTATTGAATAACGAGAAACTAGAATTTGTCGATGAAACTGTTTTCCTGGGGATAACGCTCGACTCAAGGCAGCAATGGGGCCCTCATTTGACATCTCTTGCAGGACGGCTAAGTTCAGCAGCATATGCTGTAAGTAAAATCCGTCAATTTACTAATGTAGATACCGCGAGGCTAGTCTATTTCAGCTATTTTCAAGGTATCATGTCATACGGTATTTTATTATGGGGACGGGCTGCCGATATTGAGTATATTTTTATTCTGCAGAAAAGAGCTATCAGAGCAATATACAGCCTCCGCAGGCGCGATTCTCTAAGGAAACTGTTTAAAGACATTAACATCATGACGGTACCTTGTCAATATATTTATGAAAACATCATGTACGTAAGGAAAAAATTTAATCTTTTCAGTAAAAGAGGTGAAAGATACAACTATAGGACTAGAAATAGGGACCAATTATTATTAGTTCAACCAGGTTTCAGACTGGCTAAAGTAGACTCATCCTTCATGAGGTACTGTTTAAAATGTTACAATAAAATACCTCCCCACATACTTCAACTGAATGAAACGAAATTTAAATATTGTATAAAACGCACACTATCTATACAGCCAAGCATATTATAAGTTGGGGGATTATATCGCTGACAAAAATGCTTGGCTCAGGGCTGGTCCTGCTGCGCAGGGGCGTTTAAACTAATTAATTAGCATTCGAAAATAATGTTTGAGCTGATGAAGATTGTACAACCTATCTTTGCATTGTATAAATTATATTTCTTAGTATTGTATAATTGCATATTTGAAATAAATGCTTTGAGTTTGACTTTGATACGTGTTTAGTATTAATTCAATACGGTAAGTATAAAAATAAAAAGCACCAAAAATGAGTTTTTTTTTTTCAAACGAACTAAATAGTTTACGTACCTTTTAGAGTAAAACGCAACTACCCTTTGTAATGAAACTGCAAGACGTGTGTGTGTATTGATTGCCATCTTTTTAGCGAAAATATTTGGTTGTACTTGTGACTTGCGTCAGAGCGGCAACAACGCATCGTAGGTTATACTCAGATTTATCGTTTTAAGGCGCATGACTTATGCGTATAGACATCAGCTGTTAGGAAAAATACATCGTGTTCAAACGGGACAAAAAATTTAAATATATTTTGCGACTAAACTACTGTTCCTATTTAATTGGTTTTTGGTACAGAGCTTGAAAAGGGTACCTAGTATAAGCAGTTTAAAGGAAAGCCCCTTTGTCGTATCAACTCTATATATGACGTCATGACATGCGCCATCCTGCGATAACGCCGACCATGCCCTAAATTAATATCACCGTGACCGCTTTCAAAAATCACAGTTGAGCGTTTTGTTTCGAGTCGCATCATATCTTTAAACTAAAGCGGCATTTTCGACATTGTGCTGTAAAAACCATGACGTAATAGAATACCTGAAATGAGTTTTAAACTCATGCACATTATGTTTTTAATTATTGTTGCATCTAGGTTGTTTGTACTTCTTGGTAACAATTAAGAGTGTAATTGTATTTTTATTAATTATATTTAACATAGCCAATAATATTGGCATACGTTGGTATAAATATTGTACACCCAAGGGTGATTACAGTGATACAATAATGCTAAGTGTAAGAACTGTCTTTTCACCTGTGACATCGCTGTGAGCGATCATGGTCTAATTCGGAATGCAGCCGATAATACAGTGAGCATAGACGCTCATAGATGTTAGTTGGCAACACAGGCACAGACAGACAAGAAAAGACGACAGAAGGTTATTTCAGGAAGTGGCTAACGTGGAACTAAGTAGTGCAGATCTTGTTTTGTGACCTTACAATTTCTGTGACCATTTCACAAATGTTTACCGACAATAATCCTGTCAATGTCATTCAGGCGCTAAAGGATCCTTGTAGCAGCTAGTCCTTCACTCCTTTCACGCCCTAGCTGGACAGGCGGCGGTTTTTTATGCGACGTTTTTTTATCATGCACTAGATTTATCACTCTCGGTGTTGTGCCGAGCAATGGGATTTCAACAGAGTGCATCCCAGCGCGTCAAAAAGACACAGTTTATTTTGAACGTTTGGCGCTAAATAGTGTAAATGTGGTGCTGTCCCACAAACCATGAGGCACTTAATATCATGTCCAGCGTGTCCTGTTGTATGCACGCTACAGGAGTTGATGGACGCTACTGAAGGTGCCAAGCTGGTAGCCAAATTTTGAACCGACTGTAGGTATATGCATAGATTGCCATCAACAGACTTAGAAGAAGAAAGGCGTTGGAAACCCAGTGCGTGAAAAAAGATTGTCACGATAACTATGGCCCGTAGGGACGAGGGCTTATTTTACCTCTAACAACAATCCGAACAGCAACCCATAATATAGCTGTACAAGGATCTTCTAGCACGTGTCCAAACTCCTAACCAACAACACCATCTGGTTTTTTCAATATATTTCACAAAATGTTTACCAACAATGTCCTCCTCTCATTGTCATTCGACCGCCAAAAGCTCCTTGAAACACTGTACAACAAGGCTGTAAATAAGTAAAAAGTGTGTGTGTGTGTGTGTGTGTGTGTGTGTGTGTAAATAAGGCTGCATTCCGAATTAGAATGTGAGCGCTCACAGCGATCACATCGATATTTTGCGTTCCGTATTAGATATCATGATTATGACAGTTTAGAACTGTCATCAATTCGGAACGCTCGTGAACGCGCTTACAGTGGTCGCTCAATGTCAACCTCAAACCTTGCACAAAAAAGACCGATTATTCTTCTGCAAATTAATGAAAGTTTAACGCATTGGCACTTCTATTTTGTTGGATTGCTCTATCGACTCGGATAACTCAGATTTTGAGTTTGAGAACGGCGTTTCGTCCAGGGATGAAACGGACATCGAAGTACTTATATTAGCGTATTTACATGCTCCCGGCAAAGATTTACCCCGAAGTAAAATACCATGTTCATATTCATTTATTTATTGTTTGTCACAGGTGAAAAGACAGTTCTTACAGTTCGCATTATTGTATCACTTTAAAACATACCCATGGGGTTCACAATATTTATTATGTGTGTCGATATTATTGGCTATGTTAAAAAGAATTAATAAAACTACAATTACACTCTTATTTGTTACCAAGAATTACAAATAACATAGATGCAACAATAATTAAACATAATGCGCAAGATTTTATAACTCATTTCAGGTATTTACAGCATAATTTCGAAAATGCCGCTTTAGTTTACCATCATTTTTGACAGCGCTCACGGTGATATTAATTTAGGGCATGGTCGGCGCTATCGCAAGATGGCGCGTGTCATGACGTCATCTATGACGATTCACGGGACATCGTTATCGCGCTCACGCTAATTCGGTACGCGTGTAAGCGCGCTCAAATCGATTACAGCTATCCTATACTACATTGTAGTCTGTGATTAGTTGATTACAGTGTAACTCGGAACGCAACCTAAGTGTGAAAAGACTGTAGGCTGGCAACTTATTTCAAAACTGTCAAACTGTCAAAATCAGAGAAGAGAATAGAGATTTCTCGTTGTAGTCAACCGTTGTTTCGCCTATAGATTCAGTCAATAGTAATAATTAAATTAGATTAATGGTTTTATTCATGTTAGTATAGTGAATAGTGGGTCAAAGTGTATTCCTGTTAACTGAATATTAGTTGCTTCTATTTCTTACCGGTTGTCGATAGATTAATTATTTTAAGAAAAATGTAGCGCAAAGTACTGCTTAACGGTAAAGTTCTAAATAAAGCCTACTTAATACATGCATGCGTACAGTTATGTTGCTGATCCATATAAATTTTGGAGGTGACCTTTAACCGCCGCTATTTAACCATCTTTGAACTATTGGGGTTAAGAAGTGATCCCAAAATGATATTCAAAACAAGTAACTTGTTGACATACAGCTGATCAAACATTCTTTGTTCGAAGTAGTAGAGCGCTTATCAGTTATGAAAATACTGTTTCGTTTTCAGATGTCTTTATATAAACTTGAGTTTTGATTTCATTGACATATGCCATTAACAATCTGCAATCATTAAGACAAATGGTGAGTACAGTTAGCCAGCTAACATCACAGCAATCTGATGTTTGAATATCAGTGTCAATTGTGGGTGGAGCAATTTCGTTAATAATCAATTAATAAAACTAGGTAAATGTGTGCTATTAATTACACATTTTACAAATTACAATTAAAATACATATTTTAATTTCAATAATATTTTAATTTATTGTAATATAATTATTTTTTCAGCTTTCAAGTACAATCAAAGTGAAGTTCAATCTTTTTGCTCATCATGAAGCAATTAGCAGCATGGTAAGTTGTATTCATTAGTTTTACAAAGTTTAGTATAGACTAGCTGTTTCTGCGATTTAATTCATGTGGATATTGGGTATCAATAATGATTTGCTTAGAGGTTTAGGTACCACTACTCCATTGAAAAGGAAGAATCTTTTGTCTCGTTTTATTTTTTTTATGCGGAACCCATATTCTTTTTCCAACATAAAAGTTGCCATACTCTCTCCTTATTACATCAGCTATCTGCCAGTGAAAGTCTAGTCAAAATTGGTCCAGCCGTTTCAGAGATTAGCCAGAACAAACAGACAGACAGAAAAAAATAACAAAATGGTTTTTTGTTATAACGGTACTTATACAAAAGAAGTATGTACGGTACGGTTTAATATGCAGATTCTCTTATCTAAAACTGTGTCCACAAAAAGTAAAAAAAAAAACAAAATTAATGTAACAAGCGCATAATGTTAAATTATATTACCTATAAGTACAGTAATGCAAATCCGAACAGGATATCCATGTAAGTTCTGTAGGCTTAATAAAACAGGGATGACATCTTACTATCTCCAGCGTACCACAGGCAGTCAGCTGCGCTAGCAACCTTAGTTACCTACGTTATTCTCAAATAACCATGTTAGACAGAGAATAAAAGGAGAGTGTTTTAGTAAGTTATTGCCGTCAAAAGGTGTTCAAGATGTTATTGATTCTCTTTGGATACTCCCAGGGTAAAAACTAAATGCTTCATTACTACATAAAAGTGTACTTATACAACTAATAAGGAAAATGAACTGCAACTATGTAAATAGCTTAAAATGATCAAGCTATTAATTAAAAACGTTTCAACAGTATAAAATAACAGACTGAAAAGCAACAATTTTCCTTATTTTTTTATGCCTACACTTGTATGACTTTGTCACAATCACTACAACTTTATTGAGGCAATACATGAACAAAAAGTTGCAAAACACTATTTATTGTTCCTAGAATTATTATAATATGTCTTTACCTATGAAGTTGCCGGTTTACAATATTGGCCAATTGGAACGTAATTTCTGTATGGCTAGCAGAATTTATATTTTGGCTAGAATTTATTATTCTAAATTCAAATTAATTTTATTAAAAAAATATGGAATTCTATTTTCAAATCCAGTCATTTGTTTATTGATTAGTGTATTGTTTTCACTACATTTGTATCTTTTTCATCATTATGGACACTATAAAAATACGAATAATTATTATGGAATACGAGTTCCGTCGCGGTGGCAATGCCGCACAAACGGCTCGCAACATTACTTACGTGTACGGAGTGAACACTACAAATTAACGCACGACTCGTTATTGGTTTGTACGCGTCCGACATGGAAATTTTGGTCTAAAAAATGAACCCGTGGTCACCCGAAAACTAAAGTCAATAACGACGAGTGGAAGCTGACTTTACTCAATCTACGGCTGAGTTAGCAGCAGCTTTCAACGTTAGCGTCAAAACAATATTGGTCTATTTTCGTCAAATTGGGAAGGTAAAAAAACTTAATAAGTGGGTGCCGCACGAACTGAACGATCGCCAGTGCGACGAAAGCGTCGAGGTATGCCTTGCGTTGATTAACAGACACAGAAACGAAGGGATTTTGAACCGCAATCGTACTTGCGATGAATAATGGATTAGGTTAGTTAGACCCTGGTTCAGCGCCTAGGCAATGCCCCAAACGAAAACTTACCCCTAAAACAGTAATGGTCATGTTTGGTGGTCTAGTGCCGGTATAATTCATCACAGCTTCTTACCAAATGGCACCAGCATTACTGCGGATGTGTACTGTGAGGAACTGGACACAATGATGGGCAAGGCTGGCCGGAGATTTCTCCGGCCAGCCTTGGTTAATCGCTCGTCCCCGATGCTCCTACACGACAACGCTCGACCTTATCTGGCACAACAGACGGTCTCTAAGCTACAAGAGCTAGGGTTGGAAACTTCCAACCCTTCAATGCAAAATTCTTGAAGAAGGCGTAAGGTGTACGGGAGCCAATAAACTCTTCACAGGCATTTTGTACTGGATGCCTGTGAAGAGTTTATTGGCACCCGTACACCTTACGCCTTCTTCAAGAATTTGGGGTCAAAAATGGGGTAAATCAAGAATTTTGCATTGAAATATTACCACTGCGCTGGCAGAGATGCATCGATGGCATGAGAGCATATTTTGATTGATAGAAATAAAAAATATTTATATAAAAATTACTTTAACTTTCTGTATACTAAATGGCAACTTCATAGGTAAAGACGGCTCATTGCGCAAAGCACCTCAAGGCAGTTGCACTGAGGTTTTGATACTTTAATACATTATAAAATTTTGAGAATAGATTATTAATACAGTCTGAGTTTTTTTTATTACAGTTAGTTATTATGATGCAATTAAATTGATTTTACAAAACACCTGTAGCTAAATAGACTTCGATAAAAAGAAATAATATTGAATTAGGTATGTTAGAAATGCACATAACTATGTCATTGCAATTCAACTTAAATTTAATTCTGCATAATGAATGTATTACTTATTATAAAAATCAGAAATGTAGTAACGTAAACATTTAGTGTATGTATAGAATGGTTAATTTAAAAAATACAAACATTGCAATAAACTTGTGATGGCCATATTCGAAAAGTAAATCCTAAAATTCTTGCAACAGGTATCAGAAGAAAATAAGTTCTTACGACAAAGAGGAATGGGAGACGATGGTGGAACAGCTCTTGATGCGCGGCACTTACCGCCGCCGCATCGTAGACTTCTCGTCGCACCCCCGCTCCTACCTCATTGATGTTGACTTAGTTCGAGGTACACCTTCATTTGTTTAATAGTATATTTAGTTCTTATAACAAAGAGGAATAGGAGACGATGGTGGAACAGCTACTGTTGCACAGCACTTACCGCCACCGCATCGGATACTACTCCTCGCATACCCGCACCCTAATTGCGTAACACACTATCAATCAGAATCTCAATGATTTTGAAAAAAAATTGTCTACTCAACAACGTGAATACCGCAATTAATGCTGCTGAACTGTCAAAAGGAAAGCCATTCCTACTGTTAGTGCCTTACGCAATTGCCCCGACGCGCCGCTCCTACCTCATTGCTGTTGACTTAGTCCGAGGTGCATCTTCGTTTTTTTTAATATATTTGGCTAGCCTGGCACTAAAGTGGCCTATGATACAAAATAAACATTTTGAGCTAACAAACGAAACGCGTTTGAAGTCACTGTGTACTGATGAATGTATATTGATGATAAACATTATGTTACATAGAGCACTTTAGTTCCAGGCTAGCCATTTGTTCTTACAACTTACGTATGACACAACTAACCCAACCGCTTTAGGAACACCATCAAATCAAAAGAATTGGTATAAATGAAAAATTTGGCCTACTTGTGAAAGGGCTCATTCTGTGAAGTACCTATTTCTGCAACGCAGACACAACAAACTTTGTTATACATAATAAGTTTTATATTAAGTACTTATAAGCAGAGGTCGGAATTAGGTAGAGTTATTTATGTACTTACACTGATTTCATACAGCGAAAGAATAAAGTGGATATGCCTCAAAGAAGAAGCTTATGCTTTAAAGAGCAGAAAAATCCCATGATTTATTAAATAAAATAGCTATTTACTTTTACACAATTTTAACCACTGCACGCGAGACGTTGCCAAATTTACATCAATGACATCGGGTGTCCGAAGTTGGAAAATTTCAATGCGCAAAAATTGTATGTTAATTATCTTTGTTTTATTTGCTGTCTATCTCTGAGGTTTTTTTTTATTATTTATTTGTAATATTTGTTAGCCACACAGGATTGTCCATTAGAAATCCCGAGAAGATCCATATTAATATCAACATTTCGATGCAAGTACATAAATAACTCTACCTAATTCCGACCTCTGCTTATAAGACATGTGGCACGCATCGGGCAATGCCTTTGTTGTTGCTGGTGTCTACAAGCACTTTTGATCAAGATCAAGCCATTGACCGACCTGGACAATCCAATCAGGTTTTACCTAAACGTTTTGGTGTTGCAATTAGAACCGAGACAGTAACGAATTAAGTATATTATATCAACAGGATCTTCATTCCCAAAAGCGAAGCCCACACTGAGTATGCGTCGTGTCATATGGTATGCTCTAGTCCGACTGTTGTTCCTACCCGCGCTATACCAGTGGTGGACCCAGCAGACCTCGCCAGCATGCGCCAAGTTCCTCCTCAGTCTATGGCTCATGCAGGTCCTCAATTTGACCATATACTTCATGACGCCTGACTTGGTGGAAAGTGATGTAAGTTGCCATTCCATTTTAAACACTATTGCTTACAGTTTACGTTTAATTTTAAGTGTATTTATTTAGCTGTGTTTTATTTATGCTCTCTTATCTTCTATGGCTATCGATATGTTAATTTGCATTGAAAATACAATGGGCCAGTAGCTAAAATTAACTAGAATTACTAATAAGGTGCACGCTACCGGCTACGCTTCTTTTAGAATACAATATTATTTATACATTCCTATAGAAATGCGACATGGGTAAAGCAAGTTAAAATAAAAAAAATGAACCTCAACATAGTTTATTAGGTGTTCTATTACCAACATCATTTTTAATACAATATTATTTTAGTAACATTATTAATAATTATCAGTGATCGGAGTAGGTAGATTGAAATGGGGTCATTGATCCGAAACGTATATATTAATATGGACATTCCTCCGGAATTGGTGGATTATTAAAAAAAAAACCGGAACTTATGAAGGAATTTTATTCTGCCAGAGTGGAAGGAGGCATTGGATGATTTGCCATCCTCAAAAAAAAGGTAGGAATTGTAATAAAATGAGCAATATTATTCTTTATTATTCTTCATATTTTTTTTAACGGCACACAGTCACGATTTGACAAAACCCAACGACCAATCAGAACAAAGGATCATGGGTGGTACAATAACCGGTTATCAGAACAATGCGTACGCCCGCCGACGACATGCCAGGTAGCTCACTCGTTTACTTCGGTTCGTAGAGTGCGCATCTTTGTTTGTTACTGTGTTGTGAAAACGTTACTTGACATTGTAATCGATGAAGATTAAAAATGTGAATAAATGTAAAATGTACATATTTAACAATAAACAATGTTGATTTTTATCTTTTTTCTTTATTCTACCCCTTTTTTTTTTGGTCCTAAAATCTGACTAAAATCAACCTGTTCCTTCGTATGCCCTTTACGTTTCAGAGTCGTGGTGCATCCTTAGAACAGTCTCACGACCCCAGCAGGCATTGGCCCTCTATGGGGCCTCGTCATTTATTCTACCCTTAATGCAAATTACCATGACCACTATGAAAATATTTAAATTTAAGTGCAACAATTTATGTCTATCTATAAAAGTTCTAGCCATAAAACGCTAAAAATAAAAATTAAAGCTTCGATCGGAATTCGATTGTTTTTATTATTCAACAGATAAATAATGAATAAATTTAGTTTTGATACCTTCCTTTAAATTTTGAATTTTGTAGGAATAATATCACTACCAACATTGTGTCTAACAATAGACACACACATTTCGTGGAAGCCCCATATAACAAAAGTACGATCAAAACTCGCAAAATTCACTTACGCACTTCGAGAAGTCAAAAAAACTACCGACTTGCAAACTGCACTTACTACATATTACGCTTGCGCTCATGCATGGCTCAGCTATGGCATTATGATGTGGGGAAATAGCACAGATGCGCCTACGCTTTTCATTCTCCAGAAGAAATTAACTCGGATCATAGTCAATATCGAGCAGACCGACAGCTGTAAACCCTATTTTATAAAACACAAAATACTCACTTTACCATCTATTTATATCCTGGAAGTATGCAAATTCGTCAGGAAACACATGAACTTTTTTACTCTATCATCTATCAGATACAAAAATATGTTAATGTTACCCTCCTCGCGCATGAAACTACACTCCAATAGCCCCTACGTAATGTCCATAAAAATATTTAATAAACTACCAGATGCATTAGAGGATGAAACCAGCGATACGACATTTATAAATAAACTCAAGCAAATATTAATTAAAAAAGCTTACTACACGATAAACGAATACATACATGACAAAAAAAATCTATTGAACACAGACACCACACACAGTTAGTAGTATAGACATAGACATTCATACATACATAGATAAATATTATAATAAGATAGATATATGTTTAATTGACCTTACCAAATAATTAAATGTACCTAAAACTATAACAGACTGATCTCAATAAAATAAAATGTTACATTTACTTATTTAATGTTGATAACATAAATTAGTTTAAAAATTGCCTAATGTTAATTTATGTTTTGAATTTAATTTATATTTTAAAAATTACCTATACTTTTTGCTGTGCCCTACAGGGTCCATAACTGTACCTTAGCTTTAAGCCATTGTAACATCTCTTAAACATTATGGAATGCAAATAAATATGAATATGAATATAACAATATTTAATTGAATCCGGAAATACCGGAATTACTTTCCGGGAAAATGGCTTATCCATGTTATTCTTTCTGTGTGCATTTATGATACAAGTACCAAAAATCAATCTACCTACTCCGATCACTAATAATTATATCGAAAACATTTCTCCCCTCATGGGTCACGCTTTGCTTTATCCTTGGCAGTTGGCTGCCTCTCAGGTGGTTTTCCAAAGCTTCAATCAACTTTTCTTAGAACTAAGATAAGTTCTAGTTAAGAAGTACCTAGTTAGTTTGTTAATAAGTTTAGATTAGGACGGCGCCGTTTACCTACACTCCACCCTTCAACTTTGGCGCCCAACGTGGTACACAATTTTTTTATGTATACATACTTAGTTTTCTTTCATTTTCAGCCAAATTGTTGGTTAGTGCCTCTAGGTTTGATGCTGGTACTTAGTGTGGTACACTCACAGATAGTGAGCACGACTGAAATGGAGCTCGCTCGCGTCCGGCCCCGCTCCACATTCCGCCGCAAGTTACCTAGATATTTCAGGTAGGTAATTACTTACACTAGCTAAATATATTAGGTAGTTTAGTATCGATTTAGTCATTTTCACTGTACTACTATATTATAAAAAATAACACTTATTTCTGGGCAATTTAAGCGACCTCAAATATCCCTTTTTGATGTACTCCATAATAAATCGGTAGTGTCGTAAACTTAATACCCTGTAAAACAGGCGTGGAAGATCAGATTGCGATGGTGGCAGCGGTGGCGGCTCGGCCGAAAGTGGCGCCACCTCCAGTCAGAGCAAGACACCCACTTCTAAACCCGCCAAGTTCCGACGAAGACAATCGCGCACTGAAATCGCTGACAATGGACTGAGGTTAATGCCAGTTACTATTAGACCAAAGTTTTTACGAAACATAATTTTTGAGGGAAATGGGAGCGAACTATTTTATTGATCGAGTTTTTATATTTGTCCAAAATAAAAATAATCTAATTTTAAAGAACACTAACATTCAACCCAAACTCAAAATGATGTCTAAAAAATTCTGCACGAATATCTTTTGAATTTCAGAAAACGTAAGAAGGATTTGATAAAAGAGCATCTAATCAAGAACTTGGAGCCTGTTAAAAATAAAACTGTCATAAAAGTTAAAGCGAAAGACTCCGATGACGAAGGCTACATGGTTTGGAAGAAGCCTGATCTAACGGCACCCATAGTGACGTTCACCCCACCGCCTGATGACGCTACTCCGAGCACCTCCTTCAGATACAAACCCAACGTGCTAACAAAGAAACAACTGGAATCGTTCAATGTGAGACAGAATCAGCAAGTACACATTTCCAGAGCACTCGCTGACGGAGACGACGGCTTCGAAAGCCTAAATGGATACAATTCTAACGGAAGTGAAGGAGAAAGAGTAAAAAATGAGACTGAAAACCTAATACAGAAAGAAGCGACGAGCTCTAAGGAACAAAATAATGGAACTCCTGCAGAGAAAAATACTCCAGAAATTAAATTAGCTGAAACTCCTAAAGCTAGTACCAAAAACGAGGAGTCAAAAAATAATGAACCTACTAAAGTATTAGCTAAATCTAACATATTGAAGAAAGAAGAAGATGAAAAATCTTTAGATGCTGAATCTGATGGTGTTGCTCCAACTAGCAGTCCCAGTACTGGGAAAAGAATTGGTGTCAGGTTTAGAAGTTCATGGGCTCAAGAAGGAATACGCATACAAGAGTCTAGTGACGAAGACTTTCCTACTGTCACTAAGAAAAAAGAAAAGGTAAACATTTAGATATTTGTTATTTCCTTCTAAGCATGTTTCCAACAAAATTGTATGAAACTCCTAAAAACCACTTCTTTTGTAAAGGTGAATTCTTAATTAACTTGTCCTGTCTTTTAACATTAGGTGATAGATGGAAGGCATTTACAGCACGCGACTAAAGGTACTTATTGGCCTTTCGGGACTGTAGCATGTCAATAACAGTACTTTCGCTAATATCGCTTCTATTACCTTCTTTGTTGTTTTTTTTTTTTTTTCATTATTTTTGGTGGCGATTTTTCTTTTCTAATATCTGTCTTGTTTAGATGTTGTAATAAACATTCTGATCTCTTAAAAAGTATATAGGTCTCTAAAACGTCTCGTACTACATATAAAGAATACATTTTTATTCATTATAATTAAAATACTGAATGAATTTCCATAGAAACTAGACAATTACCAGTCATCGTCATCGGACGGGGAATGCTCGGCGTCCGCTCCATCCATCGCCCTTCCATCCCACCATACCATGTCTGATTGGGTTGGGCAAACTACTAACAGTAAGCATCAATTATGTATGTTAACTATCAACTATTTGCACTAATGTTTGTTCGCATTCTATTTAATGATTTACTGTTTTTTGTTTTGATCGATAGTCTGCTTGTTAGTCTAAAAAATTTAATATTAATATTAATCGATTGTAAATAAAGACAAAAATCGAACAAATCCAAAAATTCCTTTGAGCATGCTGCAATCATTTAATTCTAAAGCGATGTGTTATTTTAAGAAATGTTGCACGTATCGACAGGTGAAGAAAGCAGTTATTGCTCTCAATCGGAAGGAGGACATTCTGATGTGGGCTTTCCTTACACTGCTGACAGTTCATGGGACCCCTTTACTATTCTCAACCCGACTAGTGATACAGGTAACAGTAATTTTCATTACACTTCTCATAAAAACAGGCCAACGAATTTGTAGATCGTTTTCCTACAACTATAACGGTTCCGTAGCTGCCGTATCAATACAGAACAGGAATCATACAAAAAAAAATTAAATTCATTCATTCATTCACTGACAGCCAGCCAGCGAGCGCACAGTCTAAATCACTTAGTCTAGAAGCATCAACTTTTGCACCAAAGTTCTTTAAATAACGAGGGTGAGCACTATGGAAAGATTTTTGAAAATTCACCCCCTAAAGGGGTTAAAAAGATAATGGAATATAAATAATGTAGAGTTCGTCATTTTTGCCGATGGGAAATTGCATTGGCTTAAAGCTTGTACTTAATTAACAGTATTACAGCTTGAACTTAAAGAACAGTATTAGAGACGGCAACATCTCGCTCGCACAATATCTCCGACTACAATTATACGAGCGAGATTATAAATTGTAAGTTTCGTAAATTGCACGGTCATTTTAAATTATTATTAATGTGTCGCGAATCTCTCCCAATAATGACATGATTATTATTTTTTCACTATTATATTGACATTTATTTAATTCAATAATACAATTTTAATGGGATGATCTGTTTAATGACTGCATGATTAGGAATTTAAATAAAATATGTAACTTTATTTTATATTTGTACGCCGAAATTAAAGGCAGAATAAGAGAACAATTTTGTACATTTTACCAACCTTCTGTACCTTATTTATGCAAATAAATGATTTTCATGTTTGATTTGATTTGACATCAATAGAACAGCAAGTTTCCAGACTGTGATCCAAGCACTTCAATACCACAATATTAAACTTTTTGCGTCATGATCCATAGTAAAATGTACGATGTGGGAGCGTGGCTCGACTCTTCGCGCGGAACTATCGGCCGTGGACATCAGCTGGTACGTTGTGGCACGCGCCGAGCGAGCCATGGCGGCCGACGGTTGTCTATGGGCCGGCCTTGCCATGGCCGCCGGCGTCGCTACCATCAAACCTCTCATTCGATTTGCTCAGGTAATCCTTATGATCATATTTAATTACCTAGCGAAACTCCGCAGCCGTGATGTGATGGTTTTTTTTCATCTGGTTTCGTTAACGATCTACACGGGGTAAAAAAAAAACTTGTTGTTGATCCAAAAAAAAATATCATCCAATCAATGTGTTTTTCTTTTATACCAAAAGTGCTAGTACTGGCACTTTTAATTCGTTCAAAAATATTCTTGTATGAGTGAAAGGGCATGATGTAACAAGCTCCTTTGATTATACCATACTTAGCTTTATGAGAAACTTTTTGTCGTAATTAGGTTGCTTCAGAACAAGACAGTAGAACTGAGGAAGAACTTCAGGCGCTCTCCGTTCTTACTTACTTCCCGACACTTATGGCAAGCTACAAAGGATCCCTGATCTCTATCTTCGTTGGTGCTTTTGGTGATAATATTTGGTAAGTCTAGACATTTTAAATTTAATCTATCAGTTTTTTAATAATAAAGATACTGTAATGTTTTTAAATTAGAAGAAGCCTAAGACTGGTGTAGAGGCTTGACACAGCTTATCAAAAGCAGAAAAGCACATTGTTTTTTTCGTGTCTGAAAAGCTTCCTATTAAGTCACACCAAGCATAGCTGTTCAAACTAAAGCCACTATGCCTCCTTTGGAGTCCCCCTAAACAGTAAGCGAACAACAAGGATCAGGGGCGGTACTATAAGCCGTGAAACCCATAAATGTTCTTTTGAAGGGAGTGTACATGATGACAGCATATGATATAGGTCAGAGAGAGTCGGCCAACTCACTCTCACATTTCATTATTTTAATTTGTTGAATTGATTTTTTACCTTTTATTCTGGACGCTTTTACGCGCACGTCGTTCTACATCGTTCTCACATATAATAATTTTAACATGAATGATGTAACCAGTATTTTGTAACGTTTTGATAAAGAGTGTCCATGGAGTTTTTGGCCCGTTCTTCTCCATAGGAACCTACTAGACTTTAGAATGGGCAATTAGCTTCATCTTTCTGACCAATCCTTTGGCAACTCAAAAGTGGCTGTAACTCGTTTAAATGAAATAAATTCTTTGAGTTTGAGTTTGGAAAAGTAATAGCTCTATTTTTTTTTTTTCTCATCAGGTTGGTGTCAACGAACCTGCTATCCTGCATGCTACGATTCGCTCTGGGCGCTCTCGTATTCTTCCTACTGGCGGTAGCGGAGCGCGCGTTCAAGCAACGCTTCTTATACGCCAAACTGTTCTCACACCTGACGTCTGCGCGGCGGGCTCGCAAATCCGAGTTGCCACACTTTAGACTCAACACTGTGAGGAACATAAAGACGTGGCTGTCTACGAGGTCTTATTTGCGAGTAAGTGTTCCAACAATGTTTGCTACAGCCCAAATCTATCGCTTAAAGATGCGAATTTGGATGTATAAAGCTTGTGGCGGCATCTGCGACGTCACGCAAAACCAAAGAGAATATAACCACTAGAGAGCGTATAGGCCGATTTCTTCTAAGAACACGACTCACTACCGCGGGCCGGGGGACGAAGAAGAATGCGCGGCTGCAATTGGTCAGTTCAAGGTCAAGTTGCGTAGGTATGCCTGATTAGGGATTGCTCTACTTGATTAAGAGAAAATAGTCGATATCGACAAAATGGATTTTAACATTATAAAAAATACTCAATAAAAATCACATTAATATTTAATAAAACCTGTCAATTACAAAAAGAAAAGCAAGTATCCTGTTATTATTGATTTTTAAAATGAATTAATTTGGTATATGTTTTTCGAATTAAAGTTTTAGGGTCCTGATTGTTCTTGGTAAAAAATGATAAACGAGTGTCTACATATTTCTGAATTATGCATCTCGCTAATTCAATCAAATGATTTGTGGATTCTATTTCATATTGATGAAAATTAATATCAGGGAATAAATTATACCCAATCAGGGATTTTAAAACCGATCTTATAAAATAATCGGAATTATATTTCGGAGACAGTACTTTCGAACCACTCTCGTTGATCGCCCTTTTAATATAAATTTCACAACGACGACAAATTTCTATTACTGTGGTGGATCCGTACAATAACTTGTGTTTAGTGTCTTTTTGAAATTGTAAGGCGTATTGATTTGTTACACCAATCAGCGCTCCAATGCAAGTTTGGCATTTTAATTGCTTTATCAGAGCATGGACAATGTAGCCGGCCATATATTCTACTACTTTTGCACCGAATTCGGAATTAGGTAACAGGCTTTCAAGGACTGAAAAATCCATGCTTTCTGTCTCTAGATCTATGTTTTGGTCTTTGTATCTCGTAGTAATATTGATACGGTTAGCTGCAGAAGTGCATTGCAAAATTGAAATTTGACCAAGAGCGCTACAATTGCCACTACCACTATTTTTTATTTGCGCATAGTTCAGGAGCCTCTTGTATATGCTTTCAAATGCCCTAGCACTAGGATTGTTATTTGATTCACCGTGGCATCTTATACTTCCGAACAGGTGTTCTAAGTGGTCCTGGCTTATTTTATGTAGAGGAAGATATTTTAAGTCACAGAGTTCAGGACCAAGTCTTGGATGAGAGCAATGGCACTTTCTATACACACACAAAATCCGACGAACCCGGTATACCGAGGTGATTTTACGAGTTTGACTTCCTGTTTTACATTTTTTACAGTGATGTCTGTGGACATATTTAATATAGCATCTTTTGCTGTATTTAATTTCAATATAACTGTCGCAGCATTTTCTGCGTTGACTGCTCGTTTTAAATCATACCCATGTGTGTGCGAGTCCAGAATATCAAAAAGATCATTCATCATATCCAGAAACTGTGTTGTGGATCCGACTTCTTGAAACTCACTTAAATTTAGCTGTTCTTTGCAAAATGTGAGTGCATCTGATACACTCTTACAAAAAATTTGGGTTGCTAAGCTTACTTTCATAATTTTAGTTTTAAAAAATATATTAGTCTATTAGCTAGATGAAAATTTTCCGCTGTTTGTAGATTATGTAACTTAACGAGATGTTGCCACGATATAATATTGCCCCGTTCGTCTTTCAAATTCCTATAAAACTCAAATGCATTTCGCACTAGCTTGATCATATGTGCCGGATCTAAAAATACCGCTATTTTAGAAGTATTGCAGGGATTTTTAAAGGCAGAGTTTATTTGATCAACTTCAAATGAACAGCCTAATTTTTTAGCCATAGTAATATTTGCTGGACAACCGTCAAATGTAATGGCTTTGACGTTTACACCAGCCTCTTCTACAAAATGGATTGCCTGTGTTAGAAGAGCAGCTTTTTGTTCTCCATTTATGCCATTTATCAAAAAATATCCTATTGGTATTTTCCAGGATGCGTTTATTGGCACCAACAAGAAAACAAGTGCTTCTTTAGCTTCGTCTTGACAATCCGTTTGTAAACTGGCGCCAAAACTCACGTGGCCATAGTACCTTCTGCTTTGGGGATGATATTCGACACCACTTCTGATTGCCATTTCGTCGAATATTATAGTGGCGTAAATGTTGTTCTTGGATTCATTAACTTTCATTTTGATAGTATCTATTGCCTCCTTTGTAAATCCTGGTTTACCATCAATGGATTGATACCAACTTCTTAGAGTACTTGTAGCAGGTAAACAAGTACTGAAACTTTGTCTAACGAAATTATACGCTTTCGGTGAATAAAAATGCAATGTTAAGGAAAATGCTCGTAACTCCGGTGAGTATTTGATTTTAGGTATATGTCCTTTTTTTGATTTCAATATTTGGCGTTTAACAATTTCTTGATTTTGTACACCTATGCGACTTAAAATGTCTTCATTTTCTTGGGTAATATAAGATTTTTTAGTCAAAGTATTCAAAATTTGTTTTAGATTCGCATTTTTTTTAACCAATAATCTATTTTTATCTTGAAGCCTCTTAACCTCTTTCTAGCTTCAGCAGGCACTTGAGTGTTGGATAATGAACTCTGTAATTAGACATAGCGGGTATCAATAAACGCAGTTACATAAATTTAACCCATGGAATTATCATCGAAACAAATTTAACTTACGAGGGCGATATTGTGATGCGAAGGCCCAGGTTCATTAGTATTAGAGTCCGTCATAATATTTGAAGTCTGAAAAGTTTGAATATTTCTTATATTCACGATTTGACTTTTCCCAACATTATATCAATAAAAACAAAACAAAAATAGGCAAAAACATCGTTGGTATCGCTGAACTAAATAAACGTCGGCGTTGTTTTAAATATTCAAAACAATCGGGGGTGAAGTGTCTTGAACAAACAGCGCTGTATTTTGTTGGAAACCAATTTTCCCGATTAACCTTATCTATCCACTTTTCTTTTAATTCCGGAATCTTCGGAAATCTAAAATGAAAACACGTATGTCAAACACAGATGAAAAAACTGAGAACCTCCACCTTTTTTAAAGTCTGTTAAAAGTAGATAGGTATTTAATGACAGTATCTGAATTGAATAAAAATTGCATTAAGTTTAATTTTATTATTATCGATATTGACTTCAGCCATGAAAGGTAACAGCACAGATTTTTACGATAAAAATACAACGGGAAAGAAAGGGATAAAAGAATTATAATTTCCTAATGAAAGAAAGGGACTTTTCCAAAAGACATCAACGCGCGACTCATCCGTGTGCTAGGTCACCCAACCACCATTTTAAATAGACGCTTGCGGTGGCTCATAATGTGATTAAATTAAAAATAATTTTCATAGTGTTTACTTACCGATGAAAAGTTATGCCATCCTTTTTGTAACTAGATGTCTTGGAATGTTTCCCACACCACTTCACCGCGCATGAAGGCATTTTTATGCGTTATAAATTGCATAAAAAATTATAACAATTTGTAATTATTTATCGTGCACACAGGTCTAACACTTGGTCACAACTAAAATGGTTACTAGTACCGCAGCATATACATAGGCGACAAAATACTAATACTTTTCGAGCGTCGGGGAACTGTATGCGCAGTCAAGTGGTTTTATAGTCTTTGCGCAAAACCGTGCATCGCGCAAGCAGAGTTTACCGCGCGACTAGTATACAGGGTGTCCCGTAAATAATGGATCAAACGTAATGGGTAGGTAGCTTACCTCATTTCAAACAACTAGTTTGAACAGTTAAAAAAAATCGGTAAGGTAACCAAGATATTTTTTTTTTCGAATTTTACCATTTTCTCTAACAGCATTCAGTGTTTTTAATGCTGTCGCTGCAACTAATAACATTTTTAGGTATGATTTTTGTCAAAAACTTCTGAATAGCTTATTGTTAATATTTTCTTTTTCAAATATAATTTTATTTGCCTTAGAAAAAAAATGTTCAATTGATTTTTTTTTTCAAATCGAAAAAAAAATATTGTTGGAAATGAGGTAAGCTACCTACCCGTTACGTTTGATCCATTATTTACGGGACACCCTGTATATAGAACGCCCCGACGTCAGTCGTCGGGATTCCGGGCCGACCCTCGCTCGAGCCAGCCCGCGCCGCTGAGCCTGTAGCTTTAAATTCGTCCCTTAATAATAATTCCGATCCAGCCTGTCCCTGGCTGCCCTCCCCCAGCAACGCCCTAAGCTGAAGTCCGTACCCCACAGGGGGTGGGTGCCCAAAGCATGTAGTCGCCTAGTTTTTATAAGTTTTTTAAGCCCTGGCTGGAAGCCTTAGTTTATTAAGGCAACCTCAGGCTAGCCCGGTTACGCAGCTGACAAAAAATAAAGAAAACCAGTCGTCGGGCAGTTGCCCACCACACACAACACCCATCGGGTCGGATTATTCAACCTTTTCTATAGAGGATGTGTGAGTGTGATTAAGTGACTTTATAAGCCCATAAATTTGAGAACCTCTTCTATGCAGTAGAGGTTGGTGAGGACAACAACAAACTAAACATAAACTTATGAACAAAGACATAAACATATGGATGTTTACTGTATAGTTAGAGAGAGAAATTAATGAATATGAAGATTAAACTCCATCATATGATTGTAATAATTTTAGCGTCGGGGTCCTCAGCGGTCAGTGGAGGTCATCGTGTCAGCCGCATTCATGCTAATAGTGGTATTACTAGGCTGCGTTAGTACACACCTATTGAGGGTAAGTTAATGAATATTCTCCAGTATACACATCACCAATGAAACTGAGGTACTATATGTCCATACCCAAGTATAATAAAGTACACATTTAATTAATTGAATGTATGTAACTAAGTGGGGCCTGGTGACCTGTAATACAGGGTTTTCTAAAACCTACTTCAGGCACCAGCTCTCACAATGTGAATTTATATAATTTGTTCAAAACTGTTAAGTGCTACAAAACCATTGTGAGAGAAAATAAATAAAAACTTAATGTATTGTCATTAAGGCCCGCTTGCACTAAACATCACTATAGTAAGCGCGATATCAACCGAGTCGTCGGGCCATAAATAATTTCCCTATGTCTAGCTCGCTTGCACTTACGGGCCTTATGGAGCTGCTTAGTGAAGGGCGTAACAATAAAAGAAAAATATCGATAAGTAACGTTCATTATCGTATCTTGTTCATACATGCGTACAGATCATTAGTGACTCATCGACACCACGTGAGCAGGTAGCCATTTTTACCGATAACGGTCCCGGCGCGCTGCACATTCCCATCTCTATTGACATTTATGGCCTCACGACTCAGTTGATAACGCGCTGACTATAATACGTATAGCGCTAAACGTGTAATATCCTTCTGTTTTTGTCAATTGTTTGAAGATGACAGAAACAGAATGATGTTTTAAATATGTTTAGCGCTAAACGCATTTAGTGATATGTGGTACGGGTTGGCCTTAATGTTCTTGGTTATTAAATCATAATGCATCATAACATAATATTGCACGTCCGGAAATACGATTAATCTTGAAAGCCTCGTTTCATATAAGGAACACCATGTTTCACTTAAATATTTATTTATCTATATTTATGAGTACAAGTTCAGAAAATGAATAAGATTAATAATACTCAGGACTCGGTGACGTTAGAAAACGGCTGGGTACTGGAAGTGTTACTGTGGAGCTTCTGCATTGGTATATACCTACTGCGACTCGGCACTTTGGGCAGCAACGTGAACAAGAAGTACCGCGGCTGCCTGTCCGCGATACTGACCGAACAGATCAACTTACACCTCGCCATAGAGCAGAGACCAGAGAGTAAAGAACAACTGACGGTCGCTAATAATGTACTCAAACTGGCTGGTGATTTACTTAAGGTGTGTATAGACAACATTTTTAAAATCCTCATAACTGTGCCCGTATGCGCTCATTTAAACAACTGCGAAATCGTAAATAATAAAATTCAACTCTATGCCAAAAAGCATTTACCCAACACTCAGATAGTAATACCAGTCAATAGACGACATCAGTCATAAGTACGACAACCAGTCAAATTCAAGGGTTGTAATTATTTTAGTTATTTTAACTACTTTCATCAAAACTCATATTTTGTTTCAGGAATTGGATGCACCATTCAAAATATCTGCATTATGCGCCAATCACTACCTCTACACCATCACTAAAGTGGTCATACTATCGGCGCTGTCAGGAGTACTGTCAGAGATGCTAGGTTTCAAGCTAAAACTACACAAAATTAAAATCAAATAAAAGTGTGGAGACTTGAATGGCTTTACTCTGTAGTCCAATAATAGTCTACTAGTCTCAGAGGCCATTTAGTTATATGATGCCATTAGTTTCTGCGCGCAACTATCACCATCCATCCAGATACTTAAGAGTAAATTATTAAACATCATATTATATCTTACATGCCATGCGCATAATATTATAATATCACAAAAAAAAATAAAAATGTAGAAAGAGTTTAAAAATCAGTATTCATACGTATTTTTCCAACTGTATGAATTACAATAAAACATCTTGCTGCACTTAGCATAATTAAAAATCTTATTCAATCTCGGTAGTTGGATTTCAAAAGCGTAATATATATACCTATATTATATACTTAATGTGTTAAATTTATAAACAGGGATAATATATATTTTGTAAGTAAATGCAATATTTGAATGACACATAGGCTTTCTATTGTACATGTAGAAAAGTTTTAACAAAGCGCGTTATTATTTTGATTACGGTGTAAAAAATAATAACACATTTTCTTTTGCTACTCGAGTAATATTGAGATAGTAATCTCGAGGAAACAATAAGTAAAAATGAATGTTTGACCATTTCATAATTTCGAAAATGGAGATTTAGATTCTGTACTATGTGCCAAAAGTATCTAATCTTCGAGAAAACTACTGATTATCCTTAATTCATGTTTAGACAAGCAGACGTTTTATGAACGCAGCCAGGCCTCATTAAGTTCTACTAGTTTTTTTTTGTTAATACCATATCGCAGGTCAGCCTAGGAGTTTATTGGTTGGTTGACTAGGCTATCCTGTGGATGCCTTTATAAATTAAGGTTAAGGGGAAGCGCCAAGTTACCCGCGAAATTCAAATTTTCTTACGTTTTTTGCAGTTTGCAGGCCAGTGTCAGGTTGTATTTTGAATAAAATATGATTCGCGATCGTAACAAGTATGTATTTACAGAATTAAAATCATCAATACAACCCTCTAAGTTCACATTACCCTAATGGTTGATATTTTATGAAAATTTAATTCAGTAGGATTATATGAACTTACATTCTTGTTACGGTCGTGAATCATATTTTGTTCAACATAAAACCTGACACGAACCTGCAAACCTGAAATTCGCGGACAACTAGGCGCTTCCCTCTTAAGGACTCCAGCCAGGCCATAAAACATATAAACTAAGCGACTACACACTAAGGGCACCTCCTGTGGGGTACAGACCTCGGCTTAGGGCAGCAAGGGACAGACTGGATCCGATCAAAAGTTCTACTAGCCGCAAATTGTCATTTTATATACAAAATTACTTCACTAGCAAGTAGCATAATGCAAGCCAGCAGCCCAATTGCGTAGGTAACTCACGATCCATTCAATCCATTGGTTTATACAGAGTTAATATGACAGAGGGGCATTAAATTACACTACGTATACATATACTATTAACTCAATACGGTATAAAAATAAAAAGCACCAAAAATTTGTTTTTTTTTTCAAACAAACTAAACAGCTTACAAGTCAGAGTAAAACGCAACCACCCTTTGTAATGAAAGTGTGTGTGTATTTATTGCCATCTTTTTAGCGAAAATATTTGGTTGTACTTGTGACTTGCGTCAGAGCGGCAACAACGCATCGTAGGTTATACACAAATTTATCGTTTTAAGGTGCATGACCTATGCGTATAGACATAATCAGCTGTTAGGAAAGATACATCGTGTTCAAACGGGACAAAAAATTAAAAAATCATTTGCGACTAAACTACTGTTCCTATTTAATAGATTTTTGGTACAGAGCTTGAAAATGGTACCTAGTATAGGCAGTTTATAGGAAACCCCTCTGTCGTATCAACAATAATCAACTGTATGTTTGAAAAATTCGTCGCCTCGACAACGTAAATAACCCAATATAGTTGAATTGTCAAAACGCACTGGATTGTGATTATAAGACCTACGCGCACCACAAATCACTAAATACGTTTAGATTTAAACGAATTGAAAACATCGTTGTTTCTGTCTAGTATTTGAAAATAACAGAGACAGAATGGTGTTTTATATACGTTTAGCGCTAAATACATCAGTGATTTGTGGAGCAAGCGAGCCTAAGGCCCTTAGGCTCGCTTGCTCCACAAATCACTGGCCCTTACGCTAAAGGCCAGTTTCTCGAATGAAAATTATGGAAAATGTATGTGTCAAGCTCGCGTAAACTGTTGTGATTGGTGTAATGAATTATCAACAGCCAATCACACGCGTGTTTGACAATTTGACACATTAATTTTGATAATTTGTCTTTTGATAATTTTGATCTGAGAAACTGGCCCTAACTGTGTTCCGCTATTGGCAGCAGGAATATGTTAATGTGATTTTTAGATTTTATCATGTATCAGTGCTTCCAATGTGATGTGGTTGTTTGTACACGCCTTCGCAAACTACCTATCTAATACAGTACAGGTTTTTTTTTCTCGCAAATACAATCACGTCATTTTTTCTGTATTAAAATATGACGCTACTATGTTATGATCTCATTTTAACTCATAGTTTAATTTTATTTTATTATGATTTTTGGTTTTCTTTGATAATAAATGTTTGAAACTGTTTAGTTTCATATCCCGTACTGACTTACGTTAATAAATAAGTGTTACCTATTGTAGAGTTATCAATTATTATTATCCAAGGTACAGCAGCAGGTCAAGTTACCACAACTGTCAAATTTTCTCATTCGATTTTGAACTTAACCTACAGCATTTTAAGGTTTAAAATCATTTGGAGAAATTTGACAGTTTCGTGTAACCTGATGAGCTGGCGACTGTATTGAGTTTTTTTTTTTCTTCACCTTAGTTTAATAGCAGGAAAAAAATTAAGGATTGTAAATACGATCTTTAACCATCTGTCAATAGAGCTGTTAATCCTTATAAACCGCTATTAGCATAAAAATCGATTTACTTATCATTCTATATTAAATTACTACTATATTCTATATTTACATCAATTGTGTAAATCATTGAAATTGTGTAAATTTGTGTTATGTATAAATGGCAGTAATGTTAATTTTCTGTTTTCTTTATTAACTAATAAAAATAAGTCCATAAAGTCTATTGCTTAATATGGGCCATTTGTAGGTAGGTATATCTACAGTTATTAAATATCAGACGCCCATAATTTGCCTAATAATGTAGAGAGTACCAAAAAATTATTGTGTTACGATATTCAGTTTTATAGCGCAATATCACCACTATTTTGATTGTAATTATTATATTATTACATGTGACAGGGAGGCTACTTAAACATACATAATAAACAATAATACTAATAGGTACTATGAAACTCTGTTAAGAATGTTCCCATGCATATTTACAACTTAAAATACGTTGGTACCTTCATAATTATTACCATTATATATATATATATATTATATACCATTCTTTTTATAAAATCATGTTTTGTAAGTAGCTGTATTATTAGTGTTTAGTTTAAATTAAAATGCCATTATTTTTTATACCTTATATAACCTACTCTATTAGAACAATGAGGTCTTTGAATAGTGTGTATCAGAATGGCGGGTGTAATTTCCAGATTTGCCTAAATTTATTACAGTTATTTGGTACCTTCTGTGTACCTTTACGTACCTCTCTTGAAAATCTGTGTACCTACACCCGTATGATGATATTTTAAAAATTAGGTACACCCGCCATCCTGATGTCAGAACCGCGGGTGTACTGCTAACCAATATATGTAGCCAAGCGTACTGTTTATGTAAATTTGGTACCTCTTGTGTACCTGCAGATAAAAGTATTAAATAAACGAAATACTGTATATAATAAGGTTGCTGCGAAAAATAAAAAAATATTTTTTTATTACACGACGTTACTTTGTATTTTATAATACTAACTAACAATAGTAACGACGTCAAAGGATAATAACAATCTTCGGTAATTGAACCTAGAACCTCCATATTAAACATATTGCCAAGATACGTTTAATGTGTAATATCTTTAATAGTAATCCCAAACCTCCGTGTATCATTTAGTCACTGTTGCGTGCGTGACTATACCGGGAATCGGAAATGAAATTAACGGACACAATTTACACACAGACTCAGGACAACACTTTAAATGTGATCCGCAAATTGTTGTTTTATGTGGAGATCAAACCCACAACTTCGTGTTCAGCAGTCGCATACTACGACCACTGGACCACTCTACAATTAAACTATTTTGATTTGATGCATTTGTATTACTCTGATGCAAGGACGCGGTCATTATATTTCCTTGTTGCCTGTTTCCTAATGATTCTGATATCAACAGTAATAAAATATGAAATTATTTCCATTCAGTTCCAGGATCGAAATAGATTCATAACATATATCAAGCTAGATAATGTATGCATATAATTTTCTTGTTGAGACATACTTGGTTTATCGTTTCGAATGAAGGTAGACGTAAGTATTAATATATTACACCAACCCTCTAAATTTTAAAATTTTTAAAATTTTAGTTGGTTCGAGTCCCGGGCTGGGCAAGCAACTTTTAGAAAATCTTTGAATGCGGTTATGTTTATTTTTAAAAATAAAGGAATGTTTCCTTTAAGTAAAATAAGCTAACTTAAGGATTTAAGGTACTTTGCCTTCAACGCCCGACTTATCTTTCCACCCTGTATACTAGTCTAATTTTTATTACATTGATTATAGTTTTGTAACAAATTATAAGGCCAAGTTAAATGCACATGGAATCAGTGCGTTATTCATATATTAATCCTTACTTATTTCGTTATCGTGAAAATTAATTAATATATCCTTTAAAACTGTCTCTTGTTTCATTTTGATTCTGGAAACACTGATAGACAAACATCCTAATTCTATAAATCCTTCACAATTCTAAAATGGGCAATATGTTGTTTTTGTAATTATGTATACATATAGTTTTTTTTAATATTTAAGATAAGTTATCAATACGTAGATTGTTATTTTAAAAGATACGTCGAAGAAAGAAAATATTTTTTTTATTTTTGCAGCAAACTTGCAGTATTTCGTTTATTTAATACTTTTATCTGCAGGTACACAAGAGGTACCAAATTTACATAAACAGTACGCTTGGCTACATATATTGGTTAGCAGTACACCCGCGGTTCTGACATCAGGATGGCGGGTGTACCTAATTTTTAAAATATCATCATACGGGTGTAGGTACACAGATTTTCAAGAGAGGTACGTAAAGGTACACAGAAGGTACCAAATAACTGTAATAAATTTAGGCAAATCTGGAAATTACACCCGCCATTCTGATACACACTTTGAATATTCTCAAAAAGACATTATTTTGTAGGGATTCTTGTACTAGATCTATTCACTTAGCAGTAGCTACTACTATGTACTAGGGCTGATTTTACCATAGTCGGATATATCCGTGGAATAAAATTGACGTCTTGACAGTGTTCTAGTATGGAAAAAATTTCAAAAATTTGAAATTTTTTCTCAGCTTCTCTAGGCATAAAAGTTTGATGAAATTTACCCTTAGGTCGAATTTCACCATACTTTTATACCTAGAGTAAGTCTTATCCTAAGAATAAATTTTGAATTTTTTGACAGTTTTTCCATACTGGAACTGTCAGACGTCCATTTTATTCCATGGATAAAAGATATCTGACTTTGGTGAAATCAGTTCTTAGTAGTGTTTATTTTTGTATTCTTCTTTTAGATCAATGCATGATCCTAAGTGATAGTCGATTTTAATAAAGCATTATTAAGATTAATATTTTAACTTACTAAAAATCTGTCGACAGTGTTCAACTACATGATTGTTTCTTACTTAAGTCGTAGTCTGCAAAATCTTAAAAATTGTAAACGATAAAACGTAGGTGCTTTCCTAAATTGCTATGACGGGTAATTTTTATTACAAAGTAGTTATCGTCGTTAGAATTAATAAGTAATACCTAAGTAATACAAGTAATACCTACTTAAGTGAGCATGAAATGCTTCACCATAAGTGAGAGACAAGAAATAAATGAACTACACTTAGATTGTTGTTTATTTTAATTTAATATCCTAGTAACCGGGAAGAAAAACAGTGGATTATGATGAATGATAAAATTAACTATTTCTGACCTCGGTTACTGTTAGCGGCAATGGTCACCCAAATGATGAAAAAACCGTCTATCCCTGATACGCGATCGTTTACTGAATAATGACGTACATTCGCGATTATGTGATATTCATATAAAAAGAGAGTGCGACGATCGCTTTATCGCAGCTTATTTGGATCATCGCCTCAAAGGATATAAAATACAGAATGTTACGTATAAGTAAAGGGTGTCCAGCGGAAAATTTTGTTTTTTAAACTTAAATAAAAAACATATTATTACATTTAAAATATGTATTCTATTTTTAAAACAAAGAACGTTTCTGCGGATTTTATTTTTTTTAAATAATGTCTTCCAAGTGACGTCCGTTTCGCGCAACACACTCTTGTAAGCGAACCCTCATATTGGCGAATACGCGCGAACACAGTGCTTGGGGGATTGCATCAATTTCACGCCGGATATTTTCTTGTAGGGCAGATATGGTGCGGGGATTATTACAGTACACTTTAGACTTGAGGTATCCCCACAAGAAAAAATCACAAGGCGTCAAGTCAGGCGATCGTGGTGGCCAGGCTATGTCTCCGTACTTGCTTATTAATTTTCCAGGGAAAATATCCCTTAACTTCGACATGGATACCCTAGAAGTGTGCGGGGTTGCCCCATCTTGCTGGAAATGTGTCCTATTGTTGCGCCCTGGAAAAACTTGCAATTGCGGCACCAAAAACTCATCAATCATGCGGCAGTATACAGAGGAATTCACAGTTTCCCCCTCATTAAAAAAATACGGTCCGATTATTCCATGAGCTGAGATGGCGCACCATACTGTGGTTTTAGGGCAGTGCAAACTTTTCTGATGACGTTCTCTTGGGTTGTTGGGATTCCAGTAACGCATATTTTGCTTGTTTACGTAACCCCCGATGTGAAAATGTGCCTCATCGCTGAACAATATGTTTCCAAGTGTTCTCGGGGTTCGAAATCGTTCCAAAGCCGTTCTGGCGTACCTTTCCCTTGAAACATAATCGTTCTCATTTAATTTTTGGACAATTTGCATTTTATAGGGATGAAGCTTTAGTTTTTTTTTCAAAATCGTATGCACAGTTGACTTCTTAATGCCTGTAGAGGCGGCAATCTTTCTTACTGATTTCCTTGGATTTCTTAGAATTTCTTGACGCACCTGTGTCACTCGTTCTGGTGTTGCTGCCGACGTAGACGGTCCTGGCGGCGGCCTATTGATCATTGTCCCTTCTTCTCGAAATCTTTGCACCCACGTTCTGATAAGCTGCGTACTCGGACCATCGCTTAATCGCCGAATGTTGTAATGCAAACAAAAAGCACGACGCGCTCGAATAGGCGAATTGCCGTTCATTAAATATTGCTCCACCGCGTACGCGCGGTGCGCGCCCGACCAATGACTCATGGCGACTGACAAATCCGCAGAAACGTAGCTTCTAGCGCCACCCCCTCCGCGGCCCTAACCCCGCTAACAAATGAGTAACGTTGATTTAAAGTTGAAAAATTCCCGCTGGACACCCTTTACATTACGTTGCGTCGCGGGCGTTTACTACTGAGTCAGAGAAATGTTATGTGGCAACAATGCTGAAAGTTTTATGTGTACAAATTTATTGTATTATGTTAGATTATAAATAAAATAATCGATCTTCCTACATACTTCATCCAGGCTCAGGACTGGCGGCTAGTCCTTAATTTATGGCCAGCTGGCGTAATTAAAAATCGATTCTATTTACAGTGATTTGTTGATTCAATTATAAACAATCTGCCGCGTGCGGCTCAACGTAAAAAACTATGGTAAAACGACAACTTGTTAGTGCAAACATTATAATATTATGCAAAAAACGACCGTATAGTATTTGATACGTAAGCGCCTTAGTGGTAATTTTTACGTGCATGTGGATAACGACAACGAATAAACGAAAATCTGTGATTGTATGAGTGATACACATCTCATTTGGTATCTCTTTCTGAGTTGTATAGTTTGTAATTATGTCGCCCACTCACTCGCGACTCGCGAGTCATAAAACTCAGTGTGTCTCAGTCTCCCTCTCTCGCTCGCTCACTGCTCAGTTGCCTCGCGAGCGACGCGTCGCGCGGAATGAGCCAGAGTAAAGTAATGTTTCAGATCCAAATGATGCGTTTGAAACGTTGTTACTGAACCAATCTTTGAATCACTTCAATGAACCGGATCAGTGAGTCGGTTCCGTAGAGTTACACACGCCTACGGCGTTAGTTCAATGTGTCGCACCAAAATGAGTTGATGCCTAATGAAGATGATTGATCAGGGAAATGTAGGTATGGAAAGATTTTTATGCGATTCGCAACTTTTCTAGTACTCTAACCTCAGTTGGTCCAAAATCGTTTTTGAATCTTTATTACGAATCTGCATCCATTGGCAATAAAAAAATAAAATGTTATATTTTTCTAGCTGAATAGACAGTTTTTCTAAATCTGTGAATGCTGTTAGCCATAAAATTACGCGAGAAGTAAAGGACAGTCTCCTAAAACGTTCTTCTATAGTTACAACGATTTAGGAAGCTGCCCCTACTGTCTCATCTCAAAAATCCACCCCATCTTACTCCGATCGGACAAGGTCCAAGGGTCTTTCTAGGGCATTTATTCCTATTGGAGCCGGTACCAGATTCCATACATTTATTGGCATCATCATTTAGACCTCATTTTAAAACCTTACTTTGATGAATTTTAACATACAGGGCTACAGGGACCTTTTGGCGCTTGAATGTCGTCGATGGGGGCGCTGTTGGTGAACGTTTGAAAATCGATCAGTGACATGTTTTGAAAAACAAGATGGCGGCGTTAGTTCCGATTTTGGCCACGTGCGAAAACTATTATTTTAACTATACCTCGGGTATCATCGGCCGTCATCGGCGTTGATAAAATAAACACGAAAGTCAATTATAATGATTTTAATTTTAACAAACGAAAAGCACTAAACTAATGTTACATCATGCTTTCATGTTGCAATATTTTTTGACTTGTTCCATAAATATTTAAATTTTATCGCTTCTTTTCTACGAACGATATCTCAAATAAACTGATCCCATTATAGTACTAGCTCAAACGATCTAGGTACCTGTACCGACACGAAATACATTACATTAAAACCTAACAAGTCTTACAATTATAATCTAAAACTAAATTATAACTTTTTATATCACCTATGCTAACGCCTGAACGATCCAGCGTAGAAATCAGTTCCGTACCTACTACATGTAATGTAGTTTTTGTTTCTATAATTTTAAGTTCGTACCTTTTCAAAAAGTATTGCAAGATCGTCCAAGAAATACAGAATATAATTATACATACAGACTGGAACATTATTTTCGTACATAGTCAGTCAAAAACATCGTGTCTAATAGAAGGAAAATAAAATTTTAGGCGTTAAAATAGATTGCTTCTATGACGGCAGTGCTAGTTATAATTATTTTGACTAACCTAAAAAGATTTTCGGCTAAAATACAATTATTTTTTAACCTCACTAGAAATTAGAAATATACATCACGGTAAGAAGAACTAACTTTTTCTACATTAAATAAATCCACAACATAAACTAAATGTACACACAACTATTGGTGATGAAAACGCATTACTTTTATATTACTCATTGAAATATTGGTATTGCATAAACCCTTTTTTAGTACAGGCATATTGCGATTAAGTAGTCATTAGACTCAGTTAATTGAGTTATAGCAAGCTAATAAAAACATAAGCTCGTTCCACATTACTTTTACTAAATCATTTTATGCATGAGAAAATTCCATTGTAGGTAATAAATGTGTGGGATGTAATCAACCGCACGGTAAGTTTTGAGAGAGAAAGAGGATCATAAATTATTAATAAAGGTTATGCATTATGTCAACGGCTAGTCCCGTTTGCGTTCTTTCGAGGAAGAACGATGAGAGCGGCTGCGGCGAGATTCACGCTCACGTTCACGATCGCGGTCACGGCCGCGAGAGCGCTCGCGCGAGCCCTCGCGCTTGCTTCTGCTGCGTGACCGGCTACGTCTGTTAGAAGAAGAGACAAACTATAAAACAACAATATAATTCAGAAACGAAGACGAGTCACCCTTTTTAAAATATGCAGCCTGTAATAAATACTAATTTTCAGAAGCATTTTAACAAAGGCAAACGAAAACAATAAAAAAAACTGCACATAGGTACTTATTCTTCTTTCTGAAGCTATAAGTCTGCCAATATGGTGCCGATTCCCTTGTTCACAAACTAAACTAAATTTAAGTTGAGTGCATCTTTTTCTTTCTATTTCATTATGAAAAGGACAGAAGATAAATTTTAGTTTAGTCCTGTCAAATTAATCAGCGCCTGACACTACTCCATACAAGTTTAGACGTGATTAAAAAGTTGACTACTAAAATTACATCAAATTACGTCAGGTGCTGACTAATTTGACAGGACTAAACTAATATTTATCTTCTGTCCTTTTCATAACGAAATAGAAAGAAAAAGATGCACTCAACTTAAATTTAGTTTAGTTTGTGAACAAGGGAATCGGCACCAATATCGAACAATTTCCATAGAAGCATTAAAGTTTACCTTCGCTCGCGTTCACGTTCGCCATCCCGCCGATCCCTGTCTTTACGGTCACGGTCGCGATCGGACTCCTTGTTGCGGTCGCGGTCCCTTGCAGACTCGCGGTGGCGTCGAGCACGCCGGTCTAACTCGCGTCCGCCGACGTAGTGACGACGACCGCCTGTACGCTCACGCTCAGAAGCGCCGCGCTCTTCACGGCGTTTGTCTACAGTTCTCTAAAGGACCACATGACGTAAATTAGTTTACACACATCAGGTGCTTGTAAAAAAAAAAGAGCCAACTCCATTGTGACACAATGGAATAACGAAAAGGAAGTAGTAGTACATTTCACCTTCAAATCGGATAGTTTCTCTCGAATGGTAATAAATCCAAGATGAAGCTTTCCTCCAAAATGATCAGCTAACCGTCTATCATTGTCATGTATACCCAGGTATGCAGAGCACACTTCACAAACGCGTAGTTTCTGTTGTTGATAAGAAGAAGCAGGCATGGAATTGCGGTATTCTTGTTCAGCTACAGCTTTCTTTTTGCGTAGTTCATCAATCTGGAATATAAGTTGTAAATGGTGAAGATAGCCCATGAAATACTAATGATATGATTATACTAATGACCAGTATTTTACACAACTAACCTCTCCCATAAGTTTAACGCTTTCTTCTACCATGCCTTCTTCTCCCAGTGCTTCAGCTCGAGCTAGTTTCTGACCTATCTGTTCGGCTAACTCATGCACAGCATTAGCTTTCTCTGTGACTTCAGCAGACAGTTCTTCTTGAGTTTCAGCAAGGCGCTGTTTAGCGGCTGTTGTGCGACGATCGCAGTCGGCTATAAATGCCTCTAAATGTTCTGTTGCCTAAGCATTTTAAATCAAATTACAATTTTTTAGTTTAATGACACTTCATATTTTTTGTCCAGGCATTTATGCACCAAAGTTGAAAATTTTAAGAAATATAATTAGTTATTAATACTAACTTTGTGCCATTGGTTGCACTCAACTAAAACACTAAGCACACTACTGGTGTCAATTTGTTTCACAACTGGTGTGGCTAAACCCAAAATGTTAAAAACTTTAATGTTATTAATGAATCATACTTACATCAATGTCATAGAAATAGTCTTTGGTTTTTGAAGCTAATTCATAATCCGCACGGAGAGCCAAATCATGTATTTTTGGACACTCACCTAAATCCATACGCTGTAAAAAAAATTAAAACCACATAAATACTAAGTGCCCATTAATACATTGTACAAAAAGTTTTGGTGAGACATATGAGAAAAACTTAATTTATTTTTCACTGTTTTACTTAATAATACAATTTTATAATCATTCCCTATCAGACACACAATAATATTTATAAAAATATAATCTCAATACACAAAAATCTGTCATAAAAATATTTAAAGAAATACATACTACATCACCACAGCTCACACAGCCCAGGTTCACGCACAGGATAATGTAATTTATCATAAATACTTACAAATGTTAGAGGAAACACCCTCCCGAATATCCTAACTAGACCGAAGATACATTTAGAGAACAGAAAAAAATTAAAGGTAACAGACAATCTTTACAAAAATTATTAAAATACAACTTATAAATAGCAATTTGAATGATCTTTTTCTTTGTGCATTTGTTTTTTTTTTGTCATTTTCAATATTCTCTAAGTTTTCAATATTTGCAGATTTTAACAGGCAAATATTTAATGCTAACTTTAATATTGAAAATTTTGTGCAGTGTTTTAGTCATCAAGTAAAAATGTTGAAAACCTGATTAAAGTAACAATATTTTAACTAGTATCAAAACAATATATTATATTTGTTTGCTATTATATAGATATTCAGGCAAATAAAAAAGAATTATGATTTTTATTTTGCTGATAAGACAACATCTATGCTATGCCAATAAAGGTCCAATTCATTTTAAAATATTTAGTACAATTTAACTAAAACATTCAATAATTTCATTGTAGTTTGAAAATTTTTCTTGCTCATGCATAAGTTTGTTGGATATGCTAGCCATTTAAACAGCACAGTACGTACCCAATGTAGTTAGAATGTATGACACCAAATTGCTCTCACCCGGGCATATGTTTTTTCACGTTCCTAAAATTTTCTCATGTACTCACCGAAGCAGCATTAGTAACCGTTGGAAAATTTAATTATTTCATGAGCCTTATTAAATTAAATACTGCATAGCAGTAATAATACAATCAGCTAACTATAAATGTTTTTATACGTACATCTTGGTACTTACAGAACAGCCTAACTCATACAATCTATCCCTCATCTGTTAAGTATTGTGATGAGCAATAAAGACTAGTGTTGGGCATTTTCTGAAAAGCATATTTCACCACAGTTAATGCCACTCCGATGTAAGAATTCTCCAGCGAAACGAAATTCATAAGATCATACGGCAAGAGATATGAGAGTGAAAATCAAACACATACATTAAGATCAGAACCAAAAAGTTAAAAAAAAATTGAATTAATTGGCTGTAAATGTGTGTCATCTTAATGTATGTGGGCCAAAAAAGCACTGCAACTCCCAATTTAGAATCAAATTACTGAGATTTCATTAACACTTCATAGAGAGAATTATGAACATGTTTAGCTTAGCTTCTTGCTAATCTAACAGGATAAAAATAATTATTCATAACTTTAATGAAAACTCAGAATTCATTACCAAGTTGTTATTAAAACAGAATATCTTACCGTGGAGGATAGGATTTCATGAGGACAACATTGTAATAAAAACGATTTGCACACTGTATCGTCATAAAATTTAACCCCATGTCTATCTGTTTCACCTGAAACAATTTGTAAAAGATAGGTACATTAAAAGCAGCACTTGCAAATAAATCATAGCCACAAAATCGGAGCTCGATTTAACAAATAAAAAACAAGAAAACGAAAGCTCGAAGACCAAAAAATGTTAAATATACAAAAAGAAATTACTTACCATTGCGAGCGGTACCCATCAGTTGGTCCAACATTGCTCTCATTTGCTCGTGTGCTGACATATTGAATCGGAAATTTAGCCTTTTCCGATTTACAAGTTTCTATTCCTAAATAAATAATAAAATCCTAGTCAGGTGGCAAGAATATTTTTTTATCAATGTGTTAAAAACTGGATCATATTTCAATTAATCTCAAAAACTCCCAGTCGCGACTACAAGCCAACAAATCAATCAAATTAAGAAACTAAAATGGCGACGATTATTTTTTTGAACTTACAAGTAATGTTAACAGTTCCAGAACAAAGTCATTTGGCATTGCTTTTCCAAGACGCATTGAGAATAGTTTCCTTCCAACGCATTACTATACTCTGTGGTTTCTTTATAAATTATTTATTTATCCATTATAAGTCAATGATTTATGTACACATATTATATAAACAGACAAGAAGAAAATAACAGAAAAATAGGTATGTACAAAGGTGATGCTTATATCTAATGAAATCTCTTCCAGCATACCTGCGATAGGCTAGTAGATTTATCATTGACTGAAAAAACAAAAAAAAACAAGAAAACCTTAAAAATTGGAATTGTGGTGAACGTCTCCAAAAGGATCAAAATCAAAAGTAATTTATTCAAACTAGGCTGAGAATCAGCACTTTTTGAACGTCAAAATTACATAAGACAGTCCCCCAAAACGCCCGCCCTTTGGCTCTTCGTATGAATCCCCACTATTCAGCAGAATAGTATAATGTTTATGTCAAACTATTCGTCAACCTCCAAGGTAGACAGTGTGCACACGAGATATGCAAGCTGTGAAGTGGGAGAACAAACACCCCATCCACCCCTTCACACTTCATCACTCTGGCTGGCAAGACATGCTTGGCCCCGGACACGAACTGTTGTGGCTATAGATACGAAACCGGTTGACTATGTTTTCTACCATTTTCGATGGCTTGAAATGGATAAAAACCCGTTTGTTTTTGACGGATATTCTTTTTGAGGATTTCAAGAGTCTGAGGCTTGTTGACTTAAACGCTTGACTTCAAAAAACCCCACAAAAAGAAGTCTGGAACGGTTAAATCAGGCGATCTTGCCAGCCAGTGCAAATCGCCAAAACGAGAGATTAGGTGACCCAATCCCAATTATTCCGCGTTCTTTAGGAGTATAGCGGTGTATGCGGGATGAATGTCTTGTTGACGTGTATTTTGTATCTGTTTACTTCACAAATGTCAATATAGAATTGACATTTGCCGCCATTTGCAAAAATTATAGCATTTTCCCGTAGACAGAGAAAACTATTTACTATTTACCGATAGGGTAATGACTTTTGCGCCCACAGAGTACTACTATATACTTGATAACCTGCAAAAGTCATGCTGACATTTGTTGTGTCAAACTCGAATTGTCACTAGTGTCATACATGACACTAGTGACAATTCGAGTTTGACACATGTGTCAATTTTAATGTTGCCAGTTTTGTACGATGGTAGCAAGTCCAAGTTTAGTAATTTTATATTTGTTTAAAATAAACTTGAACTTGAGCCGGGGTATTAGAAGTTGTAGTCTATGTATATTTAGTCTATTATAGATCAAGTGACAACTCTCTCTTCCGGTGAAGCTGCAATGTATAGTGCGTTTCATCCAATGACTATCTTTAGTCATTGGTTTCATCAAAGAAGTCCCTTCGCTGTAATGTTGGTAGCGCTTAAATGAGTGCTGCCAGGCTGTGAAAATTATATTACCCAATAAATCAGTATAAATTGAAAACGAAAATTTATTTTGGTTGTTCATTTTGTTTGGTCACCTTTCAACAAAGGTCTATAGAAAATTATACCTTACGCGTAAAGATAAGTATTCATAAAATTAAACTCTTAATATAACCATAATAATTATTTATTTGCGAAAGTTCTTAATAAGCTGTAATGATTAACAACAAAATTACTTTTTAAAATAACTGTGCTCCTCCAAAGGACCTACACCCGATATAGCACTATCTCCAGGGTCACTATCGTCTGAAGTATCTCCTATAGTATATCTAGTATATCTAGTCATCTCCTACTTCTATTATAAATCGATCTATTTTGTTATCAACAGTTACTCCATTGTTGAAGTACTTATCTTCTATGGTTTCTACGTGGCTGCATTCTTTTATCCACTCTTCTGGCGTGCTACTGCAAATTGCCACTTCAGTTATTTTTACAATATTTTTTGCTTCCTGACCCACGTTTTTTTCAGCAATTCGCCTTTACAAAAGACTCCATATGAGTTCGATTGGATTCAGGTCACAATGATAAGGAGGAAGTCTTACAACTTTATGACCGTGTTCTTTTAACAATGAATCGACTTCGTAGATAGGTGGTTCTTTATGGTCTTTAATTATTTTAAAAGGTGTAGGTAGGCACCTACGGGGTAGCAGCGGGGACTAGGGAGCATCTAGTTCTGGCAATGGCAACCCTATTTTATGGCGGCGACGCGAAGTCCCACACATTCTAATGGAATTATTGGCGCTTTGTTACGTTTTTCACTCTCACAAAACGTTTTGACTTTCAACACCAACTCTCTTTCGCCACTTTTAAGTGTCTTCGGCGTGATTAAAACCGTAAAACAACTATAAATCTTGGAAAAACTCAACAAAGCCTACGATGCGTCTAGCGTTTGACGTTCTTGACAGTCAGGTGTACCAATGCCAATATAACGGCGAAGGGAATTCTTTCGTGAAACGCACTATAGTAATGGCGTGTAATAGTTTGTAATAATGAAAAATAAATTATCTGACTTGATTAATGGTGCCGCTTTTATTCCACTACGTACTCAACGATAATCAAAACAAGTTACTTATCGTCTTTAGCCTTCCTCAAGATTATTGGGCTTTTATTCAAATCCGCTCTCAAATCAGATTAGCGCGTTCAAACAAAACAAACTCTTGAGCTTTATTATTAGTATCTAACGGGTATATCAGTTGCACGGGTCGATCGAAGGTTAAGCTACCCTTGCTGAGGTCGTTCCGTGAATGGGTGACCATCCATTACAATATCGAGACCCCTCCGTGCCTCGAAAAGCACGTTAAGCCGTTGATCCCGGCTATCATTCGTAGATCTTTGCCAGTCGTTACGGGTAGTCAGAAGCCCGAAAGTCTGACTACCAGTCTTACCAAGGGCTATCGTATTATCGAGTAACTGGGTTGTGGAGGTCAGATAGGCAGTAGCTCCATGTAAAATACTGGTAGTCAGCTGCATCCGGTTAGAATGGAAGCCGACCCTAACATAGTTGGGAAATGGCTAGCCATCTAGTCACCCCCTGCCATTTTATCCATGTATTGTATGTATTAAAAATGGGTTAGGCAGGAGCCATAGTCCTTCCATAGTTTTAGGTAACCAGTCCACTTTAGCCACCAAAATCCATAGTCCAAACCTTTTAATTCCATATCCTGCAATAGTCCTACATCAACCTGGGGTCGTCCTTGGGTGCACTTGCACAGAGCGTACAGGGGTAATCGTCAGTCTTTGGTGCCTCATTTCATTGAAAGTGTCTAAGCCTCTGCGAGTTGGGTTCGTACGCCTTTCAAAGGTCCGGGGTCCCGAGATTTGTCAAAGATACAATAAAAATAATAATGGTAATAATTGTCATGCCGGTTTTGGTGTACCTATACTTTCGGCATACTCAAATGGACTCAGACGGAACTTGGTACTCTGGATTGGAAGCTCCGTACATTGCTGACGACATATCGGATGCATCACCCACGGTCATCAGAGATGAGACTGTACATCCCGCGGAAGTGACGGAGTCGAAATTTCCTCCCACAACCGCGATATTTGGAGTCTCACGAAATATTTCCTTCAAACTGACGTGGAGATGCATCTTGATGTGGTCGGAGTGGACAAGGGCCTCACCCCGCTCTCCTTAGCGAAAGAGAACTGGCGCCACCCTGCAGTACTAGATACTAACGATCGTAAGGAAGTATGGCAAGGGAAAGAGCTTCACGGGCGCTTTTTCCTGGCCCTCTTTTTTTGGGCCTGATGAAGATTTTTTGGCGATCCTGTCAGTGTTTCGGTAACCTTCATGGTGAAACAGAAGGCTCATGCGACTTTCTCTCTCTCTCTCTGTCTCTTTCTATACGAGTTTGTGTGTGCGTGCGCGTATTGAGTAAGGAATATCGGTCCCCCGACCGCACACTTTTTTTTAATCAATGGAATTGGAATTGCCTCCTTTGAGTCGGAAGTCAATCAACACGAAAAGAACAAGAAGAAGCAGAATACTGCCGATTCGTGTGATTGCCTGTTTGTGACACATGAAAAGACGTCTTCGTCGTTGTCCGGACGGAATTGACGGATACCCGTAAAGTGAATACCTGGCCGGCCTTACGCATAAAAATTAATACAGAAAAGAATTCATTTGTAAATAATTTCATGGGGTTAATTTTTATTTTTTAACTTTGCCCCACACTAGGAATGTTTCCTGTATTGTGGGTGCGTTTACATTTTACATACATTTGAAGCATTGAGCTAGGAAAAATATAAGTCAATGATTTGAAGTCACATACACAAACAGCCTGGTATATACTAATTCCATGGTATTCATAGACAGTTTGCTGAGTTGTCCAATGACTAATTAGTCATTGGAGTTGTCACATTGGATGACACGGATGACGAAGTCACTGACCTCTATTAATAGAGGTCAGTGGACGAAGTGCTTTTATATAGCATATTTACATGCTCCCGGCAAAGATTTACGCAAAAAAAAAATACCACTAATTACAAATTAACAAATAAAAATTAATTTCAGGTACACACGGCTACACATCAAGCTATACATTTCCAGTATAAGCTGATCTCACATTGTATAGGATTTCCGTACGATGCACAGTGGATCGACTCCATATAAAGTTTCGGACATAGGATTTTTAAATTACACATTTCCGATTTTTGAAAAACTAGTGATGCCAAACTGATCTCCTATATGATACAAGACCAAATCATTTACATACATTTTTCGATTAAACTTCAATTTGAGAAGATATTTGACTTTAAGTGATTTCAATGTATGAAAATGTATATTCAAGTTAATGTATCTTCTGATTTTCTCACATTTTCTCCTTTTGACTCATATAGCAGATTTGTAGAGGTGTTTAGCAAATTTTTTCCCAAACACACTTGTGCCCCCCCGGGCCCCCCTTAGAAAATATTAAATTATTTTAAAATAAAATTAATTTTGACCAATTAATTAATCTACAGCAGTAAATACTAAGTAAAATTGAAATTTAAGAAAATATTACTTAATATTAAATTAATTTTATCAAATAATAACTCAAATTGAATTATAAATTAGGAACATATATGAAAATAAACTATTATCTAAAAATCCAGTTTTAAGTTTGAATGGAAACAGGAACAACTTAAGTTTGGCTATTTCTTGCCTGACTTACAATATGTTTCCCAGCTACTTTTTTTTATTTAGTTTGCACTGCAATTTCTTTCGAGTGACATCATTATGTCTTTCCGTGGCTTTGTGACTTACTTGGATCTTTATGTTGCTTTGAGCAACCATAAAGATATACGCGATCATTTATTTTTGTGCAATGTTTTGATATCAAACTCTAATTTTGATTTGAGTGAAGATGATAAAACCGAGTTACAAATATGGTGCCGCCAATTTTGTTATCGCCTTGTTGCAAAATCAAAACAGTCTATGCATTGCAAAGACAAGTTTATCAAGAAAAATTCTAGTTGGCTTGAGTCTGATATACAATGGCCGCTGTTCAACAAGGAAAATGCAACAGCACCTGCAGCAAGCGTCGAGCAAATTGAATTTGTATCACCACCGGATACTAGTGAATCAACGTCAAAACAAGAACATTATATATCACCTAAGCAAGTTGCCTCCACGTCTACACAGAAACTGCCCCGTAAGCCATTTGATGATCTCAGTGAACGTCAGAAGCGTAGACGCCTTTCAGAGAACGCACGAGTACGTACGAAAAGTGAAGCTAACGAACTAGCGTTTTCCACTGTAGAAGCACTTAAGTCAACCGGAAATAATGAAGTTGCTGAAGTATTAAAATATATTATGCTGGAGAATCCACAAGCTGTTTCAGCCATCAAAAGAAACATCGATGGAGAATCTCCAAATTTACAAATAGAAATACCAGCAATATAGGCGTTAGCCTTGTATATTACATTGAAACTATCTAAATAACGCTACATTACTCTTAGAGAGTTTAGCATGAACGAAGGCATAAGTAAATATCCAAGTTATTACAAACTACAAAAAGAAAAGAAAAAGTGTTATCCCGACAAAAGTAATATTGTAGTTACAGAGACATCAGCAAAAATCAATTTGCAAGCTCTTTTAGACCTAACTACAGCAAGACAGTTTGAGTCATTGGTTGATAGTAACACAATTGATGATCAACAACTAATACTAATCAGTAAATGGGGCTTTGATAGCGCTCCCGATCAAAGTATTTATATACAGAAAAGTAACGAAGACCTAATGGCAAGTGCTTTTAAGGCTAGTTTAGTGCCACTGAAATTAGTTACGGAAGACGGTGAAGTTATTTGGCAAAACGAGCGACCTTCATCAACTTCATATTGCCGTCCAATAATGTGGAAGTTTATGAAAGAAAATAAAGCTAACGTATTGTCTGTATAGAGTGAGATTGACACAGAAATTTCAGAACTTACTCCTACAATAATCCGGAACAGCCATATCAAACACCAGCTACTAATGACGATGATTGATGGTAAAATAGCATCGTACATTTCAGACATTCCCACATCCTCTTGTACCATTTGTGAAGCTCGACCAAGAGAGATGAATGAATTGGCATTAGTTGAAGACAAACCAGCAAATGAAGATATGTACAAATATGGACTAAGTTCGTTGCATGCTTGGATTCGATGCATGGAGTGTCTTCTTCATATTGCCTACAGGCTGGAATTTAAGATATGGCAGGATAGAGGAGACGAAAATAAGAAAAAAATGAATGACAGGAAACTGAAAATCCAAGAAGATTTCAGAAGAGAAACTGGATTGCTGCTTGATGTAGTGAAACAAGGTAGTGGAACTACTAACGATGGCAAAAGCGCTCGTCGGTTTTTTGGAGATCCTGACAAAACTGCTTCACTGACTGGATTAGACGTTGGTCTTGTGAAAAGTTTTGCAGTTATTCTACAGTGCATTTCATCAGGTGAAAAAATGAAGATCCCAGAGTTTAAGCAATTCTGCCAGGAAACAAACAAGTTGTATATGGAATTATATCCCTGGTATAACATGCCTCCAAGTGTTCATAAATTGCTTGCTCAAAGAATCATTACTCACCAATAGCAAAGAAAACAGTAGAACTAAAATTTTGTAGCTGGGAAACTTTTGTAAGTCAGGCAAGGAATAGCCAAACTTCAGTTGTTCCTGTTTCCATTCAAACTTAAAACTGGATTTTTAGATAATAGTTTATTTTCATATATTTTCCTAATGTATATTTTAATTTGAGTTAATATTTGATAAAATTAATTTAATCTTTAGTAATAATTTCTTAAATTTTAATTGTACTTAGTATTTACTGCTGTAGATTAATTAATTGATCAAAATAATTTTTTTTGTAAAATAATTTAATATTTTCTAAGGGGGGCCCGGGGGGGCACAAGTGTGTTTGGGAAAAATTTTGCTAAACACCTCTACAAATCTGCTATATGAGTCAAAAGGAGAAAATGTGAGAAAATCAGAAGATACATTAACTTGAATATACATTTTCATACATTGAAATCACTTAAAGTCAAATATCTTCTCAAATTGAAGTTTAATCGAAAAATGTATGTAAATGATTTGGTCTTGTATCATATAGGAGAACAGTTTGGCATCACTAGTTTTTCAAAAATCAGAAATGTGTAATTTAAAAATCCTATGTCCGAAACTTTGTATGGAGTCGATCCACTGTGCGATGCGAGACCAGCGTAAACTGGTTTTGTATAGCTTGATGTGTAGCCGTGTGTACCTATTCTGTTACGTTTTGGAGTTAATGTTAATTGATTACAGCACAACTTGGAACACACCCACAGACGTCACTGACACACGGTGCGTTCCGAATTGCGCTGTATTGATTTGAGGGTGCTAACGACCGTTCCGATTTAGCGTGAGCGTTAATATCACCGTGAGCGCTGTCAAAAATGACAGTTGTGCTATTTTGCTTCGAGTCGCATCATTTTTTTTTTTTTTTTTTGTTTTGGCTTCGCACGGTTTGTGCATTTAGCCAATGTCACGTTTAGGAGTCGCATCATATCTTTATACTAAAGCGGCATTTTCCAAATTGTGCTGTAAAATCCAAGACGTAACAGTATACCTGAAATGAGTCATAAACTAGTACGCATTTTGTTGCATCTATGTTGTTTGTAATTCTTGGTAATAATTTAAGTAATTGTATTTTTAATTAAATGACATACATTTAAATATTTGGTATTTTTCTTTGGGGTAAATCTTTGCCGGGAGCATGTCAATATGATAATATAAGCACTTCGTCATCCGTGTCATCCATGGACGAATCCTCGTTATCAAACTCAAAATCTGAGTTATCAGAGTCGATAGAGTCAACTAACAAAATAGAAGTGCCAATGCGTTGATTTTCTATTTGCAGAAGAATATCCAATCGGTCTTTTTTGTGCAAGGTTTGAGGTTGAGGTTGAGCGACCACTGTGAGCGCGTTCATGAGCGTTCCGAATTGTTGATCTTAGCTGTCATAATCGTGATATCTAATGGCCGAAATTAATATTGAATCCATGATCCAAGATATAAATCGATCGTCAATATATACCAATCTATGGATCGATCTCCAAACCGCGTCCCAATAACGAAAACAGACGATCCTGCGGTCGCTCAATCCGCAGATATTTTGAAATCCTTTTCCTCTTCGTCATTCCGTTGTATGCAAAATGTATAAAAATAGACACGACTCGTTTTTTTTGTAACAATCAAAAAACTAAGCATAAATAGGCTTTACAATTTTATTTTAAGGACTTTTAATACATATAATTACCGAAGACGTAATAATTCTATTAATACGAAAAAGACGTGATAAAATTCAAAACGTGTTGGTTAAAAAGGAATGTCACGAAACGGCTAAAGCTAGGATGCGTTTTATTATCTGTGGCGTGGTATTTTTTGTTGTCAAACAAGCGAAAGCGAAAAGTCGCCGCCGCCAAAGAAACTTGATTTTTTTTAAAAGCATTTTTTTTTGTTGATGAAGCGGTGGCACTCCATTATTCCAAAAAAATATAATATTATACATAAAAACAAAGTTCTTTGTTAGGTAGGTAGTACGTACTTACCTAGCTGTTTTTCTAAAGTACTATTTGCAACTTACCTTGATGAAGTTACACGGTCGAGAGGCATAATTTCAGTCAACAGTAAATTTACTGCTAATTTTGACAGCCTAAACCTAAAGGTAAACTCCGCATCATCCAGACTTTGCATGTAGTTCACCCTTTTAACTCTCCGCGAAGAAGCGCGTTGACGTCTTATTTCTTCACCAGCGTCACTATCAGTACTATTCCAATCCGATAATTGAGCCAGAACTTCCATATCACTGTCACTATCACTGGAGAATATCGACAGTGCCATTTTTCAAATAAAATCTCTGATATCCTACGAAATTCTAAGATTAAGATTTGGATTGTTTACACCGATCAAAACAGACGTCAAATTCAACGGATAGGTTATTGACACACTCAAACTGTCATTTTCGAACAGAGGGCAATCTGTAGTCTATGATCCGTCCTCTCAAAGATCGATTGGTTGAAAAGATTGCTATTGCAATCCCTGGATCGTTTTTAGCTACACTTTACTACAAATCTAGATTGAATTTTCAATCTTAAATCTAGAGATATTGGATTAGATTGGTTATTAATTTCGGCCTTAAATCGGAACACCAAATTGTGAGCGTTCATGGTCTAATTTGGAACGCAGGTTGTGCATGAGTTGACAGTTAGACACAACTAGTATATAGTTATCTGTGGTCAGACAGTATTGACAGTTGTTATTATCCTATACTCAATGACTAAAGACTTCTTTAGTCATTGCCTATACTATACTATATTGTTCCTAGTCTGTGGTTGTTATCATCGGTGGTTTGTTTTGAGTTGTAACATCCTAATAATAATCATTTTTGTTCAGTACTTACAAACATAATCTTATTTAGCACAGTAATGTAACGATAATGTTGCAAAAATGCCCATTACAGTAAGAATATTGCTGCCTATATTTCCACAGAATTCACAAGATATATTTTTCAAGGGTTATGTTACTCTCTTGGAAGATAATACTTGCACGATTTATATCACCAACTACACATCAAATAATGAGCTATGGTCCGAGAAACAACAAGAAAATGAAATATACGGATACTGTGGGGCCTATTTTCCAAGAAAAGCGTCCAGAAAGTTTTTGAATTTTCTGGACTTAGAACAAAACTTTAAACTAAAAATTAACAAGTTGCTATTAAATGGAAATCAAGTTAGAACTACCAGTAGTTGTATTCTTATGCTCTATGATTATAACAGTATTAAAGACTCGCAAGCAATTACTGACACCAAGAATAATTATTTTACAAAACTGGTGCATTTGATTCAAGACAAACATGGACCAACAACTGAAAAAGATGATAAAGAAAACATTAGAAACCTGCCGTGGCTGGCTTCTTCTATGTTCCTGCAGCATATTTATAATTATTGGAAATTAATTAATTGGCTAATATCAACTATCAAAAGGGACAAAAAAGTAAGTTAAGTGCACTCAAAGTCATTTTAAGTATATCATAGTAATGGTTACCATTCTGAATGTTTTTCTTTAAATTCTTTACTAACTACATTTCTATAGGTAACAGTAAAACAAGGCAATTTAATTTTGGCTGTGATGATGGACATCCTATTAGGATACATTGCTCTACAGTTGCTTTCAGAGGACAAAACGGATATCATCATAGCACTAATGGGAGTTCTGGAGGTAAAAAATGTGTACAGTTGGACTTTTAATTAGCTGCAGTAAAATGACACTTCTTGAAAATTTTATACTTATAATACATTGTTGGCTGTACCTATGGTATGTTACCACTGTCATATGTTTTTATATGTATAGAGCCTAAGCTAAAATTGTATAGCACTAAAGCTATAACAATTTCCAGAAGTGTATTTTTTTTTTTTTTTCTTTTTTGGCAACTGAGCCGATGTCGACTATTCTTCCAGAACCAGAAGTGTAATTTTACTGCAGCTAATTATAGTAACTATAGTCTGACTTTGATTAGCTGCAGTAAAATGACACTTCTGGAAATATCTATAACTGTTATAGATATTCACAATTTTCAATAAAGTAGAAGATGAGCACATGTATGCATGCTTTTTACGATTTATTGATAACCAAATCAAAAACAGATCATTAAAAATTGTTTGTACAATTTATTGATTCATAGTTTTAGTAAGTTTCAGGATTCGGGTCAATTCTGGCCACTGAAGTTGATATTATATACTTAATTGAGTTTCAACCTTTTATCTTTTTACCTGATTTTGTCATCTATTCCTTAACTTTCCCCAGCAGACAAATTAACTTCTTTTTCTATTGCAGAAATTAATAAATTCAGTTTACTCTCTACTGAAATGGCTAATGGGTGCTCCAGTTGGTTTAAAACTCAACAATGCATTCAATAAAATGTTAGGAAAATACTTCTCATATCATGTGCAACTATGGTGGCTGTTTTTGGGTAAAATTTGCCATATTATTGTAAATTTCTACAGTATCATTTTAAGCATAAAACTACAGCATTTTGTTTCTATTTCAGATGTATCAGGGGAGAAACTGGATACTATACTTCACATCTACCACTACATAGGATATTTGGGATTCACATTTCAAACTGCTATAGTATCTGATCTGATATGCATTGCCACGTTCCATTCTTATTGCATCTATGTGTATGCAGCCAGGTAATAAATATTTTTACTAAGAAGAAATGAAATACCCCACCATGTGACATTTATTACCTACTCTCATAGAAGGATGGTGCAATGTTTTTTTTATCAGTTGAATGATACATACTATAAAGGTCAGGTGAGTAGTACTCGCATCCAGCGTGTGTGTATGACCAGAATACCAGAATGTATACCATGTATGAACGTAAATGAGGCGAAAGGACTACTTATGTACGACATAGGTGGCGTTCTGTAGTTTCTGCCTACCCCCATGAGAAGGCGAGAGTTTATGTATGTATATATGTATTGATTGCTTATCACATCATGTTAAAAGTTTTAAAAGGCTCAGGCTGTGGCACTCCAGTAAGATTTAATTTGTGATACAAATTTCAGCCTTATGTAAAGTTATGTTTCAATTGTTGTAGTTATCGTTTTGAAGACGTACGTCGTCGTCGCTCCGTTGACATCTGCCTTTGAGATAATTCTTCATACTTATTACTTACTCAAACTTTTATACTGCAAACAATATTATGCAGCAACATCTTTTTCCAGGCTATTCAATATACAAATATCTGGACTAATTGCACTACTCAGACTGTTTGTTGGAAGAAAATATAATCCACTGCGACGCGGCATTGACTCCTGCGAATATACGAACCAAGAGCTTTTTGTAGGCACTGTAGCATTTACCATATTGCTGTTATTGTTACCTACAACAACTCTTTACTACATCGTGTTTACAGTGGTAAGGAAGCATGCTTTTCAAGCTATATTACTAACATGGGCTGAATTTTAATTCAGTTTTGAGCCATTTAAATCAGCTACGTACTTTTACTTTGTGTTAACGCATCATTTGGACTGTGGTGTCTTCACATTTGCATGCATTATGAATACCTTGACCCACAATACGCCTTATGCGGATCACGTTACGCAATATTCTAATAAGAGTGCTTGTATTACTTAGTTAACTGACCTGATTGCATTATTATGTTTTTATTCAATGATTTTGCAGTTCAGAGTATTATCTCTGGCGATCCAGTATTTACTAGCCAAATTGATCTACATGGTACAAACACTACCTTTGTATGTAGTGACCCTATGGCTAACTCATTCTCCTAAAGTAACAGGTATGTCTGATTATAATACAATAATATGCAAACAAATCGAATACCACTGTTGTTAAAGAATGTTCAATTTGCAGGTAAAATTCTTATGGAGGTGATAAATCAAGAAGAGAACGCACCTTTGATACTCAGGATAAAATTACTCAATAAATCTATCCCTGAATTGGTAAATATATTTAAGCCTCCAGTTGAAGTGCCTAATAAAGTGGAATGGGCCAATCTGGTTTCAAATGTGCTTGTTGGAAAGCAAATAGTTTGACACTGTATTTAATTACTGTATTAAATCAGTGGTAGGTATTTAATGTTGTAAATCATCTAACTATAAGGACAGTTCAAGAAAAGAATCCAATCTGTTTTGACTTACTTTATTATCGTTCGATATTTCATATTGCGTAAAAAATAAAAGTTGTTTGGTCACCACACGCGTGAACATATAAATGCTAGATACTTAAAACTATTTGCAGCAAACTGGGCAAATACATTTGAGTAATATTACGCAAATAACAAATGATTGTTTTGACCAACAAAAATGTAGATGAATAGCGGTTAAGGACAATTTTCAATACATTATTATTTATTAGATGTCACACAAATTGTTTAGAGGTATGTTACATGAAGAGTTTCTGAAACACAATTTTTATTTGCAGCTATTGTATGTATATTATATTATTATGTATAAAACGCAGTGTTTTACTAGCAGAAATATTTAAATACAAATTCTACCTACAGTCAATGGGTTTCATTTCAATTTCTCTCAAGTTAATTATAGAATGTAACATGTAATGCAACTTAATAATAATCAAAATTAAATTACTGCCACTCACTACTAAGAGTTTATAAGGCAAGACACGACTCACTTGTTATAATGTTAAATAATAAAATTATTTTGTACCAAGCTTGTTACCCTTCGAAAACGATTCAGGGATAGTACCTACAATTATTTTCTATCAACTTGGTAATGACGATTGACGAATGCTTCAAAACAAGATATATATAATACAGAGCATGGGAATGACAAACACATAGTTAACACAATATTATTAGTGCATGCTAAGAACAATGTAGTGATACACTCATGCAATTATTGCCCAATAGTAACTAACGGTTAGACACGAATTCATTTCTGCAACACCTAGAAAGTTTCCAAAATCTAATAGAAATCATACTAATTCTTAATATTATTATTCAAACTGTTTCAGTTCTAATATTTTTTTTATTAGTGTATTGAGCACCTGATTATAATATTATAGTGGTGTTATAAAATTATTCTTGTCGCAAATTGTAAAAAAACCCTTCAATATAAATATATTATTTCATGATGATACAGCACATTAACGAAGTAATCTAACTTAAATATTTATTGCTATAATAATATTCTCGTCTCAATGTATTGTCGAATACACAGATCTGATTGTATCTACATAAATATGTTACTATTATGCAAGTATAAAATACATAAATTTATAAATGTCATTGCAATTTCTGCTGATAATTTATTTTAACAATTTTATACATACCTCTTTACCTACTATTTACATAAATATCATTCGAAAATATTTTTGTCCACCAATAGACTAAAGTATCCTATTTATTTATTGTAGTAATGTAATAAAGGTGAGTCCAATACTCCTAACATTTACACCGAGAATACGTGCACTCAAGTGATAAGTATAATAAATAACTGAATTTAACAACAATTATTATTTATGTCTGGAGTTAATCGAAACATAGATCTAAATTACCGCTAATTGTGGTAGCTAAAACTCCCTTTATTAGCTTTCTTTTTCAGAGATGGACGCTTTATATATGTTTTTTTATTTTCTTATATATAAACAACGCGTTTCGTGAAGCTAGTAACTACATGTGCGGCATTGAATACACACAGTGCTAGTTCGCCGGTGGGTAGGCCAAAACCGTTCACATAGATAAATATACCGATACTTAACTATTTCATTATCATCACAGATATTAGTAAAATTAGGAAAAATGTGATTAAGATCACAGTACTCGAGTTGAATTCTTTATGATCAGCAAGATTAACTTGAAGCGATGTTTAAAGATTCGCTTGATATAGTATCACACAATGATAAAAGCTAAACGCTGCGGCGGCACGTCACGATACAGATGTGATGATATGAGGGACGTAACTAGTTCTTGAGTACACACCTGTAGTCCTTATTGACGTCCGAAGCTGAATTTGGTGAATGTTCTTTAGGTCTAACTGTACCGCGACACGACGCTAACTTTGATTCCAAAGCCTACAATGAAGAAAAGTACACAGTAAATGATGATGTTAATATTAGTAGGTGACAGGAAGATAATATATGTGCGGTGATAACCAACACCAATTATTTAAAGCAAACTGTACAGTATGTATAACGATGCGGATGAGAAGCTGAAAATATATTTAAATAAAATTAGGTGCAATATAATACAGATAATTATATTTAGTGATGCAGCAGTCGGTTTAGTTTGGTTCTTTATATCATAATTTTAAGAGTAACATAATAAAATAATCTACATTACTTATAACTAATTAATTTCAACATTGTTTATTTGTGAGTTAATATTCGCTCATTTGTAAAAAGGGTGACATAATTAAAAAAGAGCAATTTTTGGGTATCATGATTTAAAAGAGTAAAAGTAGCAGTAAGAGTGCGACGAAACATATTATAGTCACATCTTTCTAGCTCCCTCATTTTTAGACTTTAGTGTAATGTCGTTTTTATAGTAAATAGCAAAAAGAATAAAATTTGCTGCATTCACCTGTATACCTAGCCCAAAATTGCAGATTTTTTTAGTTATACAGTCCCCCTTTTTGCAAATGAGCGACATGTACGTACATATTTACAGTAAAAACAAAATTATCTCTAGTAAAGCTACTATATGCATTGAACAATTTTCTATTTATAAAAAAAAAACACTATATAAATCTCATTAGTTTTGTACTTTTTTCGTTTGATCATGCCCTTTTCGAATGGAAGCAAAACTAAGAAGGTTTTCTAAACCCTCTCTGGAGCGCACGGCAAATGATCTTCTCAACTTTCCATTTCCTGCTTGGGCAGGTCGCACAAACGGTTGTTCTGATGAGCGTTGTGTTAAAATGGGTGGTTTTCTCACTGAGGAATCATGTTCAGATTCAGAATTCGACCGTACGTATACTCTTTGGTTTCTGTACTCTACAGAATCACAGTTATCTAAATCATTGTCATTCAATCCATTCTCTGTTGCACTGGAGTCGCTCGGCGTTGTTATTTGGGAAGCAGCTGGAGGCGTGTCACAGGAGCACTTAACCTTACCACATTCACGGCAAAGAAACCTTTCAAGCTGTAAGCAATAAATTTCATGCATACTACACAACACAACCATGCAAATACAAAATCAAAGAAAACTACAATTAATCTTTGTTATAAATCTACTGCTACCTTAATTTCTTTTCGCTGTGATTTTGTTGATTGATCTACCGAAAATAACTAAAATGATGTAAAACACCATGTAAAAATGTATTTTTGAATTTGTAACCAATTTCTCCAAAAATCAGGGGGTTTATTTATAAACGTTGCTTAAAGTTGAGTAATGATTAGCGACACAAAGTAGAACGAATGTATGGGAGAGGTTGGACGTAGAAATTTCCGAGAAAAAAAGTATAATTTTGAAAAAACTAATAACACCCATCGTATTTAGTTATCAAATGCTTTCAAAACTTGTTCTGACAAATTTCTTTCTATCTCTCGTATTTCGGGAGTTAAAGACATGGTGCGCCAAACGTGCACATTCTGACTTATGTGTTATGTATTTTTTTCTGAATCGAGCTCTCTACCTCCTGAATCTGATCCTGTTTCAAGTTGTAGTCTTTACTATCATAATACACACCAAGAGCTGCATTTAATGCTAAGACACATGGTGCGCCAAACGTACACCATCTGTAGGGTGATTAATAATATACAAAAAAAAAAACGACAGTTTTGTTTATTTATTAATTTTATGTACTATATTAGTATAGAAATATTATAATAACCACAACTTAAGAACATTAAAAAAATTTTTTTTTAATCACCCGCCTAATCATCATCTTCGCCATCATTATTCAATTCAGATTCGGAATCTATAATTTTGCTAAATCATTGACATCAACAAATTCAGTTTCATTCTTTTCGGAATCCGATAGGCCATAAAATTCAGTAAAAGACGATTCTTTTACGAGTTATTTATTGTTAGACGAATGCTTGTAAGCAGTGGATCAGACGTTATATAATAAAATAAAAGATTGTGCATAATATCATTACATGAGATACTGCTGCATTTTCGAGAATGCCTCTCTCTATATTTTCGAATATCTCCACAGATGCTTCTTCCGATAGAAATCCAATGGTTATAATTGACAAATTCTGAACTATGTCTGGTCCATGTATAAGAAGTTTATGAAGAGAAGAAGGCATATAATACCAGGGGTACAAATCTACGTCAAGTTTAGCAGCATCAAAGCAAAAATATGTGAATGTCATTTTATCTTCCGTCCTGATGAAATTCACTTCAAGATCACACAGGTTTTTCTCAATAGCTCAAGAGTCTATACCCGTAAGTTCAGCAGATTTAGCGTAGTTTTAAAAAATTGCCTTGCCGAGTTGCCTTTGTTGGTAGATCCACTACCTTGTTTCACAACATCAAAAAGCAAGCCTATTTCTCTTCATAAAGCCTCTTGGATCCTTATTTTCCTCTCATCAACTTCCCTTTTTGCCACATCTCCCTTTGCTTGCCACGACTTTGTCTAATTTATAGGAAATGTGTAGAAAACACTCCATTGGCCGAAACCAGATGTGAAGAGAGCTTAAGCCGTATTTGTACATGACCTAGTTTAATGATTTCCCTTTTACCAACTCCAAATTATTCATTTCTTTAGGACTAGCCTTGCATATGTCACACACTGAAGCTGCTGCTGTATCAGATAATTACATAATTAATTTGACCACCAATCATTATCAACAGCAGCTGGCTTGTAATACTTTCCATCAGTGATGGTAGATGGCATTAAGGCCTTAATCTCGGCTTCAACCGCAGCCAGCTGTCTATACATTTTCTTTAGATTATTTCATAAATTGTAAACATTATGGGGCGGCAAAGTGACGTTGAGGATGGTCGGTCGTTTTCCCAAATTATAACATCGTTTGAGGCCAGCCGCAGAGGCACAAAACAAATCATGAAGTTACTGCCCAGATTACTTAGCTTACGTCTACTCGTCTTTTGATGATAAACGCTTTTGCTAGATGATCCATCAAATCCCCATTTGCTAGTCAAAACGAGCTGTTAACTGGAATCAACAGAAGTTTTTAAAGAACTTGAAAGTCTTCTCTTGGTCCCATCCACCAGAGTTTGTAATTTTATTTATGCAGTTTTCTGTAACTGTCAGATCTTCTTTGCCTGGATAACACTTCACTTTTTCTTTAACCAGCATGTATTAACTGGGGTATTTTAGAACTCCTTGATTGTTAAAATCTCGAAGTATTTTGTATCGCCATTTTGATAAAATTCATCAAGACATACAGAGCCAATGCTTTCAATGGTGTAATATCCGTAACCTGAATTTTATTGTATTTCCATGAATAAAGGCTTTAATTTTGGAGGCCTCTACTGGATTTTCCCATTATGTACTTCATTACATCAATTGTGTCGATCTCTCCCGGTTTTCTAAGCGCCCTTTCAGCCAAAAACACGATTTCAGCTACACTGCATTTTTCTTTTTTGACGTAGTCTTCGTTTTTGCCGGTTTACCAAGATCCTCAAAGCATTTACGAGTACTAGGATTCTTACAGGTATCGGGCAGAGATACAGACATTTAAAAAGTAAAACATCAAATTTTCTCAATTAACTCCCGAAATACGAGAGATAAAAATAAATTTGACAGCAAAAGTTTTGTAGGCGCAAGTTTTGTTTTTCAAAATGAGACTTTTTTTCTCGGAAATGCCTATGTCCAACCTCTCCCATACATTCGTTCCACTGTGCGACTGTTTAACCATACTTTTGTGACGTTTAAACGTCTCTTAATTACCTTTGAACTTTAAGCAACGTTTATAAATAAAGTGGGACATGATAGAGGGATGATAGAGCTGAGAAAGTAAAGAGGTTGGATGTAGTGCTATACACTGAACACCATAGACTGGCGCAAATCACCAGACAATGCATAAAGCAGTACAGGGATAAGTGAAACGAATTATCTGTCTCTTACACAAAAAATATATTTGAGGTCGAGCCCATTCCATCTATTGCAATATGCCACAGGATAATAAATTTGAAAAATCGAATTTTTGTTTCCAATAATACGGTCTTTAAAAAGCAAGGCTGTATTATTGAAATAAAAACGATTTTCGTGACAATAAGAACTAATATAGGATTTTTGATTTTATTTACAAAACCTAGTTTTTGTAGGATGAATGCTGATTAGCTAATCTAAGTGTTAATTTATTCATAGCATCTTTATTTAATCTGGTTGGTCAGCAGAACATGGTTCGGATGTAGCTGTTAACCAATCAGTGGAAATCGTTTATATCAGCCACTCGTCGTCGTTGTTCGCAAGGCTGGTTTTTTTTTTTTTTAAAAACCCGGTCATTATCTCCTTACGAAAATCTTTCGTAGTGTCCAATAATCCCGTGTTTTGCGAAAATCATAGGATTTCACAGACTCCATTTTTCAATTATTCTGTGACACTTATAAACTTGGTATTTATTATAATGGCAAAAAAGACCTTGCTGCTGGAAAAACTGTGATAATGTATTCGCTATCTATGAATGAATAATAATATAAGGAGCCAGTTAAGTTTACTTTATTTTAATTCCATACTTACATCTATCGAAGATTTAACTGTATACATAAAAATACATATGTATAATAAAATTGAGGCATTTGTGCTTTCTACAGCTTAATAAATAAATACATAAGCATAAATAATACATGATTACATAAATACTAATTTCCTTTAGTTTTTCCCCTAATAACTGGTGCATTCTAAAGTGACTAGTGCCACAATTAAGACTAATACAGCTTTGAATAATGTAAATATATCTAGTTGACTCACCCCCACTTTACGCAGTAAATCGCCGACTATATTTATGGCGGTTACTCGAGACGACGGTGTCATAGCGTTGCCGTTTATTTCACCTGAAACCAGTGTTCAGAATATTTAGTATCCCTAGAATTAGCATTAGAATGTGTGCAGTTTGGATCAAATCACTAGTTCACACCCCCAGTTTGGTTCTAGTTATAATTTCCACCAACAAAATAGAGAATGATGTAGTTATTGGTTATGGAGATTAGATAACAGAAGCATCCTTACTTGTATAAAATTGATAATCACAATTGCATCTAGACTTAGAGTATCTGACAAAATATGTAGTTATTATAATGCTAGGCAGACAATCATGACAAAACTTATTACATGAAGTCCATTAATTTAACAACTGGAACAAATGTGGTTATTTATGTTTTAAGGAGAAAAATGTATTGTCCACTTACGTTTTTGTGGTGACATCAGAGAAGTTTGTGTTTCTATCTCAACTTGAGTTCGAGACGGATTCGGAATATGTCCATTGACTAATGAGCTTTCAATTGTACTGTCATCTCCTGTCTTCGGTTTTGGAACCTTTTCCATTACTCTCAGTTCATGCTTCAGATCTGAAATTAGTTTTATTTGAGAAATTTTGCAGCAACTTAGATGTCAGTTTTATTATTTCCAAAAATTTACATTGTACAAATGAAACAGTTTTACTACCCAGTCTCCTGACTGGGTAGTAAAGTTGTTTCATTTGTTCACTAAATCCTCTACTCTAAACCTACTTAGCAGAGGATTAAATGTTCCACAATCTCAGAGCTGTGGGCCTTTAGGTGAAGCAAAAATAAAGCTAATTATAATAATAACTCTGCAGTTTTATATAACTATAATAATATTGTTTATTCACAGAAAATATTGTACATTATTTCACAAATTAAGTGCTTAGTCTACAGTTACTGTACACAAAAGTATTAGCATTTGGGGCCGAACTAGGCATAGCCTGTATTTCAGCCCTCAACGCCAATCTCCCAGAGTTACATATAAGTGTTGAAGTTATGTATTTTAATGTATGTGCCTAATATAATATAGAATAGAATTAAGAAATAAACTTACAAGTTAGGTAACATAGTACATACATAGAACATACAAGTGTGAGACCATTAATTAATAGAAAAGGGTTACAAGCACAAAACATAAATCATAATCATACCTCTGGCTTCATCTGTTGCTCTTTGCAACCTGATCCTCAAATTTTCGACTTCATCTACTTCACTCTCTAGGACAGCATTTCTTTCGTAAGCTTGATTTAGCATTGTTTCAATGCATGACACAGATTCTGATATGACTCTGTAAACAAATGGTCAATTCATTACAATTCTTTCTAGAAATCATGTTATTAATCATTGATTGCAATTGGACACAATTTATGGACCAACCATGAGTTGTTGATAAATGCAACACAATTAATAATCTATTGTAAAAAAAATATTTAGACTAAAATAAATTGATGTAACTTGTACTTATTTAATTTGCTGTTGGTTACTAAAAAGTAAAAAAAAAGAACAATAAGTGCAAGAACTGTATTTAATTTCTCGGACATTATATCTGACAAGGCAAAAAAAGAGTAGATTATAAGATATCTATATTGTATTGTATCAATGAACTAAAAATGACATACTGTAATCATAACAAACTAAATTACAAACAAGTTATAACTGCCATGCAAATCTGACGTGTCTTACACCAGTAAGATTATTAATAGTAAAACCTTTAAGCTCTTACCTTTGACCTCTCTCCAAGTCATCGTTTTTTTGCTCTAACTCTCTGATGTACACTCCTTGTTTATCTTTATCTATTTTTAATGCTTGCAGTTCATTCTCTAAAGCATTTGTTTCATGCTGACTTCTTTCCAATTTATTCTGGAAATGAGAAACATTGTAGACGATCAAAGAATATTAAAACCAAAAACATATCAAATTATTTGATTATATTTACCCTTAACATTTCAATTTCATTTTTCAGACGTTGATTCTGATGTTCCAGATCTCTGTTTTGTTTCTCAACTTGTACTAATGAAGCTTCTAATTCTTTTTCAAGTTGTGCTGAGTTTTCAGTGTATTCATCTAATTCTTGTTGTATATCGATAACCCTTAAAAACAATCAAGTAATAATGAAAATGATAGTTGCCATGAGCAAACAATACAATGTTTTCATATTTATTTCAAGGCCTATTCATTGTACTTACTTTTGTTCATAATACTTGGCTTGTTTCTTCCAATACTCGACAGTATCAGAATCTGACTGTCTTGGAGATTCCATGTTTGCAACAATTTACTACTTTCAATAAAAGAGATTCCAAGGATGTTTATCGAATCATAACAAAATAATGTTACAGGGGTTCTACAAACTAGTGCGCAGATGCTATTATTGTTTCTTATTCGTATCGAAGTCGTTGTGATCAATAATTTTCACGTTTTGTTAAACATCAGCCGTTAAAACACAAAAACTGACACAACTTCGTCGTCAAAAAATCCAAAACAGTAAAAATCCAATGAAATTAAAATGGCTGCGAAAAGACAATGACAATTAACATGAAAAAGTTAAATGTCACATTTTACCTAAAGTGAATACCAGGACTTTTCAGAGATTTTGATGTGAATATTTAGAGGGCACCACTATCGCCCCACTCCCCCACTCTGTGCGTGAGTGGCCTACATTATAAATTGCAAATAGAAAGGTCTGGTTGGGAGTACGGCGGGTTTATTAACATGTATTTACGACACACGAAACGGACAGGGTGCGTTTCTTGTGTTGTACCCTACTTGTTGTACTCCCGATCCGACCTGCAGCCTAACCAGACCATGTTCTCTGTGTGTTTGTAACATAATATCGTGCCTGTTTTCCTCGAAGGGTTAAGCAGAAGTGTACCTATATTATACCCACATTTCGCCAGTAATGTTTAGTCCCATGGTATCCTACATGATAAGTCCTAATCAGATTGACAACCACCGGATTTATGACAAACACAGGAAACAGGCAAAATAGATGTTTTTCGTCAATCAGGGCATCCTTAATTATAATGTTTAGGGTATCACACACACACGATCAATCTAAGCATTGATATTAGTAGTCTAAGGTCCCCTAAGAAGGTAAAAAGCATGTCTGCGGCGTGCACGTACAACTTTATTTTTTACTTTTCTAAGGGAGCGTTCCGAGTTGCGCTGTAATCGATTTGAGCGTGCTAACGCGCGTACCGAATTAGCGTGAGCGCGATAATGATGTCCCGTGAATCGTAATATATTACGTAATGACATGCGCCATCTTGCGATAACGCCGACCATGCCCTAAATTAATATCACCGTGAGCGCTGTCAAAAATGATGCTAAACTAAAGCGGTATTTTCGAAATTATGCTGTAAAATCCAAGACGTAACAGAATACCTGAAATGAGTTTTAAACTCACGCGCATTATGTTTAATTAATGTTGCATCTATGTTATTTGTAATTCTTGGTAACAATTAAGAGTGTAATTGTAGTTTCACAAATTATTTTTAACGTAGCCAATAATATTGACATACATTATAAATATTGTAAACCCCATGGGTATGTTTTAAAGTGATACAATAATGCGAACTGTAAGAACTGTCTTTTCACTTGTGACAAACAATAAATAAATGAATATGATCATGGTATTATACTTCGGGGTAAATCTTTGCCAGGAGCTTGTAAATACGCCAATATAGCACTTCGTTATCCGTTTCATCTCTGGATGAATTCGTCCAGGGATGAAACGGATCCCTCCAAAATGGCGCTTGCGTAGGCAAATGGTATGGTATGAATGTAGCTGTTGTTAACGGACTGAAGTATGCCAAGTTAGAAAATTAACAGATTGAAAATTTAATATTTTTAGTGACTAGAGTAGTTAGTGTCAGTCCAGTATACCATACCTTAACAATTTACGTAGTCCAATATTATTTTGTAAACATAACCTAAAATTATTGCTTTTATAATTTACCCGGTGGCTACTATAGAGCCACCCATATGTACCACATTTTGACGGACATTTTTCGTACACAGAGATAGTTCTCCTTACCTCTACCCTCCATAGGTCGGCGTTATCGCAAGATGACGCATGTCATGACGTCATATATGACGATCCACGGGACATCATTATCGCGCTCACGCTTATTCGGTACGGGTGTTACCTTAGCACGCTCAAATAGATTACAGCGCCACTCGGAACGCTCCCGTAGTCTATTCTAGTTTTTGACTTTTGTTTGACAGCTCACTCAGCTGACAAGGTGACATGACATGACAAGCCTCCTAGGAATAAAATGTATTGTTATGAAATAAATCAAATCGGTTTCACACTTACTAAGTGAAAATTTATTATGAGTTTACCATTAAACTCACTTAGTATCGTTAGTGCCAACATATTTTACACATTCCTCTTGCAATGCTGTGTTATCGATGATCGGATTTCAATATCATTAGTGCTTTTGAATGACGTGTAATGTTTCCAACGGCGGACGCTGAAGATATTTCGCAGGTCACGTCATTAACAACAAAGTCAGGTGCTGCTAGCGATGCACAAAACTCGGTTGAAAATACTCAAGTCGCAACACCACAGAGCAACAGGGAGTTAACACTCAACATGTTAATCAAAGAGATTATATTCTGCTTGGCCCTGGCCCTGACCACGTACGGGGCCCTACATAACTCGTAAGTATTACGTTTATTTATTTACCAACTTGCAAACAGATGCGGTCTACTGTACCTCGATTAATACAGAACATATGTTTAAGTAAGCAACTAGTTCAATTTTTTAATGGCCATTACCTACCCTTTACTATTGATATAGGTTTTATTAATTTTTAAGTTTACTGTACCCATAATTTTTTAAGTAAACTTCATACTATGTTAATTACTAATATTAAATTAAGGACATTTTAAAGATTGATTGATGATGATGTTGTCAAGTAGAATAAAAATGTATTTTTATTTTAAATCTGTTGTTTTAGACCAACAAAAATTTCAAAACACCCACAACCCACAAGGTTCTTCAGATCAGATTCAGTAGTTCAGGATTGGTACAGAGGACAACTCAACAATGTGCTGGCTAGTGTCAATCGTGTGGATGTGTCTTTCGTAATGTACTATGCACCGTGGGATGCAGAATCTCAGTATGTAAGGGGAGAGTTTGAGAAAGCTGCTTATATTCTTAATGATCGTGTGAGTATAATTTATCTTTACTTTCAGCTTGTGGCTAAGTATTAACTGCCGAACAGGTTGATCAATCAGGTTGCTGCGGTCGGTCTGTGAATGGGTGACCAGGTTTACATACCAAGGACCCTCTGTCCCTTTGAAGGCATGTTAAGCCATTGGTCCCGGCTGTCATTCATGGATCTTTCACAGTTGTTACGGGTCATCATGGGTCTGAAAGTCTGACAACCAGTCTTACCAAGGGGTATTGTATTGCCTAGTTACTAGGTTGTGGAGGTCAGATAGGCAGTTGCTCCATGTAAAATACTGGTATTCTACTGCATCTGGTTAGACTAGAAGCCAACCTCAATGTAATTGAGAAAAGGCTAGGCAGATGAACATTTAAAACAATAATAATGAACAATGAACATTTTTTGGATGGAATAGATATTTGTTATGCATTGTCCTGTGGAAACACTTGACAATTCAAAAGTGCCTGTAAATGGTTTAATTGAAATAAATGCTTTCTGTCTTATTACAAAACACAATCTAACTTTAGTCCCAACCTACACATTCGATTTAGTTTTTGTATTTGGAACTTTATGCCGACTTTAGTAAAGTTCTTAATACAAAATTGACAACCTGAGACCGGACTAAGTTGACAGTTTCGTAAAAGGAACTGTATTTCGATTTCAGTTAGGTTCTTATTTCAAAAACAGGCTCGATGGTTTAAACCATGTCAAAAGAAAAACCTTGTTTTGTAATAAGACCGTTTCCGTCTTATTACAAAACACGATCTAACTTTAGCCCCAACCTACACATTCGATTTAGTTTTTGTATTTGGAACTTTAGTAAAGTTCTTAATACAAAATTGACAATCTAAGACCGGACTAAGTTGACAGTTTTGTAAAAGGAACTGTATTTCGATTTCAGTTAGGTTCTTATTTCAAAAACAGGCTCGATGGTTTAAACCATGTCAAAAGAAAAACCTTGTTTTGTAATAAGACCTTTTCCATCTTATTACAAAATACGGTCTAACTTTAGCCCGAGCCTTAACCATCGAGTCAGTTTTTGTATTTCGAACTTTATGCCGACTATAGTAAAGTTCTCAATACAAAATTGACGACATAAGACCGGACTAAGTTGTCGGTTTTGTAAAAGGAACTGTATTTCAATTTCTGTTAGATTCCAATTTCAAAAACGGGCTCGATGGTTTAAACCATGTCAAAAGAAAAACCTTGTTTTGTAATAAGACCATTTGAGTTTGAGTTTGAAACCTTATCTAAGTGTGAAGTATTTATGATGTTACTTTTCAAGTATCACTGCTAGTGATAGAGAATGATTTAAAAAGCAATTAGATTGTATTCACATACAATTTTGGCCAAAACAATTATGTCTATTCTGCTGGTGCATCAAGTTTACAGATAGTTGTTCATAATACAACCTCTGCCATATATTTTGATGTATTGTTTCAGGTTTTGTTTTCTGCAATAAATTGCTGGAATCCAGGAAGTGAATGTAGATTACACAACAATAAAATATCGTCATGGCCTATTTTAATGGCATATACAACCATATCAACAGGAATACTGTACTATGGTAGGTATTGTTGCTTGTAAAGTATGTACAGACGCCAGCACATCAAGCTACTACAATCTGTCAAATTTCTTTAATAGATTTTCAACTTTATCGCTAACGCATTAAGGTTCAAGGTTGATTGGGAAAATTTGACAGTTTCGGGTAGCTTGACCTGCTGGCGTCTGTACAACATTGTCATTTGATATAAACCAAACATTCACATTTGTGATCAAATCAAATGATAATGATTATCAAGCAAAAGTAATAAATGTTAAGTTCAAATTACAAATACAGACTGCCATTAAAGAGTAAACAGACATTGTACATTGGCTTTGTGTTTCCTCTTCAGAGTAAACATTATACTCAATTAATTTATTATGTACCAGGGCAAGTGGAAAGTCATTTGGCATAGTAATAAATAAGTAAAAGGTAGGTAGGCAGGTTACAATAAAAATCCTCCTCATATACTTCAACTGAATGAAACAATATTTAAATCTTATATAAAACACACACTTGCAGCCAACCAGGTTATAAGTTGGAGTTGTGTATGTGAGTGTCCATGGAGTTTCTGGCCCATTCTTATCCATAGGTACCTACGCTTTGGAATGGGCAACTAGCTTCGTCTTTCTGACCGACCAACCCCTTGATAATTCAAAAGTGCCTGTAATTGGTTTATTTGAAATAAATGCTTTGAGTTGAGTAACTAATTGAAAAGCTGTAAAACATTGACATAACATTATAGATATTCTCTACTTTAGTGACATTATCAAGATTGCTATCAGTCAAGTGTCATATTATCAATGTTAACAACATTAACCCTTCCATTTTAAACACAATAGCAATGGCCACATACTACAATGCAATATTAGATGATTAGTAAAGTTCACCTGAAGTTCAGGCTTCTGGGGCCGTACTATGACGTATTAATTCCATCATTTTTCCAGCGTGGAAGAGAGACGGAGCTATACATGACCGATAGCACTATCTCTTTTTCTCAACGGAATCATGATGGCGTTAACAGGTCATAGTACGGCCCCTGTTATTTAATTGTTATTATTAAAATGTGTAAATAATTTATAATCCTCATGGCATTCCGATTTGCACACCATATTTGTACGCCTCCTGGCATAGCATAGCGCTCTGTTCACTAAACATAAGACCTGTACTTTTATTACCTATGTTAACAAATAAATTATGATTTGATTTGATACATTGGTTTTTAATTGTTTTTTATGGGAGGTTAGATGGCAGTATTTTGATTTGTATAAACATACTCAGCTTTCTTATTCAATACCAAATTGTATAAATATGTTAGGTTTTAGGTTGTATTATAATATCACATATTTTGTGCTTTCTAGGTCCGCGAGATGCTCACAGTATGGTCAACTTTTTAGAAATAATGATGAAGCCTTTAAGAAGAGTCTCATCTTCGGAGGATCTCGTCAATTTACTCTCGCGTTGTGATGTGGGTACATAGGTTATTTCGCGCACTTTTTGAAACTGTATTTGATTGCTGTACTTATTTAGCCAAAAAGCAATTGGAAATGAAATTGGGCCCAAAATATTAAAAAAACTTAGAACCTAAAAGATAAAATACCCTACTAAAGACTGTAGGTTTGAGTAATTTATGCGGCCTACCCAAATGTCCTTTCTTTGGTATTGTTCGTCGAATCGTTGAACTCCTTAGATAATTAGGCTCGAGTTGAGCAGCACGATTACTGACACATGCGTGCTCTGACTGGACAGGTCCACTCAATCTGTGTGGTTTTTCCTCAAAAGACCATTTCAGACACTAATCTACATAGTCTTCACATGATCTGACCAAGATTATGTCTGGACTTTAAAAGAGACTGTGACCTCTGAGTTTGTTTCGGCCTTTCTTCTCAGAGTAGTCCGATAGGAAACGCCGACCTCATCTAGCTTTTAAAATATGACTGACGTGTAAAAGTGTTTGTACACACGGCTACACATCAAGCTATACATTTCCAGTATAAGCTGATCTCGCAATGTATAGGATTCCTTACAATCAGAGGTCAGTGTAAACTGGAAATTATAGCTTGATGTGTAGCCGTGCGTACAAACCTACTTACAGAAATAAAAATCAATTATCATTTATAAAACGAACAATAACAAGGTCGCCTCACATGAATACAATTTGTTTTACTCTCTTGTTTTTCTCATTGATGACATCATATTATTATTTGCAGGCTGTAGCAGTTGGGTACACACCGCTCACGGACACTTCAAAGTATTACAACACTTGGTACACAGTAGCGTTGAAGTCAAGAGAGGCGGATGTTCTTGGGGAGATATGTTTCGCGGCCGTGACGTCAGAGGAGCTTGCTGCGGAACTGGGCGTCGAAAGCGTGCCGAACGCTCGCCTCATGTTGTGGAATGATACCAAGGTTGATACGTAATATTGTTTTACTTTTTTAATATAAAGGGCTCTGCAGCTAACAACAAATAGTTTTAAGCGAAATTGCTTTTAGTTCGCTGTTGTCACAAATGATCTCTTGAAACATTATGAATTTCGGGTCTAAGAGCACAGCATGAACCAAATGTAGATTTGTGAGTAACTATCTTTTGCCCGTGGCTATGCCCCCGTTGTATAATCCCACGGGAACGTACAGCCTGATTCAAACTTTATAGCGGCTCTAAAGTACTCTACTCGCTGCGCGGTACCTCACCCTCGCCCCCGCTGACTCGTGAATTTGTTATAACTGCGCCGCGACTCGCCTCATGTTCCGAGCCGCCATATAGTTTGATTCGGCCTGTACCACCGGGAATAAACGTATCACATGTCCTAACCGAGGACATGGTCTATCCGTGCAAAATTTCATAAAAATCCGTTCAGCCGTGGTGTGAAAAGGTGACAGAGGTGAATTTTTGACTCATTGCTCAATTATGGCCAATTAATCCATTCGTGGATCTATGACAGTCGTTACGGGTCGTCAGAAGCCCGAAAGTCTGACAACCAGTCTTACCAAGGGGTATCGTATTACCCAGTAAGTGGGTTGTGGAAGTCGGATAATCAGTCGCACCATGTAAAATACTGGTATTCAGCTGCAGCCGGTTGGACTGGAAGCCGACCCCAACATTGTTGGGAAAAGGAAGAAAGAAAAATAGATTTATTTGTCACAGAAACACGTGCATACAAGAAACTAATTGAATTATATTTTCGTTCATTATCTTCTCGGTAACTCATATTTTGTAGATCAGTATGGTACGTAGCGACCAACTGGACACCTCTATTGTTTACCTTAATTCATTGTTCAATTAAAAGAAGTATAATTTTTTTAGTTCGGCTTTCCTTGTAACCAAACGGTCTTATGCTGTAGGAAAATGTGTTTTGATAACATAGGTTCACAATTTGTTTTACGTAATGTATTTTTATTTCTAACAGGAATACATATCGCGAGATGGTGACCTTCAAGCTTGGAACCATTCCTCGTTAATACATTGGGTGTTGGACAACTTCTCCCAGCCAGTGGCTAGGATAATGCCACTGTGGAGAAAAGCGTTCAATTTCCAGAGATATGTCGACGGGAATCCTATATTGATACTCTTCACGCCACTCAATCCTTTATATGAGCAACTGCCGTCGTATGCTTTGGTGAGTTTTTTATCTAAGCGAATCTTGTTTTTAGTAACACATGCCAAGGATGAAATGGAAATTATGTATGTTTGTATTATGTGAGTTTAAATGTTTGTAAAGTTTACAAACATTTAAACTCATGTGAATTTAGGGTGCGTTTACAATGTAAACGCACCCTAAATTCACACGCGAAATTCCTAGTATGGGGCACCGTTATTTAAAAAGAATAAAAAATGTGGCGAGTCTGAGTATTACTTTCACACGTTCATTTAATAATAAATAAATAAATATCGTCTGACATTGCACACAGCACCATCTAGTTCCAAGTTAAGCACTTAACTCTTAAGGCTTGTGTTATGGATACCAGATGGTTGATACACTACTTAAATACATTTTTTTTTCGTTAATACATACATATTATAAATATACATCCATGACTCGGGTACAAATGTCCATATTCATCATACAAACATTTGCCCCTACCGGGATTCGAACCCAGGACCATTTGGTTTCGCTGACTACACTTAGCCACTGTAGCCACTACACCAAACGTGTCGTCAATGATACGGCTAAGAATAACATGCTTTTTTTTAAAGCCAGTTTTACTGTACTAAGGGCTGATTTTACCAGTCAGATATCTTATATCCATGGAATAAAATTGACGTCTGACAGTTCTCGTATGGAAAAACTGTCAAAAACTCCAAAATTATTCTCAGGATGAGACTTATTCTAGGTATAAAAGTTTGGTGAAATTCGCCCTAAGGATAACAGGCGCTAATGAAAATTCAAAGCCTGTTATTCATAGTCGACTTATAAAAACAAATAAACAACTAACAACAACAATGGCTCTGCAGACGCAATTCGCGACGCACTTGTGCGAGAGACTTGAATTGTTCTGCAGAATGTCAACAATGTCAATGTCAAACCAGACACACATTTACATTTATTTAAATAAGTAATTTAAATATGCAGTACAGTCACAAGTCAATGGTAACAGTTTGACATTGAACACGCCTTTATTTCGTAACAGCAGGCCTCCGTCACTCCATGTACTTGCGCGCTATAATTACCTACCGCTCGAGCGAGCGCTCTCGGACCGTTTGCGGTCCAAATTCGGTTCCCTGCGATTGCTGTAGGATTGCGCGGTGCGAATCAATCACAACTGTACGCTTGAGCATTTAGGCACATTTTAGCATGCAGTGGTTGCTGAGGCGACGGAGTAGGCTATTATCTCAATAGGTATTGGAAATTTTCTACTGAGTGAAGTATCTGTTACGTAGTAACTATTTAGTAATCTGTGGTAACAGTAAGGGTAGTTTTCGTATTCAAACGTCACGTACCGACGCGTCGGTACGTGACGGACTCTTTCAACATCTGTTGACCAGCTCATACTATTTCTTCCAGTTACGTGAAGTAGCAATGGAATACTACAACTGTAAGAACAAGGACAGTAGCCAATGGACGTCAGAATTAGTAAAATTGCAACAAGTGCAGAGGCTGCTCTATCAACAAAAAAACTACACAAAATTCTGCAACAAGTTCAAATTCAAAAAACCTATTAGAAAACAAAGTCGTATTTACAGAAAAGGAGTAGAGTCTCAAAACAATAAATACCCATGGTATAATACTACGCAGAAAAATAGCAAGAATGGAGTATTCAATTTTCTCTTGAAAAGAGGTTTTACTATATCGAAAGCTGTTGAAAGCTCAGAGGAGAGTTCTCAGTTGCTCGCGTCGTTGGATTGGTTGCAAGAATGCAGTATGAAGGTTTTCCCGGCTGAAAGGAGTTTCTATGAACATTATGAACAATGCCAGTCATTTGAAGAAAACTTTAGTCATGAACATGACGTAACTCCCGAGATAGAAGAGTAAGTAGAACTTGAGTAATATTTCGTTGTTTTCATCATGATCATCATCATTTCAGCCGAAAGATGTCAGCTGCTGGACACCCCCTTTGGTTTGGTGGCTTCAAAATTAAATATAGACGTAAAAACTTTCAGGAACTAAAAATATCCGAAAACGCCTAATAAAATAATAGAGAAATTAACCTATTCAAGCCGAGGTCCTAATATTTTCGTTTTTAATTCTGGAATCTCTCAATTCTAAAGCTTTTGTGCATTAATTCGACAAAGTACTGAACTCCCATTTCCGAAAATCTAATCGACCCTAGGCCGATGGCGAACATTATCGAGCTTGCTTCGCTCGCTCTCGCTACTCTATCATAATCCTTAAGCTTCTTTGTATAAATGGTTATTCCCATTTCTTTAAGAATGGTGAAAATAAAACCTATCCCATTCGAGGCGAGATGCAAAAATTATCGAGCTCTCTTTGCTAGCTCTTGCATCCTACATTCTCTTAATTGTTAAGGCTTTTCGGCATAAGGCGACAAACTAGTTACACCTTGTATAAATGGACAAACGATAACCTAACATATCCGAGGTGAAGTGCTAACATGTTCGAGCTCGCTTCGTGGAGCTGAAGATGCACCTTCCTGAAAATAAACTTGCTGTCGCCCATTATTATAACATTAACACTAATTAGATGATTAACATATTATTTTTGTAAAATGCAAGATCGATAAAAGTTATTATCTATTATATATCATGTCGTAGGACTAAATAAGACATAAGTTTATGAAGTTGGCTCGCCTTCAACAGTGAACATAAAAAAAAAATTGTTGGTTATTCAATGTAATGTTAATTTATTATTAAAAAAAACAATTTTTTTCCATTAAAACAGTACGGAATTGATATCATGTCGCCATGACTGCTTGTCCTTGAAGCAAGTCTGCAGTCGAAAAATGGTTAGCTAGCATAATTTGAACCCTATTTTAATGGAGAAAAACTTGATTATTTGTTAACAATAAATCATATGCAGCGCTAGATCATATGTTTACAAATAATATAGAGTCCTCATGATATACTATTTCATTCCAGAATAGAAACCACAATGCTGCCATTTGAAGATGACCCATTGTCACCAGAGAATCTTTTACAAGACAGTGTCAAACACTTTTGTAAGGTGTATCGGTTTGCGCAGGAGTGGGGATCTCCGATCTATCCTTCGGGTCAGCCGAACATCGACGAGCGACGTACAAATGTAACGCATATTGAGGGGTTGTCGTGTGAAAGCAACTTTAGTTTACATATGATTGCAGTCGATAGTAAAAGGAACCATCACTTCGCTGAAGCACTGGGAATAGATATTACTAATAAGAAGGACATGACGGCTGTCGTTATATTGGATAGCAAGGTAAAATTAATTATTATTACACGTATTCTATTAATTTCATAAAATTTATTAAGAGGAAATTCGATCGGCCTTTATTCAATGAAAACCGATTCCTCTGAGTTTTCCATCAATAATGACATTGATGGAAAATTTGGAGGATTACATATTAGAGTAAATATATTTTTTGCGATACAAATTATTCCAACCACTGTCATGTTCCTATGTTTTGTATTTCATGGGAAATGAATAAGGTATAGGTTTTTGAATCTGAGGAATATATAAATGACTGTTTGACAGATTTTGTATAGAAAATAATTATGTCAAACCGCCAATTTATTCGTAAGATAAAGACGATTGAAAAATAAGCCCTTCATTAACATTTCCACAGCACGAAAGTCAGTACTTATTATCGGGGGACTACAACGCGAAGTCAGTCAGAGAGTTTATAGCGAACTTTACGAATAAAGATCTAAAGCGTTCGCTGCGGTCGCACGTGTACGAGACGGCACATACGCACTATTTCGGCTCCGAAGGTGCTTCCGATCAGATGGGCATCAGCAATAGTTCTGTGTACATTGAAGATCTTACTTCGAGAAGCTTTAGAAGAATGGTGAAGACACCGGGCACCGTGAGTATTACAATAATTATTTTATCTCATACTAGCTTCGCCCTCGTGGACGTCAGAAATTATCCCACGGGAATGTATTACGGGTAGAATTGTAATTTTAATTTTATTTTTTTATAATATGAGACAACAGCCACACAAGGTCTTCAAGTCCCGAACTAGGCACAGCCTGTACTACGGTAACCTGATGACTGATATACATACTTATATACATATACACACCCAGACACAGGTCAACCAGACATGTTCATGCACACAAATGTTTGACTTGTCCGGGGATCGAACCCGGGACCAGCGGCTCAGAAGGCAGGGTCGCTACCAACTGCCATCCATCCTTCACGGCTCGGTTGGCGCAGTAGTTAAGCCATTGACTGTTGCACTGTCAATCGCGGGTGGTTCGATACCCGTACGGAACAAATATTTGTATGACCTACGAGTAGTTGTTCCGGGGCTGGCTGTTTGTGTATGTGAGTTTAAATGTTTGTAAACGCACCCACAATACAGGAGAAATTCCTAGTGCGGGGCAATGTTTAAAAAAAAAAAGAAGATCATGGTGTATCTGTGTACCACACATAGACTTAGAGTTACTTTCGCATTTATAATAATATAGTAAATATGGATAGTATGGATTGCGGGTTATTGGGTTTTCGTAAAAAAAAATCGCCCACTGTTTGCCTGTCAGTACTGAATGGGCTAACAATATCCGTTGGCGCTAAACCTAAGCCTCTACCAAGCCTCGACGTAGACCGAAAGCGAGCTCATTGTAAATGATTTTCTGATGACATTGAATAGTACACCTTATTATCAGTGTCATAAAGTGCAAAATACAAACATTGATGTTGACGCAGACATCAATCAGCTTCTCGGGTATCCTTAGCGGGCTCGATGATAAGAAACTGGTTCAATTATCTACCTGGGCACTTATGAACCGTCAGTATCTAGGTGCATTGTTCCAATTAGTTGTTTCTGGAGAAGAGCCGGCAATTAACTCCACGGTTACTCTTTTAAAAATAATTGGCTTTTACAATGTTTAGAAAATAACAAGTTGTTAGTACAAATTGTCACAAGGGTCGTATTAGCAGTTTTATTATTAATATTTGAATGTCGATAAGAGTTATTTATGATACTAGTGCGGTAAGTTGGTTTTTACAAACGAGTAGACGAATGTAAAGTCACGAGTTTGTAAATACCAATTTCCGCGCGTGTGTCATACGACGTTTTTCAACACATTTGCGAGAAAACAGAGCAATGAAACAAACTTTTGTTCATAAAAATATCAGTCAGAAAGTCGCAACAATAACAATCTTTGACGTTTCTAATATGAAAATGGCGCCATTTCCAAATGGCGCTACGTGCGCGTGGTGAAAATTAGAATCGCAAAAAGTCGAATCGCAATAGTCGAGTCGAAAAGCATCTTTCGTCTCATTTTCTCTTTAATACTAAAGTGAGATAAACGTATTGAGCAAAAGCGCTTCCAAGTAGGTTCCATCATTCAGCTTATTTATTCTCGTAATTTGAAACTCCTTGGTGGAATTCTTATATATTTTTTTATAGTAGGTAATTAAAAAAAAACGGTAAAGAAAACGCACGGCGCTATACAACGAAGGGGGCGGTAAAACATGTACTTAGGTGAGAGTACCTATTTTACCGCCCGTTCCGTTGTATGGTGCGTAATTTTTAACTTTCGAACAATGTATACAGGCTTCGTAAGTGCATTTTTTTGAGCAAATGTGTTGAAAAAGTATAAAACGAACTAGCTCTTGCTCGCGTGTTTATCTGCGTGTATTTTTTTTTTCATAATTTTTTAATACAAATATGTAAGATGAAAAGTAGCTAGTAGTAGGCTACCTGTCTGCGAAATTTGAATTCCAATAATTTGATGTAGAAGAGTGTCCATGGAGGTTCTTGCCCGTTCTTCTCCATAGGAACTTACTACGCTTTTGGAATGGGCAACTTGCGTCATCTTTCTGACTGTCCGAATTCTTGACAGTTCAAAAGGGTCTGTAATTGGTTTAATTGAAATAAATGCTTCGAATTTGCATTCATGACGATCCGTTCAGTGGTTAAGGCCTGAAAAGGTAACAGACAAACAGACAGTAACTTTCGCATTTGTAGTATTAGTATGGAGGATGTTCACGAGCTAGTATATTCCCACAGATGACTCTAGTAGCGGTATGCGGAGGCGCTTGCAGCGCCGCGACGACCCGCGCGCTGTGCGCGGCGCGGCGCCTGCTGTGGGCGTGCGGCCTGCGCATGCGCGTGGCGCGGCTGGACGCGCTGCGGCACGACCTGCCGTGGCACTACACCGTGCACCACTACCCCACGCTGCTAGTGTTCCCTGCACGCAGGTAACCAGTGTTGCCAACCCCATCCTAGAGTAAAACTACATACATGCTTAAAAAAAGCTATAGAAAACTGTAAATATTAATTAAAAAACCGTAAAATCTACAGCTTTTTCTTATTTTGTATTATTTAATAGTAGTTATAAATAAAACACGTATGGTAAAATAATTATTTAAACAAAAAAATCAATTGATCATCAAACTTTTAATCAGATTAACGAAATAAACTTGAAAATAAAACATGTAATATAACAATCATTATAATACACATAGATTTAGTAATACTACTAGCATTAGATTGGCAATGCAAAAGAGAAACAGCTTAGTCTAAGCGTACGTTAGAGGGAGATAGATAGTCGAGACCATTCACGTACACGCTATCGGCATATAGCGGCCGACGTCAGTCGTGACGAAATAAATCCCGCTTATTTCACAAAATTTCAGGTTTTAAAGTGTTTAGTAGACGTGATTAATAATGGTTACGAGTGCAATACCTAGATGTAACTCATCTAAGAAATAAACCCACAGAATTATTAATTTCACACGTAAACATAACTCGTTTTATTTATGTCTTGAAAAGAATTAGACAAACAGTAAACTGTGATACGGCAATGCTGGCTTACCATGGTTATGTAGCATCCGTACTTAGATACGGCATTGTAATATTGGGTAACTCAGTAGATTTTGACAGGGTTTTTAAAGCTCAAAAAAAATGTATCCGAGCAATTTGTGGAGCTCACTTTTTAGACAGCTGTAAGCCACTATTTCAAAAACTTAATATTCTACCTTTGCCGTGTTTATATATTTTTGAAATAATTATGTATTTTTGTGAAGAGAAACTATAATCTATTTGATACTAACACTGACAGGCCAAATAGCCGAACAAGGCATAAAGACAGGCTTCGGCTGCCACCAATAAAACTAAAATTATTTAAGAAAAATGTATACTGCATGTCTATTATTATTTACAATTATTTACCAAATATTCTTCAACACCTACCGCTGACATTGTTTAAAAAAACACTTTTCAAACTATTAGTATTTAAAAGATATTATACCATTAAGGACTATTTAGAAGACAAGTTAATAGAATCTGTAATTTGTAAGTTAGATTAATAATCAACATCGCCGATTGTGAATACATTTGCACGTCATGTTATGGCAGGATATGCTGAAACAAACTTACTGTAACACCTTATGTACCATATTCTAGCAAATAAATATTTTAATTTGATTTGGAATGTTTAAGGTTTCTATCACATTTTTCTACAAATACCGCTGTTTTTTAGGTACCAATTAAATGAATTAGGAATCACAACTGCGCAACAATCATTGTCTCAAATTAAAGATAATATATTGATGTCCATATTGGCCCTATGAAAATTGTATAGCCTCATACAGAATTTTCACACAAATACGCTTTCACCACGATTTAAAATATCTTTATGCATTGTCTACTCGCGGTTTGTCATTCTGCGCTCAGACGCGCCCTAGGAAGCACGGATGTATCGCTTTCTTGTAAAAAATAAATACGATCAAAATATTAATAAAGTGAGTGCTGCCGTGCTGTCAATTGTGGTTAGAAAACCTTGATAATCGTGAAAGTATCTTCTCGAGAACTTGACATAAAGTTCTCGCTAGGAGAATATTCTCGAGAGTTTACGATCAATATTCAGCTGATTGTGGCAATATTTTCGTAAAGAATATCAATTTATAATTTGTTTTTTAACAGGCGAGGTGAGGCTGACAGCCAGTCGTACCCGGGCGAGGAGCGCGTGACGTCAGCAGGCGCGGTGGCGCTGGCGCTGCGCTCGCTGGCCGCGCCGGAACACATGCGCGTGCGCCTCGCGCTGTGCTCAGCCGTACAGGTACACACCGCGTACACTAACACTGTCAGTCGTATTGGCCGGGACGCGCTATACAGCAAATATCATGTGTCATGAAATAAAATTATAAGGCGTAAACTGTAATTTTCAAAAAACTTAAAAAAAAACCATTGGTTAGCTTAGAGCTCACACCTTAATACAGACGAGTTGTTTTTAATCGTTTTTAATAATAATATTTTTTTTCCACAGGAGCACATCGAAAAAACGACATGTTTAAAAGATATAAAAGAACATGTGACATCGGTCATCGGCAGGAACCTTAAATACTGGCGACAGGTTGAAAACAGAGAGCTCAAAGAAGCTTTATTTAGAAGACTGCAACACTTACGCACGCTTGCGTTGGACTTAAGTTTATTTCATGTAACTGATCTCAGTGCAAATAGTGTTAAACAGACATCGCTATCGAATACCCTTGGTATATTATCGAAGAACTGGGACATAGACTCAGTGTTAAGAAAAAATGCAACTGTCACATCACTACGAAAAAGGAGTTGATATTAGATATCACTTTGTAAATAGTGTACATTGCTCATATAGAAATATGTAACTCTGTTATTTATTTTTGAAGCCCGAAGTACTAATAAACGTTGAAAACAAAGATATTTTATTTGTTTTTTTTATTATTTGATGTTTCACATCTAATGCGGCGGGCCAGCAGGCGTTCGCAACCACAGAAAATATATACCCTGATGTTCGTAACTCACTTCCCACTCGGCTCGGTAATCTCCCCTCTCTCTCACCGCGCTGAGCTCGTTCGTATACCTATAGCGTATGAAGTGTCGATGTTTCACATCTGCCAGGCGTCCCGCGACGGTTAAATTTTTATTTAACCAATTATGTACACACATAAAAACAGACATGAAGAATGGAACAAAAAATAAATACAAAGATGATGCTTATTTTTTTTTAAATCTTCCAACATGCCCGCGATCACAGAGTGCTATTATATACAGGTATGGATAGCACATATGATAAAAAGAGATGTAGATACAGCGAGTAAGAGTAGAAGAGAAAATAAAATATATAAATTAAAAGATTCATTTATTATAAAATATATACTTAATACTTAAATACATTGTTACGTTGTTTTTTTACCACTGGTTGGCATTCCAAATGTCATTCAGTGACACGTCAGTTTCTGACAGTTGGAGGCAAAAAAAAAAATACGCAGTATCGATATTAGTTAATTTTAACATATTGAATGGTAACCATCGAAATAATATCGTATAGACCAATCCTTATTAATATTCAGCTTTGATTAAAATTCTTAACGGCCTTTATATAACCGTAAACTGAAGTAAAATTCTAAAATCGTAAAATTTCTGCGGGCCGGGTGAGTGTACGAGATCTCCCTCTCCCTTTCCGCAGCCTCCTGCGAGACGACTGTTTCGCAGAAGGAAACCACCGCGTCCCAGGACTCGTCACTGCCGAACTTCGACTCGACTACGGCCGGCAGCGACAAGTCACTGCCTACTTCTGAGATGAGGGCACAGCGGGGCTCCACCCAAGCGGCACACTCTGCCAGCGTATGCCGCGCCGTGTCCTCCCGGCAGTCGAATGGTAGAAAGCCTCGATCATCTCGAAGTTCAGGCAGTTGGGTCAAGGGCCTGATTCAGAAGGCAGTACTCCTCGATACGGCTCGCATCGTGTGGAGGTTCCTGTCTCTGAAACCCTTACCACCGGTAGCTTGGACTCTGCTTCCTACACCGGTTGACCACAATTTTTTATATTTTTAAATGCTTTGTATACATATTCTCCCTTATCATGCATCATGCTCCCTTAGATGTCAATGCTTGCGGTAGCGTCGGGGGTCGGGTTGCCTCCTTCCCTCAAATATGGCGAGGGGGGTAATGGCAGATCTTTGCGTTATGCTCGTGAACGGGTGCTGCTTGTGGTGACAGGTCATCTTGCTGACTATGATAATAATAATAATAATCTTTATTACGATACACACAAGATTCATGATACACAAAAAACAGATGTACAAAATAGCAAGGTATATCTACATAAATCTACACAGGTTATGTAACCCTGTCTCCTAAACGAGATAGTCCTGTATCTTAGGAGACAGTGTTAGGCCATACAGGGCAATCAGTCATGTTACATGTAGGTATAGCAGCAGCCAGGGTATATAGCGCAAGGGTGATTAAGTAATACATTGGTGTTTGTGTGGCGGTGTGTAAATGTGTTTGAGTGTAGTGTGTGTGTGAGTGAGTGATCATAAGTATGTGTAAGTGTGTGAGTGGTGAGTATGGGAGTGAGTGCGTACCTCTACGGGTGCGTGTGAAAGAGAGTGAGCGGATGCAAGGATAAGGATTGGTAGATGAGTGGGTGATCGTATGTTGAGTGTGAGTCGGGTAGAGTAATGAATTAATGATTGTTGGGATTATTCTATGAAAGTAAGTAAAGACTCCGTGAATGCATAGTCTTTTTGCAGTAGCCATTCGGTCAGTTTGTTTTTCAGGTTATGGGAGTTTAGATCTATTATTTTTATTTTATTATTGATATTCTTGTACAGATAGAAACCAAGAATGTAAAATTGGTGCCGGGCGAAAGTGGTTCTGTGCTGGGTACTGGGGATGATTAGAGTGGGGATGTTTATTTATTTATTATTTATTTATTTAACACCCTAAGCACACAAATGTACAGAGGCGGACTTAATGCCATAGGCATTTTCTACCAGTCAACCTTTGGGTGATGCAGAGACAAACAGTGGCAGGTGCAGTTTATAATGATATTTTAGGATTAGATAATTCCGGTCCGGAGGTGGGAGGTACTTATGTATCCTTAGTATTGCCTTGAACACAAAGAGCTGCCGCACTGTTAGCACTTTGCAGTCGGCATAGAGTTCAGAAGTTGGGTATCTAACAGGTTTTTTAGTCATAACTTTTAGTATTGCTCTTTGTGCTCTTTCTATTTTAAGAAAAAGGGTTTCAGCTGCACCACCCCATGCAGTTATACAGTACCCGAGTATAGATTGGCAGAGGGAGTAATAGACCATCTTCAACGTGATACTATCGGCAGAATCTCTGAGGGACTTGAAAATGTGGATTAGACGCATAGTTCTTGAGGTAAGGGTATCAATTTGCTTGTCCCAAATTGCATATGTAAGCGGGCACACCCTCTATGCCTGGAGGCTTTTTATTATGTATTAAGTTCTGTTTACGTTTTTATTATTTATTTCTGCTTGAGTATAGTTTTAAATATTGGCGTGTGCTAGCTGACATATGGCAAATAATTTTAATGTTTTTGTGTTTCGTAATGTTAATTACTTATTACTGTATCCAATCTTGAATCCAGTTCTTCTAACTGAACAGACAGCCGTGTTGGTGGGGAGTTTGTTCCGCCACTTCTTCTTCCCAGCGGGCGTTTTGAGGGGACTGTCTTAAGTGATTTTGACGTTCAAAAGGTGCTGATTCTCAGCCCAGTTGGAATAAATGACTTATAATTTTGATTTAAGAAATATAAAAAAAATATATATAAGTGGAACTAAATAAATAAACGTAATTATAATGTAATTTATAGAACATAGATACATACGCAACTATGACGAAGTGGAAGGATAGTGTTCTTGCACTCTTCTTTTAAATATTACAACACTTTGGCAGTCCCTAATGTCAAGCAAAAGTGAATTCCACAACCGAACCGTGTACACAGTGAAGGAATACGAGTAGAGGTAGATGGAATGGGGAGCGGGCTTAATGAGGTTTCTAACATACGACCGACAAGCGCATCAAAGACGGGCGTAGGAAAAGCGTTCCCGGAGATAGGATAGGATTAATATTTATAACCTATGAATCTATACCAATATTATAAATTCGAAAGTAACTCTGTCTGTATGTTACCTTTTCACGCCTTAACCACTCAACGGATTTCGATAAAATTTGGAAAGGAGATTTAGGGCATCCTGGGGAACGACATAGGCTACGTTTTGTCCCGGTAGCACGTTCCCGTGAGATAATATAATTTCCGACATCCACGCGAGGAAAACCGCAGGTATAAGCTAGAATTTTATAAATATGTCAATACTATTTGGCATTTACGTTCATATCCTGAAAACGCCTGATCACAAACTAACAAAGTTAAACAAGTCTAGTCGTCCAAAATAATTTATTCAGTCATTCTCGCTACATCTTTTATTCAGAACTCGACATCTCTTCCGTAGAAAGAAAGCGTGTTTTGTTTGGTACTGCTTCGCCAGCCGCGCACCACGCTCAGTATCGTTGCCACAGACTTCTTTACGTACAGACCTGGCAATTGATAAACGAACATAATTTAAACTTGAAATCATTTTGGTTTATGTCATTGATCATGACACGCGGTTTCAAAAAGTTTGCTAACAGACTGTCAAACTAATGTGCTATACGCTACAAGGATAATGTCAATGACTAAAGACTAACAGCCTCACAAATAAACGTGGTATAACATCTATACTCGAGAATTAACTAAGAACAAGCAAAATGTCTACAAATAAACAAAGAATATCTTATACCAAATATAGCGTTGACATTTCTATTGGTACAACTGTTATTCCGAAGTTATTCCCGCCTTCACCCTTGTATAAAGCTAGTAGGTATAACCATATAAATACCACGGTTTGTTTTTACGCTCATTTTGATTACAATGGAATTAAATGCAATAGAAGAAGTAGAACAAGTAAATAACATGATAGCTCTAATGCAGGCTCAAAGAAAAGGTAAAGTATTAAAAAAAGGGAAAATCCTTTTGATTTATATAGCGATGAGCAGTTTTTTTTTTTTTTAAATAAATGTTGCCCCACACTAGGAATTTCTCCTGTATCGTGGGTGCGTTTACAAACATTTAAACTCACAAACACAAACAGCCAGACCCGGAACAACTATCTGCAGGTCATACAAATATTTGTTCCGTGCGGAAATCGAACCCGCGACACGCAGCGCAGCAGTCAATCGCTGAACCAGTGCGCCAACCGTGCATCAAAAAAAAAACCGGTTAAAATATCGATTTCTAAAGGTGGTAAAAGAGTTTTAGACCAATTATTTGGTATTCTCTCAATATGGACACGCGCGGAGGTGGATTATCTTCTGCTCTGCAAATACTGACTACTTTGAGGTAGGTACTGGGGAAGTAATCAGGTAAGATCTTTGACCTACTCATACTAGTAATTTTCTATCTGTTGTATCAGTCCTGCTCCGTTATCGTTTCTTATTCATCCCTTCCAGATGCAAGATGATGCTGCGGACATTCATTATATTTCTTTATTAACAAAAATACATTGACTAAGACAGTACGCAAGGAATCGAACGAAACGGTCGAGAACTCGAGAAACGTCAAGTTAACTCAAGTTGACAAATGGATGGATACAGTTGTTATAGACGAAATTCATTTTTTTTAAGAAGTTTCTCTTTGTTCGCGCTGTTGCCAAATGGTGCATCTTGACATAACGGAAGAATTTTTATACCCGAGATATACCTGGTTTATTTGTAAAAAAATATTCTCGACATATTCTTAATTTATTACTGGTATAACTATACTTGACATAAGAATGGAATAGATGCGATATAACACATTTTTATTTGTAAGGCTGTAAGAGAGGACATGAACTAAAAGATCTATATAAATTATACATTATGGAAATATCATACGATTCTATACAGAAATAAAAAAATATACATGCTTCTTTCTAACTTATGCAATTCTGCAAGTGTCAAAAAGAGAAAACCGTATTTTGTCAGTTTTCTAAAATTGCAATATTGAAGTATGACGTCACGGAAGCCCTGCCCATCGGCCGGTTCGCCATTTTAGATTTTTAGTTTCTGGTTTTGAGTACTTCTCAGAGTGTACATGAAGTGTCATTTGGCGTTATCGTGCGACTAAATATTAAGTTTTTTTCCATTTTGAGAACATTTTGAGTGCTGTAAATTTGACTGAGGCTGTCTGTGATAGAGGAAACCATGCCTAAGTGTTGTGTGAGGGGCTGTGGCTCGAATTACAGTAAAAAAGCGCCTCTGATATCCCTGCACAAGTAAGTCGAAAGAATTCATAGATTATTAAGTTTCCTATATAAATTTATACCAATTTCTAGTCTCAATTCATGTTTATTACTGTTCGGTCATAGATTATTGCCTATTCATAGTCTTTCGAACGATATATTTCCTTATTTTGGTTTTGTTTACTACGTATTTCTATTGACAAATATAGTGTTGTGATTGTGTAATTTGCACAACGAATCGATTTTGCATCGATAAAAACCAAATTTCGTTTGAATATTTAGCATGAAAGAATATACACATTTATGTTAGTTTGCGTGTTTTGTTTGTGTTTTTAGGTTACCAAAAAATTATAAACTTAAAAGTAAGTGGCTTGAATCATTGGGTCAAGAAAATATCGACTCCAGCCAGGATAAAGTATTTGTTTGTTCACTACATTTTGAAGAGTCTTGTATTAATAGAAGTCTTGATATAGTGAGACTTCACGACAATGCAATACCGACAAGGCCCCCTAAGGTAAATTATCACATTTTCATTGTAAGCCTACATTTACCCATATATTCGAAAATAATGTTGGAGCTGATGAAGATTGTACAACCTATCTTTGCATTGTATAAATTCAATCTCTTAGTATTGTATAATTGCATAGCACATGTGTGAGCACTATGTACCCACTATAAAGGTTACTGGGGTCGTCTTTCATTGACTTGAATGTGCCCTGGCGGCTGAGAGTATGTCATGCTCACTCAAATGTGTCGCTGGTGGTGGCGTGTGTATTGGATCATTGAGTTCCCTTCAAAATGGTTGAGCTGAATGGTGCTGATCCATACGTCATGTTCGTGAACGGGCGCCGTCAGTAGGCACTGGTCATTTCTTAGCTGCCACGGCTTATTTTAATTCCATAATTGTTTTTATCTTTTTATTACGGACGCTTTTAACGTGCACGTGTTTCTACATCGTTCTCACATGTATAATTATTATTACAACATGAATGATGTAACCACTTTTTTGTAACAATATTTTGATTTAAAAGAGTGTCCATGGAGTTTCTTGCCCGTTCTTCTCCATAGGTACAGACGCCAGCAGGTCAAGCTACCCGAAACTGTCAAATTTTCCCAATCAACCTTGAACCTTAATGCTTTAGCGATAAAGTTGAAAATCTATTAAAGAAATTTGACAGATTGTAGTAGCTTGATGTGCTGGCGTCTGTACCTACTACGCTTTGGAATGGGCAACTAGCTTCATCTTTCTGACTGACCGACCCCTTGACAATTCAAAAGTGCCTGTAATTGGTTTATTTGAAATAAATGCTTTGAGTTTGAGTCATAATACATTATTATTTCCCTGTACATTTATTGTAGACAGGCAGACTTTATTGTATTTCACATTATTGGTGTACTTAATACTAATTACAAACTGATATTATTGTATCTATTTGAAATAAAACGGTTCTCCCATTAAATGCATAATATCGATTTCTGTTGTTTTATTTTGTTAATAATCGGTGTAGTTTTGAATTCCTTGTTGCAGTTTAATTTACTCTTCTTCTAGCTTGATTATCACGAGCAACTATTAATCATAGAGTAAATAATATCAAGTACAATTAATTTTAAATGAACCGCCAAATTGATGATTTTTGCAATTTTTCAGTCAGATTACGCAACAACAGGCTTTTTTGTACTTAATCCATAATGCGACGTCCTAGAATGAGAATCGAATAACACCCTACTTACCTACTATCTACTTAAAATCAAAAACCTTATTTTAATGTATGTGATTTCGATTAATCGATTTGTAATCAACACGATGAACAAAATCATTGCAAAGAATGAGCAGAGGACAACACTAGGTAATGGGCGGAGCCTACGCCATTTTACTTTCCACGCGCGCACGCGATACGATCTTTTAGTTCATGTCCTCTCTTATTCTTTAGTCATTGGATAATGTGGCGCGTGACCACAATCGGAACTAACGTTGCATCTAGTTTTTTTGAGATTGACAACAAAATAACTTCAACAAGCTTTCAGAATCCAGGGGGTTCACCGAGGTTTACTGAGATACAGCCTTCGAAGTTCATTAGCAAAATATATCTAAATTACATAATATAGGTACTATATTTAATGCCCACTATTTCGTTTAACTGTCGGATAAAATACGCACGGAGTTTGCTAGTGTCTGTGAAGTTAGGGAACATTTCGTGGTACGGCTTGAGGAGAAACACGAGGTCGATGCCCACCACACCGGTAACGTAGTCACTCAGTGTGCCTGCAACGCGTCCGTCGTTACTGCTTTGGTGGACCTGAAAATTATACACTATGTTTTCCCAGAATGGTTAGGTAGAGGTTTACCTATACTCTCATTTCACCAGTTATGTTTATGCCCCATGTAATAATAGGTGACGGTCGAACCATTAACGATTAACAAGCACAAACAGACTTCCTCTCATTTCGCCAGTTATTTTGAAGTCTCATGTAATAAGTGACGGTCGAGTCATTAATGGGTACAAACAGACTCCCTCTCATTTCGCCAGTTATGTTTAAGTCTCATGTAATTAAGTGACGGTCAAGTCTGTGACGTTGAAAAAATCAATAATTAAAGCAACTAGTAGCGACACCTTTCGTGGGTCAGCTCAAGCTCGTAGGATTATGGTCTTGTGAAATTGTGTCATGCGAACTAATTACATGTTTATTAATTATTTGAAATAAATAAACATGAGGACATAATTTCCCACATTCTATTAACAAACAATTGTTTAAATTCGAAATGACTAGGTACTAGATGAGAATTCTATTTAGTCTGTGGAAGAGGAACTCCAAGGACATCGATTGAGGGTCCTGTAAAAATAGGTGAAAGGTTTTTTTTGCCCTCATGGCGTGACAACGAGGAACACGCTTCGGGAGAGAGACCAGTTCTGGGATAACCTGCAGACTGTGTCCTAATAACCCGATGGGTTTTCTATAAGTCCAATCAAACCTACTACCTAATAAAAAACCTAAAAGACGACCTACCTAAAAGAGCTAGGGCTCTTTTTTAATAGCTCTAATGCGAGGATAGACGCGATGCCTTGGTGTAGCCCTGTGGTCAGATGATTTGGAATTGATCCAGGTGCGGGCAATTTAGAGGCAAATCCTTGAGGTGTGGCCATCTGTTATTCAAGAAGGCCATACTGAACCGGATTCCGGTAAATAAGGAGAAGCTCGCCACTCCAGGTAACAATAGCGTCACCGTCTACACCCGTACGCTACGTCAATCGTGTGAACACAGGCATTATCCTGTGTTTGTCTCCAAGGGTCTTGGTCCCGTCATTTGAAGGGAATATGCTGAGAGAACATTGAGTTTAAACTAAATTGTTATAATTTAACTTATGAGAGAGTTAGGCCTTTTGTAAGAACTAGGTAGTAAGACCAGTTGTTATAAATTATTGTGTCTCGGCTAGCTTTACATAAGCGATATTTTCCATATATGACCGCAACCATAATAGGTCGATACTTATTCGATTGAGCTAGAAGTTATAAAGCAGTTCATCTCACGTACTCATTATAGCGACTCTGAGTTATTGTCTTAGTCTCATTGCAGGTGTGTACCCCGACACAACTAGGAACGGAGACCTAGTTTTGTCAGAGTGAACACCTAAGTGTGTGGGAAGGGTTTGGTTAGTGGCTCGCCACAATTGATGTTTTTGTACCTTGATTTTCTGTGTATTACAATAAACTTTGTATTGTGAAAGAAGGTACTTGTTTAATTGAATCTTTCCCGTATAGCTTATACCCTATAAATTTACTTTAGCACGGTGGTAAGTAGTATAATACATTGTTGAAACCAGCAACATCTTGTTTTCTAAAGATAACACATAAACTATTTTTACCGGGTTACAAGTCATTAACTGGCACAGACTCGCTCTCATTTCGCCAGTTATCTATAGATCCCATGTAATAAGTGTTGGTCGAGTCATTAACTGGCACAGACTCCCTCTCATTTCGCCAGTTATCTATAGATCCCATGTAATAAGTGTTGGTCGAGTCATTAACTGGCACAGACTCCCTCTCATTTCGCCAGTTATCTATAGATCCCATGTAATAAGTGTTGGTCGAGTCATTAACTGGCACAAATAAACTCCGGGCTGCTACTGATAAATTCCAGATGGAAAAACGCAATACCTAACACTTTTCCCAACCCGGGTATCAAACCCAGGATTTCAGTCTCAGCAGTCGCACTTGCGACCACTAGACCACAACGAGGCAACCAGCCGGTATTATTTATAGACCTAGCCTTACGCCTTAAGTGACTTTGGTCACACAGTCTTTTATCTTTACCTATAGGGTGCCGAGTTCAGATTTCCAAGTGAAAAAGACAGCATTTGTACCTCGTACAGTCGACCATCCGGCAAGCGAGCTTGTCTGGCCGCGTATTCGCCGATCTCTTGTAGAGTGCGGTAGTTGCTCGGTGTCCGCAGCGAGTAACGCCATGGATATAGGATGTACTCCTAGAACATAATGTATAAATAGGTACTAGGTTATATGTTTTTGATTTAATACTTCTCACGTGTATCAAACAACGAATATGAGAAAACTTAGTTCATGTCGTCGTAAAAATATTAGCCAGATAGTAAGTTGATAGCGGTATGGTGGCAACGTATATGTTACGAATACCTCCGCAGGTCTCTCCCGATCTTTGGGCTAACGTCCGGTTTCTGGAACGAAAATCAACACAAACATTAGCTAACAAAATGTCAAGCGAGTGTATTGCGGGTTGTAGGCGTGCGTATTGTTTAAATGAATTAAGTATAAACATCCAATCGCACCACTTGACTGGCGTTTAATTTTGACGTGTCGATAATTACCCGACTACGGTAAAGCCAAAGCAGGGTTACGATTTTAACAGGCTATGCTCATAAATTACTCGTTGTATTTCGAAAAACGAGATCTCGTTGGAAGCGTCATGTTGTTCCGCGGGTTATAGACTACTTATATGACGTCACATAAATTCTAACATGGCTGCTTACAGCGGATGTAAAGTGGTAAGAAAAATATATTGTATATCGTGCTTGGTACCTATCTAATGAAAGGTCTTAAAGAGTACTTTCTGAAAATATATTGGTTACCTATAATAATGTCATACATAATCCTCAAATAAGAATAAAACAAAAAAAAAAAAACACTCACGATTGCTTTCAATAACACTAAGCCTTCTAAAATGTTATACAGGGTGTTTGGTAGATGGGTGCAAAGCCGGAAGGGGGTTATATCTTAGACCATTTAGAACTTATTAAGCTAAACTTGTCTTAGACGAAGTCTGTTCCCTGTATTTTTTTTTTAAACTGTAAGGTTTTTAACAATAATACCCATTTTTTTTCAATAAATCGTTAATAGTGTCCAGTAAAAGCTGTTATGTTATTATTTTTTATTTATGTAATGTGTGATTACTCAAACAAAATTATTCCCAAGCATCTGTGTCATCAGAGAAACATTCTACGTAATATTCAAGTTTAAGAAAATTTTAAAAATCTAGAAAATGTTTTGATTACGGCATAATAAAAAAATAAAAAAAATAGCCTGAGTTGTTCGAACCTTTTTAAAAACATGCTTGGTTAGTGCCCTTTCTTTTGAGGTACTATTTACGCAGATGTCTCATCAACTCTTGGAATTAGGATGTACAAAGCAAATTGAGTATGAAAATTGTTATTTTCGAACAGATCAATAAAACAACATTTTTGTTAAAATAATTTATTTTTCATGTTCAAAATGTTGACCGCGGTTTCTTATACAAGCGCGTGCCCGTCTTCTCACTTCTGTAGCCGTGACTTTTAATTTCATCTCCTGCTTCATGACTTGAAAAGCCGTTTGGATTCTTTCTATTAATTCTTCTTTAGTTGAAATTTCAACGTGCGTGTAGACGAGCTCCTTGGCCCATCCCCAAACGAAAAAATCCACAGGAGTTAAATCGGGTGATCGAGGTGGCCAAGGGATGGGCCCGTCTCTGCCAATCCAGCTCTCTGGGAAACAATTATTTAAATGTTCTCTCACGTTTAGGGTCCAGTGTGCTGCACAACCATCTTGTTGAAAAATCAGTGGTCTTCTCATTGCCAATATTAGTATTTCGGTCTCGCCCAGAAGCTCTGGGAGATAGTTTTGGAGGAATTCCAGGTAATTTTCTCCATTTAAATTATCTGGCAGGAAGTGGGGACCAATCAACGTTCGGCCGATTACTCCTGCCCACACGTTAACTGAAAATTTCCTTTGGAACGACACTTGCTTCTTCCAGTGTGGATTGTTCTCCTTGTCGGTCCATCGATGAAGATTATGAAAATTGGTAATCCCTTCTTTCGAAAATGTTGACTCATCGGTCCATAATTATGGATTTTAAAAACCATGCATCTTCAATGTCACTATTTAACAAAAAGCGATAGAACTGAATCCTCCGTGGGGGATCTTCATTTTCCAAACCTTGTACACCCGTGCCGTGGAAAGGATATTTGTTTTCTCGATGCATCGTATTCCACACCTTCCATACCGAAATGTTGAGATTTCGAGCTACTACTCTGACGCTCGTAGTAGGATCTGCATCAAAAGCTGCAATAATGTCTTCCTCGATACTTGGGTGATGTCTTCCCGGATTGAGTCCAGTTTCCGCGTGATGGATTCCAACTTCAGAAAGCCGATGAAATGTGTTGTAAAACACTCTGACATTAGGTAATCTGCGATTCGGATATCTCTCTTGGTACATCCGTCGCGCCAAAGATCCATTACCGTCAGCTCTGCCATACATGAAGACGATATCCGCATATTCTTCATTCGCAACACCTTAAACACCACCAAAATCAACACGTGAAGGAGCGTACAACCTCATGCGGTGAATTGTGTAAACACGAATTTGCAATTAAAATGTCTAGTCACAAGGGCAGTCGTTACTTGACTAACTGAGGGTCCGAAGATGTGACGAGTCCACCCGACTACTCGGGTACTAGTATTAGTGTAAATAAATAACGACTTTACATCCTCAGCAACTAAGCTGATTTTTATCAGTTATCAGTTCTAACAAAAAAACAATAGTGCATTAGCAAAAATGTTGCATTATTTTGGTCTGTTTAAAAATTAAATATTCGACCTCAATTTGCTTTGTACATCCTAATTCCAAGAGTTGATAAGACATCTGCGTAAATAGTACCTCAAAAGAAAGGGCAATAACCAAGCATGTTTTTAAAAAGGCTTGAACAACTCAGGCTATTTTTAAATTTTTTTATTATGCCGTAAACAAAACATTTTCTTGATTTTTAAAAGTTTCTTAAACTTGATTATTACGTAGAATGTTTCTCTGATGACACAGATGCTTGGGAATAATTTTGTTTGAGTAATCACACATTACATAAATAAAAAATAATAACATAACAGCTTTTACTGGACACTATTAACCATTTATTGAAAAATAAATGGGTATTATTGTTAAAAACCTTAGAGTTTCAAAAAAAAATACAAGGAACAGACTTCGTCTAAGACAAGTTTAGCTTAATAAGTTCTAAATGGTCTAAGATATCACCCCCTTAAGGCTTTGCACCCATCTACCAAACACCCTGTATAAGTAGGCTGCTTAACAAATCATAGGTATCAAATTCCATTCATTTTTTACCTACACAACCTCAATGAACCCTTACATTAAAATAATAAAAAAATAAGTTTTAAACTGAACCACAACTACGACAAAGACAACATAACATCGGTTTTCGGTGGTAAAACACCATCCTTATAACCACCATCGGTGGTGCGACAGCACATCAGCTCGACGTACAGTCGACAGAACTGTATAACCTGATGGTTATACGAAACTGTCAAATTTGTCCAAATGATTTTAAACCTTAATATGCAGAAGGTTAAGTTCAAAATCGAATGAGAAAATTTTACATTTTGTGGAAACTTAGAAATAAAGAAAAATTGTTTATTCTTCTTTATACTTGACCTGCTGCTGTATGTACGTTAGTGCGACTGATTGTTTTCTCATCAAACGATGAGTTGCCGGTGTTGGGTTTTGAGAACCAATGAAAGACAGTTATAATTTCAACTGATTAATTTATTATATTTATTTGGCAGGAGAGGTGTGTGTGCCTGTGCACTCTCGCTTGCTCCAGACGGAACACTAACTTCTAAACTATATTAAAGTTATGCACAATGTAAATATGTATTAAAGAGTTAAAGACTCTCAAACTACTAAGTGGGACGGATATATTTTGTTATATTCCAACACGCCCCCTCAAAATTAATCCTCTTTTTCAAAATAAATTATCAAATAATATTTACAATAAAAATATCACACACCTTCCTTATCTGGGAGTACAATTTTAATATGGTCCACCATTCGATGCACGGATTAGGGAAAACCCAGGAAAACCTAATCAGACCAAGTCATTCTTATCTAAAATACAAATCTCTATTGTATAGGTACAAGTAAGTATGTATTATTTACATATTCTATAATTAAACCTTTATAGTTTACAAGTAGGTAGATCATATTTACATTAAACCGAGTTTCGTTTTCATGTCTGAAAAACGCAATGTTGGTGATGAATTCGTTAGGATGTCAGCTAACTGATTACCTGTGGAAACATAAATAATTTTAATAACATTTTTCTCCACCTGTTCTCTTGAAAAGTGATAGTTTATGTCTATAGGTTTTGATCTTTTGTGACTCGTAAGATTACTTGCAATGCTTATACACCCATTATTATCCTCATAAATAGGAATGGCATTGGGTAATTCTATGTTAATACTGGTCACTAAGGATTTTAACCACAGGGCCTCTCTAACAGCTTCAAACAAAGCCATATACTCCGCTTCAGTGGATGAAGCAGCTACTGTGAGTTGCCTCTTTGTGTTCCAGCATATTATTGTGTATTGTTCAAATAATTTAAGCAAATAGCCTGTTGTACTTTTGCGGCCTATTTCATCACTTCCCCAATCAGAATCAACAAAGCCAGTCAATACATTATCTAGATTGTCGCTCCGCACGTAAGTTAACTTAAGATCCATTGATCCTTTCAAGTAGCGTAAAACCCTTTTTAAATATAACCAAAGTGTACTGTTGTTTTTGTTAGCAAATCTACTCAAGATGTTTACACTATAGCTCAAATCAGGACGAGTGCATACCATTATATACATCAAGCACCCGATAAGGTTTTTACAAGGGGCCTCTGTTGTTTCATTTGAATTCAATTGGGTATAATCTACTTTTGTTTCCAAAGGTGTATTGACAGATTTACAATCACTCATGTTGAACTTTTCTAAAACTGTTTCTATGTACATTTTCTGGTCTAATGTAACTTTGTTGTTATATCTTTCGATTCTGATTCCCAAGAAACTACGGATATCCTTTAAGTCTACCATTTTAAACTTGTTCATTAAATAGTTTTTTAAACTATTCATGGTATTTATATTAGCCGTTGAAATCACAAGATCGTCGACATAAAGTACAACATAAATGTTTTCAAGAATGTCACCTGCATCTAGAATGTAAATACAACGATCAGCTGATGAGTATCGAAAACCCTTCTCTATTAAAGCTTTTTCGAACATTTGGAACCAACAGCGTGCAGACTGTTTTAATCCATACAACGATTTGTTCAATTTGCATACTAAATCATTTGCATTTGGGATTCCTTCAGGAGTTTTCATAAATATCTCTTCTTTTAGTTTCCCATTTAAAAATGCAGTTTTTACGTCCATGTGGTGGACTAACAAATTAAACTGATTTGCAAAAGCTAATAAGAATCTAAAGCTTGAGATTCTTGCAACTGGTGTGAAAGTTTCATTAGAATCAACTAAATATTCTTGACTAAAACCGCGAGCTACTAAACGAGCTTTATATCTTAGTGGTTTTCCAAACTCATCATTTTTTATCGTAAACACCCACTTACAATCGATGATATTTCTATTTTCGGGTCTTGGTACAAGTGTCCAGGTTTCATTATCAGTGAGCGATTTAATTTCCTCATTAATAGCATTTTCCCATAATACTTTATCATCCCTGGATGCTATTTCTTTATAAGATGTAGGTATTTTGCATACTAAAGATTTAGCGTACGTCAAATAGTTCACAGAAATATCATCTTCATTTTCGTCATAAGATACGGTAGGCATAATTTTAATTCTCTCACTTTTTCTTTGACCATATGAAGTATGTTCATTTCGAGATAAAGTCAACCTATTTTGAAATGAAGAACTGTTTTGATGCATATCTGTTTCACTTACAGATTTATTAGGTGGCGGACCTAATGGTACTGGTATTTTCTCAGTTTGTTTACACATTTTCTCTACGTTGTACCTGTCAACGTTATCAGAGTTATTACAATTTTCAGGCAATACTCTGTCAGATTTAAATGGTCTGTTCAACAAGAAATTAATCTCATCAACTATCACATCTCTGACTTTACAAACTTTTTGTCTACCACATCCCACACCTTATAACCATTCGGTTCATAACCAATTAATATCCCTTTTAAGGATTTTTCATCGAATTTGGTTTTCCTAGTTTTATTTACAAAATAAACAGTTGAACCGAAAACCTTTAAATATTTAATTTGTGGTTTTTTATTATGCCACAATTCAAATGGTGTGTTAGCTTTTTTCAGTGCTTTTGTAGGGCAGATATTTATTAAATATGTTGCTGTCAACACAACACAGCCTCACCCCAGAATGTTTTGTCTAATTTAGCGCCAGATACCATGGTTCGACTACGCTCTGTTATAGTTCTTATCATTATTTCAGCAATACCGTTCAAAGCAGGGGTATGCGGCACTGTTAAGGTGTAACTAATACCTTTTTGCACACAGTACTCTTTCATTTCACTTGATAAAATTATTCACCACCATTATCACAATACAAATTCACAATTCTCGAACCGAAATGAACTTCACACTTTGCAATGTAATCTCGAAACGTGGCAAAAACATCTGATTTATGAGCTACTAAGTATGTAGCACAGTAGTGTGTGTATTCGTCGACAAAAATTACAAAATAGTTTTTGTCGTCAAGTGTTGAAGGAGTTATGGGACCACACACACATAAGTAGCTATGCACATTAAATAGAGGTCGTTTTATAATTTTTGACTTTGATTTATTAAATGGCAAACATGCTTGTTTTCCGTTTATACAAGCTTCACATAATTTATCATTTGGTGTCACATGATTTATTAGTTCATTATCAGAATAAAATTGTTTGCTTTTGATTTGCACAAACTTAGATTTGCCAATGTGACCAAGCCTTTGATGCCATAATTCATAGATATTATTGTTTACGACCCTATTTGATGAGCTTCTAGCATTTAAAGCACATTTTTCAAGTATGAAACTTATACCCATTACTTAAATTGTTCAAAGACTTACCCTCTGTTACCATCTTACCCTCGTTGTATATTTGCACACCACCGTTATTGCCAAAAACAATGGTCATTCCAGCTTGTTGCATTTTCTTTACAGAGAGCAAGTTGTAAGGAATTTCGGAACAGAAAAGTACATCCTATAGCATTTCCTTTTTACCTAAGTGGCTGGTTACTGGAATATTGCCCTTCTTTGTTGCTCTTATAAATGTTCCACCTTTAGCAACTGAGATGTCTATTGGTTTTTGCAGTTCCATGAAGTTTTGTGCCAGATCTTCTCTATTAATTAAATGATCTGAGGCACCCGAGTCCAAAATAAATGTCATCTCGTTTTGATCTTCACATTCATTTCCACAGCTTCCGACCATAAAAGCAAATCCCGAGATATTAGGATTTTCAGTATCTGTAATATTTACAGTTTGAACTGTTCTGTTGTTTTCGAGACGTTGTTTCACCTGCTTGTTATAATAACAGTTATTTTGTAGGTACATGACCATACCTTCCGCAACAATGGCATTTTATGTTTCAGTCTATCATTTTTCGGCTTGAACGAGGATTTATAAAACTGTCCTCGATTTAAGTTCCGTCGCATGTTTGAATTTCTATAATTGTGTCGGTCTTGAGTTTTAGATTTTGTTGTACTTGTAGTTTCCGCCTGAAGAACTTTCATGCTCGTATCGCGCCTTTCATTGATTAATTTTATTTCGTGATCAAGAAGTCTAGTTTTGACAAAGGTTAAGGTCAGGTTGTGCTCTGCTAATGTTTCAATTGCTGTGACGACACCATCATAGCTGTTAGGTAGAGTCATAAATAGATGTGTTACCTTATCTACTTCTTCTAATTTTGCACCTGCAGCGATTAATTCGATTAACAAGTCGTCGAATTCTTGGAAGTGTTTTGTTAAGGGGTTTTCTCCTTGTAGCTTAAAATTCAACAACCTTTTCCTCAAAGCTAGTTGAGTCGCTATGCTTTTCCTTTCGTAGATAGAATCCAGTTTCAAGAAAATGTCCTTCGCAGTATTTTCTTCACTTGTAAGTCCCAGCAATGAATCTGATAGATACTCTATTATTGTATTCTTAGCGATTCTCTGTCTTTTGTTCCACTCACTGTCCGGTTCTTTAGGAGTTTCTTCATCAATTATATTAAGCACTTCAAGTTCATTTAATAGATTACGTATTCTAAGTTTCCACACATTATATTTTGTCCCCGTCAAACGGTTTAATATTTCTTTTCATTTTAAGTTTATCCATTTTATTAAATCACTAAAAGAATCAATAAAAGTTATTCAGAATGTTATTTAGTATAAATCACTGGGCCCATAACCTGTTGGGTTTTGAGAACCAATGAAAGACAGTTATAATTTCAACTGACTAATTTATTATATTTATTTGGCAGGAGAGTTGTGTGTGCACTCTCGTTTGCTCTAGACGGAACACTAACTTCTAAACTATATTAAAGTTATGCACAATGTAAATATGTATTAAAGAGTTAAAGACTCAAACTACTTAAGTGGGACGGATATATTTTGTTATATTCCAACAGACGGAACTTTTGATCGACGAACGTTAGCGCGACACAAATTTGGCTAGACAACCTAAACGTTAAATTTTTTTAAGGCTAAGGGCAGTTTTTTTCGTTGTAAATTTTTCTAATTTAAGTACTTACTCATCATACATCTAACATCATGTATTAAAGAAGCTAAATGGAATTGAGCACGTTCACGAAACTTGTGAAGAAGGCTCAAAAGTTTTAAGTACGAGGACATACCTGAGGAGTAAAGCAATTTTAAAAATGACACCAGATTTATAATTGCTTGTAAGCAATTATAAATCTGGTGTCATATTATTTATGGCTCAGTGTTTAATAAAAGGGTAAATAAACATAACCTGCTAACTTTAGATAATAAAAAAAGACACTACTAGTTTTTTAATTATTCGATAGATGAAGTAGGTACCTAAGTACTTAACGCCTTGACGGACACTACGTTGCCCGCGCTCTGTAGTGGCAACATGAATGCAAGGCAATTGCCGTACTTCCATTTAGTCGCGTACCAACCAGTGCCGCGGCAGTACGTGACATTAAAATAACTTTTGTGTATATCTTCCTCAAACAACGAAAAACAAAATGCCGTCCTGTGTTTTTAGGACATGTAAAAACTATACTTTAACTGTGAAAGATAGAAAAGTATCATTTCATGCGTAAGTATCATGAAAAATTTAATTTATTTTATATTTTTCGATGCCTTCTAATGGCGATGGCGGCCGGCGCCTGAGGTAAGTCACGTGCCGTTAAGGGAAGATGGGGTACTTTGCATTAGTGTTTATGTTTTATAACATTGTTTTTATTTTGATGAATTATATTGTTTGAATATAATATTATGTGTTATGAAACCTAATGATCAATATTATTAATAAAATTTTAGTAATTTAATTTAAACGATTGTTGTACCTACTTTTTATTTTCAATTTTTATTATTCACATTTTTTTTAATACTTAAAGATTTTTATGTTTATAATATTACATTTTGTTTTATAAATAAGGTAACAATAATTACTCTTGCAAAACACTGCATTCATATTTTTAAGGATCGAAAATAAAATTATTTTACCCGTAAATCTACTACCTATATCAACACAAGAAAATCGAGTGTCCATTTTTCCCCACATGCCTCCTTTTGTTCGCGCTCGGCCAATGAGCATGCACCACAGAATGACAACGGAATTAAAGAAATATATTTTTATCTCTCTCTAACAACAAAAATTCCGTAGATGACATTTAATTTTCTTTCCCTTTCTTCGTGCGTCTAACGGCCGTTCCCAATACCCTATCCATCTTCGTAGAAAATGCTATCTATCTTTTGTTTTCGCGTCCCAATAACCTTACTAGCGATAGGCTAACCTATCTCTGACCGCTATCTATCGTCCGGAGGACTAACTGCTTACTAGTGGTAGTACAATAACGTTTTGACAGCTGTCGGTCAGTAAGTTTTGCCATCTCTAGTAATCGATCGTGCTATCCTCCGATTTTGAGGGATAAGACTACTAGCTAGGTACTGTATTTATTACGTATTTATTTCGATTGTGTACAATAAAGTGTTCATCTAGATAGATGAACACTTTATTGTACACAATCGAAATAAATCACTAAAAATCACTAAGTATCTCTATTAATCACTTGATTCCGACATATTTTACATAGATATGTAAAATATGTCGGAATCAAGTGAAAGTGATCTTGAATTACTGGACCAATTGTCAGACTGGGATAATGACGACGATATGCAAATTAGCGGCCGAATTTGATCATATAAAGATAGAGTGAATTACATGGACAGTTATCTAGATGATGATTTTATATACAGATTTAGATTAAACAAAAGCGCCGTAAATGATTTGCTGTCTGAAATATATCCATTTTTAAGAGTAACCTGAAAAAGGTTAGTGCACATAAAATAATGTTTTCGCTTGTTGCTTATAGAAAGAATATCTATTTTTAAATACTATCTACTTATTATTCATACTGTGCCCCTGTGTAATTAATAGTCATTCCTTTCATTTTGCAGAAATCCTGGAGTTTCACCCCTGCACCAACTGCTCCTAACCCTAAGGTTTTATGCCTTGGTCACAATGTTGGTGTCTGTAGCCGACTATATAGGTGTCTCGAAATCCACGGCAGGACGAATTAATTAATAGAAAGGTGTTTTGGGATTTGGACAAGAAGATTTCCTGTCCTCTCTTTGAAAATACGGCTTTCCCTAGAAACTACCCAATCAGTAACAATTGCCATCGCTGTAGGTACTGCATAACATCTGCAGACAAAGGAATTTACAGGATGTTGAGCCTGAGGTAGATATACCTAACCACAATATATCATTTGAGGTGCAAAACATCCCTATCTCTCATAATGATATTCAGGTGCGACAAGATTTAATTAATAATTATTTTAGTGAGTAGGTTAATATTAAGCAAAATTGTCTAATTTTATCATAATAAACACTTGTGATATTAAAACCCAAATATATTTTTTTCTGAGAAAAATATGCATACCTATTACAAATATTTAAATTGTGATATTAGAATATAAATTACTTCTTCCATTGACTCAACAACCCAACTTTATTATTTCTATATTACTTAGTTCTGATATTTATGGATGATTGATGAGATAATTATTAAAACAAACATAAATTGATAGCCGGGCCTACCTACTCCCAACTGTAGATAGATGCAAGCTACTTTCGTTATTGGGACGACAACCAAAGATAGATAGAATCTTACCAGCTATCGGAGATAGCTGTCTATCTATAACTGTAGTTAGAATATTGGGAACGGCCATAAGTAGCTATCTAGCTACCGACAGTATTTACGCTGTTTTCGACAGCAGTGATGTTCATGCATGACGCGTCTATTTATAATACGTCATTGGTAATAACAATAAAACTTCTATTGTGTCTCGTTCAGTGTCCTTCCACCGATTACGGTAGAAAAAAATTACAAAAAAACAAACTGCAAGTAACAAAATATACCTAGAAACGTTTGTCGAGCCAAAATTGTGTCGCGCTAGTGTTCGTCGATCAAAAGTTCCGTCGACCCATCGTAGGTATGTCGAGAGAAAATTCAATCGCAGTAACGTACGTCGAGCTGATGTGCTGTCGCACCACTGATGGTTGATATGTCGTAGGTACTGTCGCCGGTGGTGTCGCCCTAACATTTTGTCGCGTATTTGTTTGTCGCAACTATGAAACGGAGTCCGATTTCTTGTTGTCGTTTTTGTCGTGGTTGGGTTTTAGTTTTTAACTTTCTTTATTTTTTCCTTCCTGAAACCGGGCGTTAGGCTAATAATTTTTCTTCGTGACGCTACACGACGTGTGTTATTTGTGAATAAAGAGTAACCAACCTTTTTAGGTGAGAAACTCGCATGTAAATGTATGGCCAAGTTAATAACATCGCCTAGTTTATCCACATATTTCCGAATCGCTTTCGCTTCTGCAGTGGAGAAGGGCTTCTCACCTGGATAGTATTGACAACACCGTGGTGGAGTTTTATGTACGTCATCTGGAACAGGCTCATACATGTAGGTAAATAGAAGGTGCTTATCTGTTGCAGCACGCGGGAGCCACTATCTGATAAGGAACTCATTATCCACATCTGCTTTTTTTTCACGATAGCGTAAAAATCTATTGCAGCGATGGAAGTTTTATTCTTAAATCTTTTTTGCACTTTTTATTCGAACCTGTCATTTACATCACCTGCAGTGTCATTGCCTTCTTGTAAGTACATAATATTACCTGTTTTATTTTGTGGTAGGTAGGTAGTTTAACGAACCGAACGTTGTGGGTCTGTATGGCAGTAGTCGTTAAACACTATTATGTATTTGTTACTTCGAACTTACTTAAGTAGAAAAGCACGGTGGATTTCCATTAGCTTTTCCTCCCTAGGTACTCGTATATCGATTGGGGGATTTTCCCACAAAAATTGTCATAATATTTACATACTTATTGATATTATCAACTTACCTTGCCAATGATAAGCGAAATTGCGATTGATATTTGTCCCGAAGCAGGCAGGGTTCTTTTCTTTACCTTCCTTATCTACATTTTTGTGCCACTCAGCTGGGCGAGTTTGGAGTCTCAATGTTTCGTTACGCGACCACTCTTGATAGTTTATTGATGGGCGAGAGTGAATCTTGTGGGTGTATTCTAAGCCATCTGGATTAGCTAGCGGTATGAGATACCTAGCACAGGAAATGAGGTAGGTATATTATTAATGAAGAACTTGTTTACCTATTTACCGACTTTTACAAATACCTACATAACTACGAGCACATAACTTTTTTTTTTTTTTTTGTGGGTGGGAATTCATTAAATAACTTCTCCCGCTCTGGGCAGAGCAGGAGGGCGTGTCAGACTCTTACTGACTAAAACCCACCCGTGTTCCTTCAGTTGCCTGTGCCAGGGGCCACGGTAACCCTCTTGGACTTTTCCGCAACCCTAGCAGGCATCGGTCCTAGCAAACCCCGTCATTGGTGCTGACATCTCTTTGAGGCGCGCGTGGAACACAACGCGCCGTCGACCCGGGCCTGGTCCTTATCGAACGGCGAGCTGCCCATTGCTCACCGTTCGCAAGCCCGCGCCTACGGTGGCCGGGAATCGGCCTGCGATTCCCGACGCCCAGGGCGTCTACTGCGGCGGCTAGGGGCGTGAGGGCGCAAATTTTGCCTCTCCCTCACGCGTTCCGCCTCCTCCTTCGCGAACATTACTGCTTCGCAGAAGGTGACGGCTTTCCAAGCCCTCTCGCTCCGTACCATGGCCTGGACCAAGGCCGGACGCGAGAGATCGCCACCGCCAATCGCCTCCACGAGGACACGGCGGTGCTCCGCCCAAGCCGGGCAGACCTCCACCGTATGCTCCACCGTGTCCACCGGGCGATCCACACAATGGTGACACCCGGGCGTTTCCTCCCGCCTTATCCGGAACAGGAACCTCCCGAAACAACCGTGTCCGGTGAGGACCTGCGTCAGGCGGAAGGTGAGGACGCCGTGGCGCCTCTCTAGCCACTCCTCAAAGAGACGAGCACATAACTAAGTACTACATTTTTTTTAGCAAACAAATAAACCTGCGGCGGCCCACAAGCACCCTAATCGTGTAACACAGTTTCAATCACAATCCGAGAGTTTTGAAGGATATTTGTAACCCATTGCTTCATAGGTTTTATAAATGTGTCTGCTCAACAAGGTAACTAAATAACGCGCAATGAACGTGGCTGAACTGTCAAAATGAAAAAAAAATATCAATTGTCATTTTATGTGTGCTCGATTTGAAGCTAGGAGTAATAGTGTTCTGTGATTTGAAGTGACCGCCGCGCCGCCTAAATGGACATCTGCAATTTACAACACCAGCGGAAACGAAGATACGCTACCATACCAGTACCAGAGACAAAACTGAAGTGTGTCATGCACCCATGCTTTGAAAATTGGAACAGCAACACTGCTTGGCGGCAGAGATAAGTATGGTTGTAGAATTAACTCGGGCGCGCTTCTTCACGAACAGTTCTAGTAATATCTAGGTTGGCAGTTAGTTACCTACATTATTTACAAATCGAATCATTATTTCTACGTACTTACTATGTTTCTATCTAACAGTGTTATTAAGCCGCATTGCCAGACCGATCTAGTGGTTGTAAGTCTTGTCTGACTGTTGTGTGTGGGGTCCTATCTAGGTTCGATCCCCAGAGTACCTACCTCCCTAGGTACGTACTATGAACACCTCTGCCTATCCGTTTGGGGAATTACCGACAGGCGTAGTGTTATGTCCCAGTCAGCTTTTAAAGACCTTAAAAAGGTGACTGGGACAGGCTGGATGCAGAAGGCGGAGAACAGGGTGTTGTGGCGCAGCCTGGGAGAGGCCCTGCAGTGAACGACGATAGGCTTAGTTGATTGATTGATTGTGGTGTTATGTTATGATAATTTAAAATAATAAGGCACAGGACATTACAAATACAGCCTCAGAGAGTTTAAATACACACATCAGCATAATCTAGGGGTATTTTAGTTATTCATGAATTGAAAAGAAAATACATAGAAAAACCTATAACACACTCATATCAAAATGCGCAGTATTTTATACTATAATAAGTTTTTTTTTATAATCTTTATTTTTTTACAGGGTTTTTTCTATAAAGAATATGTCATCCCGATTATTGAATACAATAAGTTTATAAAACTGGCCTACCCGCAACCTTGTACCCATAATAATAATATGATAAAGTGTTCTGGCCTCATCTGACAACGGTGAGGCCAGAACGCTATTATAGAACCCTACATTAAAACGATTGTTAAAAGCTTTACGTCTTTGGACTCCAATACGACTACATTCCGTCAAGATGTGATGCACATCTTCTATGACTCCTCAGAGATCACAATTGGATGAATCAACTTTGAGCATCATAAAACCAAAGCTATTGAGAGGAACGTGGCCAGATCGGAGCCTCAAAGCCATCACAACTTCTTGCCTATTCATCCTGCCCTCGCTGAATCAAAGCATACGTGGAAGAGATGGCTGAATCGTCCTGTACCAAATGCCCTTCGTTAGAGATCTTTTATCAAAATATTCTGACCAAGATTGAATACATCTGTCTCTAACTAGGGGTAGAAGCTCAATATGCCATGGAGGGAAAGCATAAAAATCCCCATCAGACGCGGCTTGATTTGCCCAACGATCAAGCATCTCATTACCACCCAGTCCAACATGAGAAGGAATCCATTGCAATACAACTGTTTTATGTTTGGCAACAAATTCAGTGATGGTTCTTACTCCAGTGGAAGCCTCCTGAAAGGTGAAGTACTACATCTCATCAGATGAAGAAGGGCACTTATCGAGTCAGTGAAAATGACAAACCGATCACCATCCAACGATTTGACGTAAGCCAAAGCTTCAGCGATAGCGATTAACTAGTGCATTATTGAAACTTTTGATGAAAAACGGAATTTGAAAAAGGTACCAACTTGCGAATCAAAAAAAGCTGCGCCACGGTAGGTCTCATGTCTAGAACCGTCCGTATACACACAGTAAAAGGCTGAATATTGTGTATTTAGAGACTTACAACATATTGATCTTAAATTATGTATACATTAACAATGCTTAGGTTTATCAACCGAATCTAAACTAGGCTTTTCAATACGTGATAAGTCCATATGGCTGACCCAAGTACCTATCCATGGAGAACATGCCAATTTCACTACTGCAGTAACTACATATGTTCTTGCTTTAGGACATCGTGGGACATAACTAACAGTGTTTTTTTCTTATTTCTCCAATAAGGGTTATTACCACATAGGCAATGAAGCTTATCAAGGAAAATCGTAACACTTAGATTTTAAGTAAAACTTACGAATAAAAAGAGGAGGCAATATCAATTCAGATTCCACCACGTGAATAGGGGTGCTTTTGATAAACCCGCCTATTAACCGCAGGCAAATGTTTTGTAATCGATCCAGTTTGGTGCACTATTTGCACTATTTGCACTATTGTCCAGTAAAAAGCTACCAAAGTCGATACGACTACGAATAAGAGAGATATATAGCCGTCTTAAGTGGTCGGGATGAACGCTCCACCCGGGTCCCACTAAAACCTTAAAAATATTAATCAGTTTAAGAACTCGCTCACGAACCTCATTTATATGTTTCTTCCACCGGATACCTTTATCTATCCATAATCCTAAATAACTCACATGATCTACTAACTCTAACAAAGTACCGTTTAATTGGGCATCTATAACTGGTCTACGAAAACCTCTACTAAACAAACAAACTTTACTTTTAGCGGGATAAATATCTCTATCTACGTGCGTTAACATGCTGTTGATTAGATCAAGAGCAGATTGGATCTTGTATTCGCAATCACTAACAGAAGAACACTGCACATATATAGCGAAATCATCCGCATACTGGGATATGCAAATATCGTTCTGCAAACGTTTACATATATCCGACGTTATTATATTAAATAATAGTGGAGGTAGCGGATCACCCTGAGCCAAACCACTTCCCGAATATCTGCTAAAAAAGTCATTACCAGATCTTATTTTCAGTACTCTTCTATGAAGAAAATTCCATAAATATAGACAGATGCGTGACCCTACTTGAACGCTATCCAAAACAATTATTATTAAAACAGTATTATTAACATTATTATACGCATTATTAATATCTAAAAAACAGCCTATAGTAGAACAACCCTCGGAAAAACCAGTTTGAACTGCGGAGGTTAAGCAACTTAAGCCATCTAAACACGACATACCTCTTCGGAAGCCTACTGTGTTCGCAGAAAATGTATTACTTTTTTCCAGAAACCATTCCAATCTTCGAAATAAAACGCAATGGAAAATTTCGCATATGCACGACAACAAGTTGTGTGTATATATTTAGATGCTGTGGATAACGGTGTGAGTTTCACATTTATTTATTATCTTTGTTTATATTATTTGCGCAGATATAATGTGTTACTGTTTGTTTGTCCCAAATAAATAAATAAACAAGGATATAGGTCGGAGTGAAGAAACGTTACTAGGGTCACGACCAGGTTTTGGAATAGGTACGATACAAATAAATCATATTAAGCTTTTTGGAGGTCATTCGGTAAGCACATATGGCAAAATTTTAGCTCCAGATATTGTTTATATGAAGAACAGTCTGCTTTGCCAAAATTTCACGCAGCAAACTGTCCCTCAGGTGTAAATTACGCATTTACACAGCGTGCATTCGTCCAATCATGACCTATGCCAGTGCAGTCTTCGCACACGCCAAACCCCATCACATCCATAGGATGCAGGCCCTACAAAATCGTGTCCTTCGTAGGAAAACAGGTTCCCCCTGGTATGTTCGTAATGAAATACTCCACCTAGACCTCAAAATCCCCACTATCCATCAATTCATGAAACGTAATTCCAAGCGTTTCTTCGACACCTCCGACAAGCATCGCAACCCTCTGGTTGTCAAGGCCGCAGGCTATGTCCCCTCTAAAATCAGTCAACTCCGCCGCCCAAGGCATGTCCTCACCGACCCCGATGACCCCATAACACTCCGCCAGGAGAGCAATAGGGCCACCAGTACAGTGCACAAAATACACAAACCGTCATTCCGTCCTCGCCGCCGAGGTACCTCGCGAACCCCCCGACTTAATCGTCCCCCCCGACCCTTGCCCGACGAAGCGCCAGCCCGCGCCGTAGCTGAGCCCGTAAATATAAACCCCCGACTGTGACTTTTGAGTTTATTTCGGCGTTTCTTCTCAGAGTAGTCAATTAGGAAACGCCGACCTCATCAAGCTTAATAATAAGAAAAATCAGATCCTGCCTGTCCCACCTTGCTGTCCCCCCCCCCCCCCCCAGCGACGCCCTAAGCCGAGGTTCGTACCCCACAGGGGGTGCCCTTAGGTGATAGTCGCTTAGTATGTAAAAATATGCCCCTGGCTGGAGACTTTGAGATGCTACGAGATGCCATAGTTAGGAAAAAAATAAAAAACGGTGTCGGCACAGTCAGCGAGCAGCAGCACTAGAAGAAAGAAAAACAAGAAACACTAGAAGAAGAATAAACTTCAAGAATTCTCAAGCCAATGGTTTTATTCCTCACCAATCCAGCAATAGCAAATGTGTATCCTGCACAATAAGAATCTATTTAGTCCAAATACCGTTCAGAAGTAAAAGTAAAACGTCTATGAATTGAGTTTAAACTTACATTTTCACCGAAACTTTGTACCTCATAAAGACAATTTCCATGTCTACACAAATAATTATTTTCATTCAATTTATAAATTAAGTCCCAGACACTCCCTCAGAGAAAAATTTAAAGAGATTAATATAATGACTGTGCCTTCTCAGTATATTTATGAAAATCTTTTGTATGCACATAAAAATATTAATCTGTTTAAAAAATACAGTGATATCCATAGTATAAATACTAGGAACAAACACAAATTTGTTGTTCCTACAACCAGGCTCAAGAAAATAGGTGGCTCGTTTAGATGTCAATGTATACATTTTTATAATAAACTTCCTAGCCACATTCAAGAACTAAGCCTTAATAAATTCAAATCTTTTATAAAAAGGAAACTATGCCAGAAAGCCTATTATACTGTCAAATACTTTATTGAGGACAAAAAGGCTTGGGAGTGAGCTGTTCCAATAAATTTACACAGGGAATGTTGATTTATTTTATTGTTTTTTTTTTTTTGCTAACTATTGTACTTTTAATCTTTGCTATAAGTATCTATATTTTTTTACATATACAATGACATGAATATTTACTGTATAAAGTATTATATTATTTTAATTGTTGTGAATGTGAGGACTATGTGGGTTATTATTCCAGTTTTAATCATGTTCTGGCAGTTTGAGTAGTTTATGTGGCCTACCCAAATGTCCTTTCTTTGGTATTGTTCGTCGAATCGTTGAGCTCCTTAAGTTCTGAGTCGAGCTGCACGGTTACTGACAAATGCGTGCACTGTCTGGACAGGTCCACTCAATCTGTGTGGTTCTTTTCTCAAAAGTCCATTTCAGACACCAATCTGCATGGTCCTCAATGATTATGTCCGGATTTTATATACACATTGACATTAATGAATTTTATATACATATACTATGACAAGAGTATTTACTTTGTAAAGTATTATGCTATTATTTTAACTATTGTGAATGTGAGAACTATGTTGGTCATTGCTTTTTTTTTTTTTGTATTTTTACTCTTAGTGTAATCATGATCTGGCAGTTTGAGTAACTTGTGCGGCCTACTCAAATGTCCTTTCTTTGGTATTGTTCGTCGAATCGTTGAGCTCCTTAAGTTCTGAGTTGAGCTGCATGATTGCTGACAATTGCGTGCACTGACTGGACAGGTCCACTCAATCTGTGGGGTTCTTTCCTCAAAAGACCATTTCAGACACCGATCTACATAGCCTTCACATGATCTGACCAAGATTCTGTCTGGACTTTAAAAGAGACTGTGACCTCTGAGTTTGTTTCGGCCTTTCTTCTCAGAGTAGTCAGATAGGAAACGCCGACCTCATCTAGTTTAAAAAAAAATATGATTGACGTGTAAAAGTGTTTGTAAAAACCTACTTACAGAAATAAAATCATTTATCATTTATCATTTAAATTTAAATTTTGACATAAATGTAAAATCGGATAGCTAAACTATTAAAATAGGCAATTTTTGACGTTAAGCTTATCGAGCTTGCAACGAATACTTCTCTATCTAGTATGAGCCATATTCTAACACCGGTATTTGATAATAAAGGTACATGCACAAAGCTTGACGACAGCGAAGAACTCCCATGCCTGTTTTCATTGTTATTGCTACGACCAGACCATAAAAAAAAGATTAAATCATTGCCACCATCATTATCATAATAATTTGACATATAAAAAATATTAAATAATTATTACATATTAATAAAATAAACTTTAATGACGTTTGAGACACGATATACGACTTAACACGAATGAAAAGCGGCGAATATGAGCTAACTTATAGTATATTATTATAAATAAACAAAAATAGTTAATTTAAAAAGAGTCTTATCTTTGAAATTCGCTGGAACAGAGACTAGATTATGTAATTGATTTTATTTGATTTGGTAATTGTCTCCAATAACTTTTCCTGTTCCGGAAGACATTCGAATTCGAGAAATTTGTCTTACTTTTTTTAATAAGAATGTATTTAATTATGAGTCATTATTCGGATAAAACATCTTCAACAATTTAATAAATATATATCTAATTAAATGGCAAAAAATATAAGCTAAAACATGATACACAATTACTGTTATAAGTACTACTTATTATATTATTATAATCTTATAAAATATCTATTTATAATATTCAAATCGCCGCCATAGCTTTCTATGTTCTCACAATCGCCAACGCAACTGTAATAAGCTGGCCTTGAAGCCACGCGCTAGGTTGCAGTTGCATGCAATAATTAGCGGTAGGTATGATTTAGGGCGGCTGCAATCAAATCAAATTTATCTGTAGGCCAATTCTCGTACTTAAAAAACGCTTAAATTCAAGTCGCAATCTCATCTCAGCGACAACAATCAATGTCAAAAACCTGTCAAAAATGTATGTAAATTGATTGTAATTTTGACAGATTGAGACTGAGATTAGAATGCGAACGGTCTTAAAAATACGGGAATTGCCCCTCAGATCATAGAGGTATCTAGAAGTATGTATGTCAAGTGTGGTAATTTTTGGGTATTTGACGTAATTTTGGTATTGGATGTTTCGTCAAAATAATATCTATGTATGGAAAGTATTAAAAATAAATACGTAAAAAATACTTAGGTACTGCTTTGCTTCTCTCATGATTGGCAATACGTTTTAATATGAATTAATAATATTCAATACAATAATATGCGATACAGACCTACTCACGACGCGGCGCACAGCGCGACACTAAGAAACCGGTTAGGCTGTTGTGTGCTAAACGCTAACGCGTCAGTAATAAAGTTGAATACCGTGTGCGCTTTTTGATCGTGTTCGACCACGAAACGAAATGGCGTAAGTCTCAATTCTTATAATTCGTTTATAACTAAAGTAATAATTGATTTAGAGAAAAACTGTCTTGTGGCTGGATAATAAACTATATCGTCTTACTGCTAGTATTTATTTTAGACATAAAAGCCGAGCAATCTTGATTTTTTCTGTAAAAAAAATATGATTTTCGAATAAAAACGAACGAAAATTTTAAAATTGCGTAACTGTCTTGTACATGGAAAGAAAAAGATCCAATAAATCATATAGGTACTAAAATTCCATTTTGATTGTACGTGTGTGACTGTTTTAGAATATTAATCCAAATTGACATAAAATTTAGGGAGCCTCCTCTTAACTAGTTTCATCCAAAATTCTCTAAGGGACCTTTGCGAGTTGGCCAAACGTCCGAGACCACATGGAGACTTCCCAAGTTAGGAAAAACTTAATAATAATTACAATAATAATCATCATCTAGATACTAAATATCCTCTAATTTATACCATTCTATTTTTCTTATTTAGTTTAATAAAAGTTGTAGGCCGGATTAATAATGGAACAATGCGCCATCACAAGAACGTCAGCAATAAACGATTGGAACCCTGATAACATCAGTCCACGGCCGTCCGCAACGGGTCATGATATTGTTCACGTCAGTCGGTACGAGCAGACAGTGTGCAGCCTGATAACGTATCGCCTGCGTCTCAAGGTCATTCAGACAGTTCATATACTTGTATACCTCAGTAAGCTGAATATAATAAAATAGGGTAGGATTAAAGTACCTATAACTTACTTAGTGAAAATCATAAATTCAGACGCACAGCGCACAGCACAAGCCGCTGGGTCCAGAAGCATGAAATTTAGCATAATGTTTCTTAATAACGGAGGGGATCAAAGGAAGGATTTTTGCAAATTCATCCTCTGTATCATGACTCACTTCACTAAGGGTAATTACATACCAAAGAAGCTCGCAATCGCGGTCGCTAACTCGATACCTCGATGTCGATACTCGCTATTTCTACATGGATGGCGGTGCGAACACGTCGCGTCGGCGTCGGTTCAGTCGCACCTGAACTGAAAGCTCAGTTGCTCAGTCCTGTGTTTGTGCTGTACTCTACCTACTCCAGAAGAACAAGATGAACGGATTTGCGAATCACGAGCCAGATCACATCCATGCTTGCCGTCGACCGCGACGTAAAAAGAAAACATTTTGTTTTCACGTAGGCATCGAGGTAAACCCCCAAGCAGCCCGCGATGTATCGCAGTGAGGCATCTTCGGCATGTAATTACTAGAGATGTGCCGACTATGACTTTGGCCGACTAGCCGACTAGCCGACTAGTCGGCAGCAAAATGGCCGACTAGTCGGCCGACTAGTCGGCTAGGCCGATCATTACTTTCGGTAAAATCCGGGTGACGTCGGAAATGTTCAAAAAGAAAAAACAAAAAGAAATCGATTGTTGCCAGAAAGAGCAGAAGCTCTAGTCTTTCTGCATCATAATTTGCCCCTTATTAAAAAATATAAAAACTAGAGGAATACTCTTGTCAAACTTTAGTCTTTATTGCCATTGTTTGATTAATGATGAGTAGCACATTGTTTTGTTTGTTAACTAGATTCTTATTAGGCTATACTATAGTATAATAGTTATTTTTTGTTGTTGAAGTTTATTTTACTTGATTTCTAGATCTCAGTACAATTTATTATATTGAAATAGGAACTTGTTTTATATGTATAAAGTACACATAGAACAACTTCCTATTTCTAGGTTGTAGTGTAAAGTAAACCTACCTACTTATTTCTAATATTTTGTTAAAAAAGTTTGTTGATCCAATTGATACTTACTTACTATACTTAGATACTTCTAGTATTGTTTTATTTTATGAATTTCGAGATTGAATAACTTGGGGATGTCAAAGGAAGAGTTCCTATTTTTTATGTTATAATTGAACCTACTTATTAGTAATAAGTAGGGTCAATTATAACATAGTAATAAGTTATTACCAATAATTATTTGCTTTAACCTATATTTTGTTATTTTATAAAAGACTAAAGGAAGAGTTCCTATTTAAATTTTCTACCAATTATTAAATTGTATTGTAACTGACTCTTGTTATTTTTTATTATAAGAATCACAGTGATTCTTATAATAAAAAATAACAAGAGTAAAGATACAATTTCATTTCAATCACTCTATTTTTTAAGCATATTAACATGAGTGAGAAGCGGGCCGACTAGTCGGCGGATTTAGCCGACTAGTCGCCGACTAGTCGCCGACTACAAAAATGGCCGACTAGTCGGCTTTACCGACTAGTCGGCGACTAGTCGGTACATCTCTAGTAATTACCCTGAGGAATGAAAATTTGTATGGTAATTCATCCTTATACCTCACCGGGTACATGGCTTGTTCCTAATGAATTGCTTGTAACTAGACAATTTTAAAGTCTTTTTTTAAGGCCCTCTTGTCGTCGATCAAGAATAGTACTAGATTTCCGATAAGCGCATCAAAAACGGCCGGCAAAATAAGACTACAAATAATGTTGTGGCTTACAAATTATGTTTTATTTTTCCATAAATATTTGTTCTTATTTTAAAAATACGTTTGCATTCAATGGAAGTATTAAATCTATTGCAAACGATAATATTCTTTATGTAAGTATCGAAGTTTATAATGAAGTTATATTCAATCGCGTCCACTTGAGCGATGTGTTTTTGTTCCTAATCCTTAATCTAGTGCTATTGCTGATCGAAGCCTCTTGTAGTCAGTTTTACACGTCCGGGTCCGGGCCGGCCGGTGAGAACGCTTGAACTGCTAGATTTTGTATATATTTTAAAAATAATAACGACATTATGAAATGTGTTCTCAACATGCCCTAAAAACCAACAAGCCTTATCTTTTATAACTTTTACATGGTTTCATGATGAAATCTCTTCAAGATACATGTTTTAAATAGCGATGTGTCATCTTTATGACTTTTTTTATCGAGTCAATTATTATAATATATAGTCAATTTTCCTAAAATATTTTTTTTGCGCTTATTTTACCTCAGTGGATTAAAAAAGTTAAAAAGTACTGCAACCTCGCCTTAATGTTATTGTATGGCAAACCAGCCAGCAGTTGACGTGATGTTGACGGGTCACCGCCTCCTATGATATCCATTTACAATACCAGAGCCACCGCAGTTGTTAGCCATCTCAGAGACAAAATGAATAAAAATATCATTTCATTACAGCTGTAATGAAATGATTTTTTTATTCATTATGTCTATATTTTATTCATTATATATAGCGCGCTCTAACTCCGAATGCGTAACACTTATTTATAACTTTAGAATCTGGTTAGCGCTTTAATAGATTTACTATAACTCTTGTCTTAGCGCCTAAGTATTAGTTGGGAGGCTTAGGTGTACTTTTTACCCCAACATTTCGCCGGTTATGTTTCATTAATGTGCCTGTTATTGTAACGTACACACACATTTCCCATTTTCACACCCTTCAAACATGCACCCTAATGGTGTAACACACTATCACAATCACAATCTGAATCATTTTGAAGGATATTGCCAATCCATTGCTTCATGTTCGAAAAATTTGTCTGCTCAACAACGTAAATAATGGAATGAATGTTGTTGAACTGTCTAAAGGCAGGAATAGATTTGGTGAAGGTAGGTAGGTACTTCTCCAGACGAGCTCCTTCATCAATAGCTCTATTAAGTACGTAATTAAGTGCTACTTGATTGGTACTTCCGACTGTCGTAGTTAAGTAGGTACTTAGGTACTTACCAGTCGTAATCGTTGAAGAATGGTGTTTGATAGGCCGCATCATAAAGTAGCTTCTCTGATAACTCCAATATGACATTTGGTGCCCCCCAAGCCATAGGGTTTAGAGCTGTTTACAAAGAAAAATGCGTTATAGTTATATTAATTCTACAGATCCGTTTAACTAACAAGGAAGGTACAGTCAGCGTCACGATGTGGGTACCCCCCTCCAAAGTTAATTTTAATACAACTGGGGTACCCAATTGAAGCAGCCCACCGTATAATATACCTACTAAATAATTTTTCGAAAGCTCATGTCGGTACAGCTCTTTGGCCGCTCTGATATGATATTTACCAGTCAAACAGTCGTACCCCAGTTTGCTAAGTACGTTTAGTAGGTGTTCAACGATAACATTCCCATACCTACTAACACATACATAGGTAAGTAGGACTAAGAGTGCAAGAAATAGACTTGTAGTATACTACCTCCAATGATTAGAATGCCAGGTTTTCCGGTTTGTTTATCACTGCGCAGCTCCAACGCCAATATACTGCGGTTTTCAGAAGTCAGCGGCGTCAAGTGGACCACATTCACAACCTCCGGGTCTTGGCGACGGAATCGTTCGGCCGCAGATATCACCGTCTTCTGATCGGCGTAGTGCTTAAATTGTATGTTATCACCTATACTTCTTGTCGTCCTTATTTTAGCTCCAGATCTGAATAGTTCACAACGTTTCTAGTTAAACTGAGACCGAATGCACTAGTATCATTAGACGCTCGCTAATCGCTACGTTATGACGGTATTGCAACTATGTCCTCGAAAGCCTTGATAGTAACCATTTATTTATATAATGTCGGATTATTATACATTCATGGATTACTGAAATAACATACCGTAACTGTGTTGTATTTATACCTACATATAGGTAAAACCTATGCTCCTGACCGTCTTTAGTAGATAGGTATTTCCTGCGTAGTTCCACACGCACACAAGAGTAACTAGGGTGCTCAAATGTGTGCGCAAATACAGGAGCTTTACGTGCTCTTCAATGCACGGGGGTATCACACCGACCACTTTCTAACTCCGAGCTACTACTGAGAGATTCCAAATCCAAAAACATTTGGTCCTACCTAAGAATTGAACTCAGGACCACTCACACCCAGCAGTCGTGCTTGCGACCGCTAGACAAACAAAACAAACAAATTACTCGTAACTGACTCGTAAGACACTCAGTTACTTACAGTTCAAAATTTCTTGGTGGAAACCAGACCATAAAGAGAGCACCAAGGAAGTATGAGACAGCTATCAAATATATTTTAATATGTAAAAGCATCTTTGTAGACAAGTAAATCAACTTCAATTCTAGATTAGTGGCTGTTTTCTGAGAAGTTCGGGTAAAACTAGTACAAAATGAGAAGTGAGATTACGATGAAGGTACATTAGAAAATCTGACAGCATGTAAAAACAGCACGACAGCATAAACCATAGATAAAACACTAAACACAGCTAAACACTCAGACTAAGGAAAAGAAAGGACTCGGCACGTAGACAGAGAATGCTATAGACAAATTGATGTGTTTTGTCGCATTCACACAAGAAAAAGAGCAAGTTACGCCGATGTCGTGTAAAGAAATGAGACAGAACGATGAGATTTTTTGTTTCACAGCGCGTGCCACGATTTTGACGGTTTTAGCATAGTACTTTGCTAAACAAAGTTTGACAGATAGTTATCGTCTTCTTGTAAAATTCAGTTTTATGTGCTTTAAGTTTAGTAATTTATGTTATTTTATGTTGTGAACAATTTAGCCTTAATATTTCAACCATTAAATAAAAAAACATGGTGCGGTGTAGCGATCTAAGGTGTAAAAGTGATAGGTGGAACAAAAATGCCAGACTTGTCCTTTCATTCGTAAGTATAGCACTTTTTATCAGTAACTAGGCTATCAATAACATTTTACTGTGTTCATACATTGTGAATAATGTACCCTAGACGTAAATTCATCGATAAAAAGCACAAAATTAACATTATTAAATTCTAACCTAAGGATTTTGGTGTTGCCAATTTTTCATAAAGTATTGCCCACTTTTATGGGAAATATGTATTCTGTAGTGTGTATCCTAATCCTAACTAATATTATAATTATGTAAATACGAAATTGAGTTTATTTGTTGGTTTGTTTGTTACGCTTTCCCGCTAAAACGGTTTATCAGATTTGGTGAAATTTGGCACATCGGTAAATTACTAGGGTTAGGACATAGGATACTTTTTATCGCAATATTCTCACGGAACCGAGACACATGCGGGTAAAAGCGCGGGGCGCAGCTAGTTAATTGTATATCTGAAAGATTAATGGCTTGTTGCAGTTTTCCTGAATATGATAATTTACGTCGGAATTGGATCGTAGCTACAGGACGAACAGATGGGACACCAAAACCGTCATCAAAAATTTGCAGCAGACATTTTAATAAAAAAAATGTTAAATAAAAAGATGAAACTAACACTGCTATTACCGAATACAGTACCTATTCTGCTAAACATTCAGTTAATAACATAATTATTAAGTTTCGATACAGGTTTTATATGCTTTTTATATATGTTCAGTGTTTTTAAAACTGTTATACTTATACAATTATCTGTTGCGAAATATTATTTTGTACATTTTATGTGCAATAAATGACTGAGACAGGCTTATCTTAAACTCTGAACGCGATTCAAAATATCGATCAAGAATTTAAAATATCTTTTTCCGTAAACAACATCTTCTTACATCTATTTTGTATTAACGTCTTAAAGATAATATTTTTTTTTTAGGAATCAAAGGCCTGTATTCCATCATCTTCCTCCATCAGTTTACATGAAGAAACGAATATGGAAATTGAAAATAATTTAAGCATTCTTGTAAGTACAGTATATTATAATAATTTCTAAGTACAAGTATTTGTACTTACAAATTACTATAATATACTTATTGAAATACGTTATTGACGGACAATTTAGGACAATAACGTGTAAAATCAATAAAAGCTAATTAAAAATAAACTTGTTGTATTATTTACTCACAAAGCCAGATACTACTATCATCTAAGAAAATTTAGGTATTTAGAATCACATCATCATCATCCATCGTCACTCTCTCCTGCTTTTAAAGGGGTTGAGGGAGCATGCGTAGTTCATGCAAACGTAATAAGTACCAAAATAATTTGTAAATCAAACATATTCCTATATCTAGGAATCTGTAGCTAGGGTGTATTTATTCCGATTGTATTACAGAATATCTAGGTTCCCAAATATGTATTTTGAACGGACACTGATTTAAAGACGATTTATGAGAAAAATAAATTTTCTATAGACATTTTAAATTGTGGGGTAAATTTTTCCTCACACGGTAACCCTAAATGTGTGACGTATTTTTGTATTGTCTCTTTCTGCGACACGCTTTGCAGGCGTCTATAGCATTCTCTGTCTACGACTCGGCATAACGAACAGTATACAGCATATCTCACTGCGGCCGGTCGCCATGTTTTGTCACAGCCAACAAGTACATCAGTTGTCATAGCAACTTGTTTCTTTCAGTGTTTTGAAGAAAATTTTGATATTATAATGCGCGCAGCTCTACCGCAAGCCGCCATCTTTGTGCCAGACTCACATTTTAGGTATGCACGTTTTTTTCGTAGGTATGTCATGTCTATTCTTCTTTTCCTTAGTCTGAGGCTAAACACCTTAGAATAATAATTATAGCAAAACACCGTAGACAGAGACTAAACACCACAGACAGAGAAAACTACTGTCTACGATAAACACAGAGTACCGCATACATTGAGCTAGGAAAATAAGTCAATGACCGCATACGACCCAATGACTAAAGACTAATACGACCGCAGAGTACTTTTTTTATGACACTAAATGTACAAGCATAAACAGCATGCTGGACCCTTAGGGCTTGTACACAAAACTGCGATGCGACGTCGCATCGTAAAAATCTCGACGTCGCACAATGGATATTATTATTGTATTTTATTGTAGTGTGACGTCGTTTTTGCGATGCGACTTCGCATCGCAGTTTTGTGTACAAACCCTTAGAATCTTTAGTTATTATTCTAAGCTTAGAATAATAACTAAAGCAGGCTGGACCATTTGCTGGACGCGTGACGTCGTAGACCGTCGTAGACGTAGACAGAGAAAACTAACCCAACCCAGTCTACGAACCCAACGAGATAACTACGAGCTTGTAGAAAGCACAGAGTACTTTTACTATATTAGAAAGTTAACCAACCGTAGACAGCAACGACATAGAAGAAGCTCCTTGAAATAAAAAACATAAACGATGACAAGGATCTGGCCACTTAAGTTCTAGATTTTATGATAAATTACTTCTGAATTAAACGTCAAGAAAGGCATCATGTAATGTCAAAATATGAAGATTTTGTTATCATGAAAACTTATGTATTTTTGATAACATTAGGTTTTATACAATTAGTTTTCTGCAACCACGACCTCAATATTACGGAATATGATTTATACTCTGTTTGCCCCATTCGTTGTAAGTACCGCTTCTCCCACACAGGAGTATTGGTTTCGTTTTGTTCTTAGTTTTTACAATATTATACTATACTCTAGTAAAATTCTTTGTTTTTCGTGTTAGTTTTCCGCCGGAAAAGATCATACGCAGAATACACACGATGGCACGCTACCCAAGACCTAAATACAAACGAGTTCCTAGTGAAGGTTTTAGATGACGAATTGACAACGCCTCATACGCAGAAAATCGTTGCTGTAAACATTCAGCCCCTGACACCAGGAGTTGAGAAGATTATAATAGGTGGTGCCAAGGTCCCTCCTCCGACACCCACGCTAGCTACCACAGACGCACTGAAAGATTACACGCGATTTGCAGTACCTCCTACAACACCTATAACGCGGAGAGAAGGAGATCTTTTCATTGCCGCAATTACACCGCCGGAAATGACATTTCCAGCATTTCCGCTGCCATTGCAAGCAAAAGGTCTGTAAAGTGCTGTAAAAATGTCTAATGATGGTTCTTATCTTATTATCGTTGCGTTAAACTATCAGAAACTATAGTTTTACTTAAAATACCCGGTATGATAAACATTCTTATTTATTCTTTTCAAAAAAAAAAAAATCTTGATTGTGATGAGTTGTCCCTAATACTTTGCGTTATTGTTATTTATTTCATTATTCAGACAACATTGATCCATTATATAATTGCTGTGTTATATCATTGTTATTAAATTTTAGGGATCAACGTTGTCCGGAATTCCCAACGTGATGATAGTCCACCTGCTAGTCCTCAGTTCCTAGCGCGGACGCCGATGTTGATGGGTCGCCAGTATGCACCAATAGCCCCTGTCGCATTCAATCCTCGAACGGGTATTGCTCCAGTAACGCCACCTTCCACGAGTACTTATGTAAGTGTCTTTTCAATTATTGGATCAATGAAATTCGACATAGTGGTGTATTATATATTCAAGGAGCTTTCTTACAGGATCAGGGATCTGAATCATCGCGTTTTACTCCTACTCGAACACAGCCATATTCAGAGATAATACTTCCGACTAGAACCACAAATCAAGTTCACGAATTTCGATCATTTATTTCATTTGAAGAACCAACCCAACCGCGAAGCGACCCTGAAATAATAACTCGGTCTACTTATTCAATTCCGGATAGAACAGTAACACAAGTTGAAATAAACATGATAAACGACGTTGAAGGTGAAATTGATTCGACGACTGAAGAAAAAATGTTTGTAGATGGTAAAAGCCGAGAGGAAGATATAAAAAAGGTCGCAGAAAAAGATTCTGAATCTTCATATAATTTGATGTTTTATAACGATGAAGATGTTAGCGATGTTAATTCTAAAAAAGATGATCAAGACATCAGTGATAACTATTTCGATAAAAAGGGCAACCTCAAAGATTCTACAGAAAAAAAATCTTCAGATAGAAAAGAAGTCGAAATAGAGTACATTGATCCTAAAAACTCCACTTTTTTTAAAGACTTACATATTTACTCCGAAGAGTATGGTTCGAATAACTCCACTGCGCAAATTTCAGCTGCCGGTGTAATTGGTATTCCTGCTGTAGAAATAGTAATGTTAAGAAAAGACGCGCTCAGGGATAAACGTCGGCCATTTTGCAATTTACTTAAACTGAGGCCATTAAGTTTTAACTCGCCACGTACGTTACCAGAGGTTAATAAATTCTTTTAACATAACGTAACACCACGCACTTTTATCCTGGTGGGATAAGCAGGGATGTGTTACCTACACCCACATTTCACCAGATTTGCTTAAAAACACATATAAAGACTCCCAGACAGGCGCGAAGCGACAGCGTAACGCGATTCCGATAAAACAATTTCTATTAAGTTTTCATAGAAATTGTTCCACCAGAGCTGCATCGCGCCTTTCTGTGAGGGCATAACAGGGGCGAGCTTATTGCCATTAGCCGGGTACGAATCCAAACTCCATGCTGCTACTGACGTACAAACCCAAATAAAAAAATGTTTAATTCAATAAGTAAATCGTTTTTTAGATAACGAGTCAGTTGAAGCAATGGGCAGAATTGAGCCCTGTGGCCAAATGGGTAGACATAACTAATGGAAATTTCACTGCCATGGAAAATCCTATTTATATGATGATTGTAGATGACCCGAGTAGTGGCCAAATTGTTTCTGCTAAACAAACTGTAATGATTGTTGCTGGTAAAGTTTATTGATTTAAATTTTATGCGATTATGTCTGACAAAAATATTGAGCTTTATTTTTATCTGTCACCGACCTTGTTATGAATTATTTACAGGTATACAAGGGCGTGACCACCATGCGGTAGCTGCCGCCATGTATGTTTTATATCAACTGATAGAGCGAAGCGAAGCTCATTCGGATCTGCTTACTAAATTTCGTTTCTGGGTCATTCCGGTATTCAACCCGGACGGATACGACTATTCTATGACGTTTCCACACGTATGTCTTTCTGTTATTTCAAGTTTTAAATATTTATTAAGATTCCTTTCAAGTATTTATTACATATGCATTATTTATAGAGACGAGAATGGACTAAGAACTTGCGTCAATTATGGGATATTTGTAAAGGGCGTGAGCCATGTAAAACGTGCGAGAGCCATGGCTTGCGATGTGTGATTCAGCCGTGTTATGGAGTTAATCTTGATAGAAATTTTGAATATCAGTGGATACCTGGTGAGGATAATGTGTTACATTTTCGTACCTATACAACATTGCGCCCCAGCATAGATATTCACGACCATTCGACAGGCTGCCGAATCCAAAATTTTCGATTACCTGGTTTGCCTAGTCCCCAACAGCAAATAGTAGTCGTCTATTTGGTTTTAACTGTGAAAATTTCGGGTTTCGGATTTGTTAACAGCGTTTAAGCGTTTCGTTTCGGCACGGAAGCGTATGGAATGTTTGTGAATAGCTATGCTGGTATAAATATACCTGAGGCGTGATATTATGTTAATTGAAGTCAGAGATGTATATTGATATAGTACCTCCAACCACATTTTACCAAAGTTAAGTCCGACGACGTATTGGTTTACGACGTATAGAAGCGAGTCTCTTGAAATAAACCGGACACAAATTGAGATTCCAGACTGCGTCCTTCTTGCTTATTCAAACTGGAATTACCAATTTTTTTATAATTTGAACACACTACGGAATCGGTTAGCAATGAATGAAGATCTCAAATAAGTTCTCCTGGAAAGAATATGGCAGATACTTACAAAGTGACAATTGTTTTTAATTAATTGATGCGCGTTAGAGCCCCGTGGGTCTCGCAACAGGAGACAATTAACTGTGTCGCAATCTTGAGTCAAGACTTCATAGATTAAGTTTTCATGCAAGTTGTGAAGTATGACAAGGCGTTGATTGCAGCGGAAGAGCTTCGTGCCGAGAAACCGTGCGGCGGCCTGTACTCGGGCGTGCGTCAGCTCAGCGAGCTGGAGACGCGCGCTCTCACGCAGTATATGCACGGACAGCGCACGCCACTCGACACCTTTATAGCTTTTAAAGAGGGAGAAGTTCTGGTTAGGCTTTTTGTAATAGATTATCATAGTAAATGTCAACAAGTAACAAGAAATTCAAAACATTTGGCCCGATAACTTTTAAAGCTCACATTTTGGACCGACGACTTAAGGCGCGATTACGCTTGGTCGTTCGTATTCGGTTGCTTGAAACACTACTCGAATTCGAGCACCCGATACATTAACTACTCAGGTCATCCCAAAGGTCAACTACTTGTAGTCTTTAGCCCGTATGGCTAAAGACTACAGGTAGTTTGAATGAAGTCGAGTATCTGCACCCGCTTTTAGGTAAGTATCTCCCTATGGACGCATGTCATCTGCCATTCGGGTATGTAAATTCGGGTAACCGAAACGATGAAGCTGGAATAGATTTTGAAGACGGGCGTACTCGAACCCGTTCATTTAGATACACTTGGTCATTTGCTCGAATTCCCTATGCAATCGAATTCGGGAGAAAAACCAAGTGTAGTTAAGCGCCATTAGTGAAGGTTGCGGGGATCCGTTGTCGGTTGTGGTGGTGCTTGGGAGAGGCTTATGTCCAGCAGTGGACACGTTTCGGTTGATGTTATCAAAGTAGCTGTTTACGGTTCTAAATAACTGTTTTCTTTACCTACAGGGTGTTATTTATCCATATTCGCACACAAGGAAAAAGCGTGCTTTCGATCGTGTTTATGTAAGTAGTAGTTTTTTTCACCTTTTCATCACATTAGCACTTCGCATTGTTTGCTCAATAAACCTTTCCTACTTATAATTTATAGGTATTAGGTACCTATGTGATGCGGGCTGTGAAAGAGTTTCTAGCACTATCTATACAATTTCTACAGCCTCAGCATTGCTTTATTTCGTTTTGGAACTTCGTATGGGTAGTAAAATTACATGAACATGATACTTTATGTTTGTTTCTGGGATCCGTCCACACGGTCCACATTTGATCAATGAGTAGTAGCCATAGAACAGATTGTATCTGTTCTGTGGTAGTAGCTGTGCCAAGGTTAGACCTTAAAATATCAGGTGGACACTCAGTCAAATTCGTCAGTTTAAAACGTACTCTTTATAGTAAGTTTGTTTCCTGGTCTTGTAACTTTGCAGAGACAACGAGCCTTGAAGGCGGCCGCAGCGGCCTTCAGCATCAGCAACCGGCCGTACGTGGCGGGACAGACCTCTGAGTTCTTACGTGAGGTTCTTTTACAAACATCCACTGTACAACTGTACGGATTCTCCTCTCCTGTAATCATTAGGTCGGAGTCTACTCTTATTAATCAATCACACCTGGCTGCTAAACATTCTGCATTTTTGACCATCCAAAAAGAATTCAAATTCTTTGAGTCATCTCGCTAGGTAAACCAGATTGTTAACTAAATGAACTGTCTGTTTCTATAGTCGGAGATATTTTTGCGGCTGTGTTCATATTATACCAGTGTATATGTATCTCGGTGACAGATCGTGATCATTATTTATTTTCGTATAAAAACAAAAGTAATTTTTTGGAAGATCTTAGGAATTGCTTTACGTTGTATAACCAGTTTCTATTAACCTTATTTATATTTCCATTTTAGCATTATACGCTGGTGGTATAGAAGACTGGGTGGATGGCCACTTGGGCATCGACAACACATACACTATCATGATGTTTCGCCCCTCGGATTCTTACAACTACAAACTAATGACAGAGGTATACTTGAACTTATTTCTGCGTTTTTGCTGCCCCAAAAACTGACATCGGAAATAATCATAACACAAAACAAATCCCCAAAGCATCGATTAATAGGTTATCTAAGTACGTGAAGTGTATGTGTGCACCCTTCTCATTTATTACATTTTATGTTATTAATTTACGAGCTTCAAAACAAGATGAGCGAGTTAATCGTAGGAAGCGCATTGAACAGAACTCTGTAAAAAAATCCTAAAGCATTTTAATGTAACCTATTTTCGTTGCAGCGTGTGGTACACGAAGCTTATGCAGCGATGGATACTCTACTGCTTCATAGTTTGGAGCCTCGCGGGCCAGTCCCTCCTGCCTCGCTGAAGCACGCTGGAGAGCGTTCTTCAGTCACGAGCCCAATTCCAACACATTTAGTGACTATACCTCCTATAGTTGTTCTACTCTATGGTTAAATCCATTGTCTTTGTGGTATTAGCAGTAACGTATAATTTATGATTAGACTGTTAGTAGCTAATATCGAACGACAAAACGTCTTTCTGTAATGATTTTAGAAAACGTTGTTATTAAGACGGTTCCAAAAGTGAACAAGCCGATTCATATTAATGACTCGTTGTGATTCTTCGCGACCCTATTATATTATTATGTCAGTACGTCATTGGTTGTACACGTAGTAATCTCTTCTTCTCTTCGTGTCGACGGTACTTTGATTTAACAACTAACATTATATTGTTTGAGCCCAGTAGGTGGCCACGTTGATTGCGGGATCAGTTGCATTCTGTAGGTCATCAAAGGTGCAAGTGAATGGGCACCAAGCAAGTAAGCAATAGAAAAGCCTATTTTCGAAGCTAGCTAACTTATATTATTACAATACACTTGAGTGCGCATCAGTAAGTAATGAATGGTTTGAATAATTATATTTTTCTAATACCATCTAATGTACATTAACTTATATTTAAATAAATGAGTTTTCTTTGAAAGTTTGTTTTGTCTTCAGCAGGCTTAGGTAATACCCCACGGTACACGGACCGCTTTTTTTGGTGAAGTAATTAGACCTTTCTCTTTTTGAACCAAAATGCTAATTATAATAAGGTTCAGTTTGCAAAGTTCAGGCTGCTATGCCTTCGATGTCACTTTTATCATAGTAGCTGATTTTTATTTATCACTTGTGCTATCTCAGATTGAGGTGAACACGCCGCAATTCAGCACTCAACGCATTGCAAAAATCCTCGTTCATCACTTTCGTACATTTTCTGTGAACGACACCGCACTTTTTTGCATGAAAATGCGTTGCGATGTGGCTATACTCCTTCTCTTCGTACTTCTTAGGATACCTAGGCTACTAATGAACTCGCGCGCGTTCTGAAGGTGAAAAGAACAACACTAGCACCGACCGGACCTTGTCCACTGACAACTTATTTACTCGCCCATTATCAGATGTAAATATGTATATAGATATATTAGACGCGTATGTATATAGATTAGTTAAAATTATTGGACATAGTTTTAAAATGATAAGATAAAAATCCTTGGAAGTATGTGAAAGAAGTACAATGTCTATGTAGATACATGAATCGGTGATAATTTTCATTGTTGCTAGGTCTAAACTGTCAGCAGTCGTGGACTGGCTGGCCAGTGTAGGTACGTCGCAAGTATAGTTCAGTATCGCCACACGTCGAGGCTATTTGAATGAACCCCAACTAAAGAGCAAACACAACCAAGAAAGTTGCAGTCAGATGCAGTCATATTTCGAAGAACTTACGAACGAAGAACAAAATCTAGGTGCTCTGTACCTACACCTAGAGCGCCAGGCAATATCGTACCGTCTGGCAAAATCATGGCATTATCAGATCATGCTGGAAGATCCACCCTTGTTTACGTCAAAGGAACTTCGCACTCTCTACCCATGGGTAATTGATTCGTTTTTTCTATTCTTCCTGATAGAATAAAGGAATGCAGATTTTAAAAGATAGCTATTTCAATAGATACCAGCGATATTGATAAGTTTGTAATGAGTACTAGACATCTAAGATTACTTATATGCTCCAAGATTAGCTTAGAGAGGTGCATTTATTAGTAATTTATTTCTATATAAAAAAAATATTTCGCTACCGTGACCCCAGTGTAAACAAAACGATGTAACTTTTGAACTGAATAATCTATGGCAATGAAACAAACTCCATAATGATTGGAACTAATTAGGTGTCCTCATTTATAATGAAAACGAGGAAAAAAACTACCCTCAATTGAAAATAAACATGTTTTTTTTTCATAATTTTTTACAATAATCCTAAAATTTGTCAATAAGACGCCCCTCATAAGGCTGCCTGTCCACAGAAGCGGAGCGAGGCTGCGGAGTGGAGAAACGGATAAGATTGTATAAGCAGAGGTTTTATGCAATAGGTACTATTGGTTAATATTCCTCCGTTTCTTCGCTCCGCAGCCTCGCTCCGCTTCTGTCGACAGGCAGCCTTACGTACCTTTTTTTATTACTTTAAGTTATTCTTCATCGTATTAGCTACCCAATTTTACTATTGCAATCAATCATTTATTTGCAACGAATGTAGGTTACATTAAATACAGGTGGAGTAGATAGAAGTGAGCCATGTACATTCTGCCTGGAAATAGGCACGAAACATTATAAAAATGGTTAAAAAGCTATCCAAAAGTAAAATTACAAATTAAAATGTCACAGTCAGAATTATTACAATTATACATTCATAAATGAATATTGAAAAATGTCAAATCAAAGGTTTACTATAAAATAAATGTATAATAAGTCCATTTAAGTTCAAGATAATATTAATTATATTTATTATACACATTGCCAATTAAAACGTTTTCTCCATTAAAAAATCATTAATCGAATAATAACATTTTTCTATTAGGAAGACCACTACTTTATTTTTAAAGTATTTAATTGTATCATTTGTCATTACATCTGGCAATTTGTTGTATATTATGGTAGGGCCCATACAAATAACACTTTTTCTCAATAGAGCTGTGTTACAGGGCTCGATTTGTAATAAATTTTTGTATTGGTTTTTAACAGGTCCTTTTCTAGTTTCTGACATCGTTGGAAATAGGTTTTTATTGGTCTTTACAAACATGGCCATTTCCAGATAATACAGTGACGGACATGTAAGCACTTTTAGAGACTTAAACTTTGGTTCGCAACTGTCTGTGGTATTCAAACCACGCATCGCTCTGATGCAACGTTTTTGCGCCTTGAATATGTATTCCCTTGAGCTGCAATTGCCCCAGAAAATAATACCAAATCTTAGAACTGTTGCAGCAAGACCATGATAAGCTACTAATGCTGTTTGAATGTCATTTGCATGTTTATAACTCAAACATAAAATTTTCTATCAAGTGTTAAAATAATAATAATAATAATGTTTATTTACTCAAAAACAAAGCATTGTAGTACACGTTACAAAATACAGTTTTACAAAAATAAGTACTATATCTACAAACGTGTGGGTGCGCACTGCTCTCCTAGCTAGGTTATGAAAACCTGTGTTAAGGAGAAGCAGTCTGGTCCCTTGAGGTAAAAGGTTACATAGTGCTTCTGATAGTTCTGATGTTACTGTTACAATTTTATAGTAATGAGATAGACAAGTACCCTGCCTCTAGGATTGAGTAAGACATTTATTCAGTGCATAGGGAACGTGTTCTGTTAGAATCGTATTAGTGTCTTTAGCGGTTCTATGCGTTAGTTTAAGTTACGTTTGTATTAAACGTGAAAATAAAATAATTTTAAGGTAAATAAATGTGTGTGTGTGTAGGTATTGGCTTGTACATGTTGTTTATGTTAAGATTTATTCTGTTTCGTCATATGACTTATTTTGGAGGTACGATTGCACAATCATTTTGCATTTATAATACGGTAGTCCGTAGATTTGACACTCATCGTTTATTAAAAGATGGCACGCCATTTGTTGTTCTCTTAAGGATGGTTTATTTGTCACGATAATGACTTTAAAAGAGTTCAATTAAAACCATTTATTATTTTACACAAAATTTTATGCATCAGATTCTCAAAATGTCCACCTCGTTGTTGTAGGCACAAAGCCGTGCGAATTAAAAAAAAATGTGTCGCTCTCCTTATCATTTCGGGATCATGGCGAATATCATTCGCACAGTTAATTATGCGGTCACGCACATGGGCCTCACTGTTGATGGGGGTACTGTGGACGCGTTGCTTCATGATCCCCCATAGGAAGTAATCAAGTCCTTGCCGGCCGATCCATTTATGGTCCAAAATGATATATGATCCAAAATGATCTAACATTTGTAGCATAATGGGCAGGCATATCCGTCCATCTGCAGAATCATCCTTCGACGCAAAGACAGTGGTAAGTACATCCTCCAATAATGCAGGTAGTTCATTAGTCAATAGACTTAAAAATCTTTCACCGGTCAACGTTCTCGGCAATGTGGTTGGTCCAATCAACATGTCATCGACAAGACCAGCCCAAACATTAACTGAAAATCTTACTTGAAAAGTCGATGAACATTTCAATTTCGGGTTTTCATCTGCACGGCACCACCTGTCTAAATTTTGACAGTAACACCGTCTCTAGTGAATGTTGTCCATCCCAGTTTCTCTGTCTACGATCCCATAGTAAGGTTTTCGGAAAGTTTGGGTTTGCTTTGGTTTTTCTTTGAATCCAAGTGGACATAAGGCTGCAATCCTTCTTTCTTTAAAATGCGCCACACAGATTTTTGGGATATTCCGTGAGAGCAATGAAGAGCCACTCGTCTAGCTATCAGCAAACAAATCTCTCAACTCAGTACTGCTTGTTCACTAGCCACATCAATAATTACTTGAGACGATCTACTCGTACTTGCTAAGTGCGGAGCCGTGCGCTGGGCCTTTCTTTAACAGTCGATAAGTAATGATGGGATTGAGTTACAAACATGCAATTTTCGGTATCGGGTACTCGTAGCTAATACGATGAAGAATAAGTTAAAGTAATAAAAAAGGTACGTAATGGGGGCGTTATATTGAGACTTAGGTAAATATTTTTTCCGTCGATAAAATTAAGCATAGATTCCCTCATTTCGATATGTGCACATTGAGCATTGTGCACATAAAGACGCACACTGTATATTGACAAGTTTCAAGTTTACTTATATTTTGATTTCTTAGGTTCCAGGTTTGGCATCCATACGTCATGACATGTAAAATGCAGGAATCGAATATTTTTCTCTTTGCTTTAAGTAGCACATGAGGGTTTTTCACTATCTCCTTGAGAGACCAGTACCTTTTCCATGTTAAGTTTATTCCATTATTAACTTCTTTCTGTAGGTCTGTCGGAGATAAGATCTGTCCGAGATACATATATTCTTCCACATAATCTATTGTGGTGTCATTGACGGTTATCGGGATATTTGTGAGGTTTGTCATCATTTTAGTTTCTGCAGTATTCACTGATAATCCCACTTCCTCACTTCAAACACAAGCTGTTCTAGCATTTCTTGCAAGTTTCTTGGATCTTCTGAAATTAGGATTAGATCATCTGCAAGTCTTAGGTGGTTTAATTTCACTCCATTAATATTTAGCCCGTAATCATCCCACCCGAGGCGTCTAAACATGTATTCAAGAACTGCTGAAAAAAGTTAGGGTGACATTGGGCCTTGTCTCATTCTTTTTATCGGGAAGTATTCCCTTCTCTTTCTGTTCTCTCTTCTATGTTAGCCTTCATGTTCTTATATATGTTCACTAGTTCTTGCCCACAGCTTAGCCCGCGTGAATGTTGCACGTTATCCCACAGGAACGTACTACAGGGATAAAAAGTATCCTATGTCTTAATCCAGGTCGTGGCCAGGACATGCCTTTGATTAAATTCCGTGCAGCCGTTAAGGCATGAAAGGTAATAGACAGACTATGTTTTAAATTCAATATTGTGTATACAATATACATGTACATTTTAAAATCACTACTTTCAACCCCCCTATCACCCTCTATAAACAAATTTTTGCCTAGGACCTTCTTTAGAATACCATCTATATCCTTTTAAATCTCTATCAAAATCCTTAACTTACTCTTACTGGTCCGCTAAATCCCCGCGGAAAGCTGGTACCCAGGGGTAGTTTGCTGTTGGGAACGACCAACAGCTAACTACCCCCTGGGTACCAGTTTAAACGGTCCTTTTATCAGCTTTAACAAAAACAATCGAATACTTAGAAAAACCCATTGTTTACACCAGAGCGGCGATGACATAATTTCACGTGGGCAGCAACTGTTAAAAACCGCCGCGCCACGGGTTCTGAGTGGTTAGGCGTAAAAAGGTGTCGAAAATTAAAATTATGCTGATCATCATGGTCTTGTCGTACATACTGTACCTACAAGTTAGCCAAATAATGTTTATTTTTTATTTAAGAAGTACACAGAAATATCAATATTACATGTGAAGTTTAAAATCATCCCCTATTTTACCCCCTTGGGGGGTGATTTTACAAAAACGCTGTAAGACGTAATTCCTTATTTCTTACCAAAAGCATAAATCAGTGCGCCGTCAGTCGGATGTCGTACAGCGCGGGGTTGAGGCTGACTGCTGGCGTCGACCAGGAGAGGTGTGAAGGGGTTCTTCTGCTTGTTGATCGGCCGAAAGTGTAGTGTGCTGCGCCATGGTTGCTGATGAGGCTGAGGGTGATGGCCAGGAATGCGCGTTCGCTGTATGGTGGAGGTCAGGATACCCGTTTGAAGCCGTGGGTGCTGACTGGCTGAGACTCGCCGCTCGAAAGCTTGAGGAAGCAATGGTGATGACGTCATGCTGAACTAGCTCCTCGAAGGCTGCGTCAATGTCCATGTTCGGGGTCACCAGTATAGAGGTATGAGGAACAGGGTGTAAAGTTCACTCATACCCATAGTAAAGGGAGGATCCGCCGACCGTACGGGTGTCGTGTCTGTCCCAACGATTGATGTCGGGTCGTTGTATATATGCTAGTTGCGCGGTAAACTCTACTTGGCGATGCAGGATTTTTCGTGACGTCAGTGTGATGCGTGGTTCGCAAGTGGCGATGTAGATACCGCTACAAATAGATCTGTGATAATGATTCTTGTTACTTCAGATGTTTCTAACGGTTCGTTGGATACACCGTCTCCTCCTGGCGCTTTTCCTTTCTTCTGTGAATTGGTAGCGTTATTGACTTCTTCTCTCAGTATACGGAATATATACCTAGTTAGTTGTATTGTAATCAACTGGTTGACTTGTCGGTTGTTGGTCCTTTTTCAACGTACAATTCCCGGTAGAAGTCTGTCGGCACATTCAGTATCTCAATTGAATTTGTCTTGATTTTTCTATTTCTATGGTGTTTCATACTGTCGGTTCTCCCTTTTATTTTAAAGGAGGATAAAAATATATACACTAGATAAACTTCACTAACACTAAATTTACTATTAACTAATGAAATTAAAATATGAAACCTAACTTAACTAAAATTATTAACAAAATAAAATATGGCGTCGAAAAATTCCTCCGCATCGCTGTCGACTGGTAACGTACCCAAGAGACTGGCGGTACTATCACGAAGTATGGCAATGCTTAGCCTCTGGCCAAGGTAAAAGCCACTGCCTGGGTCACGGGCAGTGTCAACAAGCCGTTTGGAGATTTCGTTGAACAATCAGTTCTCCCTTTTTGACTCCGCTTGATTTTTCTGTGCGGCGGTTTATTGTGTCGGTTCTTGTTTTATGTCTATAATTACGTATGTCTATAGATAATTTATTTGCTTAGTTTTGCTATATCATGTTTGTTGTGTTTCCTGTCTTTAAACATTGTTTTCCTCTGGATAATCAAGTTCCTTGCTTCTGGACCTAGTTTTAATTTTGTCGCTTTTGGTTTCGAAATCTTTTAATTCCTTTTCCAGGGCATCATATGTGTCTTTAATTTCTTTGAAATTATTTGCTCTTTCTTTAGTTTTGTGTAAAGATTCTAGACTGATTTTCTTTCTACTTGCCTTATTAGTACTTGTTATTAATTACACGTTTGCAAGTGTGACTGTTCCTGATTAACCCTAGACTGATTAAATTTTGTTTTTCCTAATTATGTGAATGTTAGTGTTAAGATTGACTTTCCCCCTTAGGGGAAAACGGAAAGGGAAAGCGCCCCTCCACCCGCGCTTTCCTATAGGGTCCATCACAAAAACCTGGGCGTCCTCCCACCATTATAAGAAATTAATTCCCACTTAAGACTAGAGATGCCGATGCATTCCACCAGTTTTTATGACAAGACTTTTATAGTTCAAGCAGTACGGTTATGGAATGCCTTGCCTTAATTTTTTGGTATACATAATAAAGAGTATTCTATTCTATTCTTTTCCCATAAACTAAACTGCCTTGACTCGAAAGCTAAGGGATAAGGAGGGAACACAAGGTGATGTTAATATTGGGAATGCACAGTTAGGAAACATATGTATTATAAATAGAAATATGTGAAGCTAAGAAGACTAGTATTATAAAAATGTCGTAACGCCGATCTCCCTTCTCGCAGGTTTGCGCTAACATCTGCAATAGAATCTTAAAAGTTTGAAAAATCCAAAAGTGCAGGCCTCATAATAAATAATAAATCGTATAATTGATTTGCAATATAAAAAAATATAAAAATATCATGTATGCAAGAAAAGTTCTTATAATAGGGGTTAAAGTATGAAATTGCCGTTTTATTGTATTAGGTACTTCGAATTGACATAGAACCTTCATGGTTTGAGATTTTTGACTGAAACTTTTTTCACATGGTACCTATGAAGTTCTTCTTTTAAAAAATGTGCAACATTCGATTATCGACTTTCAGTTGTTTTTTTTATTCAGCTTAGACAAGAAAGATGGATACTTCGAAAATTCGAGTTATTTTTGAATACGAGTTCCGACGCGGAACTAACACGGCAGAAACAGCTCGCAATATCAATGTTGCGTTTGGAGAGGGGACTGCAAATGAACGGACCGTGCGATTTTGGTTTAAACGCTTTCGTGATGGAAACTTTGATCTGAAGAACGAACCACGTGGAAGACCGCCCACACAGGTGGATAACAATCAATTGAAAGAGATGGTGGAAGCCGATCCGAGCCAAACTACCCAGGAATTAGAGGCATGGGTTAACATTACCTTACCAACAATAATGACTCATTTGCGTCAAATCAATAATATAAAAAAATATGAGAAATGGGTGCCTCATGATTTGACTGATCTGCAGAAAGAAACGCGTGTTGAAACTTGTGTTGCCTTGTTGAATCGATACAGAAATGAAGGAATATTGGATTGAATTGTGAAATGTGATGAAAGGTGGGTTCTTTACGATAACCGTAAGCGAAAAATGCAATGGCTGACCCCAGGTCAAACGCTGCAACAGTATCCAAAAGCATAGCTTACCAATAAAAAGGTAATGGTAACTGTTTGGTGGTCTCAGCATGGTGTTATTCACTATAGCTTTCTCCGATCTGGTCAAGCAATAACGGTAGATATCTACTGTGCCGGACTCTAAACAATGATAGCAAAACTAGCAGTGAAACAGCCCCGACTCATGAATCGATCTTCACCATTATTGCTCCATGATAACGCGAGACCTCATACAGCACGAGAAACCGTTTTAACTTTACAGGAACTGCAATTAGAAACCATTCGTCACCCTCCGTATTTGCCAGACCTTGCTCCAACGGACTACCATTTTTTTCGTGATTTGGACAATTTTCTACGTGATAAAAAGTTTTCTTCTCAGGAGGCAGTACAAAATGCTTTCACAATTTGTCGAATCTAGATCACGAGAAAAGGCAAAGGCATAAATGACCTTCCTATTAGATGGCAGCAATGTATAGATAATAATGGTAATTATTTTAATTAAATAAATATGTTAAATAAAAAAAAAACTAATTTAAATTTTTCAGTACAAATCGGCAATTTCATACTTTAACCCCTAATATTTTTGTACGTGTGTATCATAGTGCTAAGCTAGCTAAGCGGCTAAGCTCGGCTGCTTATATGCTGTTAGAAAGATTAGACAGTTAACAGATGTAGAAACCGTGCGTTTGGTCTATTTTAGGTACTTCCACAGCGTTATGTCGTATGGCATTTTACTGTGGCGTCGGACTACTGACATTGAATCCATCTTTATTTTGCAAAAGAGAGCTGTCAGAGCCATTTATAATCCATGTCACTGCGAATCTCTCAGGGGACTATTTAAAAAGATTAATATTATGACGGTACTTTGCAAATTCATTTATGAAAATATTATGTATGTAAGGAAAAATCTGCATCTTTTTAATAAAATGAATGATAGACATAATTTTAATACTAGAAATAAAGATAAAATAGATCAACCATCTTTTATGGGGTACTGTGTTATAACAACAAAATACCTTGTCATATATTGCAATTTAAACTCATGTAAAAAGTTCACTAAAAAGTTCAGTTCAAATTAGAGTATTATATCCAAGTTATGAATGCTTGGAAACATGCTGGTCCAGCTCCATAGGACAATCTAGGCTGTAGACAAAATCAAACTTGTTGCTACTTTAATTGTATAGTTTATTATTTTTATGACGATTTACATTCTGTGATTACTTTAACTCACACACTGACATATTACTTGTTTACATAATTTGGGAAATCGTATACTTTTAGAATGTTTGTAAATATGTGAGCACCATTGTACCGTAAACCGGGGCTACTTTGATCAATATTGAACTTTGAAAGTCCATATCTTTTAAATTAGTGGGTATAAAAAAATACAAAAAATGTCTAATAATCGGTTTTTTATCACTCTCGATTCCTGTAATGATAAGTGAAAAAATATGGCTTGAAATTGAGAAAAAAAATAAAAATTGGCTGATCAAAGTTAAACGTAGGATGGGGTTACTTTGATACCCCCGATTTTATTGCGTGATTAATGATGATGATGATTAAAAAGTAACTCCAATAACAATGCCAATTCAATTTAAAAAACCAAAATCTGCCAACGGGAATAATAAATATTGACGTTTTTGTCGTATGGGGTAGCTTTGATCTAGTAAAGCTATTAATAGAGATATATTTACCTTTTTTAATTAAAATCGTTGACGAAGTCTCCGCGTGTCCTCAGAAAAGGATATGACAGTTCTTCAGTGTTGGTAACATCGAAAAAAAAATTACCAAATTGCGTTTCGTTTAACGCAATTCGCGATTTTATACGAAATGGAAGTTTTGATCAAAGTCATCCCGCAATTCAAAGTAAACCCGGTTAATGGTATCTATCACATAATTAACTTATTTGTCATTGCTACATTTTTTAATTCTTTTTACCTATTGTGGTAGGATGGGTAATTTTATTATAGGTGCACATATAATTATATAATTAATATATACAAAATATTGTAAAACATTTTAAAAAGTAACGGTGGAGTTTCTTGCCCATTCTTCTCCATACGAAACTACCTTTTGGAAGGGGCGACTAGAATCAATTCTATTTTAATGTAAATGTTGACGTTCAAAAGTGCCTTTATGTGCCTATTTGAATGCTTTGACATTGAGTGAATTTTAATAAAAAATCATTAAAAAAACTACGTAAATTAGGCTACTGATATGAAATACGGCACCAGTTCACCGAATACCGGAACTAATAAAAAAGCCCGGTCTCGATATATCAATTATTTTGGGAGTTATCGTTGGTACATACAAAATCAGCGTACAGACATCAGGAGGTCCACGTAATTTTTTTTCGAAACGTTTTTTTTTCAAAGTAATAGCATAAAATGATTTTTAGAAAGTTTATGATGATTTAATTTAAGCGTTTTCTCGAAGTACATCTACTCATATTATTTTATAAGTGCAATATAGTTGTGATAGAGGCATTTGAAGATCACAATATTGCTTGATCTTGACGAATTGGGAGTAAAGCACTACCTCAACCGCTTCGCGTTATGAGGTAAAGGGATCGTTACGCTTGCGCTTTAATGAATCATCTATAGCTACGTTAACTTATCTGTTTACAATGTACCCACTTCTGTGAGACCGGGAACCATTTCACAACGTTTGTCTTATAGAAGGTATGAGGAACAGGGTGTAAAGTTTGCTCACACCTCCACAGAAAAGGGAGGATCCTCCGACCAGACGAGTGTTGAGTCTGGTGGGCAATTGCCCGATGATTGATGTCGGGGCGTTATACTAGTGCGCGGTCAACTCTGTTGGCGAGATGCAGGGTTTTGCGTGATGTCAGGGTTTTGCGTGACGTCAGGATTATGCGTAGTTCGCATGTGGCGTTGTAGATGCCGCCACAGTCTCATTGTATGTGTCCTGCTAGACCTAACGCATATGACCTCTGAGGACACTAATACGATTCTTATAGAACATGTTCCCTATGCATTATACGAGTAGTATAAATGTCTTACTCAATCCTAAAAACAGAGTACTGCGAAGTCCAACTGCCATTGAGGGAGACAAGTTTTGAGTAGTTCTAAATGCGTACTAATTTTAATGAAACCCTTACGGCAGGCTAGCCTTTTTTTTACTAACAGAAAACTAGCATAAGCGCACCGTAAACTCAGTCTATAGAAAAACTCATTGCGATCGTACTTGGTGCATACCGAATTGGTATTTCTTCACTTCACATTTCCTTACTCTTCCCCATTTAGAGGATGCGACAGTGCGACTATCAGCAGAAAACATCCAAATTGTTGTGTCTCGAATAGTGTCGATTCAGTAATTGGCCTACAAACAGCCGGGTGTGGGTTTTATCAAGATACGGTCCCTAGCGTTCTTAGAACGACTAGCAATCCAGTTTGTGATGCTATGTGAAGCCTACACCCTCTCCCGGAAATTCGCATACAACAAGCCTCACGCAACGTGTTCTGCGGCCAGACCTTTTTGGAAGCAGTAATTATCAATAACGTATGATTGTTTTATAGTAATAACGGCACGGTTGGCGCAGTGGTTAAGAAATTGACTGCTGCGTTTCGTGTCGCGGGTTCGATTCTCGCACGAAACAAATATTTATATGGGCTGCAAGTAGTTGTTCCGGGTCTAGCTGGTTGTTTATGTGAGTTTAAATGTTTGTAAACGCACCCACGATACAGGAGAAATTCCTAGTGTAGGGAAACGTTTAAAAAAAAAAAGAGATTGGCTTTATAGCCTAGTTTGGTTTAAATGAACTGAGTATTTACGGTTCAGCCTTCCATATGTGGTGCGTCAGTTAAGGGTCAACAGTCATCAAGAGTCAGGTGTGCGTTGGTGCTCAGTGTCAAGTATAGCGGAAGGCCTTCTCCGTTTCCCTATAACCAAACGCAAATGACAAATATCGTTCAAGGTACGGATTAGGAAGTTGTCACGTAATATAAGAAAAAATGCGTTAATTATAAACTACAATACTAATTAATAAGAGTAAATTAGCCATGCTGGAATAAATGATCATTAATAGCTCATCAGCGATATCACTTAACTGTTGCCTATAAATCACAATACAAATCAATCTATCAGAACAATATAATGGAAAAGTCTGTAATTACGATTTACACACTATTGCTAAAGATTAAAGTTGACACAAATATCTCCTAGGCGGGAATTAGATTACAACTCACTTACGAAATACTGTACGTATTACCAGTTTCACCTCGGGCACAGCTCCTCACAGCTCACAAAAGTAAACTGTCTAGCTTAGACTACGTTGTCCACTATTATTTGTAGGTATTATTATAATATTATTTGTAGGTAGCGCTAACGTGGTCTCTAACCGACTATCAACTTAATAAATAATGTCCCTTACTGTCGTAATGGACATCACTTCCTGGCATTCCCTAAGTCTCCTAATTTAGCTACCCTGCACTCTGGCGTCTGTTGCCTCTAGCGGTTTAAAACCAACTATCTCCACGTTTTCGTAATAATTCTCATCTCCTAAAATTCACCACGTTCAGCCCCCAGCCCCTAAGTTTTTGTAATATATTACAAAAAGTTACGAATTGCCGCACTTTCGCAGAATATATTTATGGCCATTTTTGTCTAATTACTCAATTGTTTTAAATAAGGGCCCGGTTGAGTATGTTATCGTTGCCAGATGAGGCATTAGCATTGTGAGTAAAAAAATTAAATCGGATATTTTACGCGTTTCTTTAGAATTTGTTGAACGACCATTCGACCTGTCCGTCGGTACTTGTCCCTAGTTTTATTCCCATTAAATAGAGAATTTATGCTACCTAAGTGGGCCCAACCGTTTGCCAGTTTTAAAATAAATATAATATTCTGTTATTAAATAGGAATAGGTGACAGACTGTCACACGAGTATCAATAACTAATACCTACAACAATAGCAGTTAAATATTTAAAGATATTTTCAACTGTCTTGTACTTAATCGTTTGGGTAAACCATTAAGAAACATCCATATAGTGCGTTAAACAAATAGTTTTTTCTGTTATTGTCATGAACGTTGCTAACTGCAATCTTATATTTCCAGATCAGTTCTGTGTAGCAGAGAGAGAGCATGCATTCCAGCTATTTGAAATTGGAATGGACAGACTACTGATAAAACCCATAGTGCACTCATGTTTCGAATATCTTAATCTGATCGCAAGTCACGTTTGTTAATCGCTTAATACTCGTTTAGCCATTAGCATATAGTCACACGAAACAAAGAATACTTTGATAGCTGAAATACCTCATTACGATAAATGTAAGATATCGATTAGGTCGTTTACAGTCACACGATGATTGTACACTTAGATAATACTTATAACTCTTAAGAAGCTATAAGAACACTTCCCCTCTGTAAAAGTAGGTACAACAACAAATGTTCTAATACGTTCACAAGTACTACTTTCAAATCGATTCTAACGCACTTCGTAAATGGTTTTCAAGGTTCGTGGAGCTCCGTGAAAATGCCTGGCTGTGCTGTTAGGTATTGTAAAAAGCGTTCCAATACGTCAAGCTTTCATGAAGACGGAAAAACCTTCCTATGTAAATATTTTTTTAATAATCTTTAGTCATGTTTTTATTGAAATTCGATTCAACCATGACTCAACATAAAATATGGTATAAATTGAGTATTTTAACGCATTGCTCTTGCGACGTCACCGTGTCTCGCTACACCTTGATTTTATGTTCATAAAGATCAAAATATTTTGTCTGTTGCATTATGAAAATAAACCGGTTCGAACCCCGACAGGCGCTTTACTTTGTGTAAATTATTTCATCACCACTGCTCCGTGCCTCGGAAAGCACGTTAAGCCGTTGGTCCCGGCTGTCATTCGTGGATCTTTGACAGTCGTTACGGGTCGTCAGAAGCCCGAAAGTCTGACAACCAGTCTTACCAAGGGGTATTGTATTACCCAGTAACTGGGTTGTGGAGGTCAGATAGGCAGTCGCTCCATGTAAAATACTGGTATTCAGCTGCATCCGGTTAGACTGGAAGTCGACCCCAACATACCTAGTTGGGAAAAGGCTAGGCAGATGATGATGCATTATGAAAATAAACGTAAAATCAGCAAAAATGGCACTTGAAATGCGATTATGTCATTTAGTAGCTAACGAGACTACCGAAGGGTTGAGGTCATGTTTGAAACCAAAACTGACATGTCGATGATGCACTAATAAGATTTAGATTTAAGTAACTAGTAATTTTTGTTAACAAAATTGTTTTATTTTATTGTTCAAAGTATTATATTTTTAATATAATAAAGACATTTTTGGTTTTATAATTTTAAAATATATTTTTTTTCTTTTAACTTTTGTTTTGTTATTTTTTTTGTTACTTTTATTTAATTATATTAAAATTTAGCAATTTTATGCATTCAATGAGCTGTTTTATTTTATGGGTTCAGTCAAAATTTCGAATGAATATCGACATCGATAAAAAAACCGCCAAGTGCGTGCGGACGTGCGGACCACGCACAATGAAGGGTTCCGTAGTTGGGATGAATTTCCCAAGAACAAACTTAGCTTTGTTGTTGAAAATTTTTCTCCCTTATATCGGTATACGACACGGTCAGTTCTCCAACTGCAAAAGTTTGTAATCGTGTTTTTTTTTCATGTGATGAAGCTACATATTAACTATTTTCAGACTTATTCCTTTATTAGCCTAGTATTTTTTTATTAATAAGATAGGTTTTTTTGTCGAGCTTAGTTCATATGTCAGTAGAGTCGAATATCTACCTGCCTTAATACAACGCGTTTGTAAGCTTTGGTGAAAGTAACAGTCTGAGACACAGATGTAGGTATCTAAGTGATATAGATAACGTATTAGCAGTTTACGAGACATTCACTATTACTATTACTTATTAATAATATTAAAGAGATAACAAAAAATGTGCGCGCCTGTAAAATTGCGATATGACTCGCGTGCATAGATAGCATACCTGTTGCGGCTACCGGGGTATGTCCAGTACCTTACGGTTGCCTGGGACAGTCTCCCACGTTTTTGACGTATGTTTTCCCTATTACTCGCTGGCGACACACGTCACCACGCACCCCTGAATGCGTAGGGAGGTAGGGGTACACCCACTAGGAGGACCTCGGAGAGACGGGCAGCGAAGAGGCGGTGAATAATACTGCAGAATTTCTTCTTAATTTTGCTGGCAGATTTCGGCTTCTAGGGAGTTGTTGCCTCTTCGACGGCTGAGCTGCGACTGACTTTTGCCGGTTTTTTTTTATTTTTTGTGTTCATCATATTCATCTCGCAGTTGGCCTTGAGAGGCCGTGACTGCTTAACCGGTCAATCCAGTGGTGCCTTCGAGCTAACTCAAAGCCTCCAGCCAGGGGACGAGAACCGCGATTTTTGAGACCCTTTTGCTTGCATTTTTTCCTTTAGCCGAAATCTGTCAAGCCGTGTTTTATTATATTTTATCAATATATCCTTACAATTTTTATGAATGTATACCTTATAAAGGCCTTAATCTAATTAAATATTAATTTGGGACGTAACTATTAACAATAAAAAGTTTCTAGAACAAGAAACTATTAAAAACATAGGTTGGCACATTTTCACTATAGAAAATCCCTTATTATCTTCTAAACTAATGGCCCGATTCTTACAATTTAAACGGATATATTAGTTTTGTGCCTAAACCTATCTTTAAAAATTATCAAAATCCGTCCATAAACAAAAAAGTAAGTTTTCAACTTACGTAATTATACGTGAACAACATTATTCTTGTAAGAAATCCTTTCAATACAGTCTTATTAGTTCGGAATACAAAAACTAATAACACATGTGAGTTAAATAAACTAATTAGAATATAGAAACATAAATCTTTTTTTAAACTTTTCTAACTTTTGAACTTAATATTTCTACGTTACTTTTGCACGGCGGTCCCGCCACTACTTGCGCCCTGGTGCTCAGATAGGGTCTCGTCGCCGAAATTCTCCCCCTCGTGCGCAGCACCGTCCTCCAGGCTCGGCGAAACTCCCGGCACCAACAATACCACTCTCGAACTGGGTCTTCGCAGCACTCCTCCTCGCGTCTCGATGTCGACGATTCTGGTCCGCCCGTCTGGTCCTGGATACACCCCCTGGATTCTGCCGCGTGGCCAGGTGCATCGGGGTAGGCTCTGGTCGACGATCAGGACGACGTCTCCGACGCGCAGGTCTGTGGCGCTGCTTCTTCCCGCTGTCTTCCTCGGCAGTAGTGTGGGCAGGTATTCGCGCAGCCAACGTTGCCAGAAGTGGTCGGCAAGTTGCTGCGTGGTCTTCCGCCCACCAGCTCGTCGTCTTGGAAGCTGCCGATTCTCGCCGCGCCGCAGGATCGCCCGAGGAGGAAGTAGTTTGGAGTGAGTGCTTCCTCCTCAGGGCTCTCGGAGAGGTGGGTGAGAGGCCGAGAGTTGACTATGTGCTCGGCCTCTAATAGGAGGGTGTGGAGTACCTCCTCTCGTGGATGCCTTTCGTTGAGTGTGGCGTCTAGTGCGGTTTTTATGGATCGCACCAAACGCTCCCATGCGCCGCCCATGTTAGGCGCACCAGGAGGGATGAATAGCCACTGCACGCCGATCTTCTCTGCTTCTGAGGTGAGGTCTTCTTTCTTCATGTCGTCAAGCGCTTTTTGAAGTTCTTCATTTGCGCCGACGAAGTTGGTCCCGTTGTCGGAGTAGATCGTCTTCGGCATTCCTCTTCTCGCGGCGAATCGTCGTAGCGCCATGATCATGCTGTCGGTGGACAGGGAAGGAGTGAGCTCAATGTGCACAGCTCTTGTGGTTAGGCATGCGAAGAGAGCACCCCATCTCTTTTCTTGACGTCTTGCTACGGTGATCGTCATTGGGCCGAAGTAATCTACGCCGGTGCACGTAAAGGGAGGGTTACTGTGCATCAGCCTCTCTTTGGGTAAGTTGCCCGTCGGTAGTTCTGGTGGTCTTGCCTTCTTCGTTTTGCACCACTGACATTGATGCTGAAATGCCTTGATTGCTGACCTCAGTCCTAATACCCAGAAGCGTTGCCTCACTTCATTCATTACTGTCGCGTGGTTTCCGTGATTGAAGCGGCAGTGGAATTCTTCTATGATGAGTCGTGTTGTCCTCTCCTTGCTGTCGAGCACAATGGGACGTTTGTAGTCTCTGGTTACGCCCTGTATCGCGTCGATTCTTCCCTTTAAACGCAGAAGACCTTCTTCAATTACTACGTCGAGCTTCTTCAACTTGCTGCTGCCTTCTAGCTGCTTCCCTTGCTCTAGACGTCTGATGTCTTCTCTGAAGCTTCTTTCTTGACTTCCTTTCAGTAGAAGAGTTTCAGCTTGCTCTAGTAGGTCTGCGTTCAACGGTATGTAATTCCTTGTTATCTTTCTTGAAGACTGATGTCGTTTCTCGACTACCTTTGTCTTCTTTCCTTTAGTCTTTCTCCAGGTGGGATCTTCCTTGCTGACGTTGACCATTTCTCTTGTCCTGAAGAGTTGTATGAACTGCAATACTCTTGCTGCGGCTCGCCAAAGTCTCTTCCAGGATGAAAACCTCTCAGGATCTGGTGATGGATGAGTGGTGCTTGCTGCCGCTGTGACGTCTGTTGTCTTCTCTTCACCTGTGGTTTCCTTCTTAAATGTTCTTGCTGCGGGCCAGTAGGTTTCTTCCTTTCTTAAGAATTCTGGGCCGGTGTACCATCGGTGATTGTAGTCGAATTTTTCTGGTACTTCACGCGTTGAGTCATCTGCAGGGTTCTGCGCTTTACCTAGGTACCCATCTCCAATCTTGAGGCTTGGTAAGATCCTCTATTTCGGCCAAGCGATGAGCCACAAATGTTTTGAATGTTATATAAATAACAAACCCGGTTGCCTTGCCATCATTTTCTTTTCCCATTTTTAAATTCGAGATCCTTGTCATGCCGAAACCAATGTTTGTAGTACCTTTTTTTGATTGTTTGTGTTTATATTATTTTTATTGCTGTAATTATTTATTTGCTTAATTTTTTTTTTAAACGGCTAAGTGCGTGTCGGACCACGCACGATGAAGTGTTCCGTAGTTAGGATGAACTTATCAAAAAAAAAAACTTATCATTTTAGTTGAAAAACGTGTTCTCTCATACTCGTACATCGATTTACTGCACGATCAAATCTCCAACTGCAAATGAAAGTTTGTAATCGCCAAAAAACCATTTTTTGTGATAAAACTACAAATTAACGATTTTCGGATTTATTCCTTGTGCTGTGAGACCTTCCTTCTTGCCAAATTTTATGATTCTAGGTCAACGTCCCTATTGGTTTGGATTTATTTACAAGTATCAAAACATGTCGCATACATGGCCGTATTTTTTTATTATTTTACCTATAGAGCTCCAAGGAACCGTAGACGGAGGAGATTTGATATTAATTTTGACTTGATACCTCCACTCGTTCCTGAGAAAAAGGGTATTGACAGACAGACGATTAAGATTAAGTTCAATACTAAATGCACGACCGTATATTATACGGTCGTGCATTTAGTATTGAACTTAATCTAGAACGCCACTTGTGGGCTTCCAAATTCCAAATAGGCTGATGAACGTCTTGCACGTCAAAGGTGAAACCCATGGACCCAGTCAGGAGGTCCAATGTACCAGTCACAAGCATAAATGTATTACTATACAGGGTGTTTGGCGCATGGACCGACACAATTTTTCCAGGAATTTGGGAGGTCATTAGCTAGGTTCTACCCATACACCCTTTGTCCCAATTTTTTATTATTAACGAATTTAGAAGTTGTAAAATTTCATACATTAAATAAAAAATTAAACTTTGGAAGCTTGTAAGGAATTTTCTTGAAACCAGTTGTATCACTGCCACTACACCCACAAACAAAAAACTTATTTCGAATTAAAGGAAAAAATTTGGAGTATATTTTCATTAAAAAAAAATCATATGTAAGTAACCAATTACCTACCAATAACCAGTAAGTAACCATTTGGGACAAAGGGTGTATGGGTAGAACCTAGCTAATGACCTCCCAAATCCCTGGAAAAATTGTGTCGGTCCATGCGCCAAACTCCCTGTAGACAGCTCGGCAATGATATCTGACTTCGTGATTTATCTATTATATTTATCGTGAAAAAAAACCTGTTGTTCCTGTTGTTGTTTGCAGAACTCGTCAAAATGTAGGGATCAGCAGATTTTTTTATTCGCGATTTCATATTTGGTCCCATAGTAAAAGTTGTTCATAATGATGAGTACAATGACCCCTTAAGAGGTTGATGGTGTTTTACCAATAACCTGTAAACTGTATAGTAATACGAGAATTTTTCAGAATATTTCGTATGAAAATTCTTAGGCGGAACAAATTTTCAAAGTTTGACGATTGATATTTTATTTTATTTTATTCGGGAAACTTACAGCTATAATAATACAGTCTACTTAAACAATATGCAACTGAAGGCCATTTACAAGTTTCCACAGATAAACACCCAAATTAAAAAAAAAATACAATTGTCGGTACAAAATACCTTTTACATAAATTAGGAAAAAAATAGCAAGACAAATACAAGCTAATAATAATTTAGACGTAAACAATTACTTTTCCGTAAAAAAGCTTTCCACCAACAAATGCTTAAGCCGAGAAACACTGGCCCAGTATTGAATATATCCAAATCATGTTCACCAGACAGTTTATTAAAACTTCTGCTCGCACGGATCAGAAATTAATGATGAGGAATTAATGAGATATGAAATTAATTATTATTATTCAGTAAATATATCATTCTTACAGTCGCGAATCGCATTTTGACTAACATATGACGTAAAACAGAGCTGCAATTTGCAAAAAACCAAAGAAACGGAGATTGTTCTGCATCCATACATCGTTCGCCCCAGAACCAACAGCGAAGGAAAATTACTTTGCGTGTTCTAAATTACAAGTATATGCCCATCAAGACAAAGTTTAACGACGGACAAGTTTTAAAAAGCAGTTATTTAAAAAGAATACAAAGAATTTGAGGTTATATTTAGTAAGAAACAATCCTTTCAATACTTAGAAATACATGCTAGTAAATGCCTGTCACTAATGTTATTTCTATTGCTTGTATGTGGCTAGTTAAGCTAAGAGCTTCAATAGAACATTTAAGTACATATGTACTTACCTATCTTGTTTGGTGTTAAATAAAGCAAATTGAATACACTACACAATGTAATCACCTCAAAACAATAACTAAAGCATAGAAGGAAGCTAAATTTAACTAATATAGTCGTCTCTGTTTTCTTATACACTCATAACAGCATTAGAAAGAGACAGATGTAGGTTGCTCAAAATGCAAAGCGTCACAAAGCAAACGTCAATTTGGCTACCTTGGCTACCTATACGACACTAAGTTTAAAAGCTACTTAACGTCTCAGGTTTTTGTGTATGACTTTGTTCATCGCATTTTTTCGTTTAATGCTTATGGGCGCATGGGAGTTGAAGTGCTTCGTTGATTTTACGTGTTTTTGTAAAAAAATTACAAAATTAATAGTGATTTAGTGTAAATCGCAAAGCTTAAAGATTTAATAATGTCCTGCATTATAGTGGGATGTAAATCACATTCATCCCGCAAAGAAAATGATGCGGAAATCATAAGCTTCCATCTGTAAGTAATCAAATATGGTCATTTTATCGGTTTTGTATTCTCACTGTAGGTTATTTCGGCATTTTTTCAAATTATTAGTTAGTGTACACGGTAGTGTTTTGAAATCAATATTTTATGTAATTAAATAATTCGATTCAAGGGAAAATAGAAATTTTAAATCGGCATAGAAAGTTTTGCTATAGCGCTTGCAAAAATAAACTATCGATAAAACATCGATAGAACTAGCGTCAGCTAAATTATTACATTATTTTTCTTTACACGTAGTTTTGGGAAGGATTAAATATTTAAGAGTGAAATAAATACCTAAATACCTACGGTCTTGCCAGCAAATCATACGTATGAGTAATGAAATGACAGTGGTCAAAAATCCGTGTGGCTCATGGTATAATAATGTAAACTCATGTGTAGCTATGATTTTTTTTTAATTTTCAGATTACCCTCCGATATTGTCAAACATGGATCAACGCTATTGCACGTAACCACTGGGAATGGAAAAAACAACATCGTATTTGTTCCAAACATTTCAGCGATGACTGCTTTATTAAAATATTGCTACCAACGTCAATTTTTGATGATTTACTCGAACATTCATTCGATAATGATGTATTGATCGATGATAAAAAAAGTGTCTAGGAGTATTTATTGACCTTGCAAAGGCATTTGATACTGTCTCGATCCCTATTCTTGTGGACAAGTTAGAAAGATACGGTATGCGCGGGAACGTGCTTAGAATTTTCGAAGATTTTCTATCGGGTCGTCAGCAAAAGGTTAAAACAAATAAATATACGAGCTCAGATGCACCTGTCACCTGCGGCGTCCCACAGGGCAGTATTCTTGGTCCCAGTTTATTTATTATATACATAAACGACCTGTGTCAAATGTCACTCCACAGCGGAATTTTTTTTACATATGCTGATGACACCGCTCTAGTTTTTAAGGGAGAAACTTGGGACGAGGTACGACAAACTGCGGAAATAGAACTGCGCAGGGTGCACTCGTGGCTGAGGCAAAATCTTTTGACTTTAAACGTGTCGAAAACTCTGTCGGTTCAGTTTACGAATTCACACGTGAAACAGTAAAACATAGTGATTCGTATTCACTCATGCGAGACTTTGAATCAGCAATGCTCTTGTCCATCTATTAATAAAACTCCGACAGATAAGTATCTTGGAGTCCTTCTAGACGAGAACATGACTTGGAAGCCGCATATGGATATGGTCTCATCACGTGTTAGAAGACTAATATGGGTTTTCAAAAATCTTAGGCACGTAGCTAACCTGGAACTTCTTCGTACTGTTTACTATGCCCTTGTTCAATCTGTAGTCGGATACTGCATTGGAGTATGGGGAGGTGCATGTAAAACGCATATCTTACAACTAGAGAGGGCTCAGCGATCTTTGCTGAAGACTATGACATTTAAAACCTACAGATTCCCCACTAGAACGCTATATGAGCTGTGTCAAGTTCTCACGGTGAGGCAGCTTTTCATGTATCAGGTTATTATCAAACTGCATGTGTCTAGCCATTATGATCCAGATAAATTTAGCAACAAACGTACTATTACTAATGTATTTGACTCCGTAAGAAAACGTACTGCATTAGCCAGACGTCAAAGGCGTTTCCTTTCTGTGCATATTTACAATAAAATTAATAAAATTTTAAACATTTATCCGCTCTCTTTTCATGAATGCAAGTCCAAGGTTAAGAACTGGCTTCTTACTCTTGACTACGAAGAAACGGAAAAATATTTTATTGGGTAAAGTGAACTCATCCTCACATACACTCACACACACACACACACACACACACACTCCACATCCACACACTACTTTCACAGTACATTTTAACCATATAAACTACTATCTCTCTTATAATTTCTGCATGCTCAAAATTATCGTGTTCACTAAAAATCTTAGTTGGTATAAAATATAATGTAATGAATTGGGAGAAGGCGCTGAGATCTGACATACAGGTTTTTACCTAGTTTGGGTTTCAGAGGCTTCATTGTTTTTGTAACTATTTATTTCAATAAAGATTTTATTTATTTATTATTTATTGGATGAACATAGAAATTTATTGATTAAATTGATAAGCAAAGAATATTTAACAATTAGAATCCATTATATCGCGAAAGAATTATCTTCTCCTGTAGAAAAAGTAAGGACATTTCTAACAAAAACTATAATTTTTAAAGGACAGTGATTTAAATTTTTTGTTACTTGTACCGGTGCTGTACTTTAAAAATTATTTAAGCGTTTTCTTGGTAATTTCAATTTGTTAACAATTTATCCTGTGTTTATAAATAAATAAGTTAATCAGACAGAAGTGAGTTTATTTCACCTTAGCATATTTTAGATTTAATGCCAAGGAGCGATACCATAAACTAAGAAGTCGATATCGGTATTTATTTTATGCATAGTCACATCACTAGCTAATACTCTTTTGTCTATGACAGCGTACACTTCAAATGTCCTAAAGCGCCTTCTATGCTTTAGTTATTGTTCTGAGGTAATCACGAAGAAATGCGAGCGAGTGAGATTTGAGTGCAATAAATTGATATTTGAGTTGAAGGAAATGACATGACAAGGCTTAGGGATGCCCATACATTAGATCCGTGTCGATTCATTTTGATCAAAATCGATACCGTTTAGTACCTAGCGTGTTATTCTATTTGAAATATTACAATGCATCTCACTTAGGGCGTTTGTGCATAACCTCGTATTGTGTTCGTATTCGTGATTCGTTAAAATACAATTCGAAATAGCCTTCATAATAAATGTATGGTAGTTTGTGCACTGCTTCGTTTTCGTATATACCTATATTCGTGAATTTCTCACATCGAGTCAGTTTTTACGGATCGAAGTAGCCATCGTGCTTAATATTGGGCGTTCTGTGCACTCGTATTCGTGTTTTTCACGAATACGAATCGAATACTTAAGAGTGAGAGCGAAATGCTACACACATTATGAACGCGATCTCTGCCTACGAAATGTTTTTAGTGAATACTGGAATTTCGGATCGGTGTACGTGGACTATCGTATTCGATTCAGATTCGTGTTTTTAAAACAGATGATGACAAATTCCCCAAAACGAATCACGAATACGAATAGACTACGAGTAGAGTGCACAGCGCCCATTCGTGAATTTCTTGTTGTTGAATTCTTTTCACACCTAAGGTGCATGGTACCAATAAAAACGTCGCACAAGTCACTACAGAAGCGCCATACCCAACAGCGAAGAAAGTTGAAAAGGAAAGTACGTAAGTACGGATGCGTATGACATCCGTGAGCAGGTGGTCAACTCAAGTAATCTCGCTCTCGATGTGTGAAATGAAAGATTGGGCATCACTAATTAATTATCATGTCAAATCTAATCGTCAAAGATGGCAGCTTTTTTGATGTGATGTCGTAAATCGTTACAGCTCTTTTAATTTTGTTCATTAAAGGAACGCTGAATGTCCGTTATATACAGATATTTGCAATTAGTATAATAAAATATAATTAGAATTATTATGTACGTTAGATGTTTGTTGGTCCCTGGGGCCATTTTCGACGATGTCCTTTGAATTTGGCGGGCTACAACTGAGGATTCACCTCTATATGTTACAGAATACGTGCATATTTAATTCAGGAATCAAAATAAGCCGTGGCAGCTAAGACATGACCAGTGCCTACTGACGGCGCCCGTTCACGAACATACATGGGGCACACTAAAAGTTTTGCACTTCAATTTTTTTTTTTTTTTTTTTGTTATGGCTTCGCACCGTAGACAGAGAAACTAATAGACAAAGGGACCCTGTAACCGCAGTCGAGACAGAGATAATATGTCAATGTGTGCGTATAATGTTGCCATAGTAACTGCATTCCCCTGTTTTTGGAGTGTTATTAGATGAAGTAGGGTAAATTATTTTCAGGATTTAATTGAAACGAAACGAGTTTTTTAATTAAGATTTATTATACTTACTACTTAAATGATAAATGATTTTATTTCTGTAAGTAGGTTTGAACAAACACTTTTACACGTCAATCATATTTTTTTTTAAACTAGATGAGGTCGGCGTTTCCTATGTGACTACTCTGAGAAGAAAGGCCGAAACAAACTCAGAGGTCACAGTCTCTTTTAAAGTCCAGACAAAATCTTGGTCAGATCATGTGAAGGCTATGTAGATCGGTGTCTGCAATGGTCTTTTGAGGAAAGAACCACACATATTGAGTGGACCTGTCCAGTCAGTGCACGCATTTGTCAGTAACCGTGCAGCTCAACTCAGAACTTAAGGAGCTCAACGATTCGACGAACAATACCAAAGAAAGGACATTTTGGTAGGCCGCATCAGCTACTCAAACTGCCAGAACATGATTAAAACTGGAACAAAAACACACATAGTCCTCACATTCACAATAATTTAAAATAATATACCTAATACTTTGTACAGTAAATATTAGTGTCATTGTATATGAAAATAAGTATACATACTTATAGCAAAGATTAAAAGTAAAAATAGTTAGCGAAATAAAATAAATTAACATTGCCTGTGCTTTATTGGAGCAACTCAATCCCAAGCCTTTTTGTCCTCAATACATATAGTCTTTGACAGTATAATAGGCATTCTGGCATAGTTTCCTTTTTATAAAAGATTTGAATTTATTAAGGCTTAGTGCTTTAATGTGGCTAGGAAGTTTATTATAAAAACGTATACATTGGCATCTAAACGAGCCACCTATTTTCCGCCGCATTTTTTTTTTTACCCGCCTTGTAGTAGGAACAACAAATTTGTGTTTGTTCCTAGTATTTAAATTATGGATATCACTGTACTTTTTAAACAGATTAATATTTTTATGTGCATACAAAAGATTTTCATAAATATACTGAGAAGGCACAGTCATTATATTAATCCCTTTAAATTTGTCTCTGAGGGAGTGTCTGGGACTTAATTTATAAATTAAACGAATTGCCCTTTTTTGTAATAACAAAAATCGTCTGAATATCGGCGGCATTTCCCCACAACAGAATACCGTACGACATTACACTATGAAAATAACTAAAGTATACTAAACGGGCTGTCTCTAAATCAGTTAAACCACGAATTTTCCTAACGGCGTATGCTGCAGAGCTAAGCTTCTTTGACAATTTATCTATATGGGGGCCCCATTGAAGCTTGGCATCCAAAGTTTTGCCTAAGTATACTGTGGTATTTTCGGGTTTCAACTCTTAACCCTTTATGAGAATACTTGTTTCTACTTGTCTACCATGAGGTATCGTAAACTTATTACATTTCGTTTTTTTCTCGTTAAGAAGAAGGTTATTAACATTAAACCAGTTAACTACTTTTGCGAGGGCACTATTTATATTGTCAGTAACCAGCTGCTGAAGTTTGAGTTTAAATAAAAGTGAAGTGTCGTCTGCAAACAGCACTATATCATGTTTATCCTTTATGAGGTAACTAAAAAAAACACTAACACTTAGAAACTAAACACTCCAAACAATTTGAAAAAAACACATTATTGATGTATATACATAATATATATACACATATACTATGCTATTATTTGATCCAATATTATTTGTTTTTATTACATTGTAGAGCCAATATTTTTTATCGTGACTCGGGGCATTTTTGAGCTGACGCTGGCAACACTTACATGATATAATTTATCGGTTATGAATGTTAAAAACTCGACAAAATCCTATTATCTTCAGTTTTAATGAGACATATCGTTCCGTCATGCTATGGCATAAATAATCATCATTTAAGAAACTATAATTAGGTACAAAACCGTCGTACTTACGCGTGAAAAGACACACCGGCAATTTTCTTCTCACTATCGCTTTTACATGAAATAACACGACAACGCACCATTGTATAATCGTCGATGTGAAATACGGATAATTTCTCTGTCTTCTCACTGGATTAAAATCGTTTTTTATCATAAAAATAAGCAAAATTTTAACACCAAACACAATGACGGCACGAAGTGTCAAAGTTTGTTTCGCAATTTGAGTTGCGGACCTTGAAAAAACAGGTTACACGGTAAGAGACAAAAAAATTGATAGTTGTATCTCTGTCTAAAACATTCATAGCGTAATTTTCGCTCTCTTTCTTGTGTAAGCGAGAAAGGAATCGTCACTGCGTCTATTAGTTTCTCTGTCTACGCTTCGCACGGTTTGTGCATTTAGCCAATGTCACGTTTTTTGCACTTCTAGCTAATCGGAACTATTTGAATTTCGAATTTTATATTTATTTAAACGTAGCATCCTTCTTAGTAATAAAAAAAAAACAATTGGCGGGAAATCATTTGTCAAAATAATTGTTTTTTATCGTTCTACGTACGCAACGAAAATGGAATTAAGTCGAAAAGATTTTAGAGCGACGATTTTTTATGATTTTAAAAGTTCTCTCTCTTCGCAAGACTGTGCCGCTCGTCTTCAAAATGCTTTTGGGAGAGAAGCACCTTGTTTGAGCACCGTGAGGCGATGGTTTGCTGAATTTGAGAGATGTCGAGTTTCTTTACATGACGAATTTCGTGAAGGGCGGCCTTCAACTGCCGTCAACGAAAATAATGTGGCTACTGTTAAGCGGCTAATTGAAGAAAACCCGCGGATTACTATGAGACAATTCGAGGACTATTGGGGATTGGTATGAGCCAAATTCAGAAAATTTTACACGAAGAATTGAAAGTTCGGAAACTTTGTTGTCGTTGGATCCCTCATGAACTGACAGCGGAGCAGAAGCGGGCTCGCGTGGAAAGGTGCTCACAGATGCTACTGAAGTACGACCACGGACATTCTAATGCTGTTTATGACATTGTCACAGGAGACGAAACGTTGATTTATTGTTTTGAACCCGAAAAAAAACAGCAATCTTGTGAATGGGTGTTTGAAAACGAGAACAGGCCAACAAAAGTAAGGCAGGCGAGAAACGTTGGTAAAAAATGATCGCGTTTTTTTTCTCAGCTATGGGTCCCATCTGTACAATTCCACTTGAAGATCAAAAGAGTGTTAATGCTGAGTGGTATTCTACCATTTGTTTACCCAGGGTGTTAGAAAAAGTTCGCGAAAGACGACCCAAAAGCCGCGTTCTCCTACATCATGACAACGCTTTTTCACACACGGCCAACAAAACAAAGTCATTTTTAGCTTCCGAAAAAGTACAAATCGTCACCCATCCTGCGCATAGCCCCGACCTAGCACCCTGTGATTTCTGTTTTTTCCCCGAAATCAAAGATTTGATGAGAGGTTTCACTTTTACCAACTCCGAAGAGGCAGTGATAGCGTTCAATCAACACGTAGAAAACATGCCTTCAGATCTGTGGTCCTCCTGTTTTAAAAAATGGTTCGATCGCATGAAAAAATTTTTTAAATGTAAAGGAGAGAATTTTGTAAAGCAATAAACATAAAATTTTTGTTATACCATGTGGTTTTTTTAAGTTACGCAAAACTTATAGTGTGACCTACGTATATAGTGCTTTGTTCTTTTCCGACGCAGGGGTTGTCACACCACCAACTTCTAAAATCAGGGCTGTTACTTAGTAAAACTTAATGGAAACACCCGATAACACTTTGGCTGACCCGGGAATCGAACCCAAGACCCCGCGCTCGGCAGTCCTTGCGACCACGATACCAACGGAGCAGATTTGCTGATAACGGTATACTAATAGGATTAAATCAATCTGGACAAGTCACGATTTGATTAACTCTAGCGTAATCATAATTTCATATATTTTACTATACAACTAAGCGTTTCTTTTTGGCAATTGTCGTCTAGTCGGCTATTCTGCCAGTATCAGTTACCCATCTTAAAGTAGGTGAGTATCAATTTCATGTTTGGGAAAGTGGAAGTGTTATGGGGTGTTTCCATTAAGTTTTACTAAGAAGCAGCCCTGATTTTGGAAATTGGTGGTGTGACAACCCCCGTGCGTCGGAAAAGAACAAAGCACTATTGCTGTTGGTCCTGTGCGGCTGCTCTTCATCTCTTCCCGGTCGCGTCCAATTGGACTATGAGATTATAAGAACTGAAAGTGCACCTGTGATACCTTTTTTATATGCACGTGTTTCTGTGACAGATAAAGGTGAATCCTCAGTTGTAGCCCGCCAAATTCAAATTTTCTTTGGTTTTTTGCAAATTGCAGCTCTGTTTTACGTCGTATGTTAATCAAAATGCGATTCGCGACTGTAAGATAATATATTTAATTTACAGAATAATATTCATTAGTTTCATATCAATTGTCAAACTTTGGAAAATTGTTCCATCTAAGAATTTTCATATGAAATATTCTGAAAAATTCTTAGGTCAACTGGGGATCCACCTAAACCTATTTTTCTTCCTCTCTTTCATTTATTTGCGCACACACTACCAAAACAATTGTGCACTACCTACCTATAATAATATCTCCTGCGTACTTGGTTAATCTCCGTTGAGATTGGCTGTCGTGGCCAAAATTCGGTCGGGAGGGATATTATTATTAATATCAGCAAAAGGGTTGTTTATATTTTAGAAGAATATGACATAGCTTTTTTTTTGTTTTCTTCTCGATCAAGTAAAGGACAGGCGACATTTTTTTTTATGTAGTTGGGTAAGCCCTCATCTTTGCATAGAAATACACAAGGACAAATTAACGGCAAAACAAAATTACCTTGTATTTGTATAATGACTTTTAGCCTGATCCCCAGACATTTAGGTATGGCGTACGTAACACGCATGTCTGAATTAATATACAGGCTGTGTAAATAAGATTTTACTTATTATGATTTTTCTTATTTTGCAATTGCAGATGTGCCCAGACAACTGACAGGATGATGAATTTTGGAAATTAATACTATTTTGTTTAATCTTATTACATCAAACATCACGCCTTGTTTCCACTATGGGAAGGCAGAGGTGTACCTATTTACAGGGTTATTTGTAATACGGCGCCGACGGTAACCCATTAAAGGGACGTAGGGGAGGTAATTTGCAACCAAATGACCCCTATGACCTCTATGCAAATGTCAACTATTTTCCAGCAATTTGATTTTTTTTGAAGATCAGTAGGCCAATTCTCGTACTTAAAAAACGTTCAAATTCAAGTCGCAATCTCATCTCAGCGACAATCAATGTCAAAACCTGTCAAAAATGTATGTAAATTGATAGTAATTTTGACAGATTGAGACTGAGATTAGAATGCGAACGGTCTTAAAAATACGGGAATTGCCCCTCTGGTATCTTGTTGTATCCCGTTGGATAGCTGAGAAGTTGAACATATTTTGGAATGTTGTGTCCATAAAATAATTATATCCATGTTTTTTTGCAGAAATCAACCATTTTAATATGATGAAAATTGTGTGCTCTGATTTAAAAAATATTAAAGATAATTGTCATTTTATGTATGGAAATAGAAGCAGATAATAATAAATTTAAAAAAAATCATGTTGGTCTTTTTAATAAATTTTCATAGTTGTACATAGCCAAAAAATATTAAATGTCAAATTACTCGGAAATGGTTGACATTTGCATAGGGGTCATAAGGGGTCATTTGGTTGCAAATGACCTCCCCTACACCTCCACCGACATATTACCAATAACCCTGTATATACATCCACAATTCGCGAGTTAAGTTTAAGTCCCATGTAATAGGGGGCGAGCCAAGCGCCTTCAACTGGGCACAAATCCAGACTCCGAGTTGCTACTAAGAAATTCCAGATAGAAAACCCAATAACACTTTACGCGTCCTGGGAATCGAACTCAGGGCCTTATGCTCAGCAGTAGCGCTTGCGTCCACTATACCAACGAGGCAGTCAGGAATCTTAATAATATAAAATTAATTAAGAAGTTTATTTATTTAACCATTTATGTAGGTACATGTATTTACACATTATGTCATAAATATACACATTATTATAAATAAACAGACAAGAAGAAAAGAATAGAATAATGGGTACAAAGGTGATGCTTATTTCTAAAGAAATCTCTTCCAGCATACCTGCGATAGGATAGTAGATTTAGAGATGTAGACAGCGTGTGTAAGAGTAAAAGAGAAAATAAAATATATAAAATCAAAAACAATTCACTTAATAAAATAAATAATATGAGAATATACCTACATACATACATACTTTTAAAATAAATAACACTAGAATATTAATATATACGCAACTATGAAGTGAAAAGATAGTGTTCTGTCACTCATCCACAGATTATACACGGTGACATTTGAATCACAGTTTTGCTTGAACAAACGTTGTTTAGACCATGGTCTACTACCATTCTACAGCATCAAATATTTTATTGAAACAATCTAATCTAGGAGTTCCCAAATTAGTCTTATGTTGCTCAAACGTGTAATAATGTTTGAAACATTAACCGTAACTTCAAAGTACTCATCACGGTAGCGATATTGCATTCAAGACGCGAGCGCCGCGCGGCGCAGCCGCAATGTCTGTGTTGTAGGGCGTAACGATAATCCCGACATTTTTAACATTGCCTTTTTTGTGTTTTTTTAGAAAACCTATGACGTTTTTTTTTCTATTGGCTGCTATAGAATGGTTGTAGACCATGGTCTGAACAACGTTTGTTCTAGCAAAACTGTGATTCAAATGTCACCGTGTATAATACTCACTACTCTTCTTTAAAACTACAACAGTTTGGCAGTCACTAATGTCTCTTTATGATTGACAATCATCTAGCGTATGTCCTTGCAATTGACCTTTCAGTTATTAAAGTCATCTTGTTAGTCACCGTTGCTTCGTTTATTGCACACGTACCTATGAAACGAAAACCAGTAGTATCGGTACATACTTAATTTAAACCTTAAACCTAAAATGAGATTCTAAAACTTCACGGTATTGGTATGTAGATATTTTAGAACCACATGGCAACGCATGCGCATGTGCATGGCATGGTGCTTGCGATCGTAAAACGCAATAGAAATGAACGCTAACTCATTAAGTCATTAGGTAATACAGTGTTCAGCAATAATAAAAATCACCTCGTTAAATATTGATAGAAAGGACCCAATAACACTACCTGACCCGGGAATCGAACCAAGGACCTCATCTTTAGCTGTAGCGCTTGCGACCATTAGCCTAATGATACAGTCAAAAGAGAGAGAGTTTTTGGAAATATTTTACTTATATGCAACTATAGGTACTCCATTTGAAATAAGATTAGAAATTTAAATAAGCTTTTATTACAGTCCGTTCAACCGATTTTGACTTCTATTCCGAAGTCGTAAGGATGGCATTAAAAGAAAAAACGTGTTTATTATACCAACTGTTTACAGCAGCTGCCATTTGTCATGCTGCCAAAGCAATTGAAGTCAAAGTCGGTTGAACCGACTGTAAAAAAGGTTTATTTAAATTTCTAATCATATTTCAAGTGGAGTAATAGTTATTTGTTATACAAGAGTGCAAAGTTGCTTTTTAACCGCGTGTTCAATTTTGATGACCGAGCAAGCGAAGGATTCTAAAATTAGTATCCTGAGCGTTAGCGAGGGAATCAAAAGAGCACGAGGTGAAAAATCTTTGCACTCGAGTGCAACACGTAACTTTTCATTCCACCTCAGCGAGGAAATGACTAAATGCAAAAAAAAAAACGTTTACAATCACAAGATAGGTACACTTTTATTTCAGTTTAGGTATTAATTACTACATTATGACAGGTAAGTATTACAGAATAATCTTTAAATTATAACAAAATAATACTAAGGTATAATTAAGAAAATTTTAAAGTAACGTTGCTACAGTTATTTAAATTGAGTGTAATATTTTTGTTTGGTACTGTAATATTGGTGTTAGTCACTTGTGTACTGTTTTTCGGTAAACTATCTGTCATACTTAATAGTTGTACCGATTCATCGGATTCCCTTGGCGTGAATGTTGGAGAGAGAGGGAGATGGTTAGGTGTTTCATAACGGCTTATTTTTGATGTAGAAGGGCCAGTCCAAGGATCCGATTGAGGCTCTTTCAGTGTAATGGCTCCTACGATGCCTTCACATATTTTAGACTTATTTTGGATGGAATCCTCTATGTATCCCTCTACAACTGCATTGGACTTCCAGCCTCCGTGGCGCTTAAGGGACAGGAGATCAGCTCCGGAATCAGCCAAAAGTGTGGCTGAAGTTCGTCGGAAACAATGACCCGTGTACAACAGGGGTTCTGGAAGTTCAAGAAATGTTGCTATTTCTCGTGGGATACTGCCAATTTTATTAGTACCCATAGGCTGTCTAACACACTTTCCATTGCGATACTGTAGAAAAAATCGATTGATTGGAGTGTTAGGCGGGCGTAAGGCTTGATATTTCTCAACAATCGTTACGTATTCCTTGCGAATGACAAAGTTGCGGTCTCTTTTTGTCTTTGTATTAGGTAAATTAATTAATAGTAAGTCATCTGAATGTTTCTCAATGTTTTTGACATTAAGTTGTGTTATTTCATTAGTTCGACATGCTCCGTTTATTCCAATAATAAGAACAACCTGTAACGTAAAGAGTATTGTAGTAGATAAATGAATAAAATTGATATGAACGCATAATTATGCCTATCAACATCTACTAAGTATACTATTTAATTGAGATTAATATACTTAAGTAGATACTGAATGTGCAACTGACTTACTTTTGCCGCCAAATATACGGAATCGGGTGCTTCGTTAAGAAACTTTTCAATATCTGATACTGTGAAAACCTTCGATTTTTTTGGTTGATGACCAGATGAGGCTCTTTTTAAAAATGCCACTAATTTAGGATAGGTATCGATATGTTTGTCTTTTTTCATCTTTATTGTTGCTTTTAGCATCGAATACGTACTCCATAGAGTGCTTGCTTTCTTGTTCTCGGATAATTCTATAAAATATGCCACCAAAACGTTTTCTGAGAAAGTTTTGGCTCCTTTTGCTAGTCGCCACGTGTTGAACATATCGTACTGTTTTAAATACTTCTCGCGTGATTGTTGAGGGAGAAAGCTCATTTGCGCATTATTAACAGTTTCAGTCAATTCTGTTGGCGTCAAGCAAACTTCCTCGTCGCTAGAATCACTCATTTTAGTTTTTTCACTTGTTTTCAAGTTTCTTGTTTTTAATATAAGGTTTAACAATGACGTGAAAAAATGCCGCGTAAAGAACCGCGTACAAAGCAAATTGAAAAAAGAACACCAAGAAGGTTCCGAGTCTGAGTTTTTAACAAATTAAAAAAAAGTTGTATGATATATTCGGCACCATAGAGGTAGCAGTAAATAGGTTTAATGTTTTTTTTAATTCACAAACTTAGTGCACACGATGTTCTAAATTCAATTTACTTTATCCTCTAGAGAATAAAAACGGCTTTTCCACTCAGATATTGAAGATTAAAAATACTCTTTCCGAGATGGTGGGATGAAAAAGTATTTTATACAATTTTCAGCCTAAGATCTCATCCACAAATAACGCTAACGTTATTATAGGGAAAACACAATTGATGCTAATGTTGCTAATTTAAGTAGGAAACAAACGTAATGGTTTGTGCATGCGCATATGTCATAGGTATTATATATACTTGCACAGATACGATCAACAAAAGACGGCACGTAACACATCTATTATTTGTCTTGCTAAGAAGCATTCAGTTAGAACGGCTGCAGTAGACGTCGGTAATTAAATTCAAAGTAAGGGATAAGTTAATAGGGTTGATATATTTGACACCAAAGTACCTAACGTGTTGAACAAGGAATTTATGACCCTTTCAATACGATCACCGACTGGCCTCAGCAAAACGGCGAGGTCCAGATGCAAAAAAAAATGTGTTTGTTCTTAGTATTTATATTATGGATATCACTGTATTTTTTAAAGAGATTAATATTTTTATGTGCATACAAAAGATATTCATAAATATACTGAGCTCTAGCTGGGAGACGTCCCACACTACGCTTACCGACACGCGGTCTCCACTCTGGACTCGTCTTGATCCAGGATCTTGTGTAAAGACTGCAAATCGGTGTAGCGCCGATATTTGCAGTCTTATGTATAGTCAAGGAAATTATTGGTTATGCAAATTGACTAGCAACTTAAATCATCCGTGGGTATATTCAAAACAAAACTTTCATTCTTTGAAAGTTGTATGAAATGCCTATAACACGGCAAAATGATGTGAGTGTCAATTTGCTTGACAATTAATTTCCCTGACTGTACATCAAGGGACTAATTCATATTCGAAAGTATTTTGCCTGCGTAGGTTACCTGGCATAGAATTACTAGTGAGCGAATTCGATTAGCTGTTTCTTACTTTTTCGGTCCGATACCTATGCATACGTAAAAGAAAGAAAAAAGAAGTAGCGTCTCTTTAGGCAGCTATAAATAGAAACGGTTCTTGGCAGCCAGAAGCATAATATAATCGTAGTATATACTAAATGCATGGCCAGAAGACAGCAAAGTATTTCTTTTTTAAGTCGTACTACCGTCCTACAGTCTGGTTGAATTTATTAGACAACAATTATAGACCAGTATCCGTCTTGCCGGTATTCGGCAAGGTGTTCGAAAAGGTAATGCTCTATCAAATGCTTAATCTGTTTAACACTAACAAAATCTTAAACGATCAGCAATATGGTTTCATCAAAGGACGTTGTACGACTGACACCGGTGTCACTTTATTAAACCACAAATTTACAGCGTGGGAGGAGGCCCAAGATGCCAAAGGAATGTTTTGTAGCCTCTTCAAGGCATTTGACTACGTTGATCACGAAACCTTACTCTTAAAACTTGAGCATTTCGGACTAGTAAACTCGCGCTCAGTTTAGTAAAATCTTATTTAAATGATAGCCAACAAAAAGTCCAAACAAATGGTTTCAATTCACTTGATTTAAAAGTAAAAATGGGTGTTCCACAAGGCTCGATATTAAGTCCTTTTAGTATATAATAATGATCTAGTTACCCCATTTATTAAAAAAAATAACCACAAATGGTATTATTTGCTGACGATACTTCCTTAATTTTTAAGATAAATTGACGTGCATCAAATCTTGACGACATAAATAATGCCCTACTGCAGGTACCTACACAATTTTGGTTCATAGCTAATAATTTAGTATTAAATGGGAAAAAACCAAATAGATTTGCTTTACTGAATAATAAAAGTAGTGATTGTGACATAGTATTGAATAAAGAGAAACTAGAATTAGTCGATAAAACTGTTTTGCTGGAGATCAAATGGAGATCCTCAAGGCTGCAATGGGGTCATTTAATATCTCTTGCAGGTCGGCTAAGTACAGCAGCATATGCCGTAAGAAAAATCCGTCAATTTACTGATGTCGATACCGCAAGGCTAGTCTATTTCAGCTACTTTCATAGTATCATGTCTTACGGTATTTTAATATGGGGACGGGCTGCCGATACCGATTCTATTTTTACTCTGCAGAAAAGAGCTATCAGAGCAACATATGGCCTCCGCAAGCGCGATTCTCTGAGGGAACTGTTTAAAGACATTAACATCATGACGGTACCTTGTCTATACATCTATGAAAACTACAAGTATGTAAAGAATTTTTTTAATCTTTTCAGTAAAAGTGGTGACAGACACGACTATAGGACTAGAAATAGGGACCAATTAGTTCAACCAGGTTTCAGACGGGCTAAAGTAGACTCATCTTTCATGGGGTACTGTTTTAAATGTTACAATAAAACCTCCCCACATACTCCAACTGAATGAAACGAAATTTCAATCTTGTATTAAACGCACACTACACAGCCAAGCATATTATAAGTTGGGGGATTACAACGCTGACATAAATGTTTAGCTCAGCACTGGTTCTGCTCCACAAGGACACATAAACTTATTGATTAGCATTCGAAAATATGGTTGGAGCTGCTGAAGATTGTAAAAACTGTATTTGCATTGTGTAAATTCAATCTCTTATTATTGTATAATGGCATAGCACACGTGTGAGCACTATGTACCTACTATAAAGGTTACTGGGTTCATCTTTCATTGACTTGAATGTGCCCTGGCGGCTGAGAGTATGTCATGCTCACTCAAATGTGTCGCTGGTGGTGGCATGTGTATTGGATCATTAGGTTCCCTTCCAACTGGTTGAGCTAAATGGTGCTGATCCATAAGTCATGTTTGTGAATGGGTGCCGCACGGTGGGTCGAAGTCGAAACTGATATAGGTATTATGAGGGACATAGGGATTTTTTTATAAATTCCATTAAAAAAATATATATAATATCGATAGGTCTCGTCATTGTAACGAATAATTGTCATTATACGTTTTTCTCTAAAGCTGATAGTTTACCTGGTTTTTTTTTCAATTTATGTTGTATGCTCAGATCATATTTAAGTATAATTATGATTTATATGATCTGAGGTTGTATGAAGAAATTTAAATTTAATGAGACAGAAATTGCTCAAATTCGACCAAGTCTTGACAGTTCTTGCTTTAAAACTACTTGAGCCTTATTCTTTGGCTTATTGACTATAATACTATAAACTATTTATAATATACTATAAAGTAAATTAAAAAAAAAATGTAACTAATAAATAAGAATAAATATAAAAAACTGACTATACTTATTTCAATCGAAAGTTACAGCTTGTACCATCACAAAATTAATATAAAAAAAACAGTTAATCAATATCACTATCTTGTAAATTATTTATGTATATCTATAAATTCCAATTCAGGTTCAGTGGGAAGATACACCAAAAGCTCGACTGCTCTTGGTGAGAGAACCATTGATATGAAATGAAATGTTTATTTCTGTAAGTAGATCTTTTAAGACACTTTTACACGTCAATATTTTAAAACTAAATGGCGCCGGTATATGTCTATAGCCTGAAATAAATGTTTTATTATTATTATTATTATTTCCTAGCTGACTGATCTCTGAGAAGAAGTGCCGAAACAAACTCAGAGGTCCTGGTCTCTTTTAAAGTCCAAACATTGTATTATTACGATCTTATGTGAGTCTAACAATGCAGGGCCATATCTGGAAGGGCCTTTTGAAGAGAGAGCCATTGCAGCTTTGAGTTGACCTGTCCTAACAGACTGCATGCATCAGTCATTGTGTAGCTCAAACTTATTTTAGGGAGCTCAACGACCCGTCACACGACGCTACCAGATCTGCAGGACATTTGCGGAGGCCGTTTATAAAATACTCAAAACCGCCAGACAGCTATAAAGTCACGTATTCTATCTAGCCTGCATGGTACTCACATTCACAGTCAATTTATCTTTAAATATCATCAAAAATATTATAAGTTATGTCACGTAAATCAATAATAATGACATTATTAATTCCAAAACACTTAATAGTACCTACATAATGGTTTGTTGCTTGGGGGTACATTGAAGTAGCTTAATTAATCCCAAGGTTTTTTGTCATCCAAGTAATCTTTAACGTTATAGAAGCCTTTTTGACAGAGTTTCTGTTTAATAAATGATTTAAATTTATTGAGGCTCAGTTCATGGCTTTGAAGTTTGTTGTAAAGACGTATACTTTGGCACTTAAATGATTTACTAATTTTTTGGAGCCTAGTCGTGGGCACAATTAGTAAATCTTTGTTTCTAGTATTTATGTAATGAATGTCGCTGTGTTTAGAATATAGATTAATATTATTTTTTACATAAATCAGGTTCTCATTATATTGAGATGCGACTGTCATTATGTTTATTTCCTTAAATTTATCCCTCAGTGAATGCCTACAACTTAGGTTGTAAATTTCTCGAATGGCTCGTTTCTGTAGCACAAAATATATAGCCTGAATGTCGGCTGCATTTCCCCACAACAAAATGCCGTACGACATTACACTATGAAAATAACTATAATAAACTAATCGAGCTGTTTCTACATCAGTCAAATGACGGATTTTATAGACCGGGTAGGCTGCAGAGCTAAGCGTCTTCAACATATTCGGTTATATGTGGGCCCCACTGTAGCTTCGAGTCCAAAGTAATACCTAAGAACACAGTGGTGTCCACAGGATCCAATTCCGCCCCGTTTACTAATACATTGGTTTTCACCTGCTTAACGTTAGGTGCCAAAAATCTAATACACTTAGTCTTTTTCTCGTTTAAAATTAAATTATTAACACTATACCAATGCACTATTTTAGCGAGAGCATTATTTACATCGTCAGTAACTGTCTGTTGTCGCTTAAGCTTAAATAAAAGTGATGTATCATCTGCAAATAACACTATTTCATTACTGTTCTTTATAAGGCTAGATAGGTCATTAATATATACGAGAAATAAAAAAGGGCCAAGAATTGAGCCCTGCGGAACTCCCATAGTGATAATAGAACCCGGAGATCGCTTGCCGTTAAAGTCCACTCTTTGGATCCTATTATCCTATCTGCCTTCTGTTCAATTATATCCGTAGCATGTACTAGCAACTTATGTACGCTAGAGGGCATGTGGTACCACGGAAATAATTGGACATACCAAGTGGCTGTATCTTTACAAAATTGGGAGAATTTAATCCACTCGCTCACCAGAAGCCACTGTCTGTAAAATTATGTGGAGCCTTTCAATTAACTCTCCATCAACACCAGTGATGCTAGCCGATGTTTTTGCATTACTAAAAAATTGTCTAGCAGTGTTGCCATCGTATGTGGTGCCTGATCCTTGTTTGACAATGTCGACAAGCAAGCCGTTCTCATATTTAATGACTTGCTGGATTTGTCGTTTTTGCTGTGCCATTTGGTCTCTCTGCTCTGAAGTCCATACGGTAAGCTGAAATAAAAAAAAACATTATATTAGTATTCAGAATAGTTTAGTATTTAGAATTAGTAAACGAAATAGTTATTAGATTATATTTAAAATTCTATACCTATATGAAGCAAACATTCCATGCATGCATGTAATGAAGACAATCCGTATTGGTACATATCTTAATTTTTTGGTCTGCGATCTATGTCTTTTAGATTATTAATTTCTGATGGCTTCGCCTTACAAATGTCACACACAGCTGCCAAAGTTTCCGATATATACGAAGTAATCTTTCCATCGATCATTGTCAATATCAGTTGGTATTTGACGATCACTTCCTGCAGTTCAGACGGTTGAAGTGCTTCTTTTTGCTGTTCTATGGCTTGTTTTTCATGTTGTACTGAACTTTCACAATCCTTCATGAACTTGAACTGAATAGGGCGACAGTAAAACATTGAAGACGGACGATTGTTATCCCACAAAATCTATTCATCACGCATCCGCCTTCTGGCTAGGCTTATCATAAAAACACTGGAATCGTCAAGATCGTAACTGCTAGACTTCTGCTAGACTGGATGCTCCATCAAAACCCCATTTGCATATCAGCTTCACATCAGCTTTAGAGGATAGATTGAACTCCATTGCCTCTAGTAATCTAAAGGTAGTCAAATTAAGCAGGGCCTGCAGTTTAATAGATGCACCATCTTCGGTTATGGTCATGTCATCTTTTGCAGGGTAACAATTTAATTTCGCTTGCTTTATTTTATAGAAGGAGGAATACATAGATGCTGCTCCTTGTTCAATCGCAGAGTCGCGAAGAATAATATATTGCCACTTGGATAAGTTAAGCGATGTCGATAGAGCTAATGATTTTTCAGGCGTAAATAATATTTCTTCACTTTTTAGACTTATGCAAGTCTTTATCTTATCAATATCTTCAGGATGGTGCAGTAAATGTTCCATTATTTTAGTTATTTCGCTATTCCCACTACTTTTAAGGTTTTTCATGGAAGCACTGTGTAACTCTTGTGCAGACAATGATTTGCTCTAGTTCTCTACTCTACACGTCTTCTTTTTTGCTTGATACACAACTCTTCAAAGGGTTTTCTCGGTGAATATTGTGACGTTGGCGTTGAAGCTATTGGTGTAAATGGTGCCAAACTTTCTACATTTTCACTGTCAACATCGGGTTACGCATTTTCTCGTTGAAAGATACGATCTTCAGGCCAGATAATGGCACTTTTCAGCCAATCTCGATTTCTTTTCAAAAATTTGGTGGATTCATATTTGATCTTTCCCATCTTCTACAAAAATTAGAATAAAATTTCTGACAAAACCTCAGGAGTATTGCACTTGTTTCTTCCGTCCAGTTAATATTCAGCGTCTGCTTCAGGTATTCAAAAAGCTTTTTACTGTCCGACAATGATCCGAACCGTTCTCTTAACATCATGAACAAATCCACATTATTAACTAGACTTTCCATATTGGTCACCAAAATATTTAGGTACACTGCAAGTTGTCTTGATAGTCAAAATGCGTATTTCTTAATGATTTTATATAAATAAAATCCCTATTTATATAGGTTGGAATTACTCCTTCCTATCACCATAATTAGTTTAAGTATATTATTAGGGAAGCGGAGTGGTTAGATTTAATTATATTACACATCATTTACTAACTAAGGTAATTAGCAAATATAAGATGATAATACGATATAAATAGAATAACAAATGAAATATACTTTACCTGACAATTAACAAATTTTTCACTGTCCTTAATTAAGTTCGAACAATAAAGATAGTTTACTAAGGATGGACACAAAAAAAAAAAAAATTGGGCACGCCACAATTGCGGCGATAAGTCCCCTCTTTGAGGAGTGGCTAGAGAGGCGCCACGGCGTCCTCACCTTCCGCCTGACGCAGGTCCTCACCGGACACGGTTGTTTCGGGAGGTTCCTGTTCCGGATAAGGCGGGAGGAAACGCCCGGGTGTCACCATTGTGTGGATCGCCCTGAGGACACGGTGGAGCATACGGTGGAGGTCTGCCCGGCTTGGGCGGAGCACCGCCACGTCCTCGTGGAGGCGATTGGCGGTGGCGATCTCTCGCGTCCGGCCTTGGTCCAGGCCATGGTACGGAGCGAGAGGGCTTGGGAAGCCGTCACCTCCTTCTGCGAAGCAGTAATGTTCCCGAAGGAGGAGGCGGAACGCGTGAGGGAGAGGCAAAGTTTGCGCCCTCACGCCCCTAGCCACCGCAGGAGACGCCCTGGGCATCGGGAATCGCAGGCCGATTCCCAGCCACCGTAGGCGCGGGCTTGCGAACGGCGAGCAATGGGCAGCTCGCCGTTCGATAAGGACCAGGCCCGGGTCGACGGCTCGTTGTGTTCCACGCGCGCCTCAAAGAGATGTCAGCACCAATGACGGGGTTTGCTAGGACCGATGCCTGCTAGGGTTGCGGAAAAGTCCAAGAGGGTTACCGTGGCCCCTGGCACAGGCAACTGAAGGAACACGGGTGGGTTTTAGTCAGTAAGAGTCTGACACGCCCTCCTGCTCTACCCAGAGCGGGAGAAGTTATTTGATGATTTCCCACCCACAAAAAAAAAAAAAGGATGGACACAAAATAAGGAAAGCTCCATTAGCAAAATTTTATATTTCCTAAGTAATTCCTAGATCTACGTATTTTTTTGTGAATTTACTTTATATTATAACTTCAGTTTAAATCTGTAAAACATCCTTATTTAGGACACCGCTTATAAGTATATTTTCGATGAACTAGTATTTGAAAGATAATAACATTATTTATTCGCTAAGATTTTTATGTCACACATTATTTTGGTTAAATATATGATCGTCTATGATAATGGAATTAAAAAAGTGACATTTATTTTGTATTAATGTGGTTTTTCATAACTCATAGAGCGGCAACATTGAGCGCGCACTGATAGTGTAAGATTATAGTCAACAAGTCAAAAAATAAGGTTCAAGTAGTTTTAAGATAAGATAAGATAAGATATTTTTATTTGCATAAAACATGGTATACAAGGTGATAAAAAAAAACTTTAGATCGGACATGTTTTGCTTAAACTAAAGCATGCAAACTTACTTACTATAGATACATTATGACATTGAAATATATTACATTGAATTCATATTAAAAAATCATTAATGCTATAGAAATTATTATTATTGGGCCATTTATATAATTGGATTTTAAATTACAATTTAATGTTTTAAAGTCTGTTTGTTTGTTTTTTGTTGATTAAAGCAAGACCTGTCAAGATTTGGCCAAAATTAAGCAATTTCTGTCTCATTCCATACAACAAAAATTTTTAATATTTTTTACAGGCATTAGACAATAACGTTTAAGGACAATTATTTGTTAGAATGACAAAACTATCAATAAATATTTTAAAAAAATCTAATTTGAAAAAAAAATCCCTATGTTCATCATAATGTATAGCAGTTTCGACCCACCGTGCCGCCAGTAGGCACTGGTCATCTTTTAGCTGTCACGGCTTATTTTAATTCCTAAATTGTTTTTTTTTACGCTTTTAACGTGCACGTCTTTGTACATCGTTCTCACATGTATAATTTCAGCATAAATTTTGGGACCACTTTTTTGTAACAATATCAATACAATCCATTCATGGACACTCTTAAGAGTGTCCATGAATGAGGAATGTTCATAGGTATGTAAACTTCGTTGTTCGTTGTTTACTTTAGTAAAGCTTTTATATATGTATACAAATACACTAAATTTTGTTTTATTTAAAAATACCAAGTAGTTTTGATTTTACAAGCATTCAAAGTTCGCGTAAATTAGTTGCCTCGCTAAAAAAAAAAAACTTTTCCGGCGTCTTGGTAGTAGTACTTGTACATTTTGGCACAACACAGGATTTCCGAGAACTAGGATTGGACATATCCAATGATTTTAAGGGAAACGTAAGGCAGCGGTACGGAACAGCACGAACGGACTGAGCGATTGTTGGAAAATGACGTCATGAGGCGCGAGCGCGAGCCAACGGTCGCGAGCTCACTTTAAATTGTATAACGTGGCAATTCATTAACGTATCAAAATAATTCTTTCACATGTATTTTTTATTTTTGACAGAGAATACATTAAGCTAAAATTCAAAATTAGTGAATATTCTCCATTGTGTTTCTTATCCGTTCATCTCCATAGGTACCTACTACGCTTTGGAATGGGCAACTAGCTTCATCTTTCTGACTGACCGACCCCTTGACAATTCAAAAGTGCCTGTAATTGGTTTATCTGAAATTGTGTGCTTTGAGTTGAGTTTGACTTTGAAAGTACTTATCAGAAAATATTATTGTGTTTTTTTTTCCTATTTGTATAATTACGTTCTAAAATATTGTAAATGGGTTACCTATGTTCGTGCGTCAAGGCTGCGCTAACTTATAATGCCAGACTAATTATGTCTGGCGCTGGTTTTGTTCTTTCTAAATAATGGATTGTTCTAGACAGCATCTATCCATAACTACCTATTATAAATGTTATTACCTGAGTGAATGGCATAAAGAATTCGGTCTTAGAACATACTATGTATACCGAATATGTTTATAAAAAAAATATAAGTCTTAGAGGTTACTTAGGTACAACTACGAACTCGGCAACACAGAATTATAATATTTTTGGGTTAGCTGAAGCCTGAAATATAATATACGTACGTATAATACGTATATTGTTTAGTGGAATTATTATATCTACACACTACGCTATATTTGAAAATGGTTTCCAAGAGATCGAATGGGATGTTTAGTACCTATGCTAAATATTTTGAACTTAATAAAGGTAAAACTCATATCTCCTTTCCAATTTTTCACTCCAAAAGTTCTTTAATCTTGGTCAATGCCATCCAAACATTTGAGCTTGTCGCCTTCTCTGACCATTTGGATTACTATCAATCAAAATTTTTGGTGCTCTTGTCTCGTCCATTCTTGTGACATGTCATGCACATCAGAGACGTCCTATTTGAATGGTCTTAATAACATAAGACTTTTCGTACATCTCGTAGACCTTTTGGTTGTACCGCGTTCGCCATTGCTCGTTTTCCAACACTGCAGCGACTATGCACCTGAGGATTTTCCGTTCGAAAACGAATAGAGCGTTCTCCTCTTTTTTGCTTAGTACCCAGCGCTCCAAGCCGTAAGTCAATATCGGTCTTAGTAAGGTCTTGTAAAAGAGAATTTTAATGTTTCTTCAGAGTATCTTTAACTGGAAATACCTTAGCAGGCTGAAACAACATTTATTGGTCGCCATTATTCTCCTGTTTGTTTCAGAAGACATATCGTTTTGGCCCGTTACTAAGGAGCTGAGATACGCGAATTCGCTGACACAGACCAAGGTGTTATCGTCAATGCTAATATCGGGGGGTAGCTAGTGCTAGTCTTTGGACACTCAAAAATATTTAGTCTTGGTTGTGTTAACCCGAAGACCACCCGCCGCAGATGATTTTTCCAGGGCCCGAAAAGCACATTCCACTGCTCCTACTGATCACCCACATAATCCGATACCCGAATGGATTTATAAAACATGCTACCCGCTGTCTCTACCTTTATGTCTCTGATACACTTGTCAAGAACAATATTTACAAGTAAACAGTCACAAAAGTAAACAGGAAAGCGCGTCTCGCCGCGCGTCTGAGGCCATCATGACTTCTAAAAGGTTCTGACCGACCCGTTTATACTATAGCTACGCTTTGAGAGTGCTTCAGCGTCAGAAGAAATTACGGAGTATGTTGTCACACACGTTACACAGTTCTGAAGTCAATAAACAGTTATATTATATTTCAGGGTCTTTTCAACAATTTACCTCAGAGAGAAGATTTAGTATTTTATGGACCGATTTGGTCGAACGCCACATTGATACTCTACTTTTGAGGGTTCGACATAAGATTTTAAGCCGTGACAGCCGTGTTCCACCCGTCTGGCTTAAGTCTGGTTAAGCTTATACAATAGGTACCTATTAAAATTGGATAATTGCGGTAAACATAACAAGTAAATCCTCTAACTAACCGTAACGCTATCTATATCGAGATAATTATAACTTTGTCGACACGGGGTATGTCTTTTATAATTTTATCTCAGATTATTATCAAAATCTATGTCCAACATTAACGAACAACAATAATGTCTATTAATCGCTAAGGAAAAAATATGTTTATCGAATGAAATCGTAACTACTATAGATACTTACTTGCGTAGGTACTTACACAGCGCCACTGAGGTGACATCGATTATTTCAATACTTAGATGTTACCATGCAAACCACAGATATAGTATGTAAATCATCACGTGATCTTCAATAAATGCGCGGGAGTCGCAACCGGTGGTGCAACTGTAGTATTTTATACCATTTACCTGCTGCGCAAGGAAATGTCAGCGGAAGAACCTTCGTACAGTGCAAATGTAGAGTTCACATTGCATACGTGTTTATCTACTATATTTAGATCCTAATTACGGGCAGGTCAAAAACCAGTCATGCAGTGGGTAACTACGTTTTTCTTAGATTCGATTCGAGCAGTCTGATGTTTTATGTATTAACAAACCGCGGGCCCGATGGGTGTCCCATCGTCGAAAATGACGAATTTACATACAAACTTTCATCCCCTATTTAATTTACATACAAACTTTCATCCCCTATATAATTAACATACAATATTCACATCCCCTGTTTACTTTGCGTACAAACTTTCATCCCCTGTTTAATTTACATACAAAATTTCTTCCCCTATTTAATTTACATACAACCTTTCGTCCCCTATTTAATTTACATACAACATTTCATCCCCATATTTAATTTACATACAACATTTCATCCCCTATTTAATTTACATACAACATTTCATCCCCTATTTATTTTACATGAACCATTTCATCCCCTATTTCATTTGCACGCGGAATTTCATCCCCTATTTAATTTCCAGACAAACTTTCATCCCCTATTTCATTTGCATACAAACTTTCATCCCCTATTTAATTTCCAGACAAACTTTCATCTCAAATCAAATCATTTATTCGCATAGAATGTAGGTATTGTACAATAAATTTGTTATAAAAATATAGTGCGCCGGGTACATTTTACATACATACATTCATCCCCTATTTAATTTCCATACGAACTTTCATCCCCTATTTTATTTCCAGACAAACTTTCATATCCTATTTAATTTCCATAAACTCTTTCATCTTCTATTTAATTTCCCTAAACTCTTTCATCTCCTATTTAATTTCCCTAAACTCTTTCATCTCCTATTTAATTTCCCTAAACTCTTTCATCTCCTATTTAATTTCCCTAAACTCTTTCATATCCTATTTAATTTCCCTAAACTCTTTCATCTCCTATTTAATTTCCCTAAACTCTTTCATCTCCTATTTAATTTCCCTAAACTATTTCATCTCCTATTTAATTTCCATACACTCTTTCATGCCCTATTTAATTTCCTTACAAACTTTCATCCCATTATGGGAAGAGTTTTCAAAAATCCTTCCTTAGTGTATTCTCTAAAGGGATAGGTAGAAGTGCACCTAAAGTACACTCACATTTCGTCAGTTATGTTGAAGTCCCCATGAATGCCATCAACCGGGCACAAATCCAGACTCCGGGAAGGAACATGTGCGAAATTGAATGCTTCTAAACCATAGATAAGATGTTCTAGACCTAGCAGTTTAGGCGGAGGGAGCGTTGTCTGTCAGTGAGTTCTAGATTTTATTAAGTAGAAGATTATCAGTGAGTTTTAAAACTTTGTACCTACAGCGTTCGCATTTTCAGTAAGTTTATGAAAACGCAATCAGGTTAGAGGGGTGTTATTGACGGGCAATTTAAAAGTATGTTATCATAGATTAGATTTTATTAAGGTTATATTTAAATTACCTCTACTTTATCCCAGAGTGAATAGCTGAATACATAATAATGCACGATTTGCGTACCAAGTCCTTTTCAGTTCATACATTACATCATTCATACATATACGTTTCTATGCATCGTCCCGCTCCACGTCTTACTATAGTGTTCTTCTCCACGATTTGCTGTCAACTTCAATGGCACACCTGCAAAAGAATTTGAAACGATCACGTTTTCTTACTGTTTTAAAATTCAGAAATACAAAGTCGTCATTTTCGAATCGGCCTAACTATAGTCCTGAGAGGATTTGGACTCAGGATGACTTTAGACCACTTACCATGCATGGTTTCACTTACCTACCTACCAACATCACTTCGAGATAACCAAATTACTTAAGTGATTAGTAAGTTAGAAATCAAATCAAAGGTTAAACATATAGCAGATAGCCAAAACGGAAAGTATGGGATTTGAGTAGTAAGTATAGGTACTTGAACTTATAATAGGCGCACGTTTTTCTTGCCGTAAAAAACTACGGTTTATTCGCCGTGTGTAGGCACGCGGTCGTCAGTGTTGTATGGATCACTATGAAAGCTTGTGGACAGACACGTATTTTCCACGTCGCAGTTTATACGCCGCCGTACCGTAAAGAAACCGTGCTATGTACAAACGGCCTTATAGGCAAAGTCATTGGTACAGCCTGCAGGACTCACAAGTACCTGAAATAAACATCGAAGGATATAATTATCAATTTCAGCGAATATTGCATGCTGTCATCATGACAACGAATTTCTTCCTTAAGTTTACTTGCTTTGTTTATGTTGAAATATATTTTGCAGATATTCGTCATTGTTCTTCCTCAATATCGTTAGCAGTAGGAAAATGATACATCCCAATAAGGCCCTAAAATAAACGACCAACATGTGTTACGAATATTTTAACACAGGATTGTTACCGATTTCGACCAATGCATCCTTTAGTAGGTCAATGTCAGTATAGATGCATGAATTTGAAGTTAAAAGAAGTCGATCTGATTATTAAGTTATCAAAGAATTGAGTTTAATAGTGTGTTCGCCATTAATTAGTAAGAGGTGATGACAGTGCGATTGATTGATGTTTAATTTATAATAATACAAATTAATAGATTCACCACAAAATTATATAGGTAGGTATATTGATCGATCTGATAACATTTAAATAACCAATTACATTTTTGCGACCTTATGTATGGGCACATGATTGCTTAAAATATTCATAGATTATCTGACGCAGAAAGGCCGCCTGTAAATTATGTAGTTTAATGTGGTCGAATTATTTCAAGGTAGTCGAACATCAAAGCAGACGGTTAACTCTCAAACTTCGAGCAGTATGCAAGGCTACGTCATTTTAAGTGGTGCAGTCCATTTACCGTCTTTAAGATATTTGCAGAAGTGTTGGCTATTTTTATTTAATTAAAATTAAAGATAACAGAAGATCTGTCATCGAGGCCGGCCGGTGCTTGATACGTATTTGTATAAAAAGTGGCGAAGAGCCGTCACTGCGTGTCATTCGCGAGCGGCAGGTGTGCGTTGCCTAGCTGTTTGCCTGCACGAACCTCTCCTATTAATGATCAGCAGATCAGCGGATTGTTTCATTAACAAATCACAAAGTGTGTGAATATGGTGAGAAGAATTTTTAATTATTTATTTGTTGTTCGACAGCCCATGGAATTCAGCTGAGCTCAAATGATGGAACCACCAGGTATTTTTTTAAATTTTTTTAGGTAAGTACATATATTTCGGATACCAATGAGTGAATATTATTTTATTTTATTAATCAGATTTTAAATTTATGCTCAAAATAATACTCCTACGTTAGTTTTGGTCACTATCTATCATATTAGCTACAGATACTACATAAATTAATAATGCGATAATTCCGCTCGTTACTTAGGTGCAATCAAATTTCGGAGAGTGAAAAATTATATTGGATAATTTTCAAAGCGTCTTAAACCGTTTTGATAACTGTTCTAACATGTTTTTTTGCATAAAGCCTTTGTTTGCAAACATAAACAACAACATGGCAATGAAAAGGGAACAAGCACTTTTAACAATGCGTAGTTATAAACTGAATCCCTTTCGTTAATCCTCTCATCATTTTCAATGGTCACTGTCCCTTTCTGTGTATCTCTATTAACTGAAAGAGTAGATAAATCATGAACAATGTTGGCAAAAACGTTTGACAAACCACCTCATGTTTTATTAGTAAACAGATTCTTATTTCTCCAACATTGTTGTGAAAATCGCTATGCGCCTACCTAACACGACTTTAATAGGTACCTACTACCTACTCAACTTGAATTAATTAACCCTAGCTGAAGGTAGTAGGTATATAGGACAGCCAGTCAGTGGTACTCATCACTATTTAAACGAAAAGTTGAACGCGTTGTACGAGCAAGAAAATGAGTCGATTCGAAGATTCGAAGACGTTCATTATCGACTTTATTACATATTTGATTCATATTCCATCATTGATGTTGGTCGGCACAACCTTGGTAAAGACTTACTTGTCATTACCATGGTCAAGTGCAACTATTTACACCTCGCGTCCATAGCTGCAGTCAAAATCAGTATTATAAAATACAGATTTTGCCAAGCAATTATTATGAAAACTATAATTATTTATTCAGATTTTCGTAAACTGAGCCAATGCATTGTCTGATTATTTTCGCGAGAGAGCTGATAAAAAGGAAGTGTTGCTCTTAAGTCTTCGCGTAGGTCCACTTGGAAAGTTAGAAGTAGCTCTACTTCATATAAAGTAATCAATCAACTACTTGTATATGCCTTCACGAAATGGTTCGCCATACAAGAAGAAGTAGTCAACTTTTTTTTATTAAAGGTTTATTTAAGGATCGTTTTATTTTCGCGACGCGAATCGCACGCGATCCAAAGGCATCGCTCTTCGCGCGACAGGCGATGCCTTTGTGTCGCGTGCGATTCGCGTCGCGTGTCACGCCTGTTTGAAGGTGCCTTTAGTCATTAAACGTAATGCACAGGTAAAGTAAATAGCTAACCTATTCTTTGTTTGTCGACATCAACCATCACGTAGAAATTGTATTTCTTTGCTACTTTGTTTCTTTCAGTATTCAAGTTTAGTTCAGTTTGTTTACTCTAACCTCATGTGATAGGCTGTAGTCACACTAGATCTACAGTACTACTAGACAGTCCTAGACCTACCCTACAGTTTATAATGTTTTTCGGCGCATGCGCTTATACGGTGGCGTGGCATTAGGTACACATGCATCTTATCCGCCGACACTCTCGGTTTTCCGGTTCCAACATAACACAACACTATTGATAAATCCCTATCAAACAAATTGATACCTACCTAAATATTTAACATAATGCTTCAAAGCTCGATAGGAAAAATTATTATTAAAATGATCGAGCAACATGAGATAGTCTATCTTGCTTTCGTAACAATATTCGAGGCTGCGTATTATTTTTGTGTATATTGGTTTAGAAAAGTAGGTACTAGAAAATTATCGACCCTATGATCAGTTGACATGAAAAATAATCTGAAAAGTAAAAAAATATATAATCGAGGATGGTGACTTATCTGCCGTCGAAAATGATAAATATGTACCTACGCGTAGATTATGACCCGCTGGACTTAACTCCAATCACAACGTTCCAAATTGATAAAAGCTAGGCTGATGCCGTTGAACATAATGAGATACATTTTATGTTCTGTGATTGGGACAAATTCGTTTTAGTTTTCCTTTAGATATAACTGACCGATACCAAAATTAAACGGTTTATTCATATACTAAAATCCTTGACAATATTTAATCATATCACTCATTAAGTCATTATCACTCCTTATTACCACTAAATGATTAGCCTTTCATTATCATTCCTTATTACTACTGAATGATCAGCCTTTCATTATTATGACGTATCGGTAATTTGGATATCCATCTACATATGCTATATAGTAATATAAGATAGTACATCAAGTATGCAAAACGTGTGAAACGGCGCATTACAAAAATGTAATTTAGACTTAGACAATGATTACATTTATTTTCTTTTGATTTGACGAAGTTTTGCCCTTTCGCACATGTAGTCAGTATCTACATCGCCACATGCGAACTGTGCGTCATACTGACGTCACGCAAATCCTGCATCGCGCAAGCAGAGTTTACCGCGCGACTAGCATATATACAACTTTCCGACATCAATCATTGGGCAGTTGCCCACCAGACACGACACCCGTCTGGTCGGGGGATCCTCCCTTTTCCATGGAGGTATGAGTGAACTTTACACCCTGTTCCTCGTACCTCTAATATTGCTGACCCCGACGTGCAAAATCCTGCATCCCAATATAGAGGTACGAGGAACAGGGTGTAAAGTTCACTCGTAAGTACCTCCATAGAAAAGGGAAGATTCTCCGAATCGACGGGTGTCGTGTCTGGTGGGCAACTGCCCAATGATTGATGTCGGAAAGGTGTATACAAGGTGTAACGGAATAAACGCAAGTCCTGAAAGTAGTTTGCTCATAATTTACTACTGAATCGATTTCAGTAAGTATTAATAAAGGTTTTTTTAAAGAAATATGTATTTTGCAATACTGGCCGCCGATTGAGTCAAAGAAAATTAAATCTTATTTTGAGGCTATATAAATAAGACTCAATTTTAAATGTATAAAATAATGCTAGGGTCAAGACGATTTTCTTAATAATAATAGATAGCTTTAAAAAAAATTGTTTTGGTCATTGTATTAACTCAATACTCTAATTGGGGTGTATGAGCTCTTGCGTTAATTATGTTAGACGTTGTATATGCTAGTCACGCGGTAAACTCTGCTTGCGCGATGCAGGATTTGCGTGACGTCAGTATGACGCGCAGCTCGCATGTGGCGATGTAGATACCGCTACACACCCATGTAGGAACGGTTAGTTTAAATTAATTAAATTAGTAGGTGTCCTATTTCATAATATTCGAAATATGTAGTACATTTTATAATGACACGTAGGTATACACGACGTTTTTCAACACACTTGCGTAGAAAATATTTGATTTAATTTCACAAATATTAACAACAACTTGTAACAATTTTTTGTGAAAAATGGCTTGCGGAGTGTTTTTCGCGAGGGACTCGTGGCTAAGTAATAACAGCCACGCGCCATCAGGTTAAGTTACGCTTGCCGTGGTCGGTCCTTGGAAGGGTGACCATTTTTACATCCAGAGACCTCTCCGTGCCTCGGAAAGCACGTTAACCGGCTGTCATTTCTGGACCTTTGACAGTCGTTACGGGTCAACGGGACACCCAGTCTTACCAAGGGGTATAGTGTTACCCAGTAACTAGGTTGTGGAGGTCAGATAGGCAGTCGCTCCATGTAAAATACTGGTATTCAGCTGCATCCGGTTAGACTGGAAGCCGACCCCAAAAATAGTTGGAAGGAAAAAGGCTAGGCAGATGATATTATATTAACTTTTGTTGTTATGTTGTGAACTGCAAAATAATTATACTGAAGAAATAATAAGTTTATTGTTTATTTATAGTATTTTATTTATTTACATAGTGTACTAATTCTCAATTTTTTTGGCATAAAAAGGCTTGAAGGCTCTTTGTGCTGAGGTTAAAAAACTATGCACTCTTTTAATCTCTGAACAAAGAGACTTACTAGTAAATAGTTATCTTCTCTGTAACGCAGTTTCCTGCACTAGTCCAGGAAAGCAAAGTAAAAAGCACGCGTGTTGAAAATTAATACCTATTCTACATTGCAAACCTACAAGCGGTACCCACATTAAGAGCCAATTTACGAGCAAGTGTGTTAAAAACAACTTTTATTACAACTCTTCACTTAAATTACCAATTCAATAGTATTGCTACAATATAATACTAGGTAGATACTTAGAGAAACTAAATAAAGTTGGGTAATTATAACCAAACTAAGTAGTAAGTAAATAGAACCCATTCTATTCCCAATTATTTTTATTTTCTAAGTAATCCTTATGGATTAAGTGTCAGTATTTTTTATTACCATATTCCTTGATATCTTTATCTTTTAAATATTGAAGAAGGATTAGATAATGTACTATCGTTAACAAAGATATGGAATCTTCGGCAATGTGTTTATGATTAATGAGATAAAGTGTTTATGACCACTAGGCCACGTGACTTTTATTTATCAATTAAATGGTGAGTGAATCACAAACAATTTTCAATGCATTTGGAGCATGATGCTTGGAGTTTCTCTGGTATTCTAGTGTCTGTGGGAAACAATGTTCCCAAAATATGCTGTCCTATTTTCCAAGCCCTTTTTTTGTTGGCATTGTTGTTGATAGAAATGTGAATGAGGATGTTGTTATTTTCAACTGTACTTTTATCCTGTTACCTTTTTTTTAATATTTCCTTTATTTCGATCACACTTCGGAATGTACCTAATCACACTTATTTCCTACCCATCTAGTTGCATTTTGGTCAAAGCAGCATAATTTATTTGTTTATATATTCTCTAATGTACACCACAAAATGAAAAAAAAAATTGAACACTACTTATTAACTTATTGACATGTAAAAGTGTTTGTTTCAGAAATAAAATCATTTATCATTTTAAATGTTATCAAAGTGACCATGGAGAGTAATCTTCCTGCAGATTGAGGTTCCCACTCTCATTTTTTGAGATCGAACTAGATATCTCATATAAAATAAATGTCTGTAGGTACCTACCTACTTCAGAGTTGAGCTACTGTGAGTTCTACCGTGGCGTTTACCATTTGGTGTACCGCAAGTCACTTATATTCTATTTTACCTACTGATGAGACCTTCATCTATGTCGGTCTCTAGCTGTGGGAGTACAATTCATTTTCAACCAAGTTTCAAGTAAAGTATACAGTTTCAGTATCGTTCTGTAATTTGGACCTAAGATGTGTTTTGCCAACAAGCTAAGTACGATTTGCAAATGAAAAAAAGGTAAATTTATGGTTCGGCGGAATTTCCTGCGAGAACAATATTATATTCTAATTGTGGTTTACAATACAGAATGCAGGCCAACTACTACTTAGATACTCATATATAAAAAGCGAGGTCGTCGATATTATACCATTAGGTAACCAGCTAGTTATAAAAACATGAAAATTATTCTTGTTAATAAAATTTGTTCTTGAAATGCTGCATTGTATTGAAATCAATAAGGTCGTCGTTAATTACGTATCCACTTGGTATTTAAACGTTCGTTATCTGGGTTAAAATCATTATTTCTAATAGGTGGTACCTACATACTAAAAGATCGTTCGTAACGATTGGAGAGACTCAATTTTGCAAACCAATCCTACGTAATTAAGAATGTCTTTTATCTTATGCAAAATGTGCTTGTTGCTAATGCCAGCAAGTGATAAAAACTCCCTATCAATACCTCAACTCACACGTGCAAATACAAAAACGTGAAAGATTATGAAAAGAAATAAATGACACGTTCATCGCGGCAAGTTTCTGACAGAGTTTGGTCCGTGCGTCACACCCGCTGGCGCTGTAGACCAGAGATTCCTGATATGCGTTACGGCCGGTATATTTCCCGTACCACTATCTCCTTTTGAAAAAAATTAAACGAAACCTAATTTGGATATGATTCTTTCTAGAATACGTAGACAGTACATTCCTATAAATCACCCTGAAGTCGCCCGAAAATCCTTCAAGAAACTTATCAGTTACGGGCCGAAATATATGGACCCCTAAAAATACGGGAAAATACAACCCGTGCCGCGTACATTGATCTCCACTTTACGGAGTTGTTTGTAGTGTGTAGTAGTGATGGGCCAACCAACCTCTTATAACCGGAATAAAAAAATATTTACAAAGAAAGAAAATATATTTATATGTTTGCATAATAATATATATTACATACAAGCTGTTCGTACTCGGCGTCGCCCGGTGTGAATTTCATACAAAAATAGCATCCAAATTTCCCAGTTCCCGGGTGAAAATTCCAAAAAAATCTTTCATACAAACATTGTCCTTTTTTTTTTTTTTTTTTTTTTAACGATTTCAAATACAACATAAAATAATTAGGCAAATAGGTGCAGTCTCTTTGAAGTGATGGGCGGACAAACATTTTTGGCAATTGATTTTTATTTAGATACTAAGATGTATAAATGATAGAAAGTGTTGTTCCATCCTTGTAAAAAACTCCTATACATTACGATGTATTTCGATGCGACATTCGCCTTTATTTATTAAATATTATGTTGTTAATACATGGTGTCCCGTAAATAATGGATCAAACGTAACGGGTAGGTAGCTTACCTCATTTCCAACAACTAATTTTGAAAAAAAAATTTGAAAAAAAAAATCAATTGAACATTTTTTTTCTAAGGCAAATAAAATTATATTTGAAAAAGAAAATATTAACAATAAGCTATTCAGAAGTTTTTGACAAAAATCATACCTAAAAATGTTATTAGTTGCAGCGACAGCATTAAAAACACTGAATGCTGTTAGAGAAAATGGTAAAATTCGAAAAAAAAAATATCTTGGTTACCTTACCGATTTTTTTTAACTGTTCAAATTAGTTGTTTGAAATGAGGTAAGCTACCTACCCATTACGTTTGATCCATTATTTACGGGACACCCTGTATATGTCGGGACATAATATAGATGTTGAATATCGTATTAAAAACATTATACATATTTTAGCGGTTTAAGAAAATAATTGGTACACTGAGTAGGCAAAATACTATCTAAGTAATATATAAATGAAAACAAAACCAGTATAAATTATTTTCTCCCACACAGGTTAGGTGGATTAAATAAAATAAACAAAATTAACAGCGGTCTCCTATAGGGGTTAATGCGCGGATAGAACTAAAATGAACACGCGTGCGCACGTCAAGTCACAAGTGCGTTGAACGTGTTAAAGGAACGTACTTATCTATATCTACCTTACACTTGCATCATCAGTGAATTATCAATCATATAACCTAAGGTCCTTGCGCAGATCGTAAAGGAAACCAAAAGTCCTACTTTCACACCGGCGGGGCGGCGGCGGCGGCCGTCTTGATGTTATCAATAAAATAAATTAATAATAATTAATAATATAAGGTACAGGGACGATAATATAAAGAATTACGCGTCTTTCCTTTGTTTTGTATAGACAGGTCCGATGAAACAAAAGATGATGAAGGTTTTTTTTATATACCAAGTACCTCTCTCCATACTGTCATTGTTATTAACATAATTAAACGTAAAATCTTATAATGTATTGTTTGTCTGGACTTGTTTCGCTCTATTTGTAGAAACGATAAAATTTATTAGGCAGTTGTAGGGAGCTCTTCTTTTCCGTTATAGTATGTTCTGAGGAATTTCTGGCCACGTTTGCATGGCACGTCCAGGTCGTCAAGCCAGTACCTTCACCGCTGTTAATCTCTAGCTATTCCTTGACCACCTTCCTTGTGGTGGAGTAGAGATCCATCGAACGCACAGGTCTGTGTGTTTTGAGCGCAGTTTTAAGTGCCCTATTGCCCGTTGGCAAACTGAGTTTGCACATGACGTTCTGTTGTTCAGTGCGACCCGCTTTGTTCACCGTAGGTACCTAATGGTTTTTTTATGCTTTTGCTGCTGACGGTTAGTTAACGCATTGCATCTCATTTCTCCATTGGACTTGGATCAATCCAAGTCCAATGGAGAAATGAGAGCTCAATTTTTTTAATGAAAGCTCAAGCTCTCATTAAAAAAACCCCATACAACCACTGCGGTAATCAGGTTGGCTACCTCCTTTTGGCAACGCCCCTCTTTTCTTGTCACAAATTATCTTCAATAAAAAATACACACCCGTGCTATCAGTCTTCTGCAGGCAGTACTATTACCGGTTTAAATTAATCAAGATTAATCTAAGCCATATTTCAGTCACTCAATACAATAAAATAGCCGAAACAATTTCAATGAGCAACTTATCAAATTCGATCGTCGTAAACAGAGATAATACTTAACTCCTTCGGAATGTTTGATTAACTTGTTCCCGTAATGTGTTTTCAGAGTGGTGAAGACAATAATGCCTTTGACATATCGGAGGATCCTTCGAGTCCTCCAAGATCAGGAAGCCCTGCGAAGCTGGATTCAAGTGACTTGGGCTCACCAAACTCTAAGCAAGCACTGTTCCAGCCTCTGGCCGAGAAGGTTCCTTCTAATGGATTTAACGGAATAAGTGAGAGAAAAGTAAGCATCACAATTAGTCTATGGATGTACGGTCTAGTTTAAAACTGTGGGGACAAGTAATATCGAAAGTAATCTGCTATTTCATACAAAAATGCAACCTACTTAAACTGACGGTTTTTTCTTTGCTGTTTAAGAGTTGGTCCCAAGACCCTTTGTAAAGTGTACACCCATATTTTTTTTTTATATAAAATTGATGAAGTACCTAGGAACTTTATGTACAATGTACTTAACTATGTAAACATCACATAATGATCCATGTGCAATAAATTTTAGCCGAGTGCGATTGGTTTATTGCAACCTTCCTGTTATTTACATTTTGCAGATTAGATAGTAAGTACCTACTTATGATCTTTTTTGCATTCTTTACGATGACCAATAATAGGGTGAAGAGCCTTGCCTTGTTTTCCAACTAAAGCAAACACGCGATCATAATAAACATTGTATGTACAATGTAGTGTCATAGCAAATGTGTTCAAGTTAAATACAAGATAACAATAGAAGTTTACTTAGTAGTATTTTGTTATAATCTTGTTGGAGGTTACTCAAGTAATATTGACTTCTTTATTATTTTTAGTTAAACTTCATAAAATATATACAAATTTTCAGGACGACCCGGAAAAAAGCGAGCCCCAGCGTGCAGTATGGGACAATCAACTCGAGTTCCTGATGTCATGCATTGCCACGTCGGTGGGTCTGGGCAACGTGTGGCGGTTCCCCTTCATCGCCTACGAGAACGGAGGCGGTGCATTCCTCATCCCTTACATCATTGTATTATTACTCATCGGAAAACCTATGTACTATCTCGAATGTGCGTTGGGACAATTTAGTTCCAGGAACTCAGTGTCTGTCTGGTCGCTGTCTCCAGCTATGAAAGGTGAGCTTAATATTTTTATTATTAAGTACACTAGTTTGGATTTATAGAATAGTTGAGTAGTGTAACCTTGTGTGACCCACAAACCACTCGCCTCATTATTACACACAAATTACCTCTCAATAATCTGTCAAATAAAATAGGTAGGTATTATCTCTAGGTTTGGGATGTTCAAAGTCTGGATCTTGAAAGCACCTCGCGTATTTTCAAAAATCTTTTGTTTCTATTTCAGGCGCCGGCTACGCCACAGCCCTGGGATGTGGGTACATTCTGTCGTACTACGTGTCAATCGTCGCGCTCTGTCTTTACTACCTGGCCATGAGCTTCCAGTCCACGCTGCCGTGGGGGATCTGCCTGGATGAGTGGGAAAACTGCGTCCCTTCGGATCCGAACCAACCGCAAACAAATCCGACAGGAACACCCAGTAGTAGCGCGGAGTTATATTTCATGTAATTATTATTATAAACTATTCACGTACTACTCACTAGGTACTTATCGCCCTTATTCAGCTGAAATAAATTAAAACCTGGAACTAGTTTCTTCAGAATCGAGAGTAGAATCTATAGCACTTTTAATATAAGGCGTTTTTATGCACACACCTTTAGGTCAGTGCACACATATCAGCCCGGCACCCTCAAATCATCGGCACCGAACCGAATCGGCATCGCCTAGACTCGAGCCGTTTAGCGTTCTTTTCTTTCTATGAAACTTCATAATGGGTGGTTAATGGTCAACACACGCGTATAAACACTACACGGGATCAGCATCGCCTCAACTCGAACTGTTCAGGATTCTTTCAATGGAACTCCTTACAGCAACGCGCACCTATAGTTACAAGCATCGTAACGGCATCGCCTCCGATTTGGATCAACTAGTAAATGAGCACACGTTGGGACTTCACCCCGCTTACGATGAGTCGATGCACAGCTCCACTCCGCCTCAGTGGAACCGCAGCTTAAGACGAGGCAACGACAGCCGCAAGCGTGGCGTGCGTCGCCGCGGAGTCGCCTCGGAATACTTAGCCGATCCGTTTACGTGCCTACGTTGGGATGACGCCTGGTTGACGACAAGCCGATGAGGTGAGGTGATGCGGATCCGGTGCAGTGCTTATACTGGGCTTTAACCTATTGGGAATATAAAGGTCTAGACGGGATACAGTCTGATATAGGCATCAAGTAGTTACCTATCTATATCTTATATCTCATCCTGATAGTCTAATAATTTTCTATCAAGCTCAGATACGATATTTTATCAAGTCTACAATATTCACATGGACATTGGGCAGGAAATCGTATCACTGAAATGATTTAATGGAACCTTCCAAATGGTCACATAACAAAGGCAACCGCCCTCAACAACCCTTCCCTCTCCCTTCTCCTCGCGGTGAGATGGGTGGGCTTAAATAGAAGACTAGAAAACACAGCTATAACAATAAATTATTTTCTATTTTCCAGCAAGACAGTGCTCCAGCAGAACGATGGTATTGAAGGAGGACTTGGTAAGTTTGTAAACCAATGGTCTCTGATTCGGTTCACCCTTGTTTGGTATAACAACGTTTGATGTAATTTTACTAATTCGAACAACGTTTAAGAAAATAATCATATCAATTTGTATAATATCGATTAATATAATTTTCATTTGATCGAATATTTATTTGCGATAACAACATTTGCGCTATTGATCAAAAGGTATAATGTTCATTTGATGTAATGTTCAGGTGGTATAACATGTATTTTATCGAATATTCAATTGGTGTAATGTAATGCAGAAAAGAAAACATGTAAATATTTGCAAATTTTTATTGTGCGCAAGAGCGAGCGAAGCGAGCTCGGGACTTGGGGCACCCCGACTAGGACAGGTTAGGTTAGAAGGGGATGGCAGGGTCTAGTGAGCGAGCGAAGCGAGCGAACAGACCCTGCCATCACCTTCGTGGTTATTTTTTTTTAAACCACCCAGAAGTAGGAGCCCCGCGAAGCGGGCCTCCGTCGAGCATCTCCGGCGGGGAAAAATGGTGGGGGGTGACTCCAGCAGTCAATATTGATCAAAAGGTATAATGTTCATTTGATGTAATGTTCAGGTGGTATAACATGGTATTTTATCGAATATTCATTGTGTAATGTAATGCAGAAAAGAAAACATTGTAAATATTTGCAATTTTTTTATTTTGAAAAAGAAAACACTTAGGCTAATCTTAAATTAAATGCGATCGCTTTAAGTAAATTAATGAACTGAATATTCGATACGATCTTTCGACTAAATCATTATTAGTCTAGTGAAACATTAGTTTAAATAAAATTAGTGCATTTGAAAATTCGGTCAAATGACATTATTTCAAAGAAATAAATATGCTAAATAAAAATCTACCAATTAATTATTCGGTCAAATGAATAATTATACGAAATGACTTTATTGTAACTGAAATTCGGCGAAGCGATTTTCGACAAAACGTTGTTATACCAAACAAGGGTGAACACTCTGATTCGGCAGCAAACCCTTGACTAGCACGCTCGCTGCGCCTTGTGGCTATGTGGTGGCCACAGAACAGATAAACATCGAATTGGCGATTGCTAATAGTAATATTGAATAAGAATTTTGATTAGTTATCTCTCGATTTTAGGCAAGCGTTGATCCAATTCAACGATCTTTTATTTCATTTTATTTTATTTATTCGGGAAAACAAACAATTACACATTAAGAATTACAAAAAGCTAGGATACAGAAATTATACAAAAGTGAAATCAACTACGTTCTCCACAGATACGCAATGAGACGATTTAGAATATTTTAAGACTAGCATTATAAACAATTAAAAGAGGAATATCAATAGTAAAGTATCATCAAAACATAAAGCTGTCCATAGTGCCGCATAAATAGAACAACAGTGTCACATTAATTTTTCAATTTGTTAAGTAACATGAACAAAAATGTACGTTGTATTCTTTCTATACAATCAACATATTTATTGTAGAAGGGGTTCTACACAGGTAATCAATAGAGATAAAAATATGTACTAGGGTGCTTAAATTCTCATCACAAAGCCGTACATGCGATAAGCATTATTAACAATTTTATTAAGTGTGCAGTGTGTGTGTGTGCAGTACTAAGTGCAGTTTATCGTCAAGTTATATTCCCAGGTCGCGGATCAAACTCCCTTGCCAGAGTTTTACTGTGTATTGCAAGGATATTTAAATATATGCGTTCTATTTGTAACATAGGAAGTAAACCAACAGAACAAATCCCCACGAATGCCGTTAAATGCTATTTTGCCTAAAAGTAATTTATGGTCGACCTTGTCATAGGCTTTACGGAAATCAGTATAAATAGAGTCCACCTGTACACGTGTGTCTAAACTATTGATTAAATAATCAATATATTTAATCAAATTAGTTGTTGTAGATCTTTTCTTGACGAACCCATGTTGGTGCTTAATAATCTTATCACGGATAATCGGGTAAAGCTGATCATGTACAGGATCACGGGTGCATTTAACATAATTTGAGTCATTTAATTTCCTCTTACCACTTATTCTATTATACATGATTGACGATACGTTTCGTATTACAGGTCTACCTATCTGGTACTTGGTGTTGTGTCTCTTTGCTGCGTGGTTAGTGATCTTCATCATTGTCGCCCAGGGTGTCAAAAGTTCTGGCAAAGCCGCATACTTCTTGGCTCTCTTCCCCTATGTTGTGATGATTATTTTGCTCATTACGTAAGTTAATTATTTTTTTCCAAGTATTTTCTTACTATTATAAAAATATTCTTTCAACAGACTTGCTCGTAAATTGGCTCTAATTGCACCGCTTTTTGGTTCACGTTGCTGTGTATTTATCACTCATGCTTTTTTGTAGGTACTTTGCATTGCCGCACTAGTTCCGTAAAAGTGCGCTATAATAAATAACTAGGTATTACTAGCAATAGACTGATGTGCAATTGTTTTTTTAATCTTAGCAAAGAGATCTTAGATGTTGTCAAACATTTTCTTTATATAGAAAACCAGTTTTTTATATTAGACTGTTTCGCGAATTCGAGTCAGTGCCTCTCTATTCAAATGCGCACGGCACACGAAGAAAGACAACCGCAGTCCATTTATCAAAACTATCAATCAATCAATCTTTATTTGTGAACATAGGTATACATACAGGTTGTCCCGTAAATAATGGATCAAACGTAACGGGTAGGTAGCTTACCTCATTTCCAACAACTAATTTGAAAAGTTTTAAAAAACCGGTAAGGTAACCAAGATTTCTTTTTCGATTTGAAAAAAAAATCAATTGTTCATTTTTTTTCTAAGGCAAATAAAATTATATTTGAAAAAGAAAATATTAACAATAAGCTATTCAGAAGTTTTTGACAAAAATCATACCTAAAAATGTTATTAGTTGCAGCGACAGCATTAAAAACACTGAATGCTGTTAGAGAAACAGGTAAAATTCGAAAAAAAAATATCTTGATTACCTTACCGATTTTTTTTAACTGTTCAAATTAGTTGTTTGAAATGGGGTAAGCTACCTACCCATTACGTTTGATCCATTATTTACGGGACACCCTGTATATACATAAAAGGTCTTAAATATACATATTATTGTAGTCGAACTCTATGTTCTACCAATAAAATTGGTGTACAAATAGTATATTTTGTGTAATATCATTAAAAAAAATTGCAGATTAAACATTAATTAAAAAGTAAGTTATGTTAAATAAATGTCAATTAAATGAAATAAATGTCAATTAAATGAATAAATGTCAATTAAATTAAATTTTACATGCATGTCAAAGAAAGATAATATTACATAGGAATTGTGTCATAGTATGTCATTTAAAAAATCTTCAATAGAGTAATACGTCTTGTCAATTAGAAATAAAAACAAATTACTTTTAAATTTGCGGACATTTTCTTCACTTCTTATACATTTTGGTAACCCATTATATATCCTTGGAGCCATTGCAAAAACACTGTTCCTAAATAGTGCAGTTTTAGACCCAACTGTTTGTAACCGGTCACAACGGCGCTGGCTACTTAATCGAGCAAATTTGTGCAGATTATTTTTGACAAACATGGACGTTTCAAATATGTACAACGATGGCATTGTTAATATTTTCATATTTTTAAAAAACGGTCTGCAACTATTTGTTGTAAAAATGTATGTTTATGAAATGTTATTTATTCTTTGTGTTGAATAACGTCGTTTGATACGCGTGAGCATTTGTCGTTACACTGTCGGCTCCCACCTTGAGTGTAATGACAATTTTTCCCAACTTGTATCAAAATTTTGGTACCTAGGTACTATTTTACGATCTATTTATTATAATACCTTGGCTGTTACAGTTTATTTTAAGATTATGTTTTTATAATTTTATTAAGAAGATAAAATGTAAACCATCTTATGCACCTGTCCTGATTGTGATGATAGATTTAAGCTTGTCAGATGAATAATAATTGTATATTTCATTTCAATATTAACAATTTCAGAACCGTGATCCTTCCCGGAGCCGGCGATGGTATTCTTTTCTTTTTGACGCCACAATGGGACAGACTTTTAGAACTTGATGTAAGTTCTATTGTTTTATGCGGCGTAACGCAGTATGACATCCCTAGCGTAAACAATACTCACCTGATTGAAAAAATTAAAATAATATGAGGTATCTTTTGTTCCAGGTGTGGTATGCCGCCGTAACACAAGTGTTCTTCTCTCTCTCCGTGTGCACCGGTGCTATTATTATGTTCTCTTCTTACAACGGCTTCAGACAAAACGTTTATAGGTATGACATTATTTTTTAATAGTTGTTCTTTCAATTACACTCCTTCACAAGCGCCACAAAACTAGCGTTGCAATTTGATTTTTATCGAATAACAATGTGCGTAATTATATTAACTTTTATAGAATCCCATCATTATAATACCTAACTCGAGTTCTTTTTTCTAGCTATCAATTAAGCTTTGTTTACGCGAGGAATGATTATAATGATTGCGTTATGCGATATTCATATGCGTTCAGAATGTCCATGTGTAAGAGAGACTCCCCAGGCGATCTCCTTGTGTAAACGAGGCTTTACAAACCTACTAAGTACCTATTGATAGTCCTCTCTTATTATTTGTTTCTTATGAAGTTTAACTTCTATCGCGTGTACGGTGCTGCACGCGCACTTTTTATTCTAAGGCCTTATATCTTTTATTCGTTGAATAAAATTGAGGTCTGACAGTTTTTGTAAGATTATTTCTAAGATAAATTACAAAAATTCACCAAATTCTTTTCTGTTCCAGGGATGCGATGATTGTGACGACGTTGGACACGTTCACAAGTTTGCTGTCGGGTATCACGATCTTCGGAATCCTCGGGAACTTGGCGTATGAGCTAAAAACGGATGTCAAAGACGCCATAGGCTCTGGTGGTACTGGACTCGCCTTCATTTCTTACCCTGATGCCATTTCCAAAACTTTCTTGCCACAGGTAAATCTTGAAGCTATTGCGTTTGTAAAAGTATGGAAACTTTGTGTAATTGAAATAGATTCTCGTATCCTACCAATTTATTATGTTAGAAGTTTATCAACGCAATTGTTTTCAGATGTTCTCAGTACTGTTCTTCTTGATGATGACTGTGCTCGGCATCGGTTCGGCGGTGGCGCTGCTGTCGACCATCAACACGGTCATGATGGATGCCTTCCCGCGCGTCCGTACCGTCTTCATGTCCGCTTTCTGCTGCACCGTCGGATTCGGCGTCGGACTTATTTACGTTACACCTGTAAGTTGTTTTATAAAGCTTTTTCACATCACTACCCTCGTTATACCTTTCTCGTTAATGTCAAAATATATATCATGCAAACCTAACCTAATGCAAGTTATTACAGCCTTAGGCTCTAGCCAGGAAATAATATTTTACTGAATTTCATTATAACCCTCGGTTAATTTTGTGATCTAATTTGAAACCTCAATTAAAAAAGCCGTATGAAAGATTTTACCATAATATTAACATTAACATTACTGCAGCGGCCAGCAAAAGAGGCATTGATGGACGAACGTGTAAATACCTAGTTGTGACTAAGGCTTGTATAGTACCTACTTTTCTCAACTAATGCGCGGAAATTAAAATAACAATTACTTAAAATAAAATAAAATCAATCGTACAACGAACAACAATAATTTTTACCGCGTTAAAGTGCTCATTTGTTTTTTTTTTTCTTTCAATAAACAGCAAGAACCTTTCTATTTGCAAGCTAAAGTCCCCGTCACGAGAAGCTATAAATTTTGTAAATAAAGAACTTCTACTGAGTTACGTAGCGACAATTAAAATCAACAACAAATAATCCCAAATTCAATCAACTCAAAGTGACATACGTGTACTAAGAAACTAACGAGCAATTTCACTTGGTGGGGTTATAGTTGAGCGATATAAAGCGCTGTCGTCTAATGTTTTGTGGTACTGGAACGCGTCTGACTCATAGAACGTAAACATTTGGGCCGCCATTTTGAAGTAAGTTCACGCTGACGCTGCCAATGCTGTGATTCGAGTTTCGAATGTGTCTCAGTTTGTTTGTGTTGTTTTCGCGGATTAGGTTATATTGTTTGTTAATGTTGTCTTTTTTTTTTACTGTTTTTTTTTTGTATTTAATACCAAGGTTGCAAACCTCTGAATGTGTGTTTACAAAATTTATAGCTTCTCGTAACGGGAACTTTAGTTTAAAATTTATATAAAACGTTTGATAAGTTACCTCCTTGGTTGCCATGTTTCCGAGTAAAATATCGTTCCATTTTTAAATTACACGATAGATATGAGTCATTTATGAGTTTACTATGTAATTTATTTGGCCGCTAAACCACGACTGATATGGATTTTCATACAACTTTTGCCGGTCGCAGCTCGCATGTATTTGGCCAGTAGGTACAGCAATTTCGATTTATCTCGAAGAAGGTTGTCAAAATAATGGTCAAAGTTCCAAGCATGTTTGAGAAAAAACTTTTTTCTATTAAAGTCAGCTCGCCGAGGAGTTCTCACTTCATAGGTTTTAAGTTACTAATTTGAAAATCAAATAGGTTTCTGTTACCTCGCAGTAGGTGCGAAAATTACAGCATTCTCTTCATGGAAAAAAGGTGTCTGAAATCGTCTTGGGCGAGCTTGAATCCTGAGTGCAGCGAGGTGTTCTAGTCTTACCTCCTGAGTTGACCCTCGCTGCGCTCGGGAACCCTAGAATCCATCAATAAAACGCCCGTGAATATAAGACACCGCTATAACCCTTTAGTGAATAATCTACTATTTGTTTGATTAAGCAATCTTTGGAAATGGTGACCCCGGCAATTAAGAGATTCAACAAATCGTTTGGGTCATTCTTTCTATTTAACTGATTCAATACATTTATTTTACAGGGTGGTCAATATATCCTGGAGTTGGTCGATTATTTCGGTGGAACTTTCTTGATTCTCTTCTGTGCTATCGCCGAAATTATTGGAGTTATCTGGATTTACGGTGAGCCCTTTGAATCGCTTACGATTTGCTGCGTATTATATAAGTTAGGATCTTAACGAATGTATTGTATATCCAAATGGACATTGCTAATAGTTTTGCCAACAACCTAGTGAACTATTCTAAAACATTTATCTTAATCTACAGGTTTAGAGAAATTATGCGTGGACATCGAGTTCATGTTGGGCATCAAGACTGGCTTCTATTGGAGAATTTGCTGGAGCATTATCATGCCTATTATGATGACTACCGTGTTCATCTACGCATTCATTTCTTTCGAAGCTCTAACGTTCGGCGACGACTATCATTACCCAACAGCAGGATATGGTTAGTGGATAATTATTAAAGGTTTTACCGAGACAATGATTATGTTGAAAGGAAATATAAGAATTTGTCACGTGCCATTGAATTATTGCTTAATTGCCTTGACATAATTTAATCAATTCCCATTCAATCGGCTAAATTGTGCATTAATACAACACTATAATTTCTTAAAGCTTTCTGGTATGATAAGACGAATATGTAGTTATGTACCTACTGTACATAATGAAAGATTTATCACAATATTATTTGTTTTCAGTATCGGGATACATAATGCTAATCATTGGTATTTTGTTCGTACCGATTTCGATTGCGCTAGCCATGTACAAAAATAGATCCGGAAACTTCGTGGAGGTAAGATTATGAACATTTGATTGGAATGAGATTTAATAATAATTTTCAGTAATTTGAAACATGAAAGTATTTTTCAGTTTTAATCTTTTCAGACTTAAACTGGGATCATAATTATGATGTATTATGTACCTATTTATACATACGTGTCACGTCTTCTACTTTTCACTGTTTTTATGTATGTATTACTTAAAAGCACAAGCAACGTTCTAATAACGCGCTTATAATAAAATTGTCTGAACTCAATTTAATATGCCTTTCCTAGACGGTGAAGCGTTCGTTCCGTCCGAAGTCGTCATGGGGACCCCGCGCGCCGGCCGACCGCGCCGACTGGGAGCAGTTCACGGCACAGGCCAAGGAGGAGCGCGCGAAGCTCAACACGACGTGGCGGCGGCACCTCGGGTACATCCTCACCGGCGGGTACCGCAGACGGCTATAAACCACTAGTCATTAGCTTTAACTCTAGAATTTACTATAGATATAGGGTAAAAATAACTACTACGTACCTTAATGCTGGTGCCTAAGTGACGATTTGTTGTGGACTGTCAAAACTTAAATTGTGTAACTAATTGCCAAAATGATGTTATTTAAATAGTAAAAAATGATAACGTTGTTGTATTATTTGTCAGGGTATTCTATTTATTAAGTTATTGTCAAATAATAATATGTAAAAGTTGTACCTACCTAAACCTTTTATACTATCATAAAATATATTTTTATAAAAAAGATTTATAACTTTACGCATTTTATTATTTTAACACACCACTGCACAATTCTTTTAACTACTTACTTACTTCAAGGATCTGTCTTATTATTTAGTCGAATACTTAGGTACCTACCTACGCAACAACTGCTTGACCTAAGAAGGTAAATACTCTTCGTGGTAAATACTACAAATAGCAAGCAAATACGAATAGGTACACATAATATTATGACAGACATTTTATGGAAACTACTTTCTGCCGAGTAGTTCAGTTTTGTACCTAATACAGTTACTGAGATCAACATCTACACTCGAGAGCAATGAATCCGGGTCACTTAAAGAATCCTAAAAATCTCGGAAACTGAAAATGCTAGGTTAATGCAATAAATTGTATTTAATAGACAATGTAATACTCCTTAAATGAAGGTATTAAAACTTCTTAGTTATTGTAAAGTTATATCATAAAAAAATCAAATTTGAAAAAGGGCCACTTTCGAAGATGGAACTACGAAATTACAGCATTTGGTTTTGCTTTTGTTTGTAATCTGTCATTTATGTGGGTACATAAACCATGTTGATAGTGCTCTATATTCATTATTCAAGCTGAAATTATGTCGCTTACGCCTGAAGAATGCACCAGAATACTTACAATGCTGGAAACCGGCCGGAGTCAGCGCGATACAGCCAGGACTGTCGGTGTGTCGCTGTCAACAGTACAAAGAGTTCTCCGACGTTACAAAGAAACTGGTTCTAACCTACGCAGACCAGGAACGGGCAGAACCAGGTGTACCACAGCACGAGAAGACCGATACTTGGTGAACACCATGCTTCGAAATCGCTTTCTCACAGGAACTGAACTCACCAATCAGTTTCGACGCCTCGGAGGAAGTAACCCAAGTGCATGGACAGTAAGACGTCGGCTTGCTGAATCTAACTTAAAACCCCTTAGACCTGCAAACGGCCCTAAACTGGAGCGTGGGCATCGTATTTCAAGACTAAGATATGCCCAGAGCCACGTAAATTGGAGTATTGAAGATTGGTCAAAAGTTATGTTCTCCGACGAATCAAAATTTATGCTCTACAAGCACGATGGAAGACACAGAGTGTATCGAAGACCAGGGGAAAGATTCAAGCAAGCATGCATCGAAGAAAAAGTAGCCTACGGTGGTGGGTCTGTACTTGTGTGGGCCGGAATTTCTTCTGAAAGTCGCACAGAGCTGGTGATCATAGAAAACGGCTCTTTAACTAGCGTAAGATATGTGGAAGAAATCCTCAATGATCACGTTGGTCCATTTATGGTCAATTTAGGTGAGGATGCTATATTTATGCATGACAATGCCCGACCTCATACAGGTAGGATTGTGAATGACTACCTTCAAGAGATGAACATTACTCGTATGGAGTGGCCAGCGCGCAGCCCGGATATCAACCCGATCGAGCATGCTTGGGACGAGCTAGGCAGATGCGTAAAACAACGAAACCCTCCCCCAATCACGCTTCGTGAGCTCAAAATTGCTCTCACAGAGGAATGGGAGAATATTCCCCAAAATCGTATAAGGAACTTGGTGTACAGCATGCCAAACCGCGTAAACGCAGTAATGGAAGCACGAGGAGGCAATACGAAGTATTAAAATTCAAGAAAATCGTAATAAAGTTCAAAAATTTAATGTTTCCTATTTTTGTTTTAAGGAGAGATCAGCAGTTTTTTTCTTTATGTAATTTTGTGTTAATAAAATGTATTTTTTTTTACTTTCATTTAAGGAGTATTACATTGTCTATTAAATACAATTTATTGCATTAACCTATCATTTTTAGTTTCCGAGATTTTTAACATTCTTTAAGTGACCCGGATTCATTGCTCTCGAGTGTAGCTATCATTCAAGATGAGTATCTCAAGAGTAGGCTGCCATTGGCGACATGGTGAATAATTAGTTATAGAGAAAATATTGTCAAGAAAATGCCCCTCCGCTAGTCGACGGTCAATGTGATATATCAACCTTACCTCAACGAGAGCAAGATATTTGTACCACAAACCTTAGTAAAGACTCACCTACCATTCAGCAGCAGTAGTGATCTCAGCAATCAGATAATGACTCGATATGTCAACTGAGCTACAATTTATTGATACTTATTAGTAGCGACCCTCGATCCTCCAGCCGAGCTATTCTGTAACAATCTCACCGTGAACACTTAGGTGAAGTGAGCTTGAAGTGAGTTGTCAATAGCATCAATCCCTAGCACCAGCCGGTCGATTCTGTAACAATCTCATCGTGAAAACTTAGGTGAAGTGAGCTTGAAGTGAGTAGTCAATAGAGTCAATCCCTAGCACCAGCCGGTCGATTCTGAAACATTCTCACCGTGAAAACCTAAGTGAAGTGAGCTATCATTCCACCTGTTTTTTTTCTGTTCCGTGGGATTGACACTATTGACAACTCACTTCACCTAAGTTTTCACGGTGAGATTGTTACAGAATACTAGCTCGGCAGGTTGATGTGTTAAAAGTTAGGATGGGAAGCCCCAATATATCAGTTTTAGCAGAAAGTAAAGAATTAGCACGAAGATAAGCATAGGCACGTGTCGAATAATGATTTGGATCGCATCGGCTTCAACTCGTTTAGCTCTAGAATTCTAGATAAACATAATCCATTATGCCCGCATTAATAACTACCTAAGTTTTGCTTATTCATAATTAATTATACCGATCTACTTCAGAATCGCTTGATTTATACATTCTATATGATCGATGACAATTGGAAAACACATGTTAATTTTTTATGGTGAATTGGTACATATTTGCTAGTGGTAAACTTGCGATCCTTCACATAATATAAATGATGATTCCTAGAAACATGTGTGAACATTTGGACATCATAAGCCTCATTAATAATACCATTATAAGATTTAGATACATAATCAATTGATAGATACTAAGATAACCTTATCACAGTAAATTAATCTCTATCGTGCGCATATTTTATTATGAATAAGAATTAAACAAACGGCCACTTCGACCACGTATGTTGTGGTGAACGTATATTTTTAAGTACCATCACAAATACTGTGAAATGGTAAATAATGATAATTTTAAACAAAGGCTTTAAAATCCAAAGTATTTCCGAGTAATTTTAAATTAATTCAATTTTACTTTTTTTCTATTTTTGCATAGGAATCAAACGACGTTAACGTGGTTGAGAATGGAAGTCGTGAGAATCCAGCATTTAATGCTTCACCTGAAAATGAAGACGAATCCTTCCCAAAGAAACGATCATCAGGGTTCAGCCCCAAGAAAAATGATCTGTCTTCGGACTTCCCTGAAAAACCCATAGTAAGTAGTTTAATCTAATAAATACAGTAGGTACAGGATATACTTGTGATAATGACATGTGGCTCTACTCCTCTCCACACGCTCTAAAATTCAGCAGCATCTGGCTAGCTTAGAAGTTGATGAAAAGATAACGTAGGTACCTTTTAATTTTTAAAAGAAGCTAGCTAATGTGTTTTATTGGTGTATTTTCTTTAATTTCTGTGATATCTTTTATTTTGAGGTCTACGTCCAAAATACTCGTAGGTAAACAAGATAGTTTTTATAGAATTACATTTAATAACATTTATTTTTATGTACTAACCATTACAAAATATTTTCAAATCAACTACATTAATTAAAATATAATATCTTAAACTAACTAAAACTATTAATAAATTAAAATATGGCGTCGAAAAATTCCTCTGCATCACTGTCGACTGGTAAAGTACCCAAGAGACTGGTGGCATTGCCATGTTGTATGGCAATGCTAAGCCTTTGGCCAAGGTAAAGGCCAGCCCTTGGGTCACGGAAAGTGTCAACAAGCCGTTTGGAGATTTCGTTGAACAAACCGTGAGCACTCGGACCCCACGGTAATATATAATATTAATACACCCCCCCCCCCCCACATTTTGCCCACATTTCGCCAGTAGGTATTTACATTGAAACTAATAGGTATAACACAATATTAAAAAATTGCACGTACTTGCAAATATTAGGTATTGCATAGCAATTGCATGTACCTACTACTACAAAACGGCAAGATGAACAATTTAGAAGTGCCTCTGTACAGCAAAGTGAACCTATGTAGGTACGCACGACCACATATCAAGTTATACATTTCCAGTATATGCTGATTCCTCATTGTCCGAAAAGCCTTTACAATGCGGTCAAGTAAAACTGGAAACGTATAGCTTGATATGTCGTCGTGTGTACCTACTACCTATAACAATTCACTGTTGTATGTTCAGGTTCCTTGGCAGTGGAACTCAAGTTGTCCAGAAAATGGCCACTTTTCCCGTTAAGTCTATTGCTTCGTGTCGTTAAAAAGGCATATCTAACTAGTTTTTTTTCCTATAGGACAGGTGATGAGGCTTCCTTATAACAAGCTAGTAGGTACCTACTTATTCAGCTTGTTTTGTTTTACTATTTATTTAATGCTAATACCAAGGTATTTTTCCATTTATAAATATACGTACCTACATAGTTTTCTAGGCAAACTAGTTAAACAGTTTGTAAACGATATTTGGGTGTTTAAAATCATCATTACGTATCAAATCAGCTAGTATTGGTGAAGCAAGCTACGAAATACTTGGTGAAAACAAATACTGATATTTAGAACGTTTTCTATCAACTGGCAAAATCCCAAAGCATTTATTTGAAAGAAAGGGGATAGTCCTAGTGTAAGTTTATCGTCAGTTTCTAATCTGTAAGCTAATCCGATCGTTTCTCTGGTAGTTGTTAGCTTGCTGTACCTACCTACTTAGGTATTAATATAGCAGTCCCGTTATCAGACGCCTTTCATATTAATAGTTATTGTATTTAATGATTCTACAATATCCCTCGTTAGTTGGTACGAATGCTTTTCAGATTCTCAACCCGCAGGACGGTACGTAGGTTCAAGAATTAAAACCTACTTTTTTTCTTATTTCCCGAATCTTAATATAATTAAGTATTCAATGCTGAATGTATCAATGCCAATTTTTTATTCAGGACAATATAAGAGATTAGATAAAAACCTTTTTTATTGTAATAATTGATAACTAGACTCTTTAGGTATCTAATATAAATTAATTTATGAATCAGACAATTTGGAAACATAAATCATTTAATAATCTACATAAAACACTGTTATTTACAACGTTTACAACACAAGTTGTATAGGATAGTGTGTCATAAAAACCTAAATATTTTTTTCTTTTTGCATAGTTATACCTATGTCAGACATTGAACCTCTTACAGATAAAGTATTTTCCTATAGAGTATAGAGATTACATTTCATAGTATTTCCAAACAAACTTATTTCATCACAAAGCACGTTACTAATTTGGCTTTTAAACAATTGCAAAGTTTCATCTCTAAAATGGCCTTCCAAAGAGTATCTTTACTCATTCAAATTATGTATCTGCTTCTCTTTAAACAAAAAATGAAATGCTGTCGTTGGTAAGCGCATAACTTCGTCAATGGCTGGCGGCTGAACCGATTTGGGTAATCTTTGTTAGAAAATGTTCGTAATAGTCCGAATCAGGTTCTTACAGAAAATAAAAAAATGTACTGAATTCATGGTAACAGGTTGTGCGTCGATGTCCCTGCCACAACAAAAAAAATAAACAATTTTAATTTTTTTGATTGTCTGATTGTTCTGCCTAATCTCCGAAACGGCTGGACCGATTTTGACGGGACTTTAACTGGCAGATACCTGTTGTTATAAGGAATAACTTAGGCTACTTTTAATTTAGAAAAAAGGAAGATAGAAAAAAATAATGTCACGCGAACGAAATCTCGGCCAACAGCTAGTTAAGTATATTATACCTACAGAAAAATAGACCATCATTTTTATTTAATAATTAGCTCTCCTTCGTAGAATTGAAGGATGACCATTTTTCACCATCCCAGTCGTGTCGTAAGCGATTGATCTGATCAGAACAAAAGCCAAAAACACGGTAGTTTCATACCTGCAATCTTAAAGAAAAACATGGCGGCGTTTGTATCAAAAGATTGGGATTATTTCATGTTACTTAAAACAAAGTTATTTTTATTCCAGGGTGAACCCAAGCCGGAAAATGAAAGACCTCAGTGGGACAATCAGTACCAGTTCCTAATGTCATGCATCGCCACGTCGGTGGGTCTGGGCAACGTTTGGCGGTTCCCCTTCATCGCCTACCAAAACGGAGGCGGCGCATTCCTGATACCCTACATCATCGTACTTATACTTATAGGAAAACCTATGTACTACCTAGAAACCTCACTTGGGCAGTTTAGTAGTAGTAATTGTGTTAAAGTGTGGGCTTTGTCACCAGCAATGAAAGGTACATTCATCAGTTCTATTCTAAAGAAACTTGATTTAAAATATCGAACTATTTAATGATTTCATCTGATTATATTTTATTTTTCAGGAACGGGTTACGCTCAAGCTCTAAGTGCTCTCTATGTGGTCTCTTACTATATGTCAATCGTAGGACTATGCTTGTATTATTTGGTCATGAGTTTTCAAAGCACACTACCTTGGGCTCTCTGCCGACCAGAATGGGAAAACTGTGTTCCATCTGGACAGTCCGCTAATTTGAGTGAATTGACTGGAGAACCAGTGAGCAGTGCAGAATTATATTTCACGTGAGTTCACATTTAAATCACAGTAAATTCGTCGCGTCGTCGGCTTGATTAGTAAGCCGACAGGCAATCAATATAATTATAATACCGCAGACTAAATACCAGACGTTTCACGGTAGTATTGATAGGCGCTTATACAGGGTTAAATTAAATTGGCTAGCTAAACTCCGCCGGCGCGATGGCTATCGATATCTAAACATGATAAAACAACCTACTTTAGAAACACTTATAATATTTTCAGAGATGTTTGATCAGATTTGTGGCAGTAACGTAACGTAAGAACATTGGTGAAATCTTATTTAAAATAAATTTGAGCGTCTAAAAGTGACACATAAGCGAAAGAAATTCCATTAATTATCTACGTTTTTTTTTTAAATTACATATTATCTAGGTAGTTAAAGCTGAGTAAAAATAATAATGTTTAATGAAAGTTATTTGACTACTTCGTTCTAAACGATTAGGAAATTGTTGGTTGGATTGGTTTAGTAGGTACTGCCATTGTATATTTATTTTCCTAAATAGTAGGTATAGCATAATTGTTGTGGTGTTGTTATAATGTTTACTCGTAGTTTGTTATTATACTAACACGGAGTAAATGAATGAATAATACATTTATTTTGTTGTTTATCTAAGTTCATTCTGTGTTCTTCCTAATATTGTAGTAAAGTAGGAAAAATATAAAATCTTATGGTAATTCTGAACTAAAAAGAGTAGTATTAGCTTTATTCTTGATACTGACAATCGTTGACAGTTTGCAACTCTTGAACATAAGCTTGAATATTCTTGAATATTTATTCATCTCCGCCACCTCTAACATAAAATCTTACACAAACTAGCTCCGAAAATGACGCTAAGTTTAATATGATATTTTTCATTAAAAGACGTACTAATATAATTTCAATGTATGGGTAGCTGCCGTTGCTCTTTAAGCAGGAGTGACTGTTGCAAAATATCGTATATATCACGCACATTGCACTGCGCTACACTCAGGATTTTAGTCTTAACTTCCAGCTCGCTTCGCTGAGGAGTTAACTCGGAGCTCCCTCGCTGCGCTCAGAAGCTTTAGAATCCTACGTAACGTTCGGGATTCAATATAGCGCCCGTGACCTAAGACACTGCTTTATCCCTTTAGTGAATAATCTACTGTAATGTAGGTATTATATCCCCTAATCTCAAATTATCTACAAAATAATACCCGCTAAAATATGTCATGTCACGATATTGTTTACGCTGCGTACTTACGAGTACGCTGATATAGGTACACAGATAATTTCGATTAATTCATTCGCAGATAAGATAAGATAATTGCCTACCATTTTAGTAATACGGGCTTGTGTCCGCAACTACACGTCAAAGCGCGTATTTTGCGTGCGGTAGGTAGGTATACAGGGTGGCAGGGACATCGATGCACAACTGTTACCATGGATTCAGTACATGATTCTGAATCCATAACCTGCGTTGAAGTTTCGTAGCCTTTAAAAATGAAATTAGCTTGCCATACGTTTTGGACGCGTAGGTATTGCACTTTTCTATGAAACAGCATATTAATTTTTTGATTACCGACCAAAAATTTCTACGCTATGGTGTCTAGAGTCATGTGCTGAATTCATGGTTTCATTTAAGCGCGTCATGTCCCTGCTACCCTGTACAGTAGAAATATGAACAAAAAAATAGGAGAAAGGTGGAACTAATTCCCTCAAAGACGGTGTTTGAATTTTTTAGTTCATTGATGGTATCTTTATATAGCATAGGTCTAGTCATAGGTCACTAAAAGTCTAGAAAAATCATGAAAAAATAAAACAACCATGTATGGTATCATATTAAAGGAAAGTAAATTGAATGATTGATTGTAGTAAATTGAATGTTGTTGTTGTATCCTCCCCTAGTAGTTCACTGGGGTATCAAAATCTCGTGTAAGTCCAAGAAAGTAACGTGTAACCATTACCCTGAAACCAGCTTTGATGTTTGGATTATACGTACCTATAGGGTTTTCAAATAAGGAAGTTTGACAGTGTGTGACGGTCGTGTTTGTGAAGCTACAGTTCTCGGAAGGCTTTGATTCTTAAGTCGAACAACAATTTAACTTTTGAGCCCTCTGTCGAAACGCCCTGTAAATCAGCATCATCCGTAACGATTCGATCGCAAACTTAGCACTGTCAAAAAATCTAGATTCAATAAGGCCCTGTTCACGACCTCGGGCGATGGGACTTGCGTCAAATGAGACGCGCGCGCGTCCTTTGTTTGCATCTGTCATTGCTCCACATACAAGACGTCTCGCGGTAACTTGTGGCAGGCTCTAAACTAAAACTACTACATTCATTTGATTTCTCCGCTATCGCTGTCGCTGTCGCAAGATGCGTGTCGCTCGAAGAGCGTGTAGCTCGTGGTTTTATTGTAGGTAGATTGAACTTTTAATTACATATAAGTTTTTTTGTGAACAGGCGAACTATACTGCGGCAGTCAGATGGGATTCATGACGGAATTGGTAAGCAAACTAATGGAGCTGTATTAAATAAAATGGTCATGTAGGTATGGTCTCCAAATAAATTGTCAATTTTTTTTTCTTGGAAGAATAAGCATTTCTATGCTTATATAGTTTCAGAATAGTATAAGGCGCTGCCATAATATAAGAGACCGTCGTTTCGCGATCGGTGAAACCCGATTATGGCCTCGGGCGGCGTGACGAAAGTTTATTCGCGCGACCATCGGTTATATTAGGACACGGCCTTAGAGTATTCAAAATGTTCAATAAAAATCAAGCCTAGACCCTAGTTTTAACCCTAGTTTTAATAAAGCTCTTTGTGGTTTCTTTGCAGGTTTGCCATTGTGGGACCTTACACTCAGTTTGTTCGTATCCTGGTTAATTATCTTCTTGATTGTCGCTCGAGGTGTCAAAAGTTCTGGAAAAGCAGCATATTTCCTCGCTTTGTTCCCATATGTCGTTATGTTCATATTGCTAATCAGGTAAGTAAATACCTACATAAGAAGTAAAAGTCCTAGCTTTCCTAGTACAGTCCATCGTAGTATTAACGTAGCAGCTACGAATTATCGTAGCTGCCGTAGCCGTAGCAGCTACTTATAATCATTCAATCATAAATTGGAGCCCGTTTGCGACATCCGGGCGCCCAGAGTGAAACTCTTTTACTGAAGTACAGTTCAGTCAAAGACTTTCGTTGTCGTCATTACTGTTAGGCCTTCTCTAAGGCCACTACTTTTTCTATTATACCTACGTACCTACTTTTATTTCAGTGGTAGACGTAGTTTTTAAACTAGATTCCGGTCGATAGATGTCAAAATATCACAACTGTCGCAGTAGTCGCCTGGCGGGTTTTGTAGGCATCGCGTAGCGATCTTCGTACTATTTTCGTAGCAGTTTATAGTATAATGCGTAGAAGCCGAAGTAGTCAGCTGTCGTAGTATTCGCGTAGCAGCTGTTTATAGAATTCGCGTAGCAGAATAGATGTCGTATTTGCATAGCAGCAGCTGTCGTAGTATTTGCGTGGCAGCTTGTATAATTCGCGTAGCAGCACTTCGTAGTCGCGTAGCAGCAGGCGTAGTACACGCGTAGCAACTATCGTAGTAGTCGCAGTATTTTTGAAGCAAAGCAGGCAGGCAGTGTTGTAGCAGCTACTTAGTGCATGAAATTGTAATGTATCTATATTTATGTATTCGTTACGTTTGTTTCCAGAGCTGTCACTTTACCCGGCGCTGGCATGGGAATATTGTTCTTTGTTACACCGCAATGGGAAAAAATCTTGGAAATGAGAGTAAGTATAAGTTAATGAATATAAGTTAATGAATTTAGGTATTTATTTATACACAGGCTTATCAACTAAATACATACACAGCATTAACGCCCAATCTTCGTTATAATAATAGATCTCGCATGTACCTAATTTGTAGGAAAACACACATCAAACATTACCCGCGTTCATGTCACTTTTTATTCGGTGAACTGCAACGCGTGGTCGTGCCGACAGTGGGTGCATTCCGTCTTTCCGAACAAAAAGTGACATATGAGAGCGACGATCGCGTATTCGTGCGACGATCGCTTCTGGTTTAATTAGGACGCGGCCTTAAACTAAACAAAACATTAATACTGGGCATTTAAACTTTGTAAAGTTAAAGGCAGGAACTTTAAGTTTAAGGAACCACGGTTAAGACTTTTTATACTTTCAGGTGTGGTATGCGGCGGTGACACAGGTATTCTTCTCTCTCTCGGCTTGCTCAGGAGCTCTTATCATGTTTTCGTCTTTCAACAAGTTTTCCCAAAATGTCTACAGGTAAATCATCATTATTCAAAACTATTTAGAGCAGCTCGCAACTATAGGTCAACCACTTAACTGAGACGGTGCCTGAGGTAGGTGACATTGTTACAAGTGATGAATCACTGAGCTGTTGCAACACGTCACCACACCCCTCCCCTCCCACCCCACACAGCTACCTCAGGCAACGTCTCACTTAGCGGTTGGCCTATAACCTATAGATACAACTTTCTTTACACGTGATACATCATTAACGATCCAAAAAGAACAAAGAACCTTTGCTATGTTTCCCTCTATTCTGAACACACCATTTGAATCTAAAAAACCGACGAGAATTTACCTGTATTACTTTGTGGAATCCACTAAGCTTTTAAGTACCTACAATGAATTCAACTAAAAAAGTGGATGTTGATTGAGCTTGACATTAATTAGAAATGCAGCAGCCAAAACAGTTAAAACGTATCATATACATGTATAATAAATGTGTATCGGTATTGGTCTGTTCTTAACAACTTTTCTCTTGTTTTCAGAGACTCGTTAATTGTTACCACGTTGGATACGTTCACAAGTTTAATCTCGGGCATCACTATTTTCGGGATTCTGGGGAACCTCGCGTTTCAACTTGGATACGACAATATAAATGATGTTATCGGTACTAATGCTGGTGGTTCTAGTCTTGCTTTCATCTCTTACCCAGACGCTATAGCACAGTCACCGTTTGTACCACAAGTAAGTAACTAGATATACCTTTTAAGTACTAAGTATTATTTTGTACACACTTTTACATAACTATTTGTAGCGATTGTAAAGGGTTTTTTAATAGGGACGCGCGAACTTTGACAGCGTATAGCGGCCATCTTGGTAAAGCGATAGCTGTCAAATTTGGCATGAACACATAATAAAAGTCGTGACATTTCACCATGGAACGCTACACGCTTCAACAACGCGTAGAAATCGTTAAAATTTATTATCAAAATCAGTGCTCTATTCGCTTAACGAGATGTTGCGCAAGGAGCCACGCTCACTGTTAATGGCGACCGATATCAGACGATGATAACAATATTTTCGTGGCTTAGGATAGATGGTATGGATCTCACAAACATGTGGTTCCAACAGGACGGCGCCACTTGCCATACAGCACGGGAAACATTAAATTTATTGGATGAGAAATTCGAAGGCTTCGTCAACTTGCGTGGTGGCGACATCAACTGGCCACCGAGATCGTGTGACTTAACACCGCTCGACTACTTTCTGTGGGGTTACGTTAAATCTATAGTCTATGCAGACAAACCAGTCAATTGCCGCCCTGAAGGCCAACATAACTCGCGCTCTTCGTAAAATTGAGCCCCATTTATGCGAAGATGTCATCCAAAATTGGTCCACCAGGATACACCACCTACAGCGGAGTCGCAGCGGCCATTTGGCTAAAATTATATTCCATACATAAAGTCATCGAATATCCTTTAAAATAAAATAAAAAATATGGCATTATCACTAAAACTGGTTTTTTTTTATTTTTAAGTTCGAGTGCTCTTAATGAAAATCCCTTTACGTGCTGGCCCATTGGTTAAGGACTCACCTCTCACGCACGAGGTGGTCGGTTCAAATCTGGGCAAGTAGGTACCTACCCATGTGACTTTTTCAATTCATATGTCCTTTCTGAGTTCATCTTGGACATTACTTTTAGTCTTAATAGGTTTATGCGTATCTTATTTTAAGTTAGAAGTTTATGCGTATATTTAAAAATATTGATTCCTAAATTTTCACTATAAATTGCACCTACCACTGTTTGTCTCTGCATCACCCAATGATCGACTGGTACAAGCAACTGGACCAAGCAAGGTTATCAATAGTCGTGCATTCTTCGTATGAGAAGAGGCCTTCACCATGCAGTGGGACAATAATAGGCTGGTACCTATTATAATTATAGCCATTCGGTTTTCGGAGCTCGTTTTTCATAAAATATTCCATAAACGTAAATCACTAAAATCGAACACAAGACTAAACTTCGGTTTCATTACTTCTATTAAAAATTCGAAACACAACGCATTCATGTTAGCTTTTATCATGAATGCGTTGTGTTTCGAATTTTCTTAGATGCCGTTTTTCTCGTCGTTGACGCTTTCCTACATGACGATTTTTTGTTGAGTCGGCCCATTCTTACAGTTGTTATTTTCTTTCAGCTCTTTGCTGCATTGTTTTTCTTGATGATGGCGGTGCTTGGCGTGGGCTCAGGAGTAGCCTTATTTTCAACAATTAACACAATATTTCTTGATGCTTTTCCGAAAGTGCCCACTATTTACATGTCCGCGATGTTATCTTCAGCATGCTTTTTAATTGGGCTTGTGTACGTAACCCCGGTAAGTTAAAACATAATATTCTCAAGTTTTATTAGAACAAATGTAGGTACAGATAGAGAAGATAAAAGTTAAAAAGTAAATGTTTTCATCTTGTGAAGTGAAAAATACATCCAACTTTGTCTTCATGCTTTCCATTACTTTTTCAATGTTACAGGGCGGGCAGTACATTCTGGAAATAGTAGATTACTACGGTGGAACGTTCATGAGATTGTTTGCTGCAATCATTGAGACTATAGGAGTATTTTGGATTTACGGTAAAACTGAATTAATGCTGCTATATGACTTCAAAAATGAATTCTCATTTTCATCTTATTTAGTTAACTACTTTTTTCGGAGTACGGGCAATGTCCCGAACATGTCGTGGCTTCACCTATTATGCGTTGCGGTACATACTAACAGCCACTGTTTACATGTATTTCGGAGTACGGGCAATGTCCCGAACATGTCGTGGCTTCACCTATTATGCGTTGCGGTACATACTAACAGCCACTGTTTACATGTATTTCGGAGTACGGGCAATGTCCCGAACATGTCGTGGCTTCACCTATTATGCGTTGCGGTACATACTAACAGCCACTGTTTACATGTATTTCGGAGTACGGGCAATGTCCCGAACATGTCGTGGCTTCACCTATTATGCGTTGCGGTACATACTAACAGCCACTGTTTACATGTATTTCGGAGTACGGGCAATGTCCCGAACATGTCGTGGCTTCACCTATTATGCGTTGCGGTACATACTAACAGCCACTGTTTACATGTATTTCGGAGTACGGGCAATGTCCCGAACATGTCGTGGCTTCACCTATTATGCGTTGCGGTACATACTAACAGCCACTGTTTACATGTATTTCGGAGTACGGGCAATGTCCCGAACATGTCGTGGCTTCACCTATTATGCGTTGCGGTACATACTAACAGCCACTGTTTACATGTATTTCGGAGTACGGGAAATGTCCCGAACATGTCGTGGCTTCACCTATTATGCGTTGCGGTACATACTAACAGCCACTGTTTACATGTATTTCGGAGTACGGGCAATGTCCCGAACATGTCGTGGCTTCACCTATTATGCGTTGCGGTACATACTAACAGCCACTGTTTACATGTATTTCGGAGTACGGGCAATGTCCCGAACATGTCGTGGCTTCACCTATTATGCGTTGCGGTACATACTAACAGCCACTGTTTACATGTATTTCGGAGTACGGGCAATGTCCCGAACATGTCGTGGCTTCACCTATTATGCGTTGCGGTACATACTAACAGCCACTGTTTACATGTATTTCGCATAGTGGACAATCATTGAAGAGATAACTACGGGTTGTAGACGTTTTGTACGCCCAATGCCTGATTTTCAATTTTTCTATAACTGCCTTTATATTCCAGGTTTGGAAAACATGTGCCTGGACATTGAATTTATGCTGGGCTTGAAGACTTCGTTTTACTGGCGCATGTGTTGGGGTATTATTACTCCATTAATGATGATGGTCGTATTCTTCTATTCTCTGATTACAACAGAACAATTATTATTCGGCGGAACATATGAATATCCGAATAGTGCCTATAGTGCGTATTGTATACCTAATCTTTCTTGTAGGTATATTATCTTTAGGTACACTCTTTGCGCAAACTAATTAGTTTACTTTTTCAGTTGCTGGTGCGATTCTTCAATATTTCGGAATAGCATTGATTCCCATATTCTTGTTAGCTACACTCTGGAAATATAAATCTAATACTTTTGTTGAGGTCAGTATCTACTAATAAATAATTTTCTCTAAACAGATATCGATGATCTACAGGCACGAATATCTTTTGAATCATTTTAATGTAGATTTTCAGCTTATTTTATTTAGGTAGGTATTGTGTAAAAGTAACATGATAAATCCCTGCTGGATCTAATCGTGTGACATAAGTACTTAATTAATTAACATTATAATATTTCAATGTTTTTTTACAGAATAACAGAACTTCGTTTAGGCCAAAACCAACATATGGGCCCAGCATCCCTCAGAAGCGCGAAGAGTGGCGTGAGTTCCGCCGTAATGCCAAGTATGAACGGAAACTCAAACGCAAAAATTGGTGGCACCATATAGGTTTAAGTTTGATTGGAGGATACCGACGAGGGCGCAAATGAATTTAAACTACTTGAATATTTTTATCTCGATACTATTTATTGCATTATTGCAAACTGCAAACTGTGTTATTTTGTATTAATACTACGTAAAATAAAGATATTATGCTTAAGAAAAAATATTTTTTGCGTCTGCCTCATCATTTCACTAGGTATGGTTCTTAGTAACGCAAGGGCGAGAGGTCCTGGGTTCGATTCCCAGATTCTAAGATATTCAAAAGTCTAACTTAATAAAATAGTAATGAAGTCAAAACAGTACATTCAATATTTTTCAAAAAAGTAGTTGTTACGAGGTGTGGGAACGAATCTGATACCGAAAATGTAGTTTTCGTACCACTTGCTCAAAAAAGTGACATTCTATGCCACAAAAAGCGAACATAACAATAGTCATTTTTAATCTGTTAAAAACAGGGAAAGAAAATTGTACTGAATTTCATTCATCCTCTAGGGGGAGAAGGTGATTTAAATTTAGAATACTTACCGAAATGTATACTGAACGACATCTGTGTTTACACCATTGTGTTTGTATATAAAGCATTATACATCTTTTTGAAAAAGGAATACGCATTTATTATGCAGTTATGATTATTAAATAAAATTACGAAAACCGACGAGGCCGTATGAGCTTGATGCCTTTGCTTTTCCGACGAAAAAATATTAGTCTAGGAATTTGCCGCGTTTTTGTTTTCTTCAAATACATAAACGTTAAGTTTATTTTAATTTGTTTTTATAAATAAGTTAATGTTCCAAAAATACGTTTAATTGTCATTATTTTTAATAAATGCTTATCTCGTATTATTATCGTGTTATTTTTTTCGCAAATGGTACGAAAAGTAGAGTATTTTCCTCGGTGATAAAGCTGTCTTAGTCTTGGGTGAACTTAAATCCCTCGCTACACTCAGGACTCATCTTAAATCCCTCGCTTCGCTCGTGATTTAAGTTTTTAACACCCTCGCTGCGCTCGGGAGTAAACCTCGAGTCCTTCATTACGCTCGCGATTTAAATCGTCACCCGCGACAGAAGACACTGCTTTATCCCCTTGGTTAATAATCTACTATTATAGCACTGTGTGACTTAAGCCAGGACTCAAGTCACGGTTCCCCGTGACTTGAGTGCCTACTTAGTCTATTTTTACACGGTGCGGAAATTAATCTACTAATTTCACAGATGCCTAACAAACAATAGAAGATACATTTACACGGAATTCTATATCTAGGTATGCATTTACATGTTCTTTGACACTTAGCCCAGCACCAAAATTTCAAAAGAGGGGGCCGCACCCTAATTCCGTAACACACTGTCAACTACAATCTGAATCATTTTGAAGTAGGTATATTGCTAATCAATGGATTCTGTTTCAATTCAATTCAATTCTAATGACCTTCAGTACATGATGCCTAACTTAGGATATAAGTAATTATCTCAGATCATTTAGACACAGGTAATTATATTAATTGATTATCTCTTATGTTTTAAATGGGTAGAAAAGATACGGATGTCTTACATGTCAACGATAGTCTGGCTGTTCTCTCGAAATAATAATAATAATATGAGACAACATCCACACAAGGTCTTCAGGTCCCGAAATAGGTAGAACCAGCAGTGCGATTCTGTAACCATCTCACCGTGAAAAATTTGGTGATGAGAGCGTGAAGTGAACTGTCACTGTCGTCCTGATGCTAGGGATTGACCAAGCATTACATTTACAACGAGATTTTAATAATATTTTTATGCAAATTCTATTGATAATTTTATATTATTTCAAAGCTAGTAGTTCTTTGTGTCAAAAAAAAAACAACATTGTGTTTCTAACTGAATTTCTGTTTTGCTATTTTATTTGAAAGCCCCGAAAATAGTAATATTTAGCCACTTAACTACATACTAGCTTTAAAATAATATAAAATTATCAATAAAATTTGAACAAAAAATATTATTATAATCTCGATTATGATTGTAAATGTGACGTTGGTCAATCCCTAGCCCTAGCATCAGTGGGATGACACTGACAGCTCACTCCACGCAAGTCTCCTCGGTGAGATTTTACAGAATCGACAGGCTGTACTACGGTAACCTGATGACTGGTATACATACTTATATACACATCCAGAGCCAGGTCAAACAGACATGTTCATGCACACAAATGTTTGAATTGTCCGGGGCTCGAACCCGGATATAAATAGTTCTCAGCTAACTAATAATCTTCTCTAAAGCCAGGGCAGTCTTAACCATGTTAGGCTGTTAGGGTGCGAAAATCAGTCTGCGTCCCAATGACAACATAAAAAATGTTTTTTTTCTGTGTTTTATTTCAAGTTTGTGTTTTAAAGGGGCATCAAACTCTTGTCTCTCGACCCCACTCGTAACGTCAGCCAGTTCAGGAACAACGTTGACATACCTTCCTGATAAACGAACTAGCAAAGAGCTTCAAATAAACTACATTTATCTAAGTGGATTCTAATTTCTAATAAGATTCGACTCTACTAAAATAATAAAATTGTTCCTTAACATATAATTATGTTTGATGTGTTTTGTCTGGTTTACTAATGTTTGCCATAATTTAAAATGCAATAATTTTATATACCATACTTGTATTTTTGCCATAATTTCATTAGAAATATCGCTTCAGTTGCTTTAATCGTGAAATTACATAAAACCATTTTCACTAATTCCATTGGTCATAATAGATCAAGCTAATAATTTTAATCCATAAAATTTGCTAAATCTTTCATTTTCAATAATGTAGTTTTCCACCATAATATTCTTTTGCCATAAAAATAACTACCATGCATGCTTGCTTTGCAAATAAGGAAATCTGGCACTCGGCGGCCGCAGCCGCGGCACGCTAACTTCGCTCGCTTGCCTTCGCGCGCTGTGTAGTCACAGTTCTAACCTAACCTAGCCGTTTAAAATTGGACAAACTGTTTATTGTCTAAAGATTGTTTGCTGTAATAAATCTGATGCGACGATTGCGGAGCTCACAAGTTTAACTACAGAGGAACAGCTGGAATGTGAGCTTAATAATTCGAACCCCCAAGAACACACAGGACAGTAATATAACTTCCATGTCTATCCATGACTTGCAAACAACCCTGCACGTAGAAAAAGCTCTTTTTGAAAATGGGGGGACAGAGGGAAGTACCTAAATGATTGAACCCACCAGCTTAGAAGCAGAGAGATCTTTTTCTAACGCGGGTTACTTTTGTAATAAAATTAGGTGGTCTCTGTCTGAAACCACATTAAACGCCCTTTGTTTTTACGTGCCCACTACCTACATTAAAAAACTTCAACAAATAATTTTATTTTTTTAAATTTGCGTTTGTTTAATAAAGTTCTTGGTTGAAATAACTTGTTTTGAATGCCTTATTGCATAGCCTAATTGCATATAAGTAAGAAACCTAGTTTTTAAATAGTCTCGAAAGTCTCGATTTCCCCGGGAATTTCGAGACCGCATCGAGTCTCGTTTTTTTTTCCCGGGACTCAGTAATGCATCGAGACTGAAAGCCCCAATTGGCAGACTCGGGATGGCGTGTCTGTGGTATCTACGCAGATTCGTAAACGAAGATCTTGCGGATGCTGTGTACTTTGGATTTTTCGTATACCTCAGTCGTCGGCGTCCGGTATCTCAGTGAAAGACGAACTTTTAGCATTGCACGCTGAGCCCGCTCAAGCTCGATCATATGAGTCTTACCTGTCACACCCCAAGCGCAAATAGCATATCCCAAGACACAGTGGCTTAAGACTGTGTAGGTTTGCAACAAAAGTTTGGGACTGGCAACATGTCTCAGGGTTTTAAAAATATGGATCAGCTTGCGCACTCTTTTGGCGGTAGGTAAGTACCCGAAATATGTAGTAACCATTTAAGATTGTCGTCAACGATTACACCAAGATATTTGATAGAGTTCCCTCTGTCTAGCATGGGCCACGCGCAGGAAGCAGAGTTATTGCTATTTCTATTGCTGGGAAACGAGTGGACACAAATTTTAGAGTGTTTAAGTCTTACTAAAACCACAGGAATTTTGTTTTAGTTGTGTAGCTGTAATACATCAACATACATCCTTTCGCCGCCGCTGTACGCGGGATACTAGGGTCTCGTTGGGAAGTCGCTGCGTCCCCGTAAGAGGGCGCGGCGAGCGGTACCGGGGCATCGACCCACGGCCGCGGATGCAGCACGGCGGCCCGTAAATACGGGCCTCTCATTAGGTCCGCTACAGTGGCTTGTTGGCCGCGGTCGGGTGCGTGTTTGTTACACGCGCCCGTGTGAGTGGTTGCTATGTGTTTTTCTGTAGGCGCGCCACGGCGCTGTTACACAGCGCCGCTATCTTCACGACACCTCGGCGGTCTGTCCCCGCCAGGTAAGACCCCCAGATAAATGGGAGAGGCCCGGCGGGGGACGACCAGCGACGAAGGTGGCGACTCGACGCTCCTACAGAATAGGGTGTGTGGCTCCCGCCCGTTTCGCTTCTAGAGCTAGCCGGTCACGGTCCGGGCTAAGAAGCCGTCGTGTGCGTGTGAGCGGTATTGTCCTGTGTAACACCGCTCAGTGTCTACGTGAATCGCCGCCCGCGCCGCGCATTCACGTGTATGTTTAGGCGCCTGTATAGAGGTGGGTGTCTGTATTTCGTTTACGTAACGTGCCTTTTTTTTTTTTTTTTTTTTTTGTCGCTGAGAAATGACATTACGCATCTCCGCTCGTCGGGGGACGAGACGGGGTATGTGGGACTCCCTGCCAGAGTGGCAGTATACCCACTAAAACTCAGCGGTGTTCCCGCGACGCCGTGATGGGAGGGCTATGGGAAATTGGCTCAGCCTCTGCTTCCACAGCCCTCCCGGCGTATGCCCGCCTAGCTGGCGGGCCCCGCATGCCCCCCAGCGTGGGGGGCTACGGGAATGGCCGGGAACACCTGGCCATTCCCGTCCGACACTGGTGGAGGCCCGTGCAATACAGGCAAGGGTGCCCCCGCACCCGTTGCCTGCTGGCCTCCACCGGGGAGGAGTCGGAGATGGCCGTCATACTGACGTCTTCTCCGACCCCTCCTCCGTCTTCGGAGCGCCGCCGCGTGAGGGTCGTCCTCCCGCGCGCGCTCCGCTGCCTCCTTCTGGGACATGACTTGTTCGCAGAAGGAGGCCACTGCCGCCCAGGACCTCTCATCACCCAGCATGGCATTGACCAAACCGGGGAGTGAGAGGTCCGGTCCGATCACCGAAGTGAGACCACGGCGCGGCTCGGACCACGATGGGCACACCGCGAGGGTGTGCTGCGCCGCGTCCTCCGCCGCACGGCAGTCGTGGCACGACGATGTCTCCTCCCGTCCGATCCGGTGCAGGTACGATCCGAAACAACCGTGCCCGGACAGCACCTGCACCAGACGGAATGAGAGGAACCCGTGCGACCGATCGAGCCAGTCTCGCAGGACCGGCCCGATCGCGTCGAGGGTTCGGCGGCCGAAGGCTGCGGTGGCGAGGTCCCTCGTCCAATGGACGACGATGGCGTCCTTCGCCTCCCGCCGGACGGCCTCCCGCTCTTCCGGGGCGGGGCGTTCTCCTCTCGCCCTCCGCCCCGCCGTCCATTCGTATACTCTGGCGAGCACCCACGCCTCGAGTTCCCAAGGAGGGGTGCCAGCCAGAGCACACGCTGCCGCGAAACCCACCGTGCGGTAGGCTCGCGACACCCGCTGGGCTATGGCCCTTTGGGGGGCCCGCAAGGCGGCGGCGTTCTCCCGCCTTTGGAGGGAGTCCTCCCAGATAGGGGCCCCGTAAAGGGCCATGCTCCTCAAGATGCCGGCGTAGAGTTGCCGGCATCGCGCGCTGGGCCCCCCCAAATTGGGGAGCAGCCACGAGAGGGCGCCCGCAGTCTTCAGCAGGCGCGTCGACAGCCCGCTAAAATGCGGGCCGAAACGCCACCTGCTGTCGAGTACAAGGCCCAGATATTTCATCTGGGCCTTCACCTCGATTCGGACGCCCTCCACAAATATGTGGGCGTCTGCTGGTTGGCGCTGCCGAGGCCCGTGGAAGAACACAGCCTCGGTCTTGTGCAGCGCCACCGTCAATCCTAGGCGGCGGATCCTCCCTGCGACCAAGGATCCGCCCGCCGAGGCCAAGTTGGCCGCCTCCCTGAAACTCTCCCCCCGGGCGGTGAGGAGAGTGTCATCCGCGTAGCAGACGACACTCGTACCTCGGAGGAGAGTTCCCCGCAAGAGCCAGTCGTAGCCGACGTTCCAGAGGAGAGGTCCCAGGACTGACCCCTGCGGAACGCCGGCCTCGACTGCGTACCGCCGGACTTGGCCAGCCCTGTTCACGAGGACGATCGCCCGATCCTCCAGGTAGCTGGCCAGTAGACGCCGCATATATCGAGGCACCCCGTGGAATCGGAGTGCCTCTAGGATGGTGCTGTGGGGAACAGAGTTGAAAGCGTTAGCGATGTCGAATGACACCGCCAACAATCCGTCCCCCACATCCATCGCCTCCTTCACCTGCCTCTTAAGGCAGGCCAGCGCGTCCACCGTCGAACGCTCAGCCCGAAAACCGAACTGAGCGTCCGACAAGTCCGGCCCGATACGCCGCATATGGCCCTTTAGGCGGGCAGCGATTATCCCCTCGAACATTTTGCCGACCTCATCGAGCAGGACGATGGGTCGGTATGCCGAGGGGGAGTCTGCTGGGCGACCCTCCTTGCGAAGGAGGCACAACTGCCCCTCCTTCCACGGTTTCGGGAACCTTCCAGACGCAAGGCATGCGCTGAAGAGGTCCCGAAACCGCTCCTCCATTTGGGTGGCGGCAATTGCCACCACCCTCGCCGGGACACCGTCGGGGCCCGGAGCCGTCTTCTTGGCGCGAATATGCACAATCGCCGCGCCAAGTTCCGACTCCGTGACAGGAGAGGGAGCCTCCTCTTCCTCCTCATCCTCCAGCAGCGGGGCTCCACACATCACTGGCGGGGTGAAGTTGTCCCTGCACGGAAACAGGGACTGAACCACCCCATCCAGAAATGTGGGCTCCAGGGTCTCGACAACCTGGGGACCAAAGGGGCGCAATTTGTTGCGTGCCGCCTTATACGGTCTCCCGTATGGGTCGTTGTCGAGACCCTCCAGCAGCTCGGCTCTCGCCGAGTCTTTAGCGGCGGCGATGGCCCGATCGAGGCCCATTTTTGCCTCCACGTACACCTCGTAGAGGCGGTCCTCGTCGGGCCGGTTGCGTCGACGCCGCCGCCGACTCCGCGTGTAGGCCCTCTTGGCCGCCACGCAGGCGGTTCTGAGCCCCGCCAGCTCCTCCGACCACCAATAGACGGCGCGGCGGGGAGCCGGGCGGCGTGACCGGGGCATGCTGGAGTTGCACACCTCGGTCAGAGACTCCCTCAGCTGGCCCGCTATGGTGTCCACATCCAGGCCGGTGGTAGGAGGCGACAGCCAGTCCTGGATGAACGCCGCCTCCGCCGCTGCCTCCCTGTCCAGGCGGGTGAAAGCCCACCGCGGAAACGGTGATCGCCCCGAGAGGGGCTGCACCGCTCCGGGGCCACTGGCGGAGATGTCGAACCGCACGTAGCGGTGGTCCGACATAGTCTCCACCAGGTCCACCCGCCAGTTCAGCACGCGCGCGGCTAACCCAGGGGTGGCGAAAGTGACGTCCACTACTGAGCCACCCTGACGCCGCACGCATGTCTGGACGCTTCCTCTGTTCAAGAGGGAGAGTCCAGAGGAGGCTGCCCACATCTCCACCGCCCGCCCGCGAGCGTCGGTGGCCCGGTTGCCCCAGGTTACCGACTTGGCATTCAGGTCTCCCAGCACGGAGACCTGACGCGGCGCCGCCCTGCCGACCACGGCGGCCAGGACTCCGAGATAATTCTCAAAGTCCTGGAGAGGGCGGTTTGGGGAGAAATATACCCCCACGAGGGCTACCTCTCCCCACGCGGCGGCCACGTATCCCGGTCCCCTCTCTAATAGCGAGAGGGGAGGGGAGTCTGTGGAAGACCGCGCCGCTAGTGCCACCGAGTCGTCCTCGTCACCCAGCCAGCTGCTGGGGATCGAGTAGGGCTCGGCGACCACCGCTACGTTCACCAACCACTCGGCCATGACCTGCACTACCAGGTCCTGGGCCGCTCTGCAGTGGTTGGTGTTCGCCTGGAGGATGCGGTAGTCGGAATCCTGCATTATTCCGACATGGCACCCTCCTCCTCAGCTACCGCCGCTGGAGCTGCAGCGGCGGCTACGACGGCGGCGGCGGTGGTGGCGACAGGTCGAACCTGCGCCGGCACTATGCCCTTCTTGACGGGGGGCTTACAGCTCCTGCCCGTCATCCTGTGGCCCGCGGGGCGGCCACTGGCGGCACACGCCGTGCAGTGTGGCGTCGTGGCGCGGCAAGTGGCACTCTTGTGCCCCTCTTGCCCGCACTGGTAGCACGTGTCTCCCCAGTCAGCCTTGGAGGGACACGTGGCTCGGGTGTGGCCGAAGGAGAAGCACTTGAAGCAGCGCAAGGGCTGGTCTTCAAGTGCCCGGACCACAGCCGAGCTGAGCCCCACAAGCAGCCGTCCCTTGGTCGCAGCAAGGGCGGCCCCAGCCGCGGCGACTGGGCACTCGACGCGGACGATGCCCATGCCGCGGCGGCCGAGCCTGATGGCTCCAGCCTTCACCGCGCCAGCGTCGCAGCCTCCAGCCGCCGCGACGGCCGCCACCACATCCTCCTTGGTGGCCGAATCGTCCAGATCGGCCACCTCCAAGGCTGCGGTCTTGACGGGCCTGACGACCGTTGCCGCGTCGGCGATGACCTCTTGCAACTTCGTTGCGAAGAGGTCCGCGTTTGTGCCGCGCTGTTCCCCCGAGAACTCGAGAATTCGAGCTCCGGTTAGGGTTCGGCGGCACGTTATTTTGCTGATCCCCAGCTGGGAGGGATCAGCATTGGTACGAGCCCGTCTTAGGACGGACTCGTACGTCTCGCCCCGCTCCGCGGCCTCCGGGGTGATGGTCACCACGACGGCCGCGGTCTTGGGAGGAACTAACTTCCTCCCGCCAGCTGGAGCCCTTTTGACTGCCGGTGCAGTCGCGGCGGGCTTGGGGGCCGACTTTTGCCCTCCCTTCCCTTTTCCCCTCCTGACCACTTCCGTCCACGACTGGTTGGACGGGGTGGTGGCGGGAAGAAGGGCGTCTTCCTCCTGCGAGCTCTGGGGGGCTGCCGCTGGAGTGGCAGCCGACCCAGACGCTCCCTCCGAGCTGATGGTGAGGGTTTGAGGAGCCGCCTTGGTCCTCTTGCCCTCGCCTTTGCCCTTGGAGGGCTTCGGGGCCTGGGGCTGCGCACCCGATGCCGGGCCTGCTAAAGGCGCAGGTTCCGGCACCCTGCGTGGTGCCTTATCCGCCGCTAGCGGCGGGCGGAGCCGCTTCTCCGGCAGGAGCCGGTCCTCGATGCCTGCGAAGCAGGCTCTGGTGAAGGCCCTCTCCTCCATGACAACCTTTCGGAGTATCTCCTCAAGGTTGTGAGGGGAGGAGGTGGAGCCTCCTACCACCGGTCCAGGGGCTGATTGCGCAGGCCGAGCAGTGACCTCAGCCAGCTTCTGGTGCAGCTGGCTGACCTCCGCCTGCAGGCGATCCACCTTCGCCTGCAGTTGCCGCGTCTCATCCGTGGCCGTCCGCTGCACCAGCTCCTGCACAATGCCATGCAGACTGGCAGCCCGGCATTTAAGGGCCTTCTGGAAGGTCCCCTTCAGGTTGGAGGACTTTGAGGCGACCTCCAGGACCTCCTCCCTGTCCTCCCGCGCCATGCGCTCAAGTTCCGCCAAGGAGTGGCCAGCATACAGGACACTGGATGCCCCATAGCCGGCCCTCGACCGGGCGGCCTGCGCCTGGCGCTCTCTGGCAGCGACCCTCTCCTCCAGGTCCTGCTGGAGTTGCGCCCGTTTTAGCAGGTTTAGCTGGCGCTCGGCGTCCACCAAACCCACAACGTGGCCATCTCCTGCTTTCGAAGAAGTCGAAGCCCTTTTGGACTTTGACTTCTTCTGCGCCCCGCCTCCAGCCGACGAGGATCCCTCGGACCCGTGCCGCAGGTAGGCCCTCTTTCGCTCGAGGCGGTCGCTCTCAGCTGCTGACGTGTCGAGATTTGAGTCGTCGGAGTCCGACTCGTCTGCTCTGGCCGCAGATGGTGCGCGGTCAGCGTCCGAAGCTAATGCGTCACCGGCGTGGCCCTGAAAAGGGCCTTTGGATTGGCCCTGAGAAGGGCCGTTGGGTTGGCCCTGAGAAGGGCCGTTGGGTTGGCCCTGAGAAGGGCCGTTGGGTTGGCCCTGAGAAGGGCCGTTTGGATCGCCCTGAGAAGGGCGATTCGGGTTAAAACTGAAACGCCCGGAGGCGTCCCGCACGGGTTTCTTCGTCATATTTAAACACACAGTCTTCCGCATTGATAACTGTGAGTCACAGCGCACTTTAGCCACCGGTCTGCCACTCCGTTACGGTGGTCAGACACGGCGTTGCCCAGGGGATACTACGTGGAAGTATGCGCTGTGGGGGATCCCCCTTACGTAACGTGCCTATATTAACCTAGCACACGCTACGCAACGGATGTATGTAGTGTTGTGGAGTTCAGTTGTTTCGAGTAAGCCGCGTGTAACCTGGATGCGGCTTACTCGGGAGTCAATCCGGTGCGATGGGGTCGTCGTCCGCTACCAGGTCGCGGGGTAAGGGTCTCGCGTCAGGGGGGCGCGCATGCCAGGGCGCTATCTGCTTGACATGGGGCCAAGCATCTGTTTGGCCCCATGTCAAGCAGATAGCGCCCTCGCCCTCGCGCGCATCTGCGTCGGCACGCGCGAACATTCCTTTCGCGAGGCGCCGCACAAACTCATCCAGGCCCTCAATCCGGAGGTCCCGCTGGATGACGTCGTTCCTCACGAAGCGAGGGGCGTCCACTATTATCCGCAACGCTTTATTATGTTGCGTGCGGAGCAGCTTTATGTTCGACTCGCTCGTGAGGGCGAACCAAGCGGGGGCGGCGTACGTCAAGATTGGGCGCACGTACTGTTTGTACACGCCCAACTTGACGCGCGCCGGGAGGCGGGACGAGAGCACTGGTTTAAGGAGGTTGCGGGCGACCCTACCCTGTGCGGCGACCTTGCGGACGTGCAGCCCCATCGTGAGCCGACGGTCGATGGTGACACCCAGGTACTTGACCCGGGGCGACCACTCGATGTCAGCTCCTTGAAGTTTCAAGGGTGGTGGGAGGCGCGCGAAGCCGGTGACCATCGCCTGCGTCTTACCCATGTTCACCGACAGCCGCCACTTCGACAGCCACTCGGGAAGCAGATTCAATGCGTGCTGCGTCTTGACCGCCGCGTACTTCGCGTGGAGCGAGGTAGTAATGTACGCGGCGTCATCTGCATACAGCGCGAGCATCGCATCCGAGGTAGTGGGGATGTCGTCGGTGTAACGTGAGTAACACGCCGGCGACACGCAGCTGCCCAGCGGCACACCCGCAAGCAGGGTCTAGGCTAGGCCTGGGTTTAGGACAGGGATGCACAGACTTATTAAGACTAGGGACCACTCGGGCAAATTATGAACTGATGGCGGGCCGCCAGAAGTATAGGTAATTAAAGACAATAAAGAATTGATAATAATGTATTAAAATTGAAAAAGAATTTATTAATTTGAAGCGTGGCACTGCATAGTGCTTACAATCTTTTTTATATTTGGCTCAAATTTACTTGTAGCAACACGTAAAACTGCTTCCAAACTTTCGTTTGCAAGGCGGTTTCGATTTTTTGCTTTATTATTATTTAGTATTGAAAAGGTTTGTTCACATATATAGGTAGAACCAAATAAGCTGGCACATTTCAGAGCGTTTATGCGCAACTCTTTGTACGTATTTTTATCAATGCAGCGGTAAAAGTTCAACAAGTCTCCTTCGTTGAATTTGTTGCGTAAATCTTGGTCGTTTTGAATGTCGATAATTTCTAACTGCATCGACTCTGGCGCATTTTCAACTGAAATCGTGAAAGGATTGGTGATATTATGTCCAACAGAGGTTTCACTTTTTTAAACTCCGAAAATCTGTCTTGAAAAGATTGAATCAAAATATCTAGCTTTTTTACATAACTGAAATTATTCGCAGTTTTGTTGAATTCTTCAGCCATTTTCTTATAATTCGGAAAATGATTGTAATTTCCAGAATTCAATTGCGATCTGAAAAGTGTCAGCTTGCATTGAAAGGATGATACATGAGCATAGAGCTGGGATATCAGTTGATTTTTGCCTTGAAGCCGTGTGTTCAAGACATTCAATTGATGTGTAATGTCAACTAAAAAAGCCAAATCACACAACCAATCAGGATTTTTAAGTTCCGGGACATCCCTTTGCTTTTCCGCCAGAAATATTCCAATTTCTTCTATTAAATTTAGAAATCGTTCCAGTGTCAATCCACGACTTAGCCACCTTACTTCTGTATAATACAGTAAATCTCCATATTCGCTTTCGATGTCATCAAGGAATTGTTTGAATTGCCTGTGATTGAGTCCTCGTGATTTTATGAAATTTACAGTCGAAACTACCACTTTCATGACATTTTGAAATTCAATTTTTTTTAGAACAGAGGGCTTCTTGGTGTATAATGCAGTGAAACTGCATGAGATCTTCAGCACCTCGTATGAATATGAGAAGTTGAGCTGTGGAACTAATATCAGTGGATTCGTCGAGTGCTAATGAAAAACATTCAATGATCTTAGTTTTTTCATTTAATTGTTCTGCAATATTACCTGACAAAGACATGATTCGTCTTTGGATAGTCATACGATTCAGTTGAATTTTCTCATACTTTTTTGCTGCTTCTGGACACATTTTCTTAGCGGCAATTTCTATGCATTCTTTTACAAAATCCCCATCATTGAAGGGGCGACTTCGCTTTGCTATCATTCGAGAAATTTCATAACTAACTTCTGTAGCTGTTTCTGAATCTTGAATGGGTTTTGTAAACATAGCTTGCTGACCAATAAGCTCCCGTTTTAAAGACAACATTTTTTGCTTTCTTAATTCGCCTGTAAACTTGGTAAAAGTAGGATGCTGCGTTTCACAGTGCCTTTTTACATTATATTCCTTTGCAATCGCAACAGAATTCTTGCAAATTAAACAAACGACTTTGTTATGCGACCATACAAAAAAGTATTTTTCAGTCCAAATTTCTTGAAACTGCCGATTTTCATCTTTAACCTTACGTTTTTTACTAGGCCCTGGCTTGTCCACGTTGCGTTCTAATCCTGGCTAGGATTAACACAGCACCTAAAAACAATTACAGTACCTACTTAAATTACCCATCCTTTTTTAAATTACCAAAAATAATTGATTATATATGTAGGGAAGCACTAACAGAGTTTTACTTACGATTTCACAACACAATTATACACGGCACTTGACGGGAAATCTACGTTGAATGTGGATCAAAATATATGACACCGGCTAGTCGAGTTAAAATCTACACTAGAACTATTGACACTTCACTCAAATTAAAACCGAACTGTCGGTCGCTGCGGTTAGCGTGGCTTTTATACCGCGCGTATAGAGTCGAAAACTGTCTGGAGAAATCTCGAAACCAACTCTGGAAGCTTCGTGATCTACCTACGCGAGCAATCGGAAATTCGGGACTATTGCTATCTCGCTTGCTCTAACAATATAACCCGTGGATAAGCCGCCACCGCGCTGTCGTCGTCGCCGCGCCGCCGGCCGCGGCGCTTCCTCAAGAAAACGAATTTAACCGAGATCGGCACGAACATTACCGACCGCTGTTACCGACGCATGCACGGCGCACCGATAAGCGCACTTAAGAGCGCGCGCGCGAGATTCAAATTACTTTTTGAACATATTTTTTTTGGTTTTATTCTGGAATAGAATTCAATATTTTTCGAATGTACGAGAGTATTATTTTTGCTGTCGGCGGGCCACCAGTATTCGACCGGCGGGCCGCATGCGGCCCGCGGGCCGTGGTCTGTGCATCCCTGGTCTAGGGTCTCATATCATATAAGGCGGTCCTAACGGTGGCGAGGGCCAAAGTCGCGTTCGCTGACCTTGGCATAGCGTCCGGCCTCAGAATGAGGCCGGCGATAACGGGGGCGCGACTGCTGGAGGTGTCGGGTGCCTCTAGCGGCGAAAAGGCGGACATCTTGGCCGCCAAGCTGCGAGAGGTCCTCAACCCGGAGGACGTCCGGGTGTCCAGGCCGATGAAGACCGCTGAGCTGCGCGTCGATGGCCTGGATGACTCGACGACCGCGGCTGAGGTCGTGTCGGCTGTCGCCCGATGACGTGCGGTCTTGCGAGATTCGCGTCGACGCTTCCGGGCTCGGCGCGATCTGGGTGCGGTGCCCGGTGGCGGCGGCGAACAAAGTCGCCGACGCTGGGCGTCTGTTGGTGAGGTGGGTGGCAGCGAGGGTGAAGCGGCTGCAACCCAGGGCCTTGCGGTGCTACCGTTGCTTCGACATTGGGCATGTCAGAGCACGGTGCACCGCTGAAATAGACCGCAGCGAGCAGTGCTATCGCTGCGATGAGGCCGGCCACAAGGCGGCCCAGTGCTCCGCGGCGCCAAACTGCAGCCTCTGTACAGCTGCGGGGAGGCCCGCTGGGCACAGAGTGGGTGGAAAAGCTTGTGGCGCGCCCGCCAACAAGAAGAAGAAGAGAGGGGTTGCTAAGGCTGCCGGGGGCTCTTTACCCCCCCCTCAGCCTGGCTGCCCTTCGGCCGACTCCCGGCCTAGGAATGGTGCGGAGGGAATGGATTGCGCATAATTGCGATCTACCATTTCCTCCAAGGCAATATCAACCACTGTGCCAGAGCTCAGGATCTCTTGCTCCAGAGCATGGCAGAGTGGTCGATTCACGTGGCTGTTGTCGCCGAACCGTACTTTGTCCCCCCCAGGGATAACTGGGTGGGAGACCTGGACGGTTTGGTGGCCATCATTGGCGGGGCTCTTGTCAACCCGTCCCGAGGTCACGGCTGGGTAGCCGCCCTCGTGGACGGCATTGGTATGGTTGGGGCGTATTTTTCGCCCAACAAGAGCCTCGCCGACTTCGAGAGGTTCCTTGTCGAGTTGGGTGCCGTCGTGGGCCGACTCCACCCTCGCCCTGTGCTGTTGCTGGGGGATCTCAACGCCAAGTCTGTGGCGTGGGGATCTCCTGTGACCGATGCTAGGGGCGAGGTGCTGGAGGAGTGGGTGGTCACGACTGGCTTGACCGTCCTAAATCGAGGCTCGATCCACACGTGCGTGCGGCAGCGGGGCGGCTCTATAGTGAACGTCTCGTTCGCTAGCCCCGCTGTCGCGAGCCGTGTCCGTGACTGGCGTGTCGCCGTGGAGGTGGAGACGTTGTCGGATCACCGATACATCCGTTTCGACGTCTCCGCCCAGACCAGCGGCGGCCGCAGTTCGATGGCCCCGCGAATGAACGGTCCGCGCTGGGCGCGTAAGCGCATCGACAGGGAGCTTCTCGAGGAGGCCGCTATTGTCCAGGCCTGGTTCCGGGAGTCGGCAACGAACGGACCCGTCGACGTCGAACAGGAGGCGCTGTGGTTCCGCGGGGCGATGACGCAAATCTGCGACGCGTCCATGCCCCGGGTCCACGCACAGTCAGCAAGGCGCCAGGTGTACTGGTGGACCGCCGAGATCGCGCAGTTGCGAGTCGCGTGCGTGGCGGTTAGACGCCAGTACACCCGATACCGGAGGAGACGTCGTCGGGTCCCTGACGAAGAAGCCGCGCTGTATGAGGTGTACCGCGCGGCGAAGGAGGCTCTGTGGCTGGACATCGGCGAGGCGAAAACGCGAGCCAGGAAGGAGATGTTGGAGAGTCTAGACGGGGATCCGTGGGGGCGCCCTTATCGCGCGGTCCGAGGGAAACTTCGAGCCGTGGCGCCCCCACTTAGGTACGGAGTCTCCAACCCGAGCTGCTGGAGGAAGCAGTCGCAGCCCTCTTCCCGGCGAGAGCGGAGCACAGTCCGCCGCCGATGGCTGTGCCCACAGCCGCATAGCCTACAGGAGAGAACGCCATCAGCGTCTCAGAGGTGACACAGGCAGAGATGGGGGCAGCCGTGATGCGGCTCCGGGCCAAGAACGTGGCCCCGGGGCCCGACGGGATCCACGGCTGCGTGTTAGCCCTCGCTCTGAAGGAGCTTCAGCCCCAACTGAGAGGACTCTACACAGCGTGTCTTGAGCGGGGCCAGTTTCCCACTTTGTGGAAATCTGGTCGTCTGGTCCTGCTCAGGAAGGCGGGGCGCCCTGCCGACTCGCCGTCCGCGTACCGGCCCATAGTGCTGCTAGACGAGGTGGGCAAGCTGTTTGAGCGTATTATCGCAGCCCGCCTCGTCGGCCACTTGTGCAGAGAGGGGCCGGACCTGGACGACAGCCAGTTTGGTTTTCGGCATGAGCGCTCCACCATCCACGCTGTGTCGCGGGTGAGAGTCCTGGTGGAGGAAGCGGTGTCCCGGGGCGGGTTGATGTTGGCGGTGTCCTTGGACATCTCCAACGCCTTCAACACCCTGCCCTGGAGTTGTATTCGGGAGGCACTGCGCTATCATCGGGTGCCTCCCTACCTCCGCCACATCGTTGGGGCTTATCTGTCGGAGAGATGTGTCACCTACGTGGGACGTGATGGCGGAAACCAGCGCCGCATGTCGTGCAGTGTTCCGCAGGGCTCGGTCCTAGGCCCGCTCCTGTGGAACATCGGGTACGACTGGGTGCTGAGGGGCGAGCTCCAACTGGGCGTAGATCTGACGTGTTATGCGGATGACACGCTGGTCACTGCCCGGGGGAGCTCGCACAGGGAGGCAGCGTTGCTGGCGACGGCTGCGGTCTCACGGGTGGTGGGCCGCATACGTCGCCTAGGCCTGGAGGTGGCCGTCAGCAAGTCGGAGGCCATGGTGTTTAATGGCCCCCGGCGGGCGCCGCCGCCCGGCTCACACATCGTGGTCAGGGGGGCTCGGATCGCTGTCGAGTCCACCATGAAGTATTTAGGATTGGTGCTCGACAGCCGGTGGAACTTCGAGCCCCACTTCCGACGGCTGGCGCCCAAGTTGCTGGGCGCGGCTGGCGCGCTCGCAACGCTGCTTCCCAATCTGGGGGGCCCGAGCGCCGTCTGTAGACGGCTCTACGCAGGTGCTCTCGGGGCATGGCTGCTTCGGGAAGTACCTGTGTCGCATAAACAGGGAGCCGGACGCCCGGTGTCACCACTGCGTCGACTGCCGGGAGGACACGGCGCGGCATACGTTGGCAGAGTGTGCCGCTTGGGAGGAGCCACGCCGTGCCCGCATTTCAGAAGTATGCAGTGACTTGTCGCTGCCGGCCGTAGTCGAGTCGATGGTCGGCAGCGACGAGTCCTGGGACGCAGTGGTTTCCTTCTGTGAGACAGTCGTCTCGCAGAAGGAGGCTGCGGAAAGGGAGAGGGAGATCTCGTCCACTCACCCGGCCCGCAGAAGGCGCACCGGGCGTCGGCGGAGGGCGGACAACGCCCTCTTCCAGCCCCCCTAAATGGGTCCAGGGGCGACGGACTCGGGGACGTCTGTCGCCCCCCACACACCAGGACCCGAGGTGGCGGCGCGTAGTGTTCCACGCGCGCCCCTCTTAGACGTCGCGGAGGGAGTCAAACACCTCACTCCCCCCCAGACCCGAAGAGGCCCGCGGTGGCGGGCCGGCACCAGTCGGGGGTTGCGGAAGGATCGTACGTTCCCGCGACCCCCGGCGTAGGTGTGAGATGGAACACCGGGGTGGTTTTTAATCAGTAAGAGTATTGTCTAGGGTCTCGGCGCCCGGCCTGTAATATTTATATGCGGTGCAACATCGCCACGCTGAGCCGTCGACATGATCTCCACGACTAGCCAATAACACGACGGCGACCTGTGCGCCACCGCGCTGATTTCTTTAGGAACTACATCTCATACCGAGTATTCCAACTGGATTTCCTATTGGTCGATTAATGTCGTAAGCAGCTGTGCACGCCACTGCAGGCACGGTTACGAACGACCCTTATGTGGTCGGTGAATTTTAGTCTGTTGTCGAGAGTGACCCCTAGGTATTTGGCCTTTTTATCCCAAGGGATTTGTTGGCCGGATATGGTGATCGGACGGGTACGGGTGTGTGCATTGCTGTTTTTGAGTCGTTTGACGAATAGCACAGCTGCACTTATAACGGGATTTAATTCTATCCTCCACTTTTTCAACCATTGCTCGAGAGCGTCGGCTGCTGATTGGAGGTGTCGGGTGATGTACTCGGTATTAGTACCTGATAGGCGTGTGTAACTCTTTACGGAACCGACTCACTGATCCGGATCATTGAAGTGATACAAAAGATTGGTTCAGTAACAACGTTTCAAACGCATCATTTGGATCTGAAACATTACTTTGCTCTGGCTCATTCTGCGCGACGCGTCGCTCGCGAGGCGACTGAGCAGTGAGCGAGAGAGGGAGACAGACACACTGAGTTTTTTGACAATCTATACAATTCAGAAAGAGATACAAAATGAGATGTGTATCACTCATACAATCACATATTTTCGTTTATTCGTTGTCGTAATTCATGCACGTAAAAATTACCACTAAGGCGCTTACGTATCAAATACTATACGGTCGTTTTTTGCATATAATGTTTGCACTAACTAGTTATCGTTTTACTACAGACTTTTTTACGTTGATTTTGTCAATTTACGAAAACATAATTTAGTTTATGATTTGTTTGCGTAGTATACTGTTACATTTGAGCTTTTGTCCCTCTAGAGGTAATGGAACCCAAGCCCAGATGCAAGGTGGTGAGGTATTAGAAGGTAAGGAAACTACAAACTGTTGGAAACAACATATATTTATAAAAATATAAAATTAAAACCCTAAATACATTAGGTGGGTGACGATAAATGTCACCCAATATGCCAGCCAGCTTAAGGTTCGGTAATAGAACTAGGGTCGTGGGGGGTTGGAGATAAACCCAGTACTGTTCCTATTTTTCAAATTAAAAACTTATACTAGAATCTTCCAGTTATGATTTGTAGGTAAACTAAATGAAAGGGCGCCAGGGACTATAAGTCCCGGATCCCGGAGCCGACGAAGATGTTGACATTTCTTCCTGATAAGCCGGTAGGCAGGTGTCGAACCCGGGGTCCTTTATTAGGTATTGAACACTGGCTTCCCACTAGGGAAACCTGTCTGGTAATAAACCGGTTCTGACCGGAACCGTTTATAACTTAAAATGATATATATCAAAAAAAAAAAAAAACCGTCCCGCCTGCGCTATCGCTAGACGGACTCTGCCAGCCGCACAGTCGCTTCCGCTCGAGGCTTCTGGTCGACTCGAGGAATGGGTCTCGCGTCCAGGCTCCAGACACTCCTCTAGATCCTGGCGGCGAGACGAATCTCGCGAGGTGCCTCTCCTGGAATCGACAATACGGAGACCTCATAATACAAGGGGAAACTAAATTACTTTTCTTGACGTTTTAGAGAAGGGACCGAGCTTGGAAATCTAGGAGGCTAAAACATTAGCCGGTTATCATGGCGTGGTGGAAAAATAAGAATGAGGATAACCCACGTGGCGTCTACCAACTCCGTAACAAAGGCTCATTGGGTTCCCTTGAACTATACTTTAATACCGAGGTCAACACTGAGGAATTTTCCATGGCCTATCTATGGTAAATAGTCAGCGGTTCCAATACTCACGGTTGATGAAGGAGGGAATCACTTGACTGCAAGACTCTCGACTGGCTAGATATCAATGCGGCTCTGCGCAATTTGGAATCCTGTAATAAATATCCATAGATCACGTCAGTATTGTTTTAACAACAAGGGAAGACCACTCACAGACTCTAATAGACCAAACTCCTCACCTTTTAAAACATGGAATAAGGTTTGTATTAACCTCAAGCGTGTTCACATCACCGGCAATTAGACGCCATCTCCCATCAATCATTCAGTCATAGATCACAACCGATATTGGACGGAACATTCATAAAATCTCCCTTGACTCGGGTAAAATTCATCTAAGATCACGGACGTTAAATATTGAACTTAAGACACAAACTTCTTGAAAATCACCGACAACTGTCCAACATGACGTTTAAACGCTGAAACAATCCGAACTTCCAAGACTCAGACCAAATAACAAATGATTAACGTAATTTCTAATACTAAAAATTATCCTGTTGGCTAATTTTCCCAGGTTTGCTAATTATCTCAGCAAAATAAAAAACACAGCTTACCACACTGGATCCCAGTCAATCCACAGATTAATTATGGATTTTGGGACAGAACTTTCTAGAGAAAAGTCTATATTGAAAAAATTATTTAATTTCCGTTATCCGGTTAATTTGTTTATTATGAACTTTTACCAAAAGCTGAAAATTATTAAGGATTGGACTTTACAATATTATTTCGATGGTTACCAATCAAATGTTAAAATTAACTCGTATCGATTAAAACTACAACTGTGAATCGGCGACCACTAGGTGTCGCCTCTAACTGTCAAAACTGACATTCAACCGAATGACAATTGGAATGCAAACAATCAGAACGCTATTACTATTTTTGATCTAATTTAATAAGTAAACCTATTTAATAAGGTTTTGAAAAGTGTTTTATCGTGAAAGTGTTACCAAAGAGTTCTGTGACGAAATACAGTTGAAGGAATGAATCCTTCTATCAATTGCAAGTCAAAGACAGTTGCACAAATTACAATGAAATATTATACTTGGAAACAACACAATTTACTACGTATGTTTACAGGCAATTGCTCTTTTATTTATTAGGTAAGTAGCTGTGTAATACCAACCAGTGGTAGCTACAAAAAATACAACGTAACAGTACCTCCCCAACCACCAGAGATTTGACCGACTAGGGCAAATCTCGACGCTGGCCCTCCAGCGTCAAAGCAGACTCTAAAGGACGCTAACAAAAATCTACAATGTTCACGCCAGAAATTAGGAACTGAGAAAGAAAAGAAAAAATAATGTAGAAGCCGGTGTACGATTTCTATATATATATACAACAGCAATACCATATTCATGTTACACTTCAAGTATAGAGTAACAGACCGCTCTATTAGGCGACATTGTAGTAGGCTTTGGTTGTCGGGTCTACAATTCCGCCCGTGTTTTTTGGCTTATTTTTTATTATCCATGTAACATGTGAAATATTATATTATATATGTTACTTCTTGAGCGAGTCTAATCCATTTACAAACATGAAAAAGACAAGCTTCAAAGAGAGTAGAAATGTGTGAAATATATTATATAATATATGTTACTTCTTGAGCGAGTCTAATCCATTTACAAACATGAAAAAGACAAGCTTCAAAGAGAGTAGAAATGTGTGAAATATATTATATATGTTACTACTTGAGCGAGTCTAATCCATTTACAAACATGAAAAAGACAAGCTTCAACGAGAGTAGAAATATGTGAAATATATTATATATGTTACTTCTTGAGCGAGTCTAATCCATTTACAAACATGAAAAAGACAAGCTTCAACGAGAGTAGAAATGTGTGAAATATATTATATATGTTACTTCTTGAGCGAGTCTAATCCATTTACAAACATGAAAAAGACAAGCTTCAAAGAGAGTAGAAATGTGTGAAATATATTATATATGTTACTTCTTGAGCGAGTCTAATCCATTTACAAACATGAAAAAGACAAGCTTCAAAGAGAGTACAAATTGGTAAATATCTGCTGAAGTAGTAACATCCTAGTCTGACCTACTATAATTATATAGGAGAGACCAATTCACTAAATCGTACACCACCCTTTACATCCCATTCCTGACGGTGCTGACCGCCGAGAATAATGCTGAGCTGGTACACAAATAATACATCAAAAGAAATTAAATTAAATGCTACCTACAAACTAATGAAAATTGGCTAACCGACTTCCCGTAATGGAAAGTGACGGTTATTCGCCCCGTACATTAAAAATACCATTTATAAACGTTTTCCATCAATGCAGCCTACACGCCCGCCATTATGGCCTCCAATCTCAGGACTATCTTGATGCTGCCTTACCAGCAATCCGGAGGTTTTTACACTCTTCAAGGGTGTCAATCCTGTAACAACAACAGACCAAGAACAATTTTTTTTAACCATCGGCTTAACCAATGACTAAAAATATAGTTCACCAACGTGTACACCGTTAGAACCTGTATAACACTACGAATAATACCAATTTGAGTGCGGTTAGGCACCATAGCCACCGACCAACAAGAACGAATTACAACTGTGAGACACAGTTTAAAATCTCAACATCGCTAAAGATGCAAGAATAAAAAGAAGAATGCTGTGATCGGCACAACTCCACCAATCTTCCGAGCACATACACCTTCGAAAACAAATGCATATTGTGATCGGCTCAACACTACCAACTTCCCGAGCACAATAGCAGAAGAATAAAATGCATCCTGTGATCGGCACAACACTACTAACCTTCCGAGCACAGAAGCATAAACTACGAAATCCAGTTAAAAATGTACCGAGATCCGTAATAAATATAAAGAAGAATGTCGTGATCGGCACAACTCCACCAATCTTCCGAGCACAAACACCTTCGAAAATAAATGCATATTGTGATCGGCTCAACACCACCAACTTCCCGAGCACAATAGCAGAACAAGAAAATGCATCCTGTGATCGGCACAACACTACCAACCTTCCGAGCACAGAAGCATAAAACTACGAAATCCGGGAAAAAATGTACCGAGATCCGTAATAAATATAGGTAAACCTCTTCGAGTGACAACAATGTGTTCAAAAGTAGTAGGTACCATTAAAGAAATTTTATACAATAATGTATACATAAAAATCGTATACACGCCTGTACAAAAATATATATACCTGGTGTCGTTTCATTGTGTAAATTTTAAATTATGTAAAGTAAACTGAACTGAAAACTGGCTGTCACAATTTACAATCTCATACAATGTGTCAATAATATTATGTATAGTAAACGCAGTTACTATATTTGCAGTAGCGTAGTTTGAATTATAATACAGGCTTTATTTTCTAAGGACAATAATCCTTCCATTAAACGACACAGGTTAAAAAAATTGTAAAATGTATAGCGGTAATATTGTAAAAATTATGTAAAAGTAAATAAAAGTGTATAAAACAGTACAAACATATAAACATGAACACATTAATAAAGGATTCCTGCGCGACGGTTTTTCTTTTTTAATAATTAGATGACTTAGAAGGTTCTAGAAACAGTACTCTGGCTTATAAGGTACAGCAATAGACGTAACCTCTATCTCCAACCAATACACACGTTGGTCGCCACTGTTACATTTGAGCTTTTGTCCCTCTAGAGGTAATGGAACCCAAGCCCAGATGCAAGGTGGTGAGGTATTAGAAGGTAAGGAAACTACAAACTGTTGGAAACAACATATATTTATAAAAATATAAAATTAAAACCCTAAATACATTAGGTGGGTGACGATAAATGTCACCCAATATGCCAGCCAGCTTAAGGTTCGGTAATAGAACTAGGGTCGTGGGGGGTTGGAGATAAACCCAGTACTGTTCCTATTTTTCAAATTAAAAACTTATACTAGAATCTTCCAGTTATGATTTGTAGGTAAACTAAATGAAAGGGCGCCAGGGACTATAAGTCCCGGATCCCGGAGCCGACGAAGATGTTGACATTTCTTCCTGATAAGCCGGTAGGCAGGTGTCGAACCCGGGGTCCTTTATTAGGTATTGAACACTGGCTTCCCACTAGGGAAACCTGTCTGGTAATAAACCGGTTCTGACCGGAACCGTTTATAACTTAAAATGATATATATCAAAAAAAAAAAAAACCGTCCCGCCTGCGCTATCGCTAGACGGACTCTGCCAGCCGCACAGTCGCTTCCGCTCGAGGCTTCTGGTCGACTCGAGGAATGGGTCTCGCGTCCAGGCTCCAGACACTCCTCTAGATCCTGGCGGCGAGACGAATCTCGCGAGGTGCCTCTCCTGGAATCGACAATACGGAGACCTCATAATACAAGGGGAAACTAAATTACTTTTCTTGACGTTTTAGAGAAGGGACCGAGCTTGGAAATCTAGGAGGCTAAAACATTAGCCGGTTATCATGGCGTGGTGGAAAAATAAGAATGAGGATAACCCACGTGGCGTCTACCAACTCCGTAACAAAGGCTCATTGGGTTCCCTTGAACTATACTTTAATACCGAGGTCAACACTGAGGAATTTTCCATGGCCTATCTATGGTAAATAGTCAGCGGTTCCAATACTCACGGTTGATGAAGGAGGGAATCACTTGACTGCAAGACTCTCGACTGGCTAGATATCAATGCGGCTCTGCGCAATTTGGAATCCTGTAATAAATATCCATAGATCACGTCAGTATTGTTTTAACAACAAGGGAAGACCACTCACAGACTCTAATAGACCAAACTCCTCACCTTTTAAAACATGGAATAAGGTTTGTATTAACCTCAAGCGTGTTCACATCACCGGCAATTAGACGCCATCTCCCATCAATCATTCAGTCATAGATCACAACCGATATTGGACGGAACATTCATAAAATCTCCCTTGACTCGGGTAAAATTCATCTAAGATCACGGACGTTAAATATTGAACTTAAGACACAAACTTCTTGAAAATCACCGACAACTGTCCAACATGACGTTTAAACGCTGAAACAATCCGAACTTCCAAGACTCAGACCAAATAACAAATGATTAACGTAATTTCTAATACTAAAAATTATCCTGTTGGCTAATTTTCCCAGGTTTGCTAATTATCTCAGCAAAATAAAAAACACAGCTTACCACACTGGATCCCAGTCAATCCACAGATTAATTATGGATTTTGGGACAGAACTTTCTAGAGAAAAGTCTATATTGAAAAAATTATTTAATTTCCGTTATCCGGTTAATTTGTTTATTATGAACTTTTACCAAAAGCTGAAAATTATTAAGGATTGGACTTTACAATATTATTTCGATGGTTACCAATCAAATGTTAAAATTAACTCGTATCGATTAAAACTACAACTGTGAATCGGCGACCACTAGGTGTCGCCTCTAACTGTCAAAACTGACATTCAACCGAATGACAATTGGAATGCAAACAATCAGAACGCTATTACTATTTTTGATCTAATTTAATAAGTAAACCTATTTAATAAGGTTTTGAAAAGTGTTTTATCGTGAAAGTGTTACCAAAGAGTTCTGTGACGAAATACAGTTGAAGGAATGAATCCTTCTATCAATTGCAAGTCAAAGACAGTTGCACAAATTACAATGAAATATTATACTTGGAAACAACACAATTTACTACGTATGTTTACAGGCAATTGCTCTTTTATTTATTAGGTAAGTAGCTGTGTAATACCAACCAGTGGTAGCTACAAAAAATACAACGTAACAATACTTCGCCATAAATTAAGGATTAGCCGCCAGTCCTAAGCCTGGATAAAGTATGAAGGAAGATCGATTATTTTATTTAAATCTAACATAATACAATAAATGAGTACACATAAAACTTTCAGCATTGTTGCCACATAACATTTCTCTGACTCAGTAGTGAACGGCCGCGACGCAACGTAATGTATACCCAACCCAACATTATGTAATTTATATCTTTTGAGCCGATGATCCAAATGAGCCAAATGAGACATATCAGTGAATCGGATCATTTCAGTGATCCAGATGCAAATGATCCAATCGCAAAAATTATACACTTTGCCCACCTCTAGTACCTGAGTAATATACACGGTCAATTTTAGGTCGTTCTGGAACCGAAAGCCATATACTCGATCATCGAACTCAAAACGATTGGGACTATTATTTTCAATAAGTTACAATAAAACAAAATCACGAAAAATCGAATTTATTGTTTTTTTTGTGTAATAGTGAGAACTCGTAGTAACGCTTCCTTGCGATCAATGCATATGTGTGTAAAACGTATCGGCGAAGTGCAACACTTGCGAACGGTACCCACCCATTGAAAAATTCATTCGCGATCAGACAGCATGATCCGTAAGCCACGCCCCCGGCCCCTTACAGTCTAGCCGACCGCCCGCGCGCCCCCGCCATTCCTATTCCTAATTTCTTATTCCTTTCTAGTATTGTCTCGCGTTTCGTTGTATTAGGTCACGCACGCGCAACCTAATTACGCGCCAAAAATTGGAGTTTTGAGCTATGGTAGATTTTTATGTGACATGGCGAACCATAACTTAGAAGAGGCCAGACGTTTGTATGCTCAGCCGGAACACCTGAACTCACTGCGCGCACGTGGAATCACTGACCCTCAAGTTCCCTTCACCTCCACCATCCTGGCTGTAACCCAGCGCCTCCTCGATCATGGACAGTTTCGAGCGCCCACACACGCGCAGGGCCGCGGTAGACTACCATACTCGGCGGAATTGGAGGAAGACATACAGGAATACTTCGAACGCGACCCACGCGGCCACGTCGTAGTACCATAATGGCGGCCAGGCGATTCAATGTTAGCCAATATTATGTATCTCTCTGGCACATTAACGCGGTCTGTTCTATCAGTTCAGTGCGTGCGTATTTAAACAGTGTGTTTGGTGAGCAGTAGATAGGTCGTGGTGGCCTTGTGGTTTGGCGCATGGAGTCCTGACTTAACACCACTGGATTTTTATGTGTGGTTCGAGATAAAAAGACTATTAGCGTACTACTCGAGATGACTTAAGAAGTGCGACAGTGGACGCTTTTGTGAAAAGTGAAGTGAATAAAAGAGTACCTACAAGTAATTATTTACCTACTTAGATAGGAAACATGTACTCGTAGGTACTTACTTATTACTGACGCGACGGTCCTAAGCCCGTAGAAATTATGAAGGAAAAATTAGAGTTATTTAACTGATAGGTACCTATGTAGATAAACGCAATTTAAATCAAACAATGGTTATGAATGCGGAATCAAACGATTTATTATTGTCGCGGGTCTTAGCAACAAACAAACAAACACAACAACAAAGCACAACACACAACACACACTACAGCAACAAAGTGCAAGTAGGTACTGATAACCGCGACTGGTGACTGAACACCACAGTGAAAGGTGGACATCTTGTTCACTGTGTACCTACCTACTTCAAAACAATCTTTTTTGACCGTGGGAGGACAAGGAGGTTGCTCAATAATATCCTTGCTAGCAAATTTCTAGTATTAATGTACCTACATACTGAAAAAAAAAACTTTTTATTACATTAAAATTCCTGCTTGCCATTTGGACGTACCGCCACTATTTAAGCGGATTTAAACTTATACAGGGTGTAAGGGGAACGCTTCCGAAGCCAGAACGTAGATTATATACTACCTAAATGCAAACGGATACCAATAACCTTTCACTTTAAATTGGTTATTTTCAAGACTTCATATTTCGTAAACACGCAATGGAAACCGTCCAAAACGTGAGGTCACTGACACGCAACGCAACATACGCGCCACCTTGCGTCCGCGTGTTTCGGGCGCCGAGCGCTCCGTACGGCCGAGTCACGGGATTTATACGGAATTTACAAACATCACTTTCAAAATGCCTACCTTTACAACACTTCACAAAATTATGAATTTTAATCGCATTATTCGTAGCCCACTGTTAAACATTAAAGCTGACAGAGGCATTTTACGTACCTGTCTAAATCCTTTGCGACCTTATGAGGTTTGGCTCGAACTGCGCTCCATCCCTTTCAATACAAAGTCGGGCCCGTCGTTGTGTCGACCCGTGAACACGAGGCAATAGTGTAGGATCCTCAACACATTCTGCACGAAGTCTATCGAAAACACTCACTATTCTGCCCCGCATTTCATCAGCACTGTCACATTCCCGATTAAAAACTCTTTCTTTCACATAACCCCACAAAAAGAAGTCCAAAGGTGTTAGGTCAGGTGAACGAGCCGGCCAGGCGTGCGGCCCCATTCTTCCGATCCAGCGGTCATTAAATAGCTCAGTGAGACGCTCGCGGACAGGGCGCGTAACATGCGGTGGAGCACCATCGTGCTGGAACCATGCTCGACGAAATTCAGCCAACGATACATTATCTAGCATATCATCTAAATGTTCGTTTAAAAAAATAAGATATTCTGATCCATTGAGGCGCTGCGGTAGAAACACTGGTCCTAGAATTCGTCCATTAAAAACACCAGCCCATACGTTGACGGACCATCGGGTCTGATGGCCGGTTTCTTGAGTGGCGGACGGGTTCACGTCTGACCATACATGAGCATTCCTCCTGTTCCACATCCCGTTCCTCGTGAAAGTGGACTCGTCCGTCCAGATAATGTGCTCAATAAAGCCAGGCGCACGTTGTTGTTGATCTAGCAGCCAACGACAATACGCACGACGACGAACGTGATCGTTAGGTAGTAAAGCTTGTACTTTGTGTATTTTGTAGGGCCGCATTCTGTTCCGGCGCAAGACTTTGTGAACTGTCCAGTGAGAGACTGTCGGTTCGCCCCGGCGCCGCAATAATTTCGCTGCACTTCGTGTGCCCAGGCGAGGATTTTGGCGAATCACATTTAAAATACGCTCCTCTGTCTGAACATTCACTTGTTGTCCACCACCTGCCGCTATCGGAGCAATCGGACGATTTTCTAAAACTCGCTGAAAAGCTGCCGTTATCATGCGAGAATCAGACGGATGCCGGACGTTCGGAAATCTGTCTCGGTAAATTCTCAACGCAAGAGAAGCATTGCCACGGGCTTCTCCTAAACACATCAACATGTTGCCGTATTCACGAGCACTGTACACGTATGCATCAGGCATTGTTAAACACAACAAAACTGTACTATAACTAAAAAACAATAAAACAACACTAAAAACGTAACAATAATAACTAAATACAAATTTAAAACTAACAAAACAGTATTAAATACGGTTCAATACCTATCGACCGATTAAACGTAACGCGCGTTCGCTCACGAACTGAGTCTGAAAGGAACTAACTAGATTACTAAGAAGTACTAAGAACATCAAACATGCCGCCTGGCCTACGTGCGGCGGCGCCGGCCGACCAACGTACCGCCCGCGCCGCGCGCCACGCGTGTGTGCCTGGACGGGGAATCACATAGCGGTCTTTTCATGTGCAAAGATCAACAAATTACAGAAAATGTTAGAAAAATAATGATAACCAGAAACCAGTTAATTTTAATTGATATGAAATTGTACTTATGCTTTATTACAAGCTGTTTTCATTTTCTAACTTTTAAATTAGTTTTAACGGGTTTTTTAGATTAAATTAATTAAATTATCCACTTTCAATTGATTGGTATTACATACCTACTTAATGAAGGATACAGTTATAGCAATAAACGAGTGCGCGTCGTGTGACCCGTAATTACATTGACATAAAGTTTAAATTTAATTGATTCACGCGCGCTATTTGCTTGAAACGGTGCACGTGATGAAATTTTTTTAGTCATTCACAGGTAAAGTCGGCGATTTTTTACTTTATTTCATTCACTATCGATTAACGACTTACATACAAAACTGTTATTAAGTGCACGACACGGCCCATTAATTTAAAACATTTGGAGCCTCTGTAATGATTATTTTTCTTTATTTTGGCGGCGCTTTACAAAGGATGTCTAGGTCGCCGCCGCGCCGCGCAATAGTCGTCGTCGTTCTCTCTGTCAGTGTCAAGTGAAGCGACCCGGGTTCAAATCTCGGCCAGATACCAATGACTTTTGTAATCATTTACCTTGATTATCAGAATTCGACCGAAGGTCACAATTATCTCTGTACCTCGCTGGAATGGTCCATCTCGCTTCCCCCTTCACCTCCCCATGTTAGCCTCGTCGCGTGACTCGTCGCCTCAGTACGGTGAGCCTCTTCATTACTTATACGCGTCTCGTTATTTTGCTATTTTTTGTATTATTATTGTTTTGATTTTGGATAGTTATTGTTAAGTTTGCCGATATGAAGTCGTCGACCCCAGATCTAGAGATAATCTGACCATGATGTAGGTAGGTAAACATTTCAATTTTCTTACTGTGCAAAATTTTATTGAACGAATTAACGAAAGTGCTCTTTCCCAATCACAGTAGGTATCTTATTATCTCTATTCGACATGGATCTCAAGGTTAAGCATAAACATCTGGATTTTTCTGATTTGTAAGCATAATTTGCGAACATTCGGATCAAAATTGTAACCCGGTTCAAGGGGAAAATCATTACGAACCTTGCATGAATGGAATCCGAAAGTAGATATCCCAGAAGGTAATAGTGAACTGAAAAGATATTTGCTTCAACTTTGACGCACATCAATCGCGTGAACAAAGGGGTCGTTGGCCGCGCGTCGGCAAGCGCTCGCGCACTTTGAACTCGGGGTTATGCGCGATTGTCAGCTGATATTTATTTACGAATACATTGCTTGATAGAGTTGTAAAGAAAAAAAATGTGTTTAATCGCAAATAATGGTTTCATTTAACTGTTCTCACAGCATAGTGTACGAAAAAGCTAAAAAAAATGAGTAAAATTGTAAAAAAAAAAAACTGTTTTTTTTTATGGTATCGTATCGAGAATCACTAGCCCTATCACCTGTCTTCGTTTTCGGAAGCGTTTCCCTGCCACCCTGTATAGACTCTAAACATAAATGGCTGTAGTACTATGTCTATTTTATCTATGCGTACGTTGAGGAACCTAGTTCACAGAGGTCGCCGATCGCCGCTAACATGCAATAGATAAAATAGGTACACAAATAAAAATACGAAAAGCGAATTCAGACTTTATTTCTTAACCGTAAACGGTAACAAATCGAAATTTCACCAAACTAGGTACAAGAAACGTAGGTACGCAGTTTACTAAAATTATTCTGAGAAGCCACAGAATTGATGCACAACCGAATTCAGCGGTTAACTTTATAAAAATAAGGTCTTAATTCGGTACAATATTTTCATAGAAAAATGCACCACCAACTTATAATGAACTCTATTTGACAGATAAAACGATTCATTTTTCCGTTTGAATTGCCTGCCATTGTGTTGCCGCCGCCAGCAACATTGTAAGAATTGGTTTCGGCAGTATTATTTTTATTCATCATAATTTTATTATGGTAGGTAGCTGTATGCTTATTAAGTACCTATTAGCTCGATTGGTGGACACTCGATTCAAGGCCTTAAATAAAACTCACAAGCGTACTCGTCATGTCTAGTTGAGGTAATAGACCGTACGATTACTAGTGATTTCCTGATGCGAGAGTAGTGAATGAAATTTCCATTAATTTCTCTCGTTTACGAGGAGATGTGATAGTAATAAACACCGTGCCGTGCGTCCAATTAGGTTCCAAAACAAACGAGAGATAACGGAGGTAAATGAACTTACACCAACCTAAATCGTATCCTGAAATAAAATACCTACTTGCAGCAGGTTATTCAACCAACGTCCGCGTCCGTTGCACAGCTGTTCCGCGCTACGTCATCACCGAGTGGATCGCGTTTATGAATGAAATAGTGGAAGGGCTACTAAGATTTAACTCGAATGACAGAATAAAAGTGATAAATTTCTAACTTCTATATTAGATGTCTTAAAAAAATTATAACAATCCCAATAGTAACTATTAATCGTCTGGAGTTACTGTGTTTCGGCTCCAGAACGATGTAAAATTATTCGTGTATAGCTGTGTCGTCGGCGCCAAGGGCCCACTGACACTTGTCATGTTTGGGGATGTCGCTCGTAAAGAGCGTGAAAAGGAGGGGGGAGAGCACGGAACCTTGAGGAACGCCAGCTCGTATCGGGTGCGGGGAGGATAGGGTCTCACCCACTCGGTAGCGAAATGTGCTATTCGACAAGAAGTCTCGTATGATGAGAACGAGACGGTCTGGCCCATTGAGGTAGTACTTAGCTTGTATATTAAGCCGTTGTGCCAGACTTTATCGAATGCTTTCGCTACGTCAAAGAAAAGAGCTCCTGTCATGCGTCCCGTTTGGTACCCTGCACTTATTTGCTCGACTACGCGGTGGACTTGACGGACACAGCAGTGTTTGGTTCGGAAACCGAACTGTTCGTCGGGAATGAGGTTGTTGGATTCAGCAAAATCCATTAATCTTTTATAAATGAGGCGCTCATAGATCTTTCCCATTGAGCTGAGAAGACTTATGGGCCGGTAGCTGGACGGCTCAGCTTTGGGTTTTCCTGGTTACCGTGCCGTAACCAATTACTGTGGCTTCTTTCCACCTTTGTGGAAAGAGATTATTTTTTAATGCAATATTGATGATAGTTGACATTAAAACTATTATCTGTGCAGGGAAGAGTTTGACTACTTTACTGGTGATACCGTCAGCACCTGGTGCCTTTTTTATTTTAAGGTTCCTCACTAGAGAGAGAACTTCATCTGGGGTCACAGGGGGGAGGGGTTCGTCGGGTTCCTCTCGAGGGGGGAGGGTGGATCTACGTTCAACCTCGGTGTCCACTTTGTTACAGTGGGCTTGGTCTACAGGAAGTGAGCTGGGTGAGCATTGGGCCTCAAGGCTGTCGGCTAGGCATTCAGCTTTGTCTTCGTCGTCAAAGGCTAGGCTTTGACTCGGACGGACGAGAGGTGGGATGTCGGTGACAGTATCGGACTTTAGCTTTTTGGTTAGTTGCCAGAAAGCTTGATGGGAGGGTTCAATAGTGCTCATGAATGAGTCCCAACGCTCATCCCGCATCTCCTTGATGCGCGACTTTACAGCACGCTGCAAGCGGCGCATAATATATGAGTGCGGTTGGTGGCGTCGGGGAACGCGTCATAGGCACGGATGGCTGCGTTTTTCCTGTTCAGTAGAGCACGCACATCGGCCGGCAGGCGCCAGCGGCGGTCATCCGCCATTGGTTCCCGCCGTGAACTTTCGTTCACTACCGATTGTACATGCTCAGTGAGAAGGTCGATCGCTTCCATCGCTTGTGGGACTGAGTCTAGATCATTTGAAATTTTGTCTAATTGTTCTGACGTGACTGACTTGAGTCGTTGCTCAACCTGTCGCCAGTCAGTTATGATTTTAGTTGGAGGAGGCAGATCTGGAGACCACGGAGAGGCCTGTCCGAGAGGCTAGCTCGAGCACCACTGGTCTGTGATCGGAGTCTAGTTCTTGTATCGTTTCTACGAACGCAAACCTAGTTAACGTTCTTTAGCAACGCTACGTCGAGAATGTCGGGATTGTGGTTAACATTTTCTGGATAGTGAGTGTACGTCATCGTAGCGATGACGTCAAAGTTGAATTTGGTTGCACGGCGGGAAAGCTCTATGTACCTACTATAAAGCTTACTGGGTTCGTCTTTCATTGACTTGAATGTGCCCTGGCGGCTGAGAGTATGTCATGCTCATTCAAACTGATGGTGGCGTGTGTATTGGATCATTAGGTTCCCTTCAAAATGGTTGAGCTGAATGGTGCTGATCCATACGTCATGTTCGTGAACTGGCATCGTCAGTAGCCACTGGTCATTTCTTAGCTGCCACGGCTTATTTTAATTCCTGAATTGTTTTTATCTTTTTATTACGGACGCTTTTAACGTGCACGTCTTTATACATCGTTCTCACGTGTATAATTTAAATATGAATGATGTAACCACTTTTTTGTAACAATATTTTGTTTTAAAAGAATGTGACTGAGGCTGGCTGGACAAATCTTCAAAATAGCTCGCATTTAACTAAGTAAATTGGGCACTTTATGTGCAAAAATTTTAACATATTTCGAAGGCCGTAGATCATCAGGCAGCGGAGATACATGTGTCCAGCCAGCTTGGAACTCAGGCTGGCTGGACAAGTTTTATTGATTTCTCGTAAAGCCTTACATGTGACGCCATAAATCAAACGTTATTACTGTCACACATTGCATCACTAAATGTTAGTAAAGGAACCATATTCGAAAACGCTCCCGTTATTGAGATTCGGAAGTGCCAGCCAGAAGTTTTATACATAATTTCAAGCTGGCTGGATACAGATTTTTGCATTTTCCTACTAAACCGCTGTACGTATCACAAAACTTTTAGCTCGATGCCTGTCACAAATTTATGTGACGCCCGTTGATATAATAAAGTCGTCAAAATGACTTCCCATTACCGACATTGAGAGACCAGCTAAGTGGTTTTTCAAGCTGGCTGGACACGTTTTCGATCGATTATCTAAGATTATTTAGCGTCACAAATTCTGAAGTAAGGGTGTTTAGCCGTCACATAAAGTGCCCTATTGACCTAGTTAAATGTGAGCTATTTTGAAGATTTGTCCAGCCATCCTGAGTCACATTGATCTGGCACTTACTAAGTTTAGTTTAGAAAACCTTAGCAGTGTGTAGTACAAAATTAAAGTTTAAACTGTATCTATTTACGAAGACGAGATAATAGGCGCAACGCGCCGGCAGCTGTAATCTCCATGTGAATTAAGCCATATAAAAAAAAAAACAAAAGTAAGAATTATGAATTTTATTTTTAAGAATCCAATAACACAAGTTTTTTTTTTCTTTCAAATAGCTGACTCTACTAAGGAGCTTAAATAACCTTCAAACTGATCAGAACACCATATTACATTTTATTTTTGTAAGTTAATAATAAACAAAAAAAACTGTATTACACATACGACCAAAAAGAGCAGGTTTACTTGTGTTTGGATTTCTTCTTCTTTTTACTAGATTTCTTCTTATGCTTACGTTTCTTTTTCTTTTTCTTATGGTCGTCAGAGCTAGACTCAGACTCGCTATCGCTTTCACTAGCAGCTCGTTTTTTCTTCTTCTTGCTGCGTTTCTTCTTTTTCTTACGTTTGCGAGCATCAGATGACGATGATGATGAGGAATATTCAGAGCCACTAGTGGATTCACTCTCGGAGTCAGGCTTCTTTTTGACATTTGTCAGATCCAGCTTTATAGTTTCGTTATCTATTTTAGCTTTTTTAGTTTCGTTAAACCCGGTAGGTGAAGCTGAACGTTCACGTTTTTTAACGTTTTCTTCTTTATTTTCATGATCTGATTCTACAGTTTCGTCATAATCGGGCTCAAAATGAGCTTCATCTAAGGTTGATTTTTTCCTTTCACGATCCGTATGTGTACTTTTAACCTCACTTGGCACATTTTTCTCCTGACCACGATCTCGTATAGCGACTTCATAAGTGTTAGATTTTTTATCGTCTTTAATATGTTTCTCGGCGTTTTTCTTTTCAGTGGGACTTCGCGCTCGATGCCTCTCGCCAGTCTTTACAGCTTCAGACATTACCCGCCTATCACTCTTAGAAGGTTCTGCTCTAATGGTATCCTGTTTTCGACCTCTATCTCTTTCCACGGTCACGCGTCTGTAAGGTTGTTCGCGCTTAGGAGTTTTTGATCTAGATTTAACACGTTCTACGGTACTTTGAACAACTCTCGCCTCTCTACCCCTACGTGTTTCTTCTACTTTTCCACCGAGTCGATCTTTAACGGATAATCGCGGGGGTGGTGTTTTGGAATATCTCCTTTTTCTTTCGTTCATTTCGATTGACCTCGGTTCGGAATCAATTACTGGAACTGTGATTTGTATATTATTCATAGAAGGCTTTGGCACTTCATCACCGTAAAGTTTAAGGCGATCACTGCTGATTTTCTTAATTTCTATAGGCCTCAGAGAATTGATTGCTTTGGCAAATATGGCGTTCTCAGCTCGTTTAATAACATCCGACGTAACTTTACTTCCATCTTCTTCTTCTTCAGGAGAGGTAATCTCTCCAGGTTCTTTGGCCTTCTCCGCGTGATCCTCGTCTACTTCCCACTTAGATAATTCAGGTAAAGTTGCCAACATTTCTTTATTAGTTGGATTGCTTACTTCTATCTCAGTTTTTAGATCTAATTCCTCGGCATTCGCTTGAAGCTCGATACCGTCAAACGGCTCTTCTTTAGAATTGTTTATACTCTCTGTAATTTTAGTTTCCGTGGATTGGTCTGTGTCTTCAGTTTTAACATAATTTTCTATGATTTCTTTATCAACAGCTCCCAATGCTTCATCACCATATAAATCATCAGTAGGTTTCTCTGGGGATTCTACTTTAGGGGCGTTTTCTTTTTTAATAGAAACTACTGCGGTATTTGTTTCTATTTTAACGACGACTGGTATTTCAGTTTCTATTTTATCGCTTTCTTTGTCATCAGTTTTAACTTCTTCTTTGTCAGGTTCTTCATCTTCTTTTTTAATATGATCCTTATCTTTCTTATCTTTTTTCTCTCGTTTCTTCTTCTTTTCGGTGTCTTTTTCCTTTTCCCTTTTCTTCTTCTTTCGCTCCTTCATTTTCTTTTCTTTTTCTTTGTGATCTCTGCTTCTATCAGCTGAAGATTTCTCTCGAGCTCTTTCTTCTTTCTTTTCCCTTCTGCAATCTCGGTCACGAGATCGACCTTTCGATTCGCTACGTTTTTTCTCTCTTGCTTCTCTACTACGTTTTGGTGAGGTACGAACTTTTTTGTCCGGAGAGGTCTTTTCATGTTCACGTTCCTTTTCATAATCACGGGGTCTTTCATAGTCTCTTGGGCGATCTTCACGAATTTCACGCGTATCTCGATTTTTGTCGTATCCTGTTCTTCTTTCCGAATCTCGGGTTCTTTCCACTTTATCTGTCGGCTCTCGGTTATCATTAAATCTCTCCCGGTCACGACCCTCTCTTTCTCTGTGTCTATCGTGTTCAACATTTGCATTGCGTCTGGGTCCACCCCTGTTACGAATGTTGGGTCTGTATCCAGGCCGAGAATGATCTCGAGATGCAGCGCTTTCATCTCTGAAATTATCGCGGTAATTTTGATCATGATAACCAGGTGGTACTGTCTCTCGGGGATCTGCACTAGGTGGTCTGAAGGGAACACCTGGATCACGAAAACTATTATGAAGTGGATTATCTCGGAACGCACCATCCCTGTATGGAACGTTTCTGTAAGAATTATCACGGAATGGAGGTGGTCCTCCTCTGAAGTTAGGGTCACGATATGATCCAGGTGGTCCAGGTTCTCGATATGGTTGTCCGTCTCTGAACGGCATGGGTCCTTGGTCACGATAATGACCTGGTCTATAATTATCTCTATAACGCAGCGGTTGCTCTCCTACATGAACAGGAATCTCGTTTTGGACAGGAGGAGGTATGGACAAATCCCTATAGCTATTAGGCATTTCACCATACGGCGGCGGTCTATAAGAATCCCTAAAATTGGGCGGTGGCAAACGATCACGATCAATTGGACCAGACGGACCAAATGGTGGTTTTTCGAAAGGCGATGGCTCAAATCCGGGAACTGGTGGTTCGACACCAGGAGGAATTTCTTCAAATGGAGGACCGTCATAGCGACCTCGATATCCCGGTTGTTCAGATTGTACGGGTATATTACCCACTGGAGGCATCTGTTTCCCACCCATCGGTGCGTACCCAGGAGGTGGTGCACTGCTTCTAGGTCCATATCTGGAAAAAAAAGACATTTGACTTTCTTATTTACATGATAAAATACATAATTTGGGGGCAAAATATTAAGGACATTTTGAGAGTCAAACTTATTTGTTTTTGTACCCAGGTATGCTCTGCAATGCGTCACGCGTTGCGGAGAAAACCCATGTTTGTGAGCAAATACAAATGTCTATAAAACATATTTTTTATTATTTTTAAATATAAAGACCATTGTTTTAGGACCTTTAACAGTTTTATTTTATTTTTATATAATGGCTTTAGGTAAGTTGGTTAAATTCTTTTCAGCTATCTTAGAACAACAACAGGCAGGGCCTAATTAAGGCTTGGCGAATATCTATCTGCACTGCACTTTTCGAATTCAAGTCACAAAATACATTTTTTTTTTCAAACTTTTAAGCCGAAGGCCATTTATATGTTAAATAACTTGAAACAATTATACTTAAAAGCGCAACACATTTTCTCATCATAGGACTTCTTGTTCACCTACGCTTTTTCATTTTCTGAATATACGGTTTCTTGACCTTGTGTAGACAAGGGTATCCGTGTTGTATGAATCACTATGGAACCTATTTGATAGACACAGCGGTAAAACGACGCCGTATGCACTATGCCAATAAACCGTAGATTATAAGAGCGAAAAAATGTGTGTGGACAAATGGCCTTAAGTGTACAAAGTGAGCACAGCATAATAGAGCTAGACATGTTAATTTCCCATCAATTTACTTGGACTGTATCCCAGCTATATTGGTCCCGTTATTGTGCTAACTATGAAGAAAGCCTGTCTAGGTCAAAATCTCTTGAGGTCGTTGAGCTTACGTAATAGTTTAGTAGGCTTTTATAGTAAAAAAACCTTCCAAAATATACAGTAGATACGTATTTAAATATTTAATTGTGAATTTTATCATAAGAATAGTTCGTATAACTAAGATTGAAAATTGCCACGCGAATCGAACCTGCAGTGGGTGTAAGAGTATGGACATATAAATAACTATAAGGTTTTTTTTTATACCCTTAATTAAACTTTCTGAAGCACAAATAAGATTGAACAATAAGCAGAATCTCCTGCATATAAACATAAACTCGTAATGAAAATTAGGGAGTATAATTATTGCATTTACTTAGTTTATTAAACTGCTAAATTGATCTAGAAAATAAAAATTGTCCAAGTCTATAAGATATTGAAACATGTTATTTATTGTCAAATGTAAATTAAATGTTGTCGTAAAAATAATACACCAATCTTTCTATTTTCAATAAAAAATCGCTTTACATTAAGTAGGTGGTTGGTATGTGTGGTTAAGTAGGTAGTAGTAGGGTGTGGGAGCGGTTCATGCGATGACCTATAAAAAAAAACCTACCCAAACCTATCTACCACCTACCTATCTATCCAAAGGTAATTTAAAAAACATTTTATAGTACACTACAATTTTAGGATGGGGTCGAATTTGAGTATCCCGGTTTTTATGCGTCTCAAAGTGCGACCAAATAAAAATTGCGTTGCTTTGCCTGTTTGTAGACCTAGACAAAACAGTTTAAATACAGCTCTGTCTATGGATGACTAAGAACTGTTTTGTTGCAGTGTATAGTGCAGCAAGCTTATCTAATCCGATGGCTTTAATTGGACCTAACAAATCGACTATGAAAATTGAAAAGATCTGTCATTTTCTTTTCACCGACAACGCTATCCGCGCGTCATTGTTTTCATATCATAATGAGTTAAGACAGTTATGTCCAAGTCTGAGCAAAGCTTTAGCAAACAAAAACACAACAGAAAGTTCAATTAAGGCAGACAGTGTTTAAGGGATATCTATTAAACTTACTTCTTTGCCATCGATATTAAATTAATGTACCTACTCAGACACGGTGCCCTATTTTTTTTTTGTCTTGCGCATAAAATGCTGAATACTGGGCACAAGTGAATAGACTTCACAGAGTAATAATTAAATTCATGGTTGAGCAGAAAAATAAAATTTACATAATATGGAATATCATTGGCGTCTTATATTAAATAGCGCTATTAAAATATTACGATTTGAGAGAGCGCAATGTTTTTATTTGCTGTCGTTCCCATGGCCTCTATGCGTGATACTACTACATAGCCTGCTCTAAATCGATTACAATATCGAAATCGGCAACTGAGTCTGCACACTAGCGAACAGTTACACAACCAGCACGAACCTCGAACATACCATATTAATATATATTGAATAAGACAATGGAAAAATTTTGACGAAACATTTGTTACAATTTTGCAAGGGCCTCGGTGTGTTGTATAATTCCTGTATAAATACATAACACACAATATTCCTTTTCATATTCAATTTAAGTTTACCCGCAGTCTGGTGTAGCAGCCATCCCTGGCCTGCGGACGAAATCGTTCAGCATCTTGAAGAGACAAGAAGTCGAGATGACTTCTTGTCTCTTCAAGATGCTGAACGATTTCGTCAGTTTAAATACAGCTCTGTCTATGGATGACTAAGAACTGTTTTGTTGCAGTGTATAGTGCAGCAAGCTTATCTAATCCGATGGCTTTAATTGGACCTAACAAATCGACTATGAAAATTGAAAAGATCTGTCATTTTCTTTTCACCGACAACGCTATCCGCGCGTCATTGTTTTCATATCATAATGAGTTAAGACAGTTATGTCCAAGTCTGAGCAAAGCTTTAGCAAACAAAAACACAACAGAAAGTTCAATTAAGGCAGACAGTGTTTAAGGGATATCTATTAAACTTACTTCTTTGCCATCGATATTAAATTAATGTACCTACTCAGACACGGTGCCCTATTTTTTTTTTGTCTTGCGCATAAAATGCTGAATACTGGGCACAAGTGAATAGACTTCACAGAGTAATAATTAAATTCATGGTTGAGCAGAAAAATAAAATTTACATAATATGGAATATCATTGGCGTCTTATATTAAATAGCGCTATTAAAATATTACGATTTGAGAGAGCGCAATGTTTTTATTTGCTGTCGTTCCCATGGCCTCTATGCGTGATACTACTACATAGCCTGCTCTAAATCGATTACAATATCGAAATCGGCAACTGAGTCTGCACACTAGCGAACAGTTACACAACCAGCACGAACCTCGAACATACCATATTAATATATATTGAATAAGACAATGGAAAAATTTTGACGAAACATTTGTTACAATTTTGCAAGGGCCTCGGTGTGTTGTATAATTCCTGTATAAATACATAACACACAATATTCCTTTTCATATTCAATTTAAGTTTACCCGCAGTCTGGTGTAGCAGCCATCCCTGGCCTGCGGACGAAATCGTTCAGCATCTTGAAGAGACAAGAAGTCATCTCCTTCACTAGAAAAGTATTTCAGATGAAGCTGTCTTTTAAAATAGCAAAGTAACAATTTAATAGTTCTGAACTATTTAAATTAAAAGAATACTTTTCGTTACCTGATATAATTTATATCTACTCATATAAAAAAAATGCTTTGGAATACCTAAACAAAAAAATATGATAATGTAAACTTTTTTTCAAAGCATATCAGGCACTTGCTACTATAATGAAACACTGAGCCACATGTAAAACTTCAATACAATTGTTTAAACTTTAAACAATATAATTTATTTCACGTGACATATGCCCAATTCTTGTCTTACTGGCAAATTGTATCTGTGAAGTTTTTATTTTTATATTAATAATTTATGTACACACACACGAAAATAAAGCACGAGGATATAAAAGTATGTACGAATTCATATTATGCTAATTTGTTAAGAAATCTCTTCCAGCAAAGAGAAAATTGTCACTTTCCCCACCCATTTTGGCTGCCGTAGGTTTTAAGACTAAGAACCGGGCAATCGTCATCAGGCAAATGGCAAACATTACATCACAGAGAGCCTATATCCAAATATCCATTCATATTGGTACGGTGGGCTGCATCAATTGGGTACCCCAGTTGTATTAAAATTAACTTTGGAGGGGGGTACCCGCATTGTAACGCTGACTGTACAGTGTGTAAACACAGTTAACTTTTAGACACGGAACAGCCGGTCGATTCTGTAAATATCTCACCGTGAAGACTGGCGTGGAGTGAGCTGTCAGTGTCATCCCACTGATACTAGGGATTGACCAACGTTACATTTACCATCATTATCGAGAATTTACTAATATTTTTTATATCCAAATTCTATTGATCATTTTATATTATTTCAAAGCAAGTATGTAGTTAAGGGGCTAAACATTAGGTACTATTTTCGGGGTTTTGAAATAAAATAGCAAAGTGGAAATTCAGTTAGAAATTCAATGTTGTTTATTTTTGTTTAGACACTTTTAAACTAGCTTTGAAATAATATAAATTATGATTAGAATTTGCATAAAAAATATGATTAAAATCTCGTTTATGATTGTAAATGTAATGCTTGGTCAATGCCTAGCATCAGTGGGACGACACTGACAGCTCGCTCCACGTTCACTTCACCTAAGTTTTCACGGTGAGATGGTTACAGAATCGCACTGCTGATCTAAACAAACACTTATACTGTTGATTTTATGATAAGTAATTATACATTTTAAAATACATAATTATATACTTACAAAAACAAACTGTTATATTCGCTCGCTTAAGCGAGTTTTACAATAGTGAATTATTTAAACAGATTAATAATTGAATAACAATTTTAGTATATATATTATATGCCTTAACTAAATTTATGGGAGAGTACACTGCCAAGTTTTACCACTAGAAGCGCCAGCAGCACTGAACTGCACTTTAGTACTTTAAATGAACTTTAGTAAGGTCATAAAATGGTTAACATTTATGGTCGTTTTGCTAACACTTATTTGACAAAGCATTATTTAAAACGGTCCGGACAGACATCGTAATACGCTGACAGTATTGCAGTATGTTAGTATTTTCAAATAATGTAAATCATGAAATAAAGCGCTCTTATTATACTACGCAGACAACAGACATATTTGCTCCTCCAGTTTTGGTCGGTAACATAGTCAGTATACTTTGATGCCGACAAAAAGTAGGGTACTAAAAATGTCAGTCGTCTGCGTTGTCAATAATACTTGTTTCGGACTTTACACAGACTAGATTGAACATAATTTAAATCTTGCAAACAATATACATATATATGTTTGTGTATGTGAGTTTAAATGTTTGTAAACGCACCCAGGATACAGGAGAAAATCCTAGTGTGGCGTCACGTTTTTAAAAAAAATAAAGAAGAAAGAAAAAACAATAACGTATTATTATTTTTAACCAGATACAAATATAAATATTTATGTAAATAAATACGCTTGTAATCAAGACGGGTAGCACGCAGAATGAACAAAAATAAATTTATGTCATTCAATGCTGCACAGATATTATTAACAAAACTTACTATTTCTTTGTTAAAGTATCGATCCAAAAGTCAAAACAACAAAACCTCAATATATAAAATGTGTAACGGAAATGGTAAAGAAGAGTGAAAAGTAACTGAGAAATTATTTTAATATATCTTAATTATTTGAATTCAATAATGGTCCGCCTGAATTTAATATTTTCCTCTAAATTTTCAACACTCCCTCATCCCTTTTAAAAATTACTTTTCAACAATTACTGATAACAATCTTATTTACTCATTTAGCGAAGTGTTTTGACCACTTTTCAAGTTTATAAATAAAATCGGCATAAAATAACTCATCAGTCATTGTGTAACTGAATAGATGCACATTATGAAAATAGTTTGTTCCGAATCGTTTACTGAATCGATTCCTGACATTCTTAATATAGGTCATTTTTATCCCAAAAATAATTAAAACTACGTAAATTACAGTCACAGTTCCGCTGGACAGTCAAAACAAACCAAAATGGACCAAGTACTGGCTAAACCCTTATACGTGTGCGTGCGTAGATTTGTAATGTGACCACAATTCTGTTCCCACAAACGAAAATGTATTAAATTAGTTATACTGATTGTTACAATGTTTTATACATAAAAAGTCAGTTTATGTATTGTGATTATAACATAATATTCTAATTGGGATGTTTGTTGGTGTGCGTTAATTCCGGGACATGTTGAATATATAAAAATCAATTGCCGTGCGTTAGTCTCCCAAAAACTCTACAATAGCTCGACCGATTATGATGAAACTTTGGTAAGTTTTTATTTTTTATTTAAGATGGATTTGCTCTTGACTCTAGTCTAGGTCAGTGATGACAGAGACAGAGTCGACGGTGGAGTGAGCTTACCCAGAAGAAGCCTGTTCACTCTCACTTTGAAGAGATTGGGGTTGTATGCGTTCGGAAACTCAGACGCTGGTAGAGAGTTACATTCTTTTGCAGTGCGCATAAAAAAAAATAGAAACGCTTAGTGCGAATTGGTGGAATAGCAACTAGGTAAGGATGGTAACTTGCAGTGCGTCTAGATGACCAATGGAAGAAGGGGGCCGGTGGAGTAAGGTCGTGGAGTTCTTGGGCACACTCACCGAAGTATAATCTGTAGAAGACCGACAAGAAGGCAACCTTGCGGCGATGAGACAAGCTGTGAAGCTTGGCATCCACCAGTTTTACGTCGCCAATGAGCCTCTTAGCTCTGCGTTCCACCGTGTCAAGCGCAGCAAGTTGGTACTTTGCTGAGCCATCCCAAAGGTGGCTGCAATACTCCATGCAGGATCGGACTTGCGCTTTGTAAAGGGTCAGAAGCTGTCCAGGCGTAAAGTATCGCTTCACTCTATTTAGGATGCGCAATTTCTTGGCCGCTGTTTGAGCTTTGCCGAAGTTGAGACGTCATCTCCATGCCTAGGAGCTCGATCCGATCAGTTACCGGAACAGATGTACCCCGAAAAGAAGGAGTTTAGTCGAAACGACTACTTATAGCGGTAAAAAGACACGCCTGTGTTTTGGTGGCGTTAAAAGAGACTAGATTGTCATCACCCCACTAGGAGGCAAGTTGTTGTATAAGCGCCGGAGAAGTGAATTATCTAGTTAGGAAAAATAAACGTTGCCACGTAGTTTGTTCTCATCTTAAGAATCTATGCACTTGATATGTAGGGATATTAATAGTAATACCTTTAACGTTACACGTTGTCCAAATATAATTCTGAATACACACATATACCCAGCTCCTTTAACCATATAAAAGTACAGATTTTTTACGTTTGGAGCTACCGAAAAATATCAATACAATATAATTATTATGACATTAGGTACAATACAATGCCAACTTACACAATTCAATCATAGTTTTACAAGAGAATTTCTTTTAGTAAATACAAACTTATATCTATATAAAAAAAAAAAAAAAACTATATTATATACTAACTGGTTGTTACTTGGACATAGCCCAACAATAACTTGATTTATCGCTTCTTAATCATGTGTACAATATAATATAATATAATACTAGATTAAACATGAATAAATTAACAACTAAAATAAAAACAAATACAATCATCGCTTAATCATCAATACACAACAAGTAAGACTAAAAATATTCTACCTACCAACAATATCATTCTTATAATAAGAAATAAAAAGCAATAGTAAGTCAATACATTTTTTATTCACGTTTATCACAGTTATTCAGTCTATCATTACTTAATTTAATATAACAAATAATAAAAAAACAATAGCCACATTATTAGGCTGTGTACACCTGGATGAAATCATGCATGATAAAAGAAAATCTAACACATGGGTTTAATATTCGCGCCACACACTTAGCCGCAGTAAGGTTTTTAATAGTGTCCCACAATTAACTAGGTATGCAACAGCTTCAACTAATAACTGCATTTAAGTGGGAATTCAACTTACTAAATTGTTGATAAACAATGAACGACAAATAATATTACCGAATCAGGCAAAGTGATAGGATTCGATTTGAGTACCCTTATATTTTAAAATGGATAAAGTAAGAAATGAGCATATTGTCAGGAGAAGTTTGAAAGTGGCGCCATTGACCGAAAACTTGAAAGGAAATCGTTTGGCTTGGTATGGGAATGTGATGAGGAGGGGTGAAGAGCATGACTCAAAGAGTGATGAATATAAATGTTGATAAATGGAGGGGGAGGCAGGCCAAAGAAAAGATGGATGGATTGTGTGAGGAATGATATGAAGGAAAAGGGAGTGAATGATAATGTGACGGTTGAAAGGGGAGAATGGAATAATAAAACGTATTACGCCGACCTTAAGTAACATGGGAAAAGTGCGGGAAGGTGATGATATTTTAATACTAATCGATTGTCGTAGTTTAGTTTCTATTTTCCAAATCCTAACTATAATATGTGCGGGAAGGTGATGATATTCTAATACTAATCGATTGTCGTAGTTTAGTTTCTATTTTCCAAATCCTAACTATAATGTGTGCAGGAAGATGATGATATTTTAATACTAATCGATTGTCGTAGTTTAGTTTCTATTTTCCAAATCCTAACTATAATATGTGCGGGAAGATGATGATACTTTAATACGAATCGATTGTCGTAGTTTAGTTTCTATTTTCCAAATCCTAACTATAATATGTGCGGGAAGATGATGATATTTTAATACTAATCGATTGTCGTAGTTTAGTTTCTATTTTCCAAATCGCTAACTATAATACGTGCGGGAAGATGATGATATTTTAATACTAATCGATTGTCGTCGTTTAGTTTCTATTTTCCAAATCCTAACTATAATATTATAAATGCGAAAGTGAGTTTGTTACCCTTTCACGCTAAAACGGCTGAACGGATTTGTATGAAAGTTGGCACATGGGTAGACCATAGGTTAGGATACTTTTCATCTTAAATCGCAGACGAAGTCGCGGGAAACAGCTAGACCATTATTATCTGTACGAGAAGAGGCCTTTGCTCTGCTGCTCTGCTTTGGGACAATAGTAGGCTGTTTTTTTTTTAAATATAACTTACCATTATTATCCTATCCTACTGTCCTTCTTTTAAAAGTGTGTTCTATTCTATTTCTTATTATTTTATGTGCTGACTGGTCACGGTGTTCGGTCAAACGGTGTTGGAGTTCACTCTAGACTCACAAAATATATTACTTATATATTTTTTTAAATACTCTAACACACTACTAAACTTACTAATAATAGAATGCAATCAAGATTCGAAAGACACGTAGCGCCATCTAGTGTCCTAAAGCAATTGTGACCGTCGACAATTATTGTTACTTCCGTCGGGAACTAACTGTACTTTTTTTTAAAATGAAAGGTTCCGTATGTCCTTTTGTGTACATCGTATAATGCAAAATTTAATGCATTTCAACAAACAAACTTACTTTCGTATTTATAATTTTAGTTAGGAAGTTAGCTTTATTAAGCTGAAATAAATAGCAAGATATTACCTGAATAAATTTTTTAATGCTGTAGTTCGTAGATTATAATAAAAATTTAGGTTTTTTTCCTAGTGAAAACTAAAAAATATCGCCGTAGTTACATTACGAATACGTTACCGAATACAGACTTAATTTATTAAAATATAAACATAGTTTATTTTTATTATTATCAACTCACTAATGTCTTGTAAAAATCATAGTATTGCAATTTAATTGATTTCATTTTCCGTTTCAAAAATGTTCAGTACCCCTGAAAAGAAACGTATGTTGCACTTACCCCAGTTTTTGTTTTTGAGCGATATTAGCCCTTATTTTAAGAGTACTACATAACTGATTGCATAAACTATTTCTGCTCATAAGCTTTTGTTCGAAAAATAGACCCTATTCTAATAATAACTAAATAAAAGCTATTTATTAAGCCCATCCGCACTTTTTACCCCTGTTCCAATGGGAAGTGCGTCTAGGCGATCAGTTTCATTCAAACACGTAAAATCTTAACTAAACGTACACATAATTGCTCGACGGAATGATAATTTACAACTAAAGAAACAAAGCTATCCAGTACGACCTACTGAACTTTTATATGTATCATAAAAATAAAAATAATTACAACCAAAAGTAATGTTTAAATAACTATAAGGTGCACTGGGGTAATTCAGAAAATGGGTATATTGTGAAAGTTCAAAAATTCTACTTATCGTAGCCATATTTTCCTATTGGCAACATTGATTTAGACCGCCATCGTTATTGTCCTTGCCGCGTCAGTAGTCTTGTGCCTGCTCGGTCATTTTTAAGATCGCTCCGTACTAGTTCATTTCGGACAGTGAACTAGTTCATTCTATTAGTTCTATTAGCTCTATTCGGTCTTTGCTGTTGGTCAGCATTTCCAAAGAGCACAGAGCAAATACATAAGATTATAATGTAACACTACGTTTAGGTACTGAATGCACTAAAAATCTATAGTTATTTATCTCTGTTTATTATTAATACTTACAGCAGAAATACGAGTATTCATACTAAATAACCAGATTGAGATTATTATATTCTGTCAGGAATAGGTATAATTTTAACCAAGATATTTTTTTACCATTCAAATGTAAATCTGTGACCAAATTATAGTTATTATTGTATTAATTATTTTTACTTAATTGGTCTTCATATAAACGTGAACAGGCTGGACTATCATCCTAATCAATCGCTTAGAAAATAATGTTTTACCATTATTATACATAAATATAAAATTAAAAACATTTGTTACAGTAAATAATAATAAACAGCATACAAAACGCCCCACAATAACAATAACTAATTCTTACACGATCAAAAATGCGCGCCAAAACATGGGTTGTTTTGTTTGTATTGTACGCGCATCTCATTTAATTTTGATCTCGTTCTAGCGAATTCGGTCGGTCGGGTAGCATCGTCACTCGTCGGCTATTCTCTCCGTTCTCGTTGGGAGACATTGAACGGAATCGTATCTGTCAAATCAGTCACTGTCTCTCTCTTTCTCACGGCTCACAAATGTACACTCCTACTAACTTATCTGTGAAATGGCGAAAATTGGAACTACGGCCTAGACATGCGCAAAATGTGTCAGTGAAAAGAAATGATTGAAGTATATCTTTTGACTCAATGAAGTAGTCCAGTCATTTAGTTCAGTACTTCAATTAGTTCAGCAAATCAGAACGAGTCAATGAGATATCGAGCTCGTGTAGTGTGATAAGTTACGACGAATGATGCACTTCACTTAGTTCTTAGTTCACTTTTATATTTATCTTGATTTTCCTTCATACTCGTAGACAGAGTAGTTTTCTCTGTCTACGTTCATACTTTATACAGTCCTGTCAACCATGAATGCCATGAAATATGAAACCAACTTCAAAAAAAAGCTAAAAGGAGTAAAATAATTTGTATACTTAATATAAAATTAACAGTTTCAGAAGTAAGCAAAAGTACATACGTATCTAACTATTTATATTAAGTAGTATGTTTTCTGGTTTTTATACAACAAACTCTCTCAATAAGAGAATAACATCAATTTTAATTTACCTAGCATGCATTAGGGACTGCCAAACTGTTGCAGTTTTTAAAAGAAGAGTGAAAGAACACTATCTTTCCACTTCGTCATAGTTGCGTATATATTAATATTCTAGTGTTATTTATTTTAGAAGTATGTATGTATGTTTGTATGTATGTATATTCTCATATTATTTGTTTCATTTTATTAAGTGTATTGTTTTTGATTTTATGTATTTTATTTTCTCTTTTACTCTTACACGCGCTGTCTACATCTCTAAATCTACTATCCTATCGCAGGTATGCTGGAAGAGATTTCATTAGAAATAAGCATCACCTTTGTACCTATTTTTCTGTTATTTTCTCCTTGTCTGTTCATATAAGTGTGTACATAAATGGTTAAATAAATAAATAAATAAATAAATAAAAAAAATATTATACATGTAAGAGTCATGCGAGCGAAATGAATGCTGAGGTGGTGCGAGCGAAAAGAAACACTGAACTAAATGAAGTAGAGACACATTTGAATGACTACTGAAGGAAAGATAGGGTTATTTTGTGAAACGAAGTACTTCATTTACTTCAATCGTTCGCGAACTACCCAAGTCTACTACGGCCGTCATGTTGAAATGTCATTCGATTGTCAGTGTCTACTACATTCGGGTTCTCTGGTTGTTTTGTCGTGATATTGCTGAATTTATAAAGTTAAATATGCCGAAAGCTATTAAAAGTGATGCTCGAAACATTATTCTAAAGGTTAAAACCTTTTTTGAAGAAGAAGCTCGGCCGGGGTCTCCGATTATTCCATTTAATCAAATATACAATCGAATTTCGGCGGCGACAGGTTAGTGTTGTCAACTTTCTTGTTATAAATTACCCGATACTTAACTAATTATCCACGAAATATTCGTTACTATTCTTGCTGCAGGTTAGCGTAACGGTAACGTACATCTATTAGGTAACCTGCTAAGTGATTGAGCCAACTAACCTGCCAGATTTCAAATTTCTACTAACATTTATTTTATTATCTTATATTTTAGGTGTGAGTCAAGGTCTAATTTAAAAAATAGTTAAGGAAGGGCACGCAGCAGAAGAAACTGGTACAAAAATTCGGAAAAATTATCTGCTGAATTACCACTTCATTGGATTACTTTTTAGATAAAGCCATTGTTTATTGCTGAGAGACTAAACTGTTAGCGTACCTACGTAACTGTAAATTATCAATTTCTTTTTATTTATTTTATTATTTTTATTCAGGTATCATTGTTTTAATTTGTAATTCTTACGATTACGATTATGTCTAATGTCAAATTTCCTTCTTGAAAACTTACTCAATTTTGGGCACCTTATATTAATTAGCAACACTGAATCGACGGTGCTGTCCTCTTTCAGTTCACAGATAAGTTGGTAGGACTGTACTAGTTCGAAAAGAGCTGTTAGACCGATTACAAGTCAGCGTTCGGAAACGTTTCTTCTAGTACAGTGCGAAGATACGGTTCCTATTCGTTCATCGTTCACGAACTACACAAGACTACGCGTCAGTCGTCGTGAGAAGCCAGTGTCAACATTACGTGCGTAGTGTCAACTTTTACCAGAGTGTTTTTCGCGCCATTTTTGTTGATTCGCAATAACCCCAACATCATTATCTCGGAATTCTGGTAAGTTATTTGAATAAGTGCTTGTGTTTACGATACGTTGTAGTTTCTAGCGAATTGGTGAGAGAAAAACAACGTCCTAGCTGTTTTAAATTTTTTTTCGCCCCTCTGGGGTGATTCCGATGTATAATCATTACACAATAACCCCACTTACTTTTTCCATAAAAATTGACAGTGATTCTCAATCTGTTCGATCAGATGTTTTGCATGACATTACACGAAGTGTGCAAAATTAAATTATTATTTCGATCTTTCTAGGAAAACTTGTGTTTGAAAGTGATTTTATATTATTGACCATTTAAACCAAATAAATGGCATCTATTTTCACACATTACAATATAACGTTATTTTTTAATGACGGTTTTAACTTACTTTTAAAGTATCTTTTTTTTTAATTTAAATTTAGAATGAATGAATTTGTATTTTTTTGGGAAATACAGGCATGTCGGCAGGTGTTATGATATGATAAGTAAGTACTCATTTCTTTTTCAGAACCATCATGCCGCGAACTTATTTATGAAAAAAAATTAAAACATACACTCCACAAGATTTATCTCAAGCGATCGCAAAGGTAAAAAATGGAGAACTTACAAGAACAGCAAGATTCTATTCTTGAAGAGAACCTTGCTGTTAATGCTGTGCAATTAAATGATTCAGTACTCGTCAGATATTTGGTAAGAAAAAAATGGAAGTATTATGTGGGGTTCATAGAAAAAGTAATAAAAAAGAAGAAAATAATTACTTCAATATAATTTTTTTTTAAACCATAAGACCACAGCAGCGCCTTACCTTTATAACGACCAAAAGAAAAGATATTGATGAAAGTTCCACAGTCATTAACAGTGAAGAAGATAGATTAAAAAAAAAACGATAAAGAATATTACTTATGTAATAACGACGATAACATTTATTTTTGCTGATTACGTGACAATATATTATTTATAAGAGTAATGTTTTTACTGTCTTAAGCAATTTTGTAATACTTACTTTAAAAAAAGAATTTAAGGTGGAAGCGCCAGGGTAGAACGCGATATTTAAATTTCCTTACGTTTTTTGTAATTTGCAGGTAAGTATCAGGTTTTATATGGCGTTGCTGAGTTATAAAAATCATCAATCCTCTAAGTTCATTTAACCCCATTGAATCACTTTTTCATCAAACAGTAATTCAATGGGATTAAATGAAATCAAGAGAGTTGTATTCATGATTAATTCTATGAAAATTTGAATTTCGCGGTCTACAGCGCTGCACGCATAGGTGTATTCTTAGAGAACGGCATTGCAGGAATAAGTTATAAGTTTATGCCAAAAAAATTATGTTCTCACTGTGATTTGTTATTTGATAAGGTTAGTACTTAAGTACTTTGGTACATTATACCAAAAAGAAAATGAAAATGGTTATGACCGTGAGTTCCTATTTTAATCTAACATTTTGAAGGATGACTGATTTATGTGTAAGACAATAATATGTTTATAGAGAAAGTTTATTTTATTTTGCTAAAAGCACCAAATAAAAGGTATCTTTAAAAAAAATGCTCTATTTATTTAAGTACCTACAGTTTTAACTCATCTTGATTGACCGCTACAGTTCATTAAAGCATTAAACCCTGCTGGAAGCAAACACATTGATAACTGCTCTTCGGTAATGTACACATTTTTAATAATCGGCAGTTATTTTATCCATTTTTATCGGGCTTAAAATTCTAATATTAATTTAAACCAGATAAAAAGATTAAAACAACTACTTTATTATACTATTCCGCGCAAAGAGATCTGTCAGAACTGTCAAGTATCAGCTCACTTATAAGGCAACTTTGATAATTATTCTCACTTGTCACCAGTAGAAACAAAATTACTTACTGGGAATAAACTGCATGACAATTACTAGGAATAACCCGAAAAACCTAAATTATTTAGACTGAAATGTTGAGAAACACCATCTATTATTGGGGTAATTCGGAAATACAAAACTACGAGAAATGATATTAGCGATACGAAAACTCATGATATTTTGTGTAAGGGGAAAATACGATTGAAAAAGAAATGTAAACCTTCGGTCCAAGTGCAATAAAATCAAGTTTTGGATTATTTCGGAATAACCCCAAGATAGTGCGTAATTTCCCCTTCACTGAAGTAAGAGGGCAATATCCTATAACACTATTTTAGTTTTAAGCATGTGAATAAGGTGATAGAGCTCTGCTAGAGCGACAAATATTTGTCACTAGCACTAAATAGAATTTGATGCAAATGAAAAGACCATAGGAGCTTTATGGAGTTCTAATTTGTTTAACAATGTCCACTGTTAATTAATGTACAAAAAAACTCTTAACCATCTTGTACTTAAGTTTATGTCGAGGTGAAAGTCAAAATTCTCATGCAAAAATAGGACGATGCCGATGGTAGAATATAATTTAATTGTTAATATGTTAAAATAATTAAAATAAATCAACTAATGTCTGATATTTTTGCATGATACTCGACAAATACTATTATAATAACGAACAAAATCAATGAATATTAACAAAATTTATTCCAACGCATAGACCATAATATGCCATTCTGATCTTTTCATGAGTTTGATGGTCATGTTGAAAGCTCGTCGTCCACGACGCTACAAAAACTGACAGAACCGGTTAGTAAATATTAAAGTTAATTGGTAATACTGAGCTGAGTTGCACATGACGCTGCCATTTATTCAACAGACTAATTTTATGTCAAATAAAAATGGCGTGGGACCAGCACGTCGGATTTAGTTTCGTGTTAACTAGTTTGTGAATGGTTGCGACGTGTTCGGATCGACATCGAAATATTAGTGCTGTTATATTTTTGTTACTTATTAACGGTTTCCCTCTTTTTTAAGAACATTTTCATACTAAGCTCAGACTTAATCTGTCAAAATCATTTAACCTTTTGACCGCCACGTCAAAAAAGAAAAAGCGTGCCCTCGGCCCCAAGCTATGAATTCATCCTTCAATACCTACAAAATAGTAGTGAGTTCGAAATTATATCGATAAAGCACTAACTATTTATTTTGTAACCTACAGTATGTTTTTAATAAAAAGTCTATACCGGAAAAATATAATACAGGAGTTTTATTTCATCCCGCTTGGTTCTTTAGGACAGAAATAATAATGATATGTGTCACAGTTTCGGCGTTGAATCCACAATTCAAAACAAAAATCGATAAAACCAAGTCAATACCATCACAGCACTATGTTCAATCTTGACGTACTTCCTTGTCATCTTATGATGACAGTGGCGTAGCTGGCACGGCTTTTTTAATTTGCTCGCCTCTGCACTAGAGGTGCGCAACCAATATTTATTAATAATATCGAAATAATAATAGGTACCTACTTATTTAGTTCTAATAGTTTCGTATTTTTCGTTAGTTTCGTTTCACTGATATTCTGTTTCTAAAAAACTTTTGTAAATATGAGAAATTTGATTGCAATATTATTATTTGATAATGCAATAAATAAAATGAGACATGAACCATCGGTGTTTTGTAATCGTATTTTTATCACAAAATAATTTATAACAGGTAAATATCTATTAAACGGCTACCGATTAATGTAGGTCTTATGCGTGGCCGCTACATTGAAAAAAAAATATTTAATGGCGGAAGTTAATCCGGCCACCACTTATATTCACTTCACTTCACTACTCATATTATAGTCATCCATTATTGATAATATTTAATAACAGTAAACGAACTACTCTATTCAAAAAATTTCCGCGTATGACGCCATGGGACTGTCAAGCATAGACGACTGTGGCGTTCCCGGCACAGACAATACAACAGTGTGATAGAGATGGGCATTACAGTCATTACAATTAATCGATAATCAACTAACACTCGACTTATAGAGAGTGCATAGTTCAATAATATAAAATGTTCTTGATTTCTCGAACGTAAAAGTTCAGCATGAAATGTTTTCTTTATTTACTAGTGCAGAATTCAGAGTAAATTAAATATAACGTAAGTTGCCGTCGAGGTCGATATTCCTGTTATATTGACTACTACCTGCATCACTACGTGTCCTGTTTTTCGAACTTTATGACTGGTTTTCGTTTTTGTCATCTTACGTTACTAAAAATGAAATCTAACGAAAGCAGTTCACTTCAAATAAATTACGAAGAGTCAAGGTACATAATTAACATAGGAAATGAACAAAAAAATGCTGTTTTATGACATTTATTTACGTATAAAATTCGGTCACGCTGTCGCGACCGTGGCGTGCTGGGCACATTTTGGTTTGTCGTCTATACACGACTGTGGCGGTCAAAGGGTTAATATATTTTTTTTACATTGATTGTCGCTGAGATGAGATAGGGACTAGGTTTTAAGTCTTTAATTACGGGAATTGGCCGTCTGGTTACTTTTAAGTGGAGTCGTGGACGACGGGCTTAGTGCTGCGCGATCACGCGATCATGGATTCACAGAAACTTAAGTTCCAGTCAGCAACAAAAGTAGTTTCACGCTGCACTGTTTAAGTATCAGAAGAGATTATGAATAATAACTTGCTATTTGTTACTAACAAATTATAATATTGTAGAATACAGAATACTTATATGACAAGTATTGTGATATTTGAAACAATAACTATGTTAGTGGATAGTAAGTAGTAAGTCTAGACACGGCCGGTTCTTCCACAGGGCGAACGGAGCGACCGCTCCATGGGTCAAACAGAGGGGGCACCGAACCGGAGGCAGATGAGCGCCTTTGTGTTCAAAAACATAAGAAAAAAAAATCTTTATTTTTTAAATTTTACTTAAGTGTTACGGGGGCATCCCGCCCTTTTTGACGCCTGGATTTGTTTTGACAGAGGCTGGAATGAATGAGGCGCTCCTTGCCCGTAATAAGCAATTAGGCATACCCAAGGTTGCAAGAAGTTCGAGCACATAGGTTTTTTGATTGGAATATGTAACATGTTGATGGCATCTAAATTTTGCTGAGGTGGGGTGCTAATATATTCAAGCTCTCTTCTTCACTCGTTCTTGCAGCTTCGCTACTCTTACTTCTTAAAATTTATAAGTCGACCAAGTAACTCTGAATTAATTAATTTCTGAATGAATTGTCAAAAGAAAATCTAATATATCCGAGGCGGGGTGCTTAAATTACCGAGCTCGCTTCGCTCGCACTTGCAGCCTAAATTCTTTTTATTTCTAAAGTTTTGTGTAATTCGACCAAGTAACTTTATTTCTGCTTATAGGGTCAAATAAAAATCTAACCTATCCGAGGGGGAGTGCAAAATTTTATGAGCTCGCTTCGCTCGCTCTTGCAGACTAGGTTCTTTTAATTCTTAGGCTTTTCATGTAAGTCGGCAAAGCAACTCCTATTTCTATTTCCGACATAGGCCGAAAAATTGGCGAACTTAAATGATGGTGGGCAGGGCACATTGCGCAATGGATGTCCGATGGGGCTGAAAGGTTCCTCGATGCCCTTGTGAAAGCAGCAGGAATCCGCTGGATGCGATAAGCTCAGGACCGGCCGATGTGGCGACGCTTGAGGGAGGCCTATGTCCAGCAGTGGGCGTCATTCGGCATTCATTAATGATGATGGTGATGATGATGCAAGAAAAATCTAACCTAACCGAGGTGCTTAAATGTTCGAGCTAGCTTCGCTCGCTCTTACATCCTAGGTTCTTTGTAAAATGTATTGCTGCGTCTGTGAAAACTATAATGTGTAGATGAAGATCAGATGCACATACCTGGGAATAGTCTTATCGGCGCCCATAATTATATTGTTAATCAAAAAAATCCTTCTCAAGCTTGCATGATTTTCTAAAAGTGTAAATATGCTCGCAACCTTGTGTATTTCAATACTCAAGGGGCTACTCAATTCAGATCTCATTACATCCTAAAACTAGCCTCGAACCGTTACCGAGACTAGAAATATGAGATGAACAGTCACACACGTCAGTAACACGAAATACGAAAACTGCCCTACAGTCCGTTCACAGTTTTTTACCTCTGTTTGCATCACTGCCATAATCACAGTGATCTTTTTAGTTGTTGCATTAAGGTTGCTGTCACTGACAAGTGCGTCTAATTCACAATGATCTTTATAGCCGTTACAATAAGGTTGCTATTGTGTTGCTGTTGTCAGAGGGAAAATAACTGTGAATGGACTGTAGCTGATACATAATAAAGCCGCAATCAAACTGTTAGCATTGACGTACGGTTGACTGTTACAATTTTTTACATTATTCAATAGCGTCAGTCAGTGTCAGATACACATTGCTTGATAAATCGACGATTTCAAGCAGCATTGACTTCGACTTTCTTTACTTCATCATTTGATAAAGACCAGCCTTATATTGAGTGTTTTATACTTTAAAAAATCTAATGTAACACTATGCTTGAAATCGTGTTTTACAATAAAATTCACATTTATCACATTAACAACAAGAACCTTAAATTACTTTATCACAGCTTCGGAGTTAAATTGACGTCAAAGATACTCGTCCGTGTTAACAACTTTTGTCATTATCTTTTGTATAATAATACTTACCACAATGCTGAAAAACCCATTTACCTACATCTCACCAACAAAATCTCAGTTAAAACCTATTTTATTTGCTTAACGAAAATAACATACATTAAACAAGTAATAACATTTCAACAGCTTACGTTAACACAATTTAAAATACGTAGCGCGATATGCGGTTCTGACCAAGTTTGCACACTGAAACGCGAACACAGGTTCAATCCGCTCAGTAATTTCATAACGTCAGCGAACAAACGCATTATTCTCTTAGGTGTCGTTAAAGGGCGCATGAAGACACTATTTAGACTGTTACAATCGTACCTGGCTCCGTAGGGCGGCTCAACAGTACGTCGCGGCGGAGACAACAATTCGTCGTAAACACCAGCATATCTGTCAACAAAAAACAAAAATCATAAATGATCTAAATCTCTATTACAATGACATTCAACAAACAAACTCGGATTCTTTTGATAAAACGTAATTCAACATAGGCTGGACATCAACTTAATCATCTTTCTAGGTTATATAGAGAGATTCCAAACTCATTCGTCCACTCAGTTCGTCTACACAACTTTATTCTGAGTTATGTAAATGGATCGATCAGACAAGAAATAGACTTACCGTTGTGGAGATATATTACGCGGCGGCGGCGATGAGCGCATGAGTGGACGAAGTGGTGAACGCATAGGCTCGCGCGGCAGCTCGCGCAGCGTCTCGCGCGGCGGCTCGCGCAGCGGCTCGCGCGGCGGGGAGCGCGGCGCCGGCGAGCGCAGCGGCGAGCGCAGCGGCGAGCGCAGCGGCGAGCGGTAGCGCAGCGGCGAGCGGTGGCGGCGCCGCGGGGACGGCGATCTGATACCCAACGAACAGTCACTAATTAAACCGAACTACTTTGATGTACGTTACATAAAAACGAGTCACGGAAGTACCGCAGAACCTGAAAAATATTCATTCAACAGTACATCAATGAACAGTCTCCTTTTTTGTTTTGAGGGTGGGAAATCATCAAATAACTTCTCCCGCTCTGGGCAGAGCAGGAGGGCGTGTCAGACTCTTACTGACTAAAACCCACCCGTGTTCCTTCAGTTGCCTGTGCCAGGGGCCACGGTATCAGTCGGGGATTGCGGAAGGATCGTACGTTCCCGCGACCCCCGGCGCCGTAGGTGTGAGATGGAACACCGGGGTGGTTTTTGGTCAGTACGAGTGTGACAGACCCCGCCGCCCGCCCCAGGGCGGCGGACATCCATGACGATTTACCTTACCGGAAACAAAAACAAAAAAAAAAGGGGCCACGGTATCCCTCTCGGACTTTCCCGCAACCCTAGCAGGCATCGGCCCTAGCGGACCCCGTCATTGGTGCTGACATCTCTTTGAGGCGCTCGTAGAACACAACGCGCCGTCGACCCGGGCCTGGTCCTTATCGAACGGCGAGCTGCCCATTGCTCGCCGTTCGCGAGCCCACGCCTACGGTGGCCGGGAATCGGCCTGCGATTCCCGACGCCCAGGGCGTCTCCTGCGGCGGCTAGGGGCGTGAGGGCGCGAATTTTGCCTCTCCATCACGCGTTCCGCCTCCTCCTTCGGGAACATTACTGCTTCGCAGGAGGTGACGGCTTCCCAAGCCCTCTCGCTCCGTACCATGGCCTGGACCAGAGCCGGACGCGAGAGATCGCCACCGCCAATCGCCTCCACGAGGACACGGCGGTGCTCCGCCCAAGCCGGGCAGACCTCCACCGTATGCTCCACCGTGTCCTCCGGGCGATCCACACAATGGTGACACCCGGGCGTTTGAAAGAAAGAAAGAAAGAAAATGCGTTTATTGGCATTACAGCAAAATAAATACACCTTAATACTATAAAAACAGAATACAAAAATTATAATGCCAAACGGGCCTCAGCTCAGCATAATGTCAGATGACAACACAAGGTGTACCACCTGACGCTGATTTTCAGCTGCAACCCACGAGTGCCATACGCTAGAATAACAAAACATAGGGAAGCTTGTGTCCGTTTTATTACATTAAAACGTTTCCTCCCGCCTTATCCGGAACAGGAACCTCCCGAAACAACCGTGTCCGGTGAGGACCTGCGTCAGGCGGAAGGTGAGGACGCCGTGGCGCCTCTCTAGCCACTCCTCAAAGAGGGGACTTATCGCCGCAATTGTGGCGTGCCAAGCGCTGGGTTGCGACAATCGCACTCTCCATGCCGCCCTGAGATCCCGCCGGAGCTCTGTCCGCTGTACCGTGATTTCTCGCGGCAGCGGAGCTACGCCCCGGCGTTTCTCCTCCTCGCGCCACTCCCAAATGTGCGCGAGGACTTTTGCCTCCAGATCCCATGGCGGTAATCCGGCAAGGAGGCCCGCCTCCTCACCGGAGACCGTACGGTATCCCCGGACCAGCCGGGTGGCCATGACCCTTTGGGGCGCGTTCAACCGGCGGGCTGGCCGCCGCCTCAAGGAACGCGCCCACACGGTGTGCCCCGTAAAGGGCCATGGACCGCACGACCCCGCATAGAGCCTCCGGCAGGAGGCGTTTGGCCCCCCTAGATTGGGCAGGAGCCGCTTCAAGGCAGCCCCAGCCCATTCCAGCCTGGGAACCAAACGTCGGAAATGCTCCACGAAGTTCCACCGGCTGTCGAGGACAAGTCCCAGGTACTTCATCGTCGACTCGACGCCAATGTGAACCCCTCCTACCGTTATTTGGGAACCCGATGGTGTCGTGTTCCGAGGACCATGAAAACACATGGCCTCGGACATGTGCAGGGCCACCTCGAGTCCCAATTGCCGGATCTTCTCGACGATTGTCGCAACCCCGCGTGTCGCTAGTTCGGCCGCCGCCTGGTGCGAACTAACCTTTTTTTTTTTTTTTGTTTCCTGGGTTGAAAATCCTCATGGATACCCGCCGCCCTGGGGCGGGCGGCGGAGTCTGTCAGACTCTTACTGACTAAAAACCACCCCGGTGTTCCATCTCACACCTACGCCGGGGGTCGCGGGAACGTACGATCCTTCCGCAACCCCCGACTGGTGCCGACCCGCCACTGCAGGCCTCTTCGGGTCTGGGGGGGGGAGTGAGGTGTTTGACTCCCCCCGCGACGTCTAAGAGGGGCGCGCGTGAAACACTACGCGCCGCCACCTCGAGTCCTGATGTGTGGGGGGCGACGGACGTCCCCGAGTCCGTCACCCCTGGACCCATTTAGGCGGTTAACGCCCATTAGGGCGGATAACGCCCTCTTCCAGCCCCCCGGCTGGAAGAGGGCGTTATCCGCCCTCCGCCGACGCCCGGTGCACCTTCTGCGGTCCGGGTGAGTGGATGAGATCTCCCACTCCCTTTCCGCAGCCTCTTTCTGCGAAACTGTCGTTTCGCAGAAGGAGACCACCGCGTCCCAGGACTCGGCGCTGCCGTTAGGTCAGCGGCCCACACCGGGGCCCCATACAGGGCCATGGATCGCACGATCCCCACGTAGAGTCGCCTACAGGCGGCGCTCGGGCCCCCCAGATTGGGAAGCAGCGTTGCGAGTGCGCCAGCCGCACCCAGCAACTTGGGCGCCAGCCGTCGGAAGTGGGGCCCGAAGTCCCACCGGCTGTCGAGCACCAATCCTAGGTACTTCATGGTGGACTCGACAGCGATCGGAGCCCCCCCAACCACGGTGTGTGAGCCGGGTGGTGGCGCCCGCCGGGGGCCATGAAACACCATGGCCTAGGGCCACCTCCAGGCCTAGGCGACGTATGCGGCCCACCACCTGTGAGACCGCAGCCGTCGCCAGCAACGCTGCCTCCCTGTGCGAGCTCCCCCGGGCCAGCGTGTAACCTGCATAACACGTCAGGTCTACGCCCGGTTGGAGCTCGCCCCTCAGCACCCAGTCGTACCCGATGTTCCACAGGAGCGGCCCTAGGACCGAACCCTGCGGAACACCGCACGACATGCGGCGCTGGTTTCCGCCATCACGTCCCACGTAGGTGACACACCTCTCCGACAGATAAGCCCCAACGATATGGCGGAGGTAGGGAGGCACCCGATGATAGCGCAGTGCCTCCCGAATACAACTCCAGGGCAGGGTGTTGAAGGCGTTGGAGATGTCCAAGGACACCGCCAACATCACCCCGCCAAGGGACACCGTATCCTCCGCCAGGAGTCTCACCGGCGACACAGCGTGGATGGTGGAGCGCCCATGCCGAAAACCAAACTGGTTGTCGTCCAGGTCCGGCCCCTCTCTGCACAAGTGGCCGACGAGGCGGGCTGCGATAATACGCTCAAACAGCTTGCCCACCTCGTCTAGCAGCACTATGGGCCGGTACGCGGACGGTGAGTCGGCAGGGCGCCCCGCCTTCCTGAGCAGGACCAGACGACTAGATTTCCACAAAGTGGGAAACTGGCCGCGCTCAAGGCACGCTGTGTAGAGTCCTCTCAGTTGGGGCTCAAGCTCCTTCAGAACGAGGGCTAATACGCAGCCGTGGATCCCGTCGGGCCACAGGGCCACGTTCTTGGCCCGGAGCCGCATCATGGGTGCCCCATCTCTGCCTGTGTCACCTCTGGGACGCTGATGGCGTTCTCTCCTGTAGGCTCTGCGGCTGTGGGCACAGCCATCGGCGGCGGACTGTGCTCCGCTCTCGCCGGGAAGAGGGCTGCGCTGCGACTGCTTCCTCCAGCAGCTTGGGTTGGAGACTCTCCGTAAGTGGGGGCGCCGCGGCTCGAAGTTTCCCTCTGACCGCGCGATTAGGGCGCCCCCACGGATCCCCGTCTAGAGTCTCCAACATCTCCTCCCTGGCTCGCATTTTCGCCTCGCCCCCAAACCCCGTCCCCTCGTGACCGCCTCGAGGGACGGAGTACCGGCGGCGGCCCACGAAATTAGGGTCACTCAGCCGCTCAGGTCCTCCACCCAGTCATCCCTGGGCTAAAGTACGCCTCAGCGACCACGGCGATGTTAATCGACCACTGCGCCATGCTCTGGAGCAACAGATCCTGAGCGGAGGCGCAGTGGTTGATGTTCGCCTGGAGGAGGCGTAATGGGGCCGTTATTGGCACTCCATGTCAGCCTCCTCCCGAGCCCTCTGTGAGGGCCCCACCGCGTTAGTGACGACGGCGACGACGGCGGTCGAGGCGGCAGCGGCGGCGGCAGTGTCGGCGGCAGCGTCGGCGGCTGCGGCAGTGACGGCGGTGGTGGAGGACTTGCCCCTGCCCCTGGCTGTGGCGGGTGGAGCGCAGGCCTTGCTCCCCAACCGGTGATCGGCCCGCTTGCCTGCTGCCGCACATACGGTGCAGTGCGGCGCGGCATTACAAGAGCCGGCCTTGTGACCGGGCTGACCACAGCGGAAGCAATGGTGGCTGCGGTCCACCTCCGAAGTGCATTGAGCTCCCACGTGGTTGCCCACCTGGCAGCGGAAGCACCTCAGAGGTCTGGGTTCCAGCAGTTTCACCTGCGCGGAAACCCAGCCCACCAGTAGCCTTCGGCCCTCGGCTATTGTTTTGGCCGCCGACACGGGGCAGCTTACCGTAACTGCTCGCATCCCCTTGAAGTCAGGACGGATGGTGCCTGCCCTCACCTGCTCGGCAGAGCACCCCCCAGTCCTAACGACGGCGGCCATCACCTCTCCCTCCGTCACAGAGTCGTCCAGGCCCAGGATGCGCAAGTCAGCGCATTTGGTGGGCCTGGACACTCGGGCCTCGTCCGCATCTAACGACGCCCGAAGCCTTCCGCCCAGAGCGTCACCGGCCGCTGGCCGCACCGGGGATCTCCAGCATCCGGGCCCCAGTCGCCGTGAGCCTTACCCGGATGCCTTCGGTGGCGCCGATCTCTTTAAGGCTTACCGCCTTCCCCACCTTGGCTAGCACGTCGCGGTAGGACACGCCCTTCTTCACCGCTTCCGGCTGTAGTGTAATCACTACAGCCGCGGCCTTTGGGGCGCGGAGCCTAGCCGCGACGCTTCGCTCTTTGCGCCGCTGCCGCCTCTCCTTCCTTTTGGCCGCCCTTGCCGCCTGCCTGGCCTTCCTCTTCTCCCCGGCTACTTGCGATTCAGCGCCAGCCGGAGGAGATATAGGAGGAGGAGGTGGGGGCGGCCGTCTTGCAGCCAGGGCCAGTGCCCTGGGCATGGGCGGCCCCGCGTGTTTCGGCGGGGGGGGGGGGGGGGGGGGCTTCCTCTGCCCCGACGAGCCAGGTTTGGCCGCAGCAGCTGTGACGGTGGCAAATGAGACCGCCTTCTGCGGCCCGCAGCCGGCTGGCTCGCCGCTAGTGGGGGGCGCAGGACAATGGCCTCCAGGGCGGAGAACCGGCTCTGGAAGGCAGCCAGCTCCTGCCGCACCAGAGTCAGAACCCGGTCTTTCGCAGGCACGGGCCGTCCCTGCCCATGCTGCTGCGCCCCCGCCTGCGGCACCTCCCTGGGGCCGACTGCTCGAAGCCCGGCCAGGTCTGAGCTCTTCATTCTCCTTCTGAAGAAGCTCCATGGCGGCTGTCAAGCGGGCGACCTCCGCCCGCATTTCAGACATCCCGTCTGACGAAGGCCCAGTTTGAATGGCCTCCGCTGCCGCCATAATGGAGGCCGTGGCCGCGGCTATGGCGGTTGTCTTTAGAGGACTTAATCCTCTAAAAGGCCACATCCTTTATTGCAGCGACCACGACCTCCGCAAACCTGGCCGCTCGCTCCGAATTGGAGCCGCCAGCGGTGTCCGGCTCGCCACTCGAGGACTCTGAGAGACCCGCTTTGCAGCTGGTCCTTCCAGGCTGGTTCCCTTCCGAAGCGAGTCTCTCAGTTCGCTGGGCCGGCTCGGTTGGGCTGGCAGAGCGCAGCTCATTAGTCTCCTGGGTGGCGAGCCCTCTGCCCAAACCTTTCTCCCGGGCCCCACCCCGCCAGCTGGAGTGGATTTTTTGGGCCCCGAGGTCCACTCTTCGGAGGACGACCCCTGGCCCTCCCCCGATCTGGGGCGCTTCTGGAAGAACCTTCGGTTCCTTCCAGCAGCCCCCTCCACTTCGCGACCCGAGCCCCAGCATGAGCCCTCCGCGCCAGATGCGGCGTCGGACTCCGAGCCCGCATCACTCCTCTCCTCTTCGTCTTTTTTTTATTTTTTGGGTTATTTTTCATACTTAATCCCACAAGTTGATATAGGTCACAAATGTCCACCGGGCAGAGCATAGATGCCCGGTAAGCCTACATACTGCAGAGTGCGGCAGGTGCTCTGCAGGGGAAGCGCTAACGACTGGACTCCCTCCAGCCATTCATCCTCTCACCAACAGTGAACAGTCTCCTAAGTTTAAATTTTTACTTCATTTTTCATGAGAGACATTAACGTTTGTTGACCTATACTATACGTTAGTCAGGTATTTGTTTCGGGTTCGCCCGATGAGTCGATGTGTCAATCGCGAGTCAATCCGGGACTCATTCGATATTACCTAATTAGAGTTAGGTACTGACCTAGTCAGCGACAGTGTCCTCTCGCGAGTTCGCCGACGTCGCGGCGACCAAGGCGACCGTCGCAGCCGCCCACGTGATATGGAACGAGATCTGTAATATAAAAATGACAATATGGTGAGATCTCATAAGATAAACGTACGTACTACGCAAGTCAAAATTCTGTTTTTTTTGTTCAAATGTTGTTAAAGATAAGAGAAATATTGAACTATAACTACATTATTCACATAATATTGCAAATCTAAAGTCCGCCAATACATGAGCATTCAGTTTAGATCCACTAATAACGTTGCGCACAACATAAAAAGTAAGCAAGACATAGCCCACATCATAAATTACTATTGTATCTTCGAACTCAGGTGAATTATGGCTTAGTCGCGATAATAAGCAATTTTTCCATTTATACCACGAATTTCGAACGTAGTATGTTACAATTCCTGGCCGAATATAATATTTTAGCCCAATTTCGAACGTTCGAAATTCGTGGTTTATATAGAAAAATTGTTTATTATGGCGACCAAGCCATAATTCATCTGAGTTCGAAGATACAATAGTAATTTATTACTTTTATATTGGTAATTTGGCAATCATATTTAGTGAGAATAAACAACCGCCTGAATAATTACTTCAAAAGGCGAAGAATGGCACTTTTTCTCATGATCGTTTATTAGAGAGATCATTTCTGTCGGCTAATTGGCAGGCAGTCACAAGCCCGTTGGAACACAGAAAATAAATCACGTCCATAATATGAACTAAATTGAATTCGGCTTTATCACCAGAAAAAATACATTATTACTCGTATGCAAAAGCCCACTAAAATATTCTTTCGTTTTTTGCGATTTCTCAGTATCAGGTTGTATGTAAGTAAAACACTTAGTCGCGCCCGTAATAAATATGTATTTACCAAAGAGTAATCAATAAAATCATGAATACAACTTTAATTCAAAGTTATAGAGTTGAATTATTGATTCCGATGATTATAATTCTGTGAATACATATTTGTTATGGGAGCGTCAATATTGTTAATGTCCATTCAACCTGATACTGATATCACATTTTATTAAATTTATTACATTAACATTTGAATATAGGGCTACCTGTATATATATATATACCTATCCTTCAAAAATCTACTAAACATTATGTATATTGAAGAGAAATTATCAAAACGGGTGATATCTTTTCGGCTCCTGACAACGTGCAGCGCAGTTGCTTGTCAAACTCAATGGATATGGATATTCATATCACATTATAAAACGCGAAAATAAAACCATTAATAACAAATTAAACTCATTTACGGCCAGACATCCTAAATAACATATTTCATCCGTCGTCAACTTATAATTTCGACAATGTTTTATTATTATGTTTTGCCTTGAAAGTTTTAATATGAATATTTGAAAGTTCAACAAGGTTCGGAGAAGAATGACAGGCGACTACAAAGACTGCACAACAACAAATGCATACAAAATAAGCAAGCACATGCATACAAATATGAAGCAAGACGATGAACAAACATAAGCCAAAGTATTTATTCAAGTTGGACGTGCAAAAATGAGGACTATCAACGAACCTAGAGTACCGGATACGGCTGGAACCTCGACTACGGGGTCGAAGGCGCGGCGAGCGCGGTGAACGTGGCGAGCGAGGCGACCGTGGCAGGCGGGGCGAGCGGGGCGAACGTGGCAGTCGGGGCGAGCGAGACGAGCGTGGTAGGCGTGGAGAGCGAGACGCACGGGGCGGGCGTGGCGAGCGCGGCGAGCGTGGGGAACGCGGTGAGCGCTGCGAACGGGGTGAGCGCGGCGTGCGGGAGCGCGTGCTGCGCGAGCCAGACTGCGCTCGTCTGCGCTCCTCCTCTCGCCGCTTTGCCCGCATCTCTTTCTCACGAATCATTCGGTTGAAAGCCTCGAGAGGATCCTCGCCGTGCCTACGTCAACATAATATGCAACGGTCCTTAGCCGAACAATGTAGTCCGAAGAGGTCTTCGAGCGGGTTTTATCCATCGAGGGAGACGACCGTCTTTAATTAACTAGTAAATCAAAATTCAAAGGGCAATATCAAACGCTATGTAAATTTCAAAAATAACTTTAACTAGACGAAAAGATTTTACGGCGTTGGAGCACTTCATGAATTGAGTTGAGACAAAGTAGAATACCAGGATATACATTACATTAAAATGAAAAACCAATGTAGAAATAACAAATCACGACTGTAGTCTCCAATTCGATGTTAAAACCACGAGAGCAAACATAATACATTATTTTAATACTATACCCGTTAGTGGGCGAGTCTTTTATTCCAGGCGGAGGAGGCTGATAAGGTTCCGGAGGATAACGCTCGTTGTACGGCCGCGGGCCCCCGGATCCCAATGGTCTGCCGAATTGTGAACTGGTAAAAACACGATATAATCTTTTAATATTTTATCTTATACCTAATAAGTGCTTATAAAAATGGATAGTCTAATATATCTTCCGCCATATTGCACTCAATTTTATATACAAACAGTAAAAGTACAATGTGTACTTATGTAAGAAGCAGTGGAGGAATGCGCTATTTTAAATTGAAATATCTTTACCTATGTACAAAACATATCTTACTTATAACGCCGTGATGGTGGTGCGCCCGGCATGAATGATGGTGGTCCGCGATTGAATACTACCTGCAAATACAATACATGTTTTAATTTTGCCAATGATTTTACATTAATAAATATTTTTAAGAAACAATTGCGTAGCAATCAAGCCATTGACCACGTGGCATTGAAGGCGAATCAGAGCGTGCACGTCACGGCTTGTAGACGACTTTAACATTGTAAAAAGAAACAAACTTAATGCGTAAGACAAAAAGCATTTCTTTTGCATTACCAATAGATAAAAATAATGGTCTTGACGGTTTGGGCTTTTGGTTGGTTTGGTTTAGCTTGGTTGGTGGTTTGCTGGTGATTGGTAGTGTGTCCCTCTTGCACAACGTGGCAGTGTTCATTATTAATAATAGTCTATTGTTGTTTAGTCTGTCATATTTTGTGTAGGCGCATTAAAAATTAGGAAATGGAAATCGTCTAACCTACGACTGTCAAAGTAAACATTAACACAAATAATTATTTGTCTGCTCTGAGTATTATTTTTTTAATACGTAAAAACCACGTTTATTAAGAGGACCTACTGAATGTGATAATATTCCAACAGAAATAGTAAAAAGTTACATACTAAATTGAATTACATCACAAAAATAAAAAAAATGTTCTATTTCGCTAAAATATTCATCATTTCAAGAAAATAGATCACTGTGTAAAATGTTATATACATATATACAGGGTTATTCAACGTATATGTCAGGAGCTGATAGGGGGGGCCAAATTGCAAAAAATGAACCCCTCATATGAATGGCCGAAATTCAATAGTTTTCGAGATATGACAATTTTAAGGGTGTAACGATATTTACCTGAGCTGAGAGCGGCTACCCAACATTAACCTATTCATGTACACACAAAACTATTAATAATAATTAGGTATGGCCCGAACGTGTTTTGAACCGAATACGAACTTCGGCCGAACATTGGGTGAAAATAAAAAGTTCTGCCGAATTCGGTTAGCCAGAAGTCCAATTGTATCAGAACTAGATAGGTATCTGAATGATGTTTTGCTGCCTAAAGGCCAATATCCATATGGCGGCTGGGCTGAGAATAATCACAAGTTCCCTTGCATAAGTTTTTGGCACGCATATTTTTATCGCCGCGAGGAAGTTTCGTATATTGTGACCGACATTTCTCAGAGGCAGGAAATGTACCTATACAAACAAAAACGTAACAGACTCCTGCCAGATAACGCAGAATCCTTGGTATTTTTGCACCATAACCTGCCCTTGGTAAATTTTAAACAGTAATTTTAAGCAGTAGGTTAAAATTGTGACTTTTATAAAATAATTAAACAATGATTTTTGGCGATTATTTTGTCCATGTATAAATGTCAAAATTCTGTATATGTTCAGAATACATTTACTTGTTAAATAAGTAACAACTTAACAATAAATAAACGCTTATAATTTTCTCAAAACAGTTGTATTATTTTTTTCATTGGTTGAATGTCCGGCATTTAGACCGAATTCGGCCGAATTCGAAGTTCGGTTTTAAACCGAATGTGAAACGGATTTCGGCCCAACCCTAATAATAATTTATAATACCAGCCTATTATTGTCCCACTGCATGTTAAGCGCCGCTTCTCATACAGGGAAGGCATTGCTCACCACGAAGCTTGCTCAAGGCGGATTGGCGACTTATATTATTATATATAATACTATAATAATAATAATAATATAAGAGAAGAGAGATACATAAACTCGCAGGGCAGCATGTGGCGAGCTGTTGGGCAGTAGCGACCCCACGGATCCGATCCCCCGGGAATATGTTGTCCCTCATCTCCGGGTTGCCTTTATTGACCGGCTGGAGTGAACCCTGACGAGGAACAGAGCTCCCACCTCATTCTTGCTTTTATTGGCCGGCTTGAGTAGAGATTCGAAAGAGCAAACGTGCTCGGAGGAAGGAAGTATTCCAATAAGATGCTGGAGGGATCTAGACCGTACTTCCGGGATTGTCCCGATAGCCGTGGAATACCTCTCCACTCCTCAAGCACCTCAGGAAGGGCAACACTTCTTTGTTGCTACGTCACTGTGTGCTAGCGACCGTTTTTGGGTGCCCATTATTGAGTGTGGAAGTCACCCTCTGTCATTTTATCCGTGTATTACATAACATTGATCAGGCAGGGGTCCTTCCATAGTTCTAGGTAACCAATCCACTACAGCCACCCAAACCCATAGCCCAATATGTTTTGTTCCCATATTCTGCAATAGTCCTGCACGAACCGGGGGTTGTCCTTGGGTGCACTTGCATAGTGAAAACAGGGATAATCGTCGGTTGGTGCCTCAACGCTTAAAATTGTCTAATGGGCCCCTGCGAGTTGGCTTCGGCCCCTCGAACACCTTCCAAAGGTCCGAAACCCTAGGGTCCCGAGATATTTCAAAGACATTTAAATAATAATAATATAATGTAAAATATTATAAACAAAAATATTTGATTTTTGTGTTTGTTTGTTACGCTTTCACGCTAAAACGGCTGAACGGATTTGGATGGAATTTGGCACATGTGTAGACCATGACCTGGATTAGGATATAGGATACTTTTTATCCCGATATTGCCACGGGATCGAGACTTATGCGGGTGGAACCGCGGGGCGCAGCTAGTATTATTATAAGACCGGGTTTCTTCACGAATCGCGAGGATCATCGTGAGACTCACGATGTTTTTCCTTCACTGATGTCAGTGATGTCTAAGATAAACTTGAAGGTACATAGGAATTGAAAGTCACATTGGTACTCGTCCGGATTTGAACCCAGAACCTCGTGCATGAGAGGCGAGGCCTTAACTAGTGGGCCATCACAACATTACTAAGCCCTATTATTATTATCATTTTCTCTATTTAGTGTTTATTTTTTATGTCATAAAGATAGAAGTGCACAAAAGTACTGCTATATTTCAACAGACCATCGACAGGAGAGTTGGATGAGAAACGTACAGGTAAACTTTAATTGCAGTTTTTTTCCTACCAACGCTGTCAATCAGTGCAATAATACTGGGCACAATACTATATAAACCATAGTTCATTGCTACACACAGCCATTGATATTTTCGGTTTATTAAATTTTTCATTTGTTTTGTTCTTAGATGATGTGTGGGAAATATGGGACTTCGACTAATAACCTATTTGATAAGGAATGCGGAAACTCGTTAGATTGTGAGAAAATGTTGATTTTAATCAGTTTGTATTCAGATTGTTGCAGTCTATATAAAAAAAATTAAATGGTGTTCGTTGGCAAGCCCATCACTTAAGAACGGCCGAACCGATTTGGCAATTTTTGTTTTAAAATATTCGTAATAGTCCGAATAAGTTAATGGAAAGAAAAACTGGACAAGACAACGTTTGCCGGGTCAGCTTGTGTAAGATAAAATTCGTAACTCATCAAAAAATACCTGGGAAGACATGGGATCTCTTCTTTCATCAATAGTTGGCGTACTGGCTCTTTGCTCATCAATTCTCGGTATCTAAAAAGAATAGGGTAATTCATAACCTCACCATTTATTGTGAGAACTTTCATTACTATGGACATGGCCTCCCTACTCGAACAACATATAAATATTACAAAAAAAACTAATAGATGGCGTCACAGGTATCGAGCGAAACATTTGAACCAGTAATCGCGAAGATTTAATGATTTTTACACCTTAATAAATTCAACGTATCTTAATTATATCAAACACATTCTTCTCTACATAAAATAAAGGTATATTTTATAAGTTTAATAAATGCAATAAAATTGATACTAACTCCATCGAACTCATAACTTTCAAGCTTGCTACGTATTATTGGCTACTGCCACTAGATGGCGCCATCACGGATCGCGAAAGTTCTATGGAACCACAGTCTCCGAGCGTTTCTTTTTTGTTTATTCTTGTGTGATGCGTAATATTGTCTCAAAAATACTACTTTTATATTAAAAACAAAAAAGGCCTTGAGCATCGCGCGTCAATTTGTTGCGCGGGAAGTCAATGCCATCTGGTGTTATCTCAATATATTACTAGAACAATGGCAGACTGTCAGCGTCATAGCCGTGGTAGGTCAGATACTACATCTATTGGTGTAACTACGGGACTAAAATTGCCTTCAGAATTGCCTACATTAGGACGGCACGCTATTGCTTTATGAGATTGGGTATCTGTAGTTGTATTCTTTGATCTGTGCTCTGGAGTAGACAATTGAAAACTTACATTCAGAGGAATTTTTGGTGGAGTTTTTATTCCAGGAGGCTTTAAGCCAGGTGGTCCTGAAACAAATAAAATAAAATGTGAAATAAATTATATGCACCTTTTGCTAAAAGGTCATATTATATTGTAAATAGTGTAACAATATTAGGTGCTAACTAATGACTAACTCTCCCCAATATCTAACCAAAGAACACCAATAAAAATTTTCTTTCGACTTCGTATAATGAAATGCGTTGTAAAAAAAATTACAGGGCATTAAGAGCGTTTATACCTTATGAGTGGCAACGTCGCAATTATTTAGTGTCATATTTCGTGGTTTTCAATTTTTATCATTTAATCGGAGCTATATTTTAAAAATCTGTTTAATCGACTTTTTAGAATTATGTGAAAACATACACAGTTTTCACATAAAATTACCCATAGAACATTTTTTTATGCTTCGCAAAACTTTCCGATTGCCCCACGTATAAATAAATATTATAAATAAGTTGTAAATTGACAGCCCTTACAGCATTAGCACCTAACAATGAAACAAAATGTATGTAACAAATGTAAAAAAAAATGTAGCTGAGTCACGCAAGCACAGTTTCATTCAACACCTACTAACATATTAATTACCGAATGAAATAAGCAGGAGTTCAATGTTACAAGCGGTGTTAGTAAAAATATAATATACGACGAAGCAGCAAACTAAAACGATCCAACATGGGTGTTACCAGGGATCCTATTAGCATTCAGTTTACATCGCCGGTGATGAACTAGCTAACAATTTTCAACTAAGGCGTGATTCCAATACTCCGCTAAATTGCGCGTAGTTGAGGTGAGATGCCAAGGTTTAAAAACTACATTTAAAAAACATGTTCAAATAATGCTATTTTGTTTTTTTACAAAAATGTTGTACATAAAAAGTATATTTTTTATATTTCACTTTTTGTTTGTGGTAGGTGCCACACAAATTCGTGTAACACTACTCGCTAAGTGAATATTATAACATCGTCAACAGATGACGTGGCTTAAAAACATACTATAACTAACTCATAAACACGAATGAGAATCACGTAATTCGACCGAGTAATCACGGAGAAATCGGTGAATAATTATGAACATCGTTATTTTATAATCTATCCCGCGAGATTTAAAGCGATCGAAACATTTTGTACCGCAACAAACCACTTACAATTTAACGCATAATTTTTTGATTGTTTATAGTCTGTCCATGGCAAACTGACAATTTGTAAACTGATATCAAACTTACATGCGACGGATCGCATCATGCGTTAATACTAAATAGCCAAGTAACTGCGACAAACTTGAAAGTTGCTAGCAACCAGCGGTTGGTCACAGTTTTGACTTAACCTAACCCATTTGGTCGGGGTGCCCAGGCTTAGCTATTGCGACCAATTCGACTACCGCCAAGACCGACAAATCAGGGATGGTTCACAATTTTACGGGTGATAAAATCGGATAGATTGTGAACCCTGTCGGTAAGTGCAGGTTCGTTCACAATTTGACGGTTTGACATGGTTAGAACATCAATTTTGGTAATACGTTATATTGTAAGCAGTGTGTACAGTTCACAATTTATCGACGGTTTACAATCTCGCGAGATAGATTATAAACTAACGGTGTTCACAATCATACGGTGACATATACAAGAACAAAAAAAACTCGTCGAATGCTAACTTCCTTCTTTTGAAGTTCGTTAAAACGGAAGCATCTGCAGGCGTGATTTAGCGGAGTCAGTCAAAAAAATGTGTCGGTGGTAAGGCCCCATAAAAGCATGCAGATATCTGGCAGACATGCGAGCTCGGCTTTATGTACCGTAGCGCGGGTGTCGGTGGCGGTCGGACATGGTGCGTGGCGGCGCAGGTATGCGGTGTGCGCGGTGTGCCGCCGGCAGCGTCAGCGTGATGTTGTCGTCGGCCGAACCATCCGACTCCTCGCCCGTCGCGCCGCACGGTGCGCCGGACACCGCACTCGGCCCGACCCGGCCTTCTTTAATACAGAAGCCAACGCAACACTAAGACGGATGCCATCTCCGCACTAACGATACGACCAATAGGCAAGAGTTTCTTAATTATCTTCGGTACAAATAAAAAGATAGCCAAACTATAGGTAATTAATGACCGAGTGTCTTCAGTGGGATTACTACTAAGGTGCAAAGTCGTGCGGGGACCCAGGGCCCGCGGTGTTTGGTAATGTCCGGGCCTGGAGGTTTGCCAAGCCAACCCAAGGCTCAAAGCCCAGGGCCTCTGTAGGCGAGATGGTTTTAGAATATTACATATTAACCCAAGAACTGCACCGTAATCCAAAAAGGCATGTACGCAGCCTAGGTTCTCTTAATTCTGAAACTTTTCTGCATAAGTCAACAAAGTAGCTCCTAGTGCTGTATGAATGCTCTAAAGAAAATTTAACCTATCCAAGGCGGGCTAAAATGTTCGAGTTCGCTTCGCTCGCTTCAGTATCCAGGGTTTTCTTGGTAAATTCACTACCAAACCTGTGGGAGCAAATGGCAACTAGCGCTAGCTATCAAAAAGTGGGCCACATACGTCATCGGCAGCACTATGTTGAGATATTATAAATTAAATAAAAATGATAAACTTATTCATCCAATGACACACAACGCACAACTTAAACCGCTGGGTTCTAGAAGTATGAAATTTTGCAAGAGTTCCTTAGACAGAATGGTCCAACTAAATTAATTAAATTGGATTTTAATTAAATCTCTTGAAAATTTTATAACTCGAAAGCTATCAAGAATCGCGGAACATACATGGGGTATTTTCGGATACCCCTGGGCATGAGGCAATTTGTATGGAAGTTCTTCCCATTTGGGCACAAGGCTTGTAATAAAAATTATCCGAAGTAAACAACTAAGGTTTAATAAGTAACTACTTGAGGCTAAATAAAAACCACGAAACCCAATTTCCTTTTAGCACCTCTGTTCGCCCAATTACGCCACTGAGTGTCCTAACATAATATTCCGAATTGCCAACAATGTGAATCAAATGCAATATCCAAAACTGTTGGTTTGTTTATTGTTTTATTTTGCTACACGGTATGTAAAGATGTATCTTATTAATATTAGTTATTTTACATAAGAATATGATAATTGCACTATGCACTGAAAAAACCAGGTAATAGGAATTTAATGGGGGCAATTTCCGCCGAATTTTAACTAAGAATAATAGCGCATCCGAAATTCGGACGGCAGCCGAACGCAGCCGTCCGCGTACGCGAGGAACCGACCGACCGACTACTGCAACATGCGCGCGGATCCGACCGGATTGTCTAATTTTAGTTTCGTTTTCAAGAACGGAATCGGCGCTAATGTCACTTAAATTATCTTTAGCTAGCCACCACACAAACTTCTTTTTGTATGTCATCTGCGCGAGACTTTTAAAATGATGGATCATCAAAGACCTAATATGGCATAGAATAGAATATCTTACTAGGAAATATCACAGGTAAAAAATTTATCGCAAAAAATAAAACGGGCGGTCAAACAACTAACCGAAAAAATGGCCATTTATAAAAAAACATATTTCATTTTATCCAAAACAACGCCACATTTGTAATTCACACTCGTGCGAAGCGGAGGCGGGTGGTTGCTAGTTGAAGATAAAAACACGTTATTATTAAATATGAACATGAGCATGCACTAGCAGTCACGTGTCACACTTTAATATATTAGTTTCCATTGCTCTGTCCGATCTAAATTAATGTATAAAAAATTGTTAAACCATAAACAAATAAAGAATACTAACCACCACTACTAGAAGCAGGCTGCACCGGACCGCTCGGCGGTGGCAGGACTTGTGCAATTGGAGGAGGCTCTAAAAACAACGAAAAATCTTTAAGCACATTGTCTTAGCATTCAAAATGCTAAGGAATCTATACATATTTTAAATTAAAGTCGCTTTTCGTGTGCGACTGCGTTGTTATTCTAAACTAAGCATCAGATTTTGATGCGGTTTTCACCACCATTTAGAGAATTCATTCCGGAAAGTTTACGTGTATAATACATTAATATTAAACTTACATACAGAGTGGGAGGGACAGCGACGCAACCTGTTACCATGGATTCAGTACATGATTCTGGACACCCCTGCGGTGAAGGATTTCGCGGGTTATTAAAAAAAAAAATGCTATTTTATACATTTTGACCACGTAGGTGTTGCACTTTTGTAGGAAACAGCTGTTTTAATTTTAATAACCGACGAAAAGTTTCAACTCAGGGGGTGGTCCAGAATCATGTACTGAATCTATGGTAATAATTTTTGCATTGATGTCCCTGCCAGCCTGTATCTGGTATCTAAGGTCTAAGAAATCTGGATGTTTTGTCAACTCGTAAGAACCGTGAGAGGTTGCGAGTACATAACTAATGCGTCACTTTAAAAATTATTTTTATTCTATTTAAATAAAATACAATTACCTATGATAGGCGGGTGTTGTTGAATTGGGGCCGCAGCAGGACGATGAGGCATTCGTCGGCTATAGCCCGTTTGATTACGGAAAGACGACACCGAATTCCTTAAAAACCTAATAAAAAAAAGTATATAATACAATAAAGCAAACTAATAAAACTAGGTAATAAATCTTGCAAATCATTCATTTAATCAAATATGCATTATTCTAGTACTGCAAATAGGTAAATATCATAATTTAATTAGTATAGGACTATATTCATTAATTAAGATATATAATATTAATTAAGATGTCAAATTTCGGATAGATATGATGATAATGACCTTGGTCGTACTAATTCCTTCACAGAGTGGATTTTTGAGACGCGAAAGTAAATATAGGTACCGTTATAGTTACAGAAAAACGGCCTAGGCCTCGTTTACGGAGACGCGGGGCGGCGCGCGTCGCGTCTCGCGTCGCTCTCGCACTCATACAACGCCATAATTATGTTTGAATTCAGTGCGGGCCGCAGCCGCCCATCGCAACTCAACAACAATGAAAGCTGTCGGTTTTTTATTTTATTTGTATTATTGTACACCACGTGTTTAAAAAAGTTAAGGATCTTCTTCTAAGAACGCTGTCCAGTTGCTACAACGGTTAAGGTACCCTTGTAAACCCTGTAAATTCTAAAAGTATATTTTTCTCAAAATTGCCAAGTCATATTTTGATGCCCCTTTGCAAAAGAGTATAGATGAGGTATCCCTACGCAAATATCAAAACCGTGTCGCTCTTCCCATACTTTGCCCAGTCTCTTTTTTATAGATATGTAACTTAAATAATAAAGGAGAACTTTCAATAAATCTCAGAAAGTGTATGATTTTCAAAATATAAATGTATCGAACGAAAATCAATCAGTTATGTAATTCGTCTGATCAAACGACAGATAAAGGTTCAAAAAAGCATATTGTAATATCCAATAGACAATGTGCATTTGTTTTCCGGCGACCATTAATTCTCCATTAATTTTGGATACTTATAGCCTTTTCAAAATATGGCCGTCTCAACATATCGGTTTGAAAAGGCACCTCATTTTTGGAGTATGGTCTTAAAAGTTATCTGAAGATTGTATAAATATATCGCTAGGTTTTATTAAGTGACGTCTCTAAGTGCGACAGAAAATTACTTTAAAATTCCATAATTTGAAGGATTTGTGTATATTATTATCTAATGTTCTTATTTAAATATGTTAGGTTTAGAGATAGGTACACCATTTGTGTTTTAACATACAACCTGACGCTGACCTGCAAATTGCAAAAAACTTAAGAAAAATTTAATTTCGCGGACTACATTAGCGCATCCTCCTTAAGTTTTCATGGAAAATCACTAATATTCGCAACAATATTTATCATCATCAACAGATCATGTTTTTACTAGAAACTGCTTTTATTTAAATAATGTTAAGTAATGTATTTTTTCCTATTAATACGCAAACCATTTCATGAAATTAAAAGTCACACATTTATTTCCTTGAAATATTTATTTTATTTTAATTCAATATCTTCATTATGTAAATCAAAGGCAAAATAAACTATATTTTCGAGAATGAATGATGAATGAATGAATTAGTGATGAAACTATTAACAGGTGCTGTGACTGACACGAATGGTTTGGCGCCACGAAAACTGTACTTCAAGCTTTCTTACTATTAGATAAGAAATTGACAAAAGAGGGTTTTTTTTCGTGCACGCAGCCCTTATCATGGTAATAGAGAATATTCTTCATCCATACTTCGACATTTCCGAAAATCAACCTCTATTGTGATCCTCAATCATTTACTAATAAAAAATAATACATAGTTTCTTTCTATAACCTGAACTGTGTATGATTTGTGAACAAATATTTACCTATTAGGAATTAATGTTGTTGGGGCTATTTCTTTTTCACGACAATCCGGACATTCATGATCTTCTGATTCCAACAGTGCTCCTCGTATACCTGAAGATCAAAAGAGAGAAAAAATATATTGGGATATCATGGGAAACTAGCACTTATAAATCGTCTTCGAAACAAAGAGAAAACTCCAGAATCACGTTTCTTGTACCTAGCTATTTTTTAAGTAACATCAGAAATAAATCTGTCCTAATTTTTACAAAGGAAATAATAGGTCGGGGAAAAAGGTTTTTCGTAATTTTTTCGTATTGACGTGTAAAAGTGTTTGTACATACCTACTTACAGAAATAAAATCATTTATCATTTATAGGTATAAAGTTGTAGTCAAATCTCTTTGGCTGTACTGTTGGTATCTGTCTGATTTTCTGGTTTTGATACCATTAAATAGATAACATTAAAAAAAGTAAAAACTAATTCCCGCCATTTTTTAATTGTTTTTCTATCCGGCAAAATGAGTGAATCTAACGAAGAAATTCGATATTTTTTGAAGTTTTATTACAGAAAAGGGAAAAATGCGACAATAGCCGCGAAAATAATATGTGACGTTTATGGCATTTACGCAGTGTCAGTAAGAGTAGCACAAAGCTGGTTCAAGCGTTTTCTGTCCGGGAATTTTGATGTCAAAGATGCCGCTCGCTCTGGTCCCCCTGTTACGGATAAAGTTGATGCCATTTTTGAAAAAGTGGAGTAAGGCGGCATATTAGTAGTTACGGCATAGCTAAAGAGTTGGGGGTTGACCACACAACAGTTTTAGACCCACACCCAGAGGTCTGGGTATACAATATTTGGGTGCCACACGAGCTTTTAGGTGTTGAATTTGTATATAAAATACGAAACAACTTTTTCCCCGACCTAATATACATAAACTTGAACGATAAGTAGTACTCACATTCATCACAGAAAGAGTTGCCACAACACGGTATCATAACAGCGTCAGTGAGTAAGTCCCGACACAGGCTGCAGATCAGTTCGTCGGGTATGTTTGGTTCGGGCGCGGCCGGCGCGTTCGTCGGCATGTCCGCACCACCAGCGCTCTCGGAAGCCAAATAAGCTTCACTAAAAAAGGAACATTCTAATAAAGACCTAAGAAAAATAAACAATTAAAAGACACAATTCCATACTAAAATTCAAATCAAGATCAAGATTTAGAAAAAAAAAACCGGCTAAGTGCATGTCGTACCATGCACAATAAAGAGTTCTGTAGTTGGGAAGATTATTTCCGCGTACACACACAATATTGATTTTATCAGAAATATGTATCTATGTTTTTCACAGATTTTTCGAAAAATACCGTGAAAATCAAACTTAATTTTGCGGTTCTAAAGAAAAATATCTCATTGACCTTATTAGCAAAATTCATAATATTTTTATTTATGGGATCCAACAATACCCCAAACGCTTAGACGATTTCGTACCCAAAGGGTGCCAACGGGACCTATTACTAAGCCTCCGCCGTCTCCGTCCGTCCGTTCGTCCATCCGTCAGTCTGTCTGTCAGCGGGCTTTATATCATGAACCGTAATAGGTAGACAGTTGAAATTATCACAGAACGTGTATTTCTATTGCCGCTATAACAAAAATAAAATAAAAATAAATGGGGGTCTCCAAAAAAGAAATTAATAAAATAAAAATGTGTATAATATTGTACGGTGGTACGGAACCCTGCTTGTGCGAGTCCGACTCGCACTTGGCCGGTTTTTACATTTTACATTACATTCCTTAAAATGTGATGTAAAATGATGATGTGATATATATGACTGTCATTTATCACATCATCATTTTACATTCTCAGTCATTCTCTATCATCGATCATTATTTCATTAATAAAGAACTAGATACGCGATCCCATGCAAAAGTTATCTTAAAACTGTCGCCAATAGTGTTTACGTAATTTTAGTTGAAATAAATATATTATATACATATAATATAAAATATATATTAATGTAAATTCAACCTTAAACACCGTGCTTTTAAAGTTGTATTCACAAAGCTTTGTACGAAAAGCAATAAAATTTTACGACCGAGACTCGCCGCAAGGACCAGGAATTTTTTTGTTTATACTGTAATTAGAAGAGTAAGGCTTGAAGGCTTGATGTTTGACGTATAGCACGTCAAAGATCTGAAGAATTCTTCAAGCCTGATAATGTACTGTCAAAATGAAGTCTCACATCTTTAATTTTATAACATGCACTTAGTCAAAATTAAATATATTTAGTGTTACTATAGTATTTATATAAACAGTAAAAGAAAAACATAAATAATAAAAATAAACTATAGCGTCTGCAACAAATGGAACAGAATTAACTCACATAACCCGAATAATTTAAGTGGGCATGCGATAGTATGATTAATACGTTCAGTAAGTCTTTATAATTGAGATGCTTTAAAACTACTGATTGTTGCGACATAATTTATAAAATGATTTTACGATGATTTCTTGATAAAATATAAGTAATATTATATTATACAGGGTGGAAACTTTCAGCGGGGCAGTAAGGGGGAGTACCTTATCCGTTGCAGCTATGCGAAAATGGTCTTAGGAGACTATCCATAATTTTTTATGGAATTTTGATCCCCATTCACAGATTTTCAAAAACAATTACAGTTAGCAAGAAAATAGCAATTTGTGACTTTTTGAGTACTCCAACGATAGTTGGTCCCATAGAAGTTTTTGATCAATATTAGAAACAGGATCAATTGGCATCAAAAAATGCATTTTTTTTGAAAATCTGTGAATGGGGATCAAAATTCAATAAAAAATTATGGATAGTCTCCTAAGACCATTTTCGTGTAGCTGCAACGGATAAGGTACTTCCCCTTACTGCCCCGCTGAAAGTTTCCACCCTGTATATACAATACAGGGGTAACGATTACATAATCATAATATTAATAATTACCGAAAATATAAAACTCCAACCCTTTTTTAGCGACCTAGATGTGTGTTTTTTACAATTTTTTGTCGAGCGCTGTGGCGTGTTTACCTTCGGAGCGGTCGATTGCTACTAGATTAAAAGCGCACCCAAATGTTAAAACGGGCTCCCATTTAAGAGGACATTTTTTGTCGCTGATTGTGTATCTAGTTCTTTATTAGTGATCGATGTTCGCTATGGAATTTTTACGATTTTTTTCTTATTCAATTACATTTCACAAGTTGGTGGACTATTACTCGTTAACTTGTAGAGCCTACTTAGCTGTGATAGTTATTTTTTAACGTAAATACTTGTCACGTATCCAAAAACAAGGTTCACCCGGTAGGGGAGGGGACACGTGACTTCAACAAAAAGTGAAAGCTTAATATTAGGTCTTTACCTATGAAATTACCGTTTAGTATACAGTAAGTTAGTAATTTTTATATAAATTGTTTTTATTTCTATCAATCAAAATCATGCACCCATACTACCGATGTATCTCTGCCAGCGCAGTGGTAAATTTCCAATGCCCTGCTTGAAGAAGTCAGGTGTACGGGAGCCAACAAACTCTTCCAAGGCATTTTGTACAGCCTCTCGGGTATTGAATTTATCCCTGCTAAGAAATTGTCAAAATTTTGGAAAAAGTAGAAGTCTGTCGGCGCAAGGTCTGGTGCGTAATGTGGATGTGGATGACGCAAAACGATGACGGTCTCTAAGCTCTTGTAGCTTAGAGACCGTCTGTTGTGCCGTATAAGGTCCAGCGTTGTCGTGTAGGAGCAGCGGGAACTAGCGATTAACCAAGGCTGGTCGGAGATTTGCCAGCTCCTCCATCATTGTGTACATTTCCTCACAGTACACATCTTCAGTAATGCTAATATGCTGATGTTCAGTAAAAAGCTGTGATGAATTAATATACCGGCACTAGACCACATTGACCATGACTTTTTTAGGGGTAAGTTTTCGTTTGGGGCATTGCCCTAGGGGCGCTGATCCAGGATCTAACCAACAAGCTGCTACTAACTCAGCCGTAGATTGAGATCGCCTTTAATTTGTCGTTGTTGACTTTAGTTTTCGGGCGACCACGGGGTTAATTTTTTAGGGGTAAGTTTTCGTTTGGGGCATTGCCCTAGGGGCGCTGATCCAGGATCTAACCAACAAGCTGCTACTAACTCAGCCGTAGATTGAGATCGCCTTTAATTTGTCGTTGTTGACTTTAGTTTTCGGGCGACCACGGGGTTAATTTTTTAAATTAAGGCTAGTTTTATCGTCACGCGTTTCGGCAGCGCCGTTGGAGCGCGCGCGTTCGAAGATGTATGGGGTAGTAGTTGCGTTTCAAAGTTACGCGCTTGAGCAGCGCCGTTCAATAAACGCGCGATGTTCGCCGGCGCTGCCAAAGCGCGCGCCGCTCATTTTCTTCTACGGCCAGTATGCGTTTTAATGTGACGCCGATGAGACGCGCCGTATTGTAGGTACCTATTTGTTTTTTCCATAAAAAGTAAATAGCCAGTACTCTAACCGTATTAACCTGCATATTGTACACGACTGGCCCACAGCAGCGGAACGCGCGGTACTAATCTCGTTTTACGGTGCACCGCTGTTCAAGCGCGTGCTGTTAACAGCGCGCTGCTCAGCGGCGCGGCTAGCGGCGCGGCGGCGGCGGCGGCGACGGCGTGACGATAAAACCAGCCTAAAATTTCCATGTCGGAAGCGTTGAACAAATAACGAATCGTGCGTTCGTTTGTAGTGTTCACTCCGTAGGTACACGTAATTGCGAGCCGTTTGTGCGACATCGATAGCGCGACGGAACTCGTATTCCAAAATTACTCGTATTATTATCGTGTCCTTTAATGAAGAAAAATATACAAATGTAGTGAAAACAATACACTAATCAATAAACAAATGAGTGAATTTGAAAATAGAATTCCATATTTTAAAATAAATTTCATTTGAATTTAGAATTTATTGCCATACGTAAATTACGTTTCAAGTGGCCAGTATTGTAAAACGGCAACTTTATAGGTAGATATTAGGTCCTTACACAAGGAGGATTTACATCGACGGAGCGTCATTCTGACCGTAAATTTACTTCATTGCTATTATCATTATATCAAGAAACGCCTAAATTGTGGAGAGTGAAATAAAAAATTTATTACGATAAAAATAAAAAGGTGTTAGCGATCACAAAAATTACAAATGCGTTAAAAATATTATACTGAAGATGTTTAAAAAAAAATAAAACAATCATAACAATTTTTTTAATTATTCCTTTTCTTTTCTTTTACATTTTATGCAGGACATTAATGTAATCGAAGGAACTAGAATAGAAGCTAGTTTTTAAAATAAACGCATCTTTTGATGCTTGATTACTTGAACATAGTGCAATATAATGTAAGATTATTATAATATTATTCTAATTATTGTGAATGTGAGAATGTCGGTCATTGCTTTTTTTTTGTATTTTTCTCAGTTAGTTTAATCATGATCTGGCAGTGAGTAATTTATGCGGCATACTCAAATTTCCTTTCTTTGGTATTGTTCGTTGAATTGTTGAGCTCCTTAAGTCGTTTAAGTTGAGCTGTACGATTCCTGACAATTGCGTGCACTGACTGGACTGGTCCACTCAATCTGTGTGGTTCTTTCCTCAAAAGACCAATTCAGACACCGATCTACATAGCCTTCACATGATCTGACTAAGATTTTGTCTGGACTTTAAAAGAGACTGTGACCTCTGAGTTTGTTTCGGCCTTTCTTCTCAGAGTAGTCAGATAGGAAATGCCGACCTAATCTAGTTTCTAAAATACGATTGACGTGTAAAAGTGCTTGTTCAAACCTACTTACAGAAATAAAATCATTTATCATTTATAATAAATTGAGCACTTACCGATCAACAGCTGGGACAGCAAAGGTTCCACTTGGAGTCATCATGGCGCCAGGAGCTTTAGGACCTTCGACAGGGACCATAAAACTTCGAGGGATGCCTGTGCTCCGCCTTATCTCTATTGGGTCACCCTAAAATAAATAGAATTTTCATAATCTTGTCCAGATAAATAATAACTTCATACAGACGAGAATGGGCGCATTTGTCTGGGCTCCGTCGCCAGTGCTGTGTATTCTATCTATTCTGTGGTGCCGTATCAAGTTGCGGTATGTCATTTGATAGGCCATAATAATAGCTTTATTTCATTGTACAACACCAACTGTCAGACATGTGCAGGGAAAGAACTATCATTGATATTGTTTTACTTTACATGGATGTTGTTTTCATTCAAGTTGGAGATTTTGATATATAATGCTTGTAAGCTAACGACTTAGTCGTTGTTCCCTCGCGTCACACCGTCATCGTGTAGCACGTAGGTACCGGTGTTCACCCCCAAAAGTGAAAAAAAAAAAGGAAAAGGAGCTAAGGCTCTGTGCACATTGTCTAAACTAATATTATAAAGAGAAAAGATTTGATTTTTCGTATGTTTGTGTTTTACGCTTTCACGCTATAACGCCTGAACGGATTTGGCACATGGGTAAACCATGACCTGGATTAGGATATAGGATCATTTTTATCCCAATATTCCCACGGGATCGAGACTTATGGGAATTAAACTGCGGGGCGCATCTAGTATATGATAAACTAAACGGGAGTGAGCTCGTCCCGAACCTCATCGTGTGGCGCATGTGTACGAGGACTAAGCCGTTAAAAGACTACTTAAAAGCAGAAACTGCTCAAGTTTCGATTTTCCCTATGGTTATTTTGCCTAAATTCCTGAATGCTAGCAGTCTGTTAATCCAACTCTAAACCCCATTAAAACCTCCAGTACAAAGGGGTAAACAAATCAGTCCCCACATGTTATATAATACATACCGCAATAACTGATGGGCAGTCTTTAATCCAGTGTCCACGTTTTTGACACTTGTAACAGATATAATTAGTAGGAACAAGACCTCTCTGATTTTGCCCTCTAATTTTCTGGTAACTAGAATTTAAAAAAACATGTGTTCAAGATTTATGTATGATAATTAAATTATTAATTAATAAATAATTTGATCTGTTAATTTTAGAAGTGATATGGCTTTAAAAAAGGATACCTAAAGCACCCATTGTCTCTTATATCTCTCCAGCAAGCATAGTTGAATGTATACTCTGTTCCAAATCAATTTGATAAAAATGTCAACAAATGGGTCAGAAAAGGTACCTGTGGATAGCAAATTGTAGTGCCACTTACAAATTGAGGGATTTGATTTAATTATTAATACAAACATAAAAATTTGGATTTAGGATTTATCCCAAGAATTATGGATCAATCAAAACTAATAACTCTCTTTAGTGAGTGATTGTGTAAGAAACACAGACAACCTGAACAGATTGTTTACACTTTCATCAAAAACTTAAACATGCTAATTGTAAGTTGCTGTGAGAAGTGATGCATATAGTTGGCCGCCTCTTCTGTGAAGATGCTTGAAAAACAAATGACAGTGTGTCAGCAGCTAAAGTAGTTTTTTCATATATTTAGTAATGGCCTACACTATATGCTTTGTTGTGCGGCCAAAGGTGGAGCAAATATTTAATTTTGCTTGGAGAAAACAATATATTTCATGTAAAATTAATGTTGCAGGAAAAATCCTGTTTCTTCTTACTTGCTAGGATCGTAGTCAAAAGTAGATTGTGAAATCATAGCATTTATTTTATCCTGTTCGCTACCTTCCATGCGAGACAGATCAGCCAATCCTTTGTTAGGAGCGACATCTTTGTGTAATGACTGATTACCATTAGATCCTTCCCACTGTTTTTTTGGTTGTTGAGAGAGTGGCACTCTAGCAACAAGAAGTGATGTATTCTTTGGTATTAGAGTGTTGTCATCCACATAAACTGAAAAGGTAAAAACATAGTATAAGTCAAAAGTTACATCTATAGCAATATAGTTATAATAAACCATTACAGGATTCTCCAGGTCAGCAGTTCTTTTGTCAGTCTATTCTTGGCCACACTGATTAACAAAACAAGGTATGCTTGGTACATGTCATTGTGCATACAAAATTGCACTTCCGAAATAGTACATGCAATTGCAGACCCACAAGAACTATGGTACCCTCTGACCTCTTGCTGTGATTGAAGCTTATTATGTTAACCAATCAATAGAAGATTGCAGCTGGGCACGCAGTGGCAGCTTACCAGTCAGGCATTTCTGAATACTTCAAGCAGCTTGTGTATGATTGCACTAATGCCGAGATCTTTATACTTTACTTAGCTTATGCTTTTACATGTGGCTGTTACTATATTTCACTTGTAGTTTGACAGTGACAGAAATAACGCTTAGGCAAAGTACAGTCGAAGTAACGTTTATAGATCTCGGCCTTAGCCCTTGTAGGAACGGGCGATTTTATAACACGCCGGTGCGCGATAACCAATGACCGCGATAAAAAATCGACCGTGCGTACAGGGGTTTAGTCTACACTCCAAGAACCTCTGACCCACGATTAGGTCAGAGGTTTATCTTAAATTACTTCTCTGTTACAAAGTTATTTTGAAATAACAAATACTTAAAAAAAATATTTAACAAGTCTTTAGCGGTTCATCGAATACAAACCTTCTTTTGTTTGAGCATTAGTTATTTGAAGATCAAAATCTGACGTCTTTCCAATTCGTTTCTGCTGTGATATGGCAGATTTCAAATCCCCTACTGATATATGTAATCCATCAAAAGTAACTGTGTCGTAATCCAACGCACTTTTGAATTTATAATGTACAGACATTTCAGTTTTTCAATTACTATTAGAAACATGACAAATCATGAAATCACGTTAACCAAAGAAAGATTTCACTTTGCTAAAGTTCACTTTTGCAAATGTTTATGCACGAATAGAACTTCAAATCAAAATATAATACGAGCACTTAATTAACTAAAACCTCTACACTTAATTATTTGTCCCTTATTAATAAAATATTTTTATTTCATAAACGAGGGGGGACAAAGCGATCAAATATCGTTCCATACCGACAAATACCGAATCGGAGTGGCCGCCATTTTAAATTATTGTCAAGCGAGATGCAAGGTGCAAGCAAGGCTAATTCCACAGAGTACATTCTATTCTAATCTAGTAGACTAATTGCATGAGCTGTTCAACCAATGTGTTCACCTGGTAAAATTATATGCTCTGTGTCAAGTTTAAGCTTATTCCACACCAGTCTACACAATAGAATTTGATTGACAATTTGAATGGGCATAAAAATTGCCACATGCTCTTGGTACCACTTAATTTGTCTTCTCTGACTCTGTGAAGAAAATATATATTTTTTACCAATAATATTTAAAACTCAATATTTATTTTTCTACTGTTTTTATTTTTACGGTATTACTATGGACGGTAGAGGTAAGGAGAACTATCTCATATGGATGGGGTGAAAGTTGAAAAAGTGTCCAGCACAATAAATAATAGTTCAAAAACCCTCCAAAATGGCGCTAGCGTAGGCAAATATGAATGTAGCAGTTTGTTCTTGTTTCGGACTGAAGTATGCCGAGTTAAAAAAAGTATGCAGAGTTAGAAAATTGAATCTTTTTTGTGACCAGAGTAGTTATTGACAGTCTAGTATTACCATACCTCAACAATGTACGTAGTCCAACATTATTTGGTAAACATAACCTGAAATTATTGCTATAAAATTTACCCGGTGGCTATTGTAGCGGTGGCGCTACAATAGCCACCGGGTAAATTGAAAAGTGAAACTGAAAGGTGGCTTTATGTTGTACATTTTAACGGACACCTTTTTATACACAGATAGGTTCTCGTTACCTCTACCTACTCTCCTTGTATTTACACAAAAAAACATAAATAAAACATTGTTTCAAACGTACCAACTTGCAACCATGAGTGCAAACAAACAAGAAAGAGAAATTGAAAATAAAAATTCTAAAGGTTGGATTTGTACGGACTCATAAATTATTTATTTGTAATAGATATTAATATTAGAGCTATTTGAGTGGGCAGTTTTTTATATAAATGTTTCTCAAATAACGTAAGATTTTTTTTGGATATTTGGATCGTTTTGTCATCCGAATGACATTGACAGGGCAACGTTATTGGTAAGCATTTGTGAAATTGACACAGAAATTTTATTGACAAAATAGGAACGTGGCGCTAGTTCCGATTTTGGCCACACGCCAAAATAACCTTGTAGTGTTGCGTATACAAAATAATAAATGACCAATGAAGCGGTGAAAGAATTTACGCACGATGTTTCGATGGCGTTACTTTAACTTCAAATAGAAAATAAAATAATAGTATAATAAAAGTACTCTGTGACTTCAATATATTTTTGTTATTGTAAAAATATCTACTAGAATAACCTAGTATATATTTTTAGCTTATAATATTTTGCTGTACTTTTTTGCCGTACCAAGAAAATAACATATTCGAATGGCAAGACGTAACGACTTCTCTATCATGGCAGCATTTAACCGGAAATAATCATAAAATATATTAGTTAAATAGAGTATTTTAAATTTAATGCTACTTTTAATATATTACAATAGAAAAAAATATTTTAATTTTTGGATTTTAAATTCACAGTTTCTAAGTTGTTGAGCTTCATTTAATGTAAAGTAACAAGTGATTGTTTCTCTACATATTTGGCAAATTGCCATGAACTTCCGGTTTCAGATAAAGACACACGCGGATCTATCGAGAAAAAAACGCGAATAATCATAAAAATAACTTGAAAAGAAAGACTTATTTAGGAAATTTACACTGTCTGTTTTTAATATGTCCAATAACGGTGCTCCGGACTCTTGGGAAAGTCAAGCTGATGTCATAAGTGAACAAGGTGCAAAAGATTCAGACGATGTGTCTGCAAAATTTTCCACGTTGAATGTTAATGCCACGGAGTTCGTGCCTTCTTTTTGTAAGCCTTCACAGGCTTCCGACGATTCCGAATCCCCCACTACTCCACAAAAATCTGAAAGTGGATCAACAAAATCTGTGGGGAGTCCTGTCTTGAACGGTAAGTCAGATGTCTTGTCATAACTATCTGCATTGAAGCTTTTCGTGTTCGAATTTGTCAGAATTTATTGTTATTACAAAGCAATCACCTTCACTGTACCAGTACACAAACTAAAAATCAAACGGTTACTAAAGCGGAACATACGTTTTACGTTCGATGACTTTATTTTTTTTCTGAATCCAGTTCTAACGGGTTATTTCTCGACACGCGGCGCGCGACTTTATATCTCTATACCGTTTATTCGCTATTTCATAACTTTCTCTTGGTTAAATATCGATATCAGAGAATAGATTCTGCAATAATAAGGAGGATAATGGTTAAAGGTGTGTATATTTTCTTGTCTTATTAAACTAAGTAGGTATATCAGATTATTTCTCTTGTCATTATATTTGATTTACTTTGGAATGGATCAGTTTCCCATAGTCGTAAATATTTAATATATAGTTTCGTGAAGCGTAAAACCAAGTTATTTATTATTATTCAGTAGGAAGTATTACATTGTTTTTCCATATGGATTTTCCAGATTATCTGATCATTATGTTTCATCGTGGTTTCATATTCTAACCTACTTGAGGTTTCATACATTTATATTACCTTTCTTAATATCCTGATAAGGTGCACAATGAATATTTTTTTATACTTGTATTGTTGAACTTTTTGAATATTTAGAGTTGTAGTGAACAAAATCGGTAAATTATTGTGTGGAATGTAGACAGAAAAACAAAATTTAAAAAAAAACCACTACCAATCTATTGTTACTCTATAAGTAACCAAAATATAATATAGAGGTCCATGTTTAAATGACACCTGTTTATGTCACAGTTCACTAAAATGTGCTTTAATTATATATTTTAAATAGGTCATGCCAACCGCGTATATACAATGTACATTCATTAAAATAAAAGATAACTGGTGATAGAAGACAAATATCTCCTTCCTTTTCTATTTTATAATGTTTATCATTCTATGTGGTTCATAATTTCATTCTACTTCATATTGACAAGCTATAATGACTGAGTCTCTAAAATACTTAGGGGTCCTGATAGATCAACATCATCTAGACCCCATATAGATTTAGTTAACAAATCAGAAAACTGATTCACGTAATTAAACTGTTTGGTAACTCGGGCAACAAAAATATTTTAAAACTGGTATATGTGGCATTATGTGAGTCAGTTCTCTGCTACTGCATTACAGTGGGTGGAGTTGGAATAATGTCAACTATACAATTAGAAGGAGCCCAAAGATCAGTGCTAAAGGTTATTTATAGAAAAAAAAAAATATATCCTACTGATTGCCTGTGTAACAAAGCATTAGTATTTAATGTCCAACCGTTATACATCCCTAAATTAGTACTAAAACACAATATTACAATCCAATCCACAAAATATAATAAAAACTGAAACAATAAATCTCAAAATGTCCACTTACTGTAGTAAGTTACTTACTGTGTTAAGTATTTCCATAATTTGTGTCGTATGAGTACAGCTACAGCCTGTATTACCCAAGTGTCGTAGTTCTCTCTAGTTAGAGGGTCAACTTTAGTGCTCGACATTTCGGAAAGGTTAAAACTTATTATTACGTACACGCTCTGCTACCATGTTAAATATTAAATGAAAACATGGAATATACATTGAAGAACACTGTATTTTTATTATATAATAATGTGACAATTTTATATCAACAGTATCCTAGCACAAGGACTATGAGACAGGGTCACCCTAGTGTGTGGAGTCCACATTTTAAAATATTAAAATTAAGTTCCTTTTGTAACAACAATTTTAGGAGTAGTTTATTTGTATTATTTAGGAAATGTAGGAATACTTTATGTGGTTAATAAACGATTTATTATTATTATTAGTGAATAGTTCATTCTGTAGTGAAAAATATTTGCTAATCAGCATGGTACCGTAATTCAAAGGCATACTGTGCTGTCAACATCTACTTGCTGTGATTAACTTAAAACAATGTTTATGTTCTTTCTCCAGAAGTAGCTTACCTACCCGAAATGTTATAATTTTTAAATGTTTTGTGTTTCTTTGTTTTGTTATTATGATTACTTTGCATGGTATTGTATAGAATCAAGTTCTTCTAACTTAACAGGCAGCTGTCCTGCTGGGAAGTTTGTTGCGCCCCTTTTGGTGGGCCGGCGTTTTGGAGGAATGTCTTAAATGATGTTAAAAAAGTGCTGATTCTCAGCCTAATTGAATAACTGCCTTTTGATTTTGATTTGGTAGCAGGTACATGTAATAAATTAGAACCCACAAAATGAAAATATAATTTTAGTTTCGTAAGTCATTAGCAATTTGTTAATAGACAAAAGCAAACAAAACCAATGCCAGCAACCTGAAACTAAAAGTATTTTGCACTTTAAAATGGCTTTTTTTTTAAGTTGATCGTTTTTGTTGTTAAAACTTTTTATTTGTTGTAGAGTGATTATTTGGATAATCTATGACGGCTATCATGGAAGTATTCAATTATAAACTATTTATGAGTTTACTATGACAATAGGTTGCGGCGATGGCGGTGGAGAAAGTGGAGACGGTGGGGCTGCGTCGGCCTCGCCCCGGGTGGAGGAGCCGCCTCCCGTGCCGCCTGCCGCTGGCAGCCCCGCCGTAGCTTCGCCGGCGACCGGCACTCCCTCCGCTGGCACGCCCGCCGCCGACACGCCGGTCGATGGCACGTCTGCTGTTGGCACGCCCGACGGCGCCTCTTCGCCCTCAGCTCCCGCGGCCGCACTACTTGTACCATCTGATGTCTCCCCCACTGCCGATAGCTGGGAAGTTGAAGCAGATGATGCCCTACTTACCCCTGAAGATAACAACGAACCTGAGGATGAAGAAACTGAGCAACAGGTGAGTTAATAGCAGTTATCGAAACTACTAAAACAGCTCTTATGCATCGAGAAGGACGGACTTGAGTTTGTCCATCAGTAGTACACATACCACACACATTAGTACGACATTGAATAATTCAAACATTTTTACAGTTTAAATATTACAACCCTAATGTTGCTTTATAGAAAGCCTCCATACTGTTTGAAATGTTTTAGGTTGTTAGCATTATTCATCATTTTGAATGAATCATCAATATTTAAGTTGACTTGCTAGCTAGTCATGTACCTATCCATTTAGTATTATTAGCTTCTTTGGTATTGTTAGCTTGTAAATGTTTTAAAGTAAACATTGTTTAAATGGTTCCTCCATAAACTGATTTAGTGTTGTTACATCACTATAAAGTCTGCATTGCATTTTTTGTAAAGGTGATAATTAGATTTACATACATTATTTATTTTTAATATAATGACAATAAAGGTAAACAGTGGATGTGTTATCGCGACTTGATTTAATAAGTTTGATATTCAACTAATTCAACCTCTATATTTTGGGATAACTTCCTATTGGGGTTCAATTATTTGAATGTAATTTTATTGTTGTTCAGGAGGATGGCGAGGCAACAAAGAAAATCCCCAAGAAGAAGCCGCCACGGGTGGAGGAAACTTGTAGCAAAAAAGAACATGTTAATGTTGTATTCATAGGACATGTAGGTAAGTGAAGTAATGTTCTACTGCATAAAAACCTTCATCATTTTGATAAAGTTCATGCAAATAGTATCATATTTTATTAACAGATGCTGGAAAGTCTACAATTGGTGGTCAAATTATGTCACTAACGGGAATGGTGGACAAACGAACACTGGAAAAGTATGAAAGAGAGGCGCGAGAGAAATCTAGGGAGTCCTGGTACTTATCATGGGCACTTGATACTAATCAAGAAGGTATGTAACATAGTTATAAATACATAATATCAATTCGTTAATAATATTAATATTAATTATTCATTTCTAATTCAGAACGTGATAAGGGTAAGACTGTTGAAGTGGGTAGAGCATACTTTGAGACTGACAAGAAGCATTTTACAATCCTTGACGCTCCTGGCCATAAGAGTTTCGTGCCGAACATGATCGGAGGCGCAGCTCAGGCTGATCTCGCTGTCTTGGTATGTTTAAAATATGTTTCTTAAATATTTATTAATTCTTCACAATACTTATGTTCAACCAGGCCTAATAGTTTCGTTCCACTAGGAGTAACCTAGGCAAACTTGTTGAGTGATCTAAATTCTTAAAATATGTTCACTCAGGTAATATCTGCGCGTAAGGGAGAATTTGAAACAGGCTTCGACAGAGGCGGCCAAACTCGAGAGCATGCGATGTTGGCTAAAACTGCAGGGGTTAAACATCTAGTTGCACTTGTTAACAAAATGGATGACCCAACAGTTAACTGGGACGAAAAAAGGTACTTTATGATTATTCTAAATCTTTTGTTCTTTAACTCATTAAACTTCGCTTTCCACCAGCAAAATCAATGCCAAGAGCAGTCCCATTTAATAATTTAAAATAAATAGAGTCAATTTGTCAGACTGCAATATGTATCATAGGAATAATGCTTAAGTAACAACTTAAAAACCCTTCCCCGAGATTATGCTTAAAACATGTTAAAAGATTGGGCTCTGTAGTGTCGTAATTGTGTAGACTGCTAATTTAGCGGTCTACAGTCGTGGAACACAATGACTTCTGCTAACCCTGCAGCCCGCAACTACACTACGAAAATAAGTTATCCACGTTAGTATGGATAATATTATAAATTCGAAGGTGACTCTTCATAAGTTACCTTTTCACGCCTGAACGGATTTCGATAATATAAATCCTTGCCAAAGGAGATAGATGGACTTTTTGTCGCAGTAGCTCGTTCCCGTGGTATAATTTTCGACATCCACGCGGGTGAAGACGCAGGCAGAAGTTAGTTTTTTTATATAAAACAATAAAGCTAGTTTTTTATAAAACGATATGTTGTACGACCGAAGATTCTGTTCCGGTTTCGGCCAAAAAGTGGCCGAATTTCGGCCCGACCGAAACTGTCGTTCGTGAACTGACGGTTTTGATAGAATACGAACGACTGACATAGAAAGTTACCGTAGACTTAGTAATGAGGTTCCGTTTTCACCCTATTATATACAAACACCACAACACCACACTATATACAAAAACCAAAAAAAAAAAAATTTTTCACTTAAAAGAATAGAAGAAGTCGTTTCTGTTTCTAGGAGACATGTTGCTTTGAGTATCAGCGAGTACCTAGGAATTTATTCGTTTTCTGGAAGATTGATACAAGCTCTAAGGGTAACAGCAGATGCATCTTAGCGACTCTACATTCGGTCAATAATAGCAAAATCTCACGTTTTTCAGCCATTACTTCTACGCTGGTTGCGTTTCGTCGCTAGGTGTATCCAGCTTCCGAAAAGCGATTAAATCGCTGATTGCTAAAGCTAAAATTATGTGGTGTTTAGAGTTGAATCGAGCAACTGAAAAATTACTAAATCGCATAACGCAAATGCTAACAGTAGCATATCTGCTAAGGCCCTTATTTAAGATATGTCTAATTTTTCAATCGTCATTTCGACAGTTTTGACACAAAATCTGACAAAATTAAATCTGATGATTTCAAAATCAGTCCTTAATCAAATTTATTTGCAACAAATGTACGAACAGCGACGGGTCTCAGAAAATAATGTCAATTTAACCAACTTTTTCTTAACTTTATATGTTTCGGTTTCGGTCGAAACTGGAAGAGGAGCCGAAGGTTTGGTTACGGTTTCGGCTGAAAATCGTATTTCAGTCGGACACTAGTTGTGAGTAGTCATATAGTCGTAAAACCTTTCTAAAGTTTCTTATGTTTCAAATTCCAGATACAATGAATGTCGAGACAAGATCATGCCTTACCTCAAAAAGTTGGGCTTCAACCCAGCAAAGGATTTGTCGTTCCTTCCTGTTTCTGGTCAAACAGGACAAGGGTTACTTCAAAAAGTAAGCACAAAATAACTTGAAATCAATCAGCTCCTATAGTGACTAGAAATGATTTGGATTGACCTGTTTTTCTTTCAGTTATAAACTAATATCAGATGTATTTTCAATCAGGTAACTGAAGAAATCTGTCCGTGGTATAGAGGACCGTCTTTCATACAACTGATTGACGAACTTCCTTCCCTGAACCGCAAGATGGACGGACCCTTCATTATGCCGGTCGTCGACAAATACAAAGACATGGGCACTGTTCTCATGGGGAAGGTGGAAGCAGGAGTTACTCGTAAGGGTGCTGCTCTATTCCTTATGCCTAATAGGGTAAGAAACTTCCTTAAAATTACACTCTGTTTAGTATTTTTCCATTACCAACTTTTACGCCTTTGATTTTTTTTAGATTATATTTTTCTTTTGTTGTTATATTAATAATATCTTGATATTTTTCCTAAAAATTAATACACTACAAATTGAGTCAAACTACAGCAATGTATTAAATGAATTATAAATACAATAAATAATAGATTTTTGTTATTTTAAGATTCAAGAACGATCTAAACATCTACATGTATGTTCTGAATGCAGGTACAAGTTACTGTAGACCAGTTATGGTCTGACGACATCGAAGTTACGTCGATTGGTCCTGGTGAAAATGTGAAAGTCAAGCTCAAAGGAATTGAGGAAGAAGATGTATCTCCTGGCTTCGTTCTTTGTGACACTGCTGAACCTATCACCACTGGAAAGGTACGCTTTAATTTAAGGAGCAGTTAGACTGATAGATACCACTATTTATTTGAATGCTAAAGTCCTGTATTTTTGTTGTTAATACGGCAGTGCCAGTAGTTTCGTTTTATAGTAATTATACTCATAAAAATAAAAGATTGTACATATACAAATTAAGAAAAAATCGGTTTTGCGTCAATACAAAATGGCATGCATACATAATATTTCCTGGACTTTATGCAGATTGCAGCTATTAAAACACAAACTTCTGTTTGAAACAGACCATAGTTTTATGGAGATGTGGTGCACCTTTTGAAATTACCAGTACAACACATACTTGCTAATTATACTTGTAGTATTCAGCTTTTGTTGCCAAATGCTGGTCCATAGACCTGTCATATCCTTTTAAATGATAAATGATTTTAGTTCTGTAAGTAGGTTTAATAGCTAGATGAGTTTGGCGTTTCCTATCAGACTACTCTGAGAAGAAAAGACGAAACAAACTCAGAGGTCAGTCTCTTTTAAAGTCCAGACATAATCTTGGTCAGATCATGTGAAGACCCTGTAGATTGGTGTCTGTAATGGCCTTTTGAAGAAAAACCACACAGATAGAGTGGACCTGTCCAGTCAGTGCATGCATGTGTCAGTAATCGTGCAGCACAACTCAGAGCATTAAGGAGATCAATGATTCGACGAACAATACCAAAGAAAGGACATTTGGGTAGGCCAAATAAATAGCTCAAGCTGCCAGATCATAATTAAAACTAACTGAAAAAAAAAACAAAAAAGCAATGACCCACATACTCCTCACATTCACAATAATTAAAATAATATAATACTTTACAAGTAAATACCCATGTCATTGTATATATAAAATTCATCAATGTCAATGTGTATATAAAAGTTCGGATATAATATTGGAGGACCATGTAGATCGACATCTGAAATAGTCTTCTGAGGAAAGAACTACACAGATTAAGCGGACCTGTCCAGTCAGTGCACGCATTTGTCAGTAACCGTGCAGCTCAACTCAGAATGTAATGATTTGACGAACAATACCAAAGAAAGGACATTTGGGTAGGCCGCCTACTTAAACTGCCAGACCATGATTAAAACTAAAACAATCACCCACATAGTCTTCACATTCTCAATAATTAAAATAATAATATTATACTTCACAAACTAAGCATTCATGTCATTGTGTACTTACTTAAAAATTATCAAATGTCAAAGAGTATGCAAAAAAAAAACAAACCAAAATCAGTATGCTAAAACAAAAGCAGCAATTCAATCCCAAGTCTTATTGTACTCAATATAATATTTTGCAGTATAAAAAGCTTTCTGGCATAACATATGTTTAATGAATGATTTGAATTTATTAAGGCTTAGATCTTGAATGTGGCTTGGAAGTTTAAACATATTATACAGATACAATAAATTTTTGTTTGTTCCTGGTATTGATGTTATGAAAATCACTGTATTATTTAAACAGTTTTATATTTTTATGAGCTTAAATATTTTCTAAAATATACTGAGAACTCTGAGAAGGCACAGTCATTACATTAATCTCCTTAAATTTCTCTGAGAGTGTGTTTAAATGTTGAATTCAGGTTTATTGTTGTTATTGTATGTTATGTATATGTTTGTTATATTCACTTAGCACTGTACTTACAAAGATAAATATGTCAATTTACAGGTGTTCGACGCTCAAGTCGTGATCCTCGAACACAAATCAATCATTTGTGCAGGATACTCAGCAGTGATGCATATACATTGCGCAGCAGAAGAAATCACAGTGAAGGTAAATTACTCCATATCATTATTAAACATAGAGTTTTGAAAGGATTATTCCATGCTGCCTCACCAATCTGTCCCACCAGTGGTACATCAAAATTTAGTTGTTCACCAAGTCCTGCTAGTTGATTTTGGTGGGGCGAATTACACTTGCACCAACTCTGAGTTCACTTTTTCCCACTAGTGCTTGTGGCCCTGTTGGATTAAATAAAATGTGCCGAAATAAAAACAGTTTTACTTAACCCTAGATAGATAACCATATTTCACTGTACATTAAAGATAACCATACGTCGATTCGACGTGCGCATGTTTGAGTGGGCATATTTTGGATTATGTATATACTAGGTATATGAATGTGGTAATATGTCTTAATGTATGTAATTATGTTGCGAGTAAATGAAAAACATTATGGTTAATTTATATTTTTATTAGAAAAATAAAATAAAAAACAAAACACGGTACTTCTTACTCTACAAAACTTAAACATTTAGGAATCTCTCAGTCAGTCTTATAATTGAAAATGTAAACTTTTTAAAATCAACTTTTTGTAATATCTATAGTATAAAAAACCTAAGTAAATAAAACTTTTTATTCATTTTCGCCTCAAAGGGATTATTGCAGCTGTCGCACATAGACTTTGTCATCCTTCTAATTTTTGATGGACAAAAGGCACAATATTTTCTTTTTTTTGGCTCAGGTATACCTTCGCGTTGTGAGGGAGGTTCGGTTTGTCTTTTTGGCAATATATCACATTTATTTTCTTTTATGTTCGTTGGCAAAGTAAGCATTTGCTGCCTTGTTTCCATACAAGGGGTCATCAAGCTATTGCTGAGTTTTTTCATGAAATTCCTACGTCCGTTTGCACGAATTTGTGACGTCATTATGTTTTTTTTTATCGTAGCCTATAATAAATAAAAACATGTACATTTAATCTCAAAAAAATCACAAAAACACATTTCCCCAAAAGTCAAAATAATTACACTAAAGATAACCATACGTCACATCGACGTACGGTAGGTAAATATTGACGAAAGTATTGCACTTACCGGAGCGATACGGGTGTGTCCTGCAAGCTTCGAGGGCTGACTGAGCTGGCGGGAACGGCAAGTTTAGTGACGCGAAAAACAAACTAGTTAAATAGATTTTTCAAAATCGATTACGTCGATTCGACGTAGGTTATCTATCTAGGGTTAAAAACAAACCTAATAAAAACTATTTGTAAGAGATTAGGATGACAGAAGTGTGAGTTACAGTCTGGCTCAGTAAAACTGTTTTTATTTTTGCCATTTATATTTTATTAAATCTAACAGTGGCAGAGCCATAGTGAGGAAGTTGACTCAAAATTCATGCAAGTGTTATTTGCCCCCCTTAAATAAATCAATGGGACACAGTGGACTACAAAATGATGAACATTCCGCTTTGTCCCACTTTTGGGACAGATTGGTGGGGTAAAGTGCAATTATCTGATAATTTGACTGACCGGTTGGCGTAGTTGGTAGCGACCCTGCCTTCTGAGCCGCTGGTCCCAGGTTCGATCCCCGGACAAGTCAAACATTTGTGTGCATGAACATGTCTGTTTGACCTGTGTCTGGGTGTGTATAATGTATATAAGTACAGACATGGTGAGCGGTATACTTTACTAGCCCGCTTTGCTACAACATATTAAGAACTCCCAAGTTCGAGATCTATAATCGTTACGTTGGCTAAGCGTTATTCCTGTCGGCGTCGCAAAACTGTCAAACTACAAGTGCATGATTTCTATCTTGCACTTGTAGTTTGACAGTTGCTTCTCCGTTTCTATGGAGAGGCAAGATAAAAATGCCTGAGCCAGAGCACGTGCTAAGTGACGTTTATAGAAATCTGCCTAACAGTCAGTAGTAGTACAGCAGCTGACAAGTTAATAAAGATATACTTTAGTTTTAGGGTTCCATACCCAAATGGTGCCAACAGCTAGCGCCCTATTACTAAGCTTCCGCTGTCCGTCCGTCCGTCTGGCTGTATCTCATGAACTGTAATAGGTACACAGTTGAAATTTTCACAGTGTATTTCTATGGCCGCTATAACAACAAATAAAAGCGGGTTACATTATACAAGAAACGTGTAACAAAAAAAAAAATATTTAGTGCTTATTATTGTACGGTGGTACGGAACCCTTCGTGTATGAGTCCGACTCGCACTTGGCCAGTTTTCGTTAACACACCCAGTATAAAACAATGATTTTGAAAAAAAAGCGCGGGAATCATCGAAATTGGCGGACGTGATTTTTCTTTCGTTTTCTTTTAAAAATTAAAAAAAACACTTAAATTGGAGATAAGTTGTGTAAATATATGTAGATATTCATTAGATTAGTTAATTTCATTGTCTGTATATATCGTTCTTCATATTTAGGGTAAGTTTTTTGTATTTTATTTTTTTCTGTCCGGAATGGACAAAGAACCGCCTGATCCGGGGGGCACAGTCCCCTCGGTCGGGCAAAATATAACAATTTATGAATCCAGTATGGATACAGATACGTCCTTAACTAGGTCGGAACGGAAAAGGACTAGAGCTCCACGTAAAGTGTGCAAAAATTGCAACAAAAGAAGGCGAAATAGTCACTCGCACAATACAACAGAATTAAATAAAGGAACACATTGTCATTGCGACAATGACTCAGTCACAATTAGTTCAAAAATAGCATCAAACGTACCGGTACATCCTACTTTAGTTCAAGAAACCACCCCACGTTCTGTGGATGGTCCCCAGACTGAAAACAAAGACATTAAATTGACTGAAAACCTCAAAAAGTCTGATCTTTCCCAGAAGGCGCCACAGGTTGCTAGGACTTTGTATGAAGCCACAGACCTATCGCCATACGTTGTACACATCCAAAAAATTGTTGACACACAAAACTCTGCTCAAACATTACACCCAATAACTTTAGGGCATTTTCTTAAAAAGCGAAGGTTCAACAATATAATTAACGGATCATTAAAACGCATTGGTCGTAATAGAATTACTTTAAGCTTCTCCCGTTACATAGATGCCAACTCTTTCTTAAATGACCCAAGTTTGGCCAAAGAAAAATTGAAGGCATTTGTTCCATCAATAAATGTGTGTCGCATTGGAATTGTTAAAGGCGTACCTACCGAATGGTCTCCGGAGGAAATAATCGAAAACATATCTGTCCCCGCTGGATGCGGGAAAGTCATCAAAGCAAGGCGTCTCAATTATAAAGTGCACGAACCGACCCCTGTGTGGAAACCATCGCAAACAGTCGTGCTCACCTTTGACGGACAAATTTTACCAAAACGTGTGTTTTGTTGTTACAATTCCATGCCAGTAGAATTGTATACATTCCCAACAATTCAATGTTTTCATTGTTGTCGTTTTGGCCATACAAAGGTACAATGCAGGTCGAACCCTCAGTGCTTCAAGTGTGGGGAGAAGCATTCTGCTGACACTTGCAGTATTGAAGATGAAAGTAGTAGTAAATGCTGTCATTGCAATGGCATTCATTACGCCATCAATAAAAAATGCCCAGAATTTGAGAGACAAAAAGCAATTAAGCATTATATGGCCCATAGCTGCGTGTCTTATGCTGAAGCGCTACAACTACATCCACCAATCTCAAAATTGTATGCAGATGTGGTAACATCTGCCCCATCACATACCACTAAAAATTCTGTCTCTTTACAACCTTCGCCCCAACCACGTAACACACCAATTGTTTCCTCACAAAGAAAAACCATATTTCTTAAACCTCGGGATCCCCCAAAAACAGCTAAGGGGTATGACCGGGTAGCTCATCAAGGATTAATCAGTAACGAAGTTTCTGTGTCAGGGAATGGTGTTGCATTCCAAAATAAAACAACAGATAATAATGAGAGCCAAATTTTAAATTTAATAATCATGCTAATTAATACTTTATCTAAAAATAATAATATTGAACCGTCCAACGTTGCCACTGTAATTGATACTTTGTCTAACTTATTTAACCTTAATCATAATGGATCCAAATCTTCCCAAGATTGTCCAGTGGAACAGTCGCAGCATTGTGAATAAAAAATCTGATCTGTCCTACATACTGAACAAATATGAACCCTTCGCAGTCGCTCTCTGTGAGACATGGCTTAAACCAGGGTTCTCCTTTAGAATGCCTGGCTATGCGTGTCTAAGAACAGACAGAAGCGATGGGTATGGCGGTGTCGCCATACTTATTAAAAATAACTTGTCTTTTCGATCTTTTCCTCTTCCAAGTCTCAGTGACGAAATATCTGCTGTTGCTGCTATTGTAAATAAAATCTGTTTAGTATGTATATATTATTCTCGTCCCACTGTAAATATTCTTTCTGAAATAAATAATCTTCTTTCAGTTTTACCTAAACCATTTTTGGTAATGGGCGACTTTAATGCACAACATCAGTCCTGGGGTAGTTCTAGTTCCAATTGCTATGGGGAAAAGTTATTAGAAATTCTAGACTTTAATAATTTGTGTATTTTAAACACATGTCTCCCAACACGCCAAACGAATCCAGATGAGGGAATAAGCGCCCCTGACCTCTCAATCTGCACACCTGAGTTAGCATCAACATTATCCTGGTCTCCTTTATTGTCTTCTTATGGTAGTGATCATTACCCTTTAATAATATCTTTTCCACATAAAAAACCAGCTGCTTGCAATCTAACACCACGATTAAAGTATAGACTTCAAAATGCAGATTGGGATACATACAAAAATGATGTAGAAGAAAGAATTCTTGGTTTAAATAATTCCTTACAACTACATGATCCTCAGTTATTATCTAATCAAATAACAAGAATTTTAATAGAGGTGGCAGATAATACTTTCCCTATTAAGAATGGTGTTACAGGCAAAATTCCTTCACCACCTTGGTGGGATGCTGAGTGCACTCAGGCCATTAAAAAAAGAAAAGAAGCAGAAAAAAATTATGGTCATAATATGACTCATCACCTTTTTGAAATATACCAAGAAGCTTCTCGTACTACTCGTAAGCTCCTTAGGAAAAAGAAATTTGAAGGTTGGCAAAGATTTTGTGCATCTATCTCGCCAGAAGTTAACGCATCTCTAGTATGGCAAAACATTAGGCGATTCAGGTCAGCATTTAGTGACACAGGGGCCTCAAAACTGCCATTACAATTAGCCAACGAGTTTATGGATCATTTAGCTCCTCCTTCAGTCCCAGAACAGAGATCTTTAATGCACTATCCCTATTTTCCTATTCCTAATTCTGAGTTGAATTCCCTGTTCACACTAAATGAGTTGAAGGGAGTCCTTTCACATGTTAAGGATTCAGCTCCTGGTGAAGATGGTATACCATATTCATTTATAACTAATTTGTCCGACTCTGTTCTTTCAATATATTTAAATCTCATCAATACAGCTTTGATTTCTGGCAACATTCCATCAAGTTGGAAGTCTCAAACAATTATTCCCATTCTGAAACCAAACAAACCTTCCTCTAATGTTACATCTTATCGACCAATTGCACTTTCTACAGTTCTTGCTAAAATTGTTGAACATCTCATTAAGAATCGCTTGGAGTGGTTTTTGGAAAGCAAAAACTTGTTAGCTACATCACAGTTTGGTTTTCGAAAGGGTAAAAGTACGATGGACAGCCTTAGTGTGTTCACAACTGATATTCGTTTAGCCTTCTCTTCTAATAACTCTGTAATTGCTGCTTTCCTGGATATTAGCTCAGCTTACGATAATGTCCTGGTACCGATCCTAGAACAAAAGCTGAATTCATTAGAAGTTCCATTAATGCTGACTAAATTCATAATTAACATGCTTTCAGAGAGATCTTTAAATCTTCATATTGAAGGGTACACATTTTCCCGTTTAGTATGGAAAGGTCTCCCTCAAGGTTCTGTAATTAGTCCAATTCTCTACAATATTTACACTTATGATTTGGAATCCTCTCTAAATGAGTCAGTAAAAGTTCTTCAATATGCAGATGATTTACTTCTTTATTCATCTGGTCATTCTGTTGAGAATATTTGTACTTCCTTAACCTCTTCTTTATGTTTACTGAAGACTTGGCTAGAAACCAATGGTCTACACCTGTCAATAGATAAAAGCAACATTGTCTTGTTTACTAGAATGCGTAAGCCCCCTATAGTTACAGTAAGGTATAATAATATCCCTATGCCCGTTAAAAACCAGGTAAAATTTTTAGGCCTTATTTTGGATACCCATCTTAATGGTTTACCACACTGTGATTATATAGCTGCTAAATGTGAACGAAATATCAACATAATTAGATGTCTTACTGGTATTTGGTGGGGAGCACATCCCTTCTCATTAAAACTATTGTACAACACCTTGATTAGAAGCGTATTGGACTATGGGACTTTTTTGCTGGAACCTGCTAATGTTGCTGGTCTTAAGAAACTAGACAGTGTTCAGTCAAAGGCACTTAGAGTGGTTTCAGGTGCAATGAAAAGCAGTCCTATAAATTGCCTTCAGGTGGAATGCGGAGACCCTCCTCTTCATTTAAGACGTCAATTTTTAGCTGATAGATTTATGGCTCGGTGTTTGCAATTTACACGTCATCCTTTGCGAAATAAACTTTCCATTCTCTCTGAAGAAGTAATTTCATCCACTTACTGGAGGCACAAAGCTACTCCGTGTTTAGTTAAAAGCTTTAGAAAATTCAATTTAATTGAAGCTCCCTGTCACCAATCTCAATTTCTTCCTTTATTTCACTGTAATTACAGTTCATTAATTATGTCACCAAAAATACATTATAACCTTAACATTTACCGAGATGACGTATGTCATAACCATAACTTCAACTTCACTATGGATAGAGACTGGAAGGGCTGTCAGCTCTTATTTACAGACGCTTCGAAGCATGGAAGAGACTCATGTGTGGGAGTAGGTGTATACCACTCCCAATTTAATATCATCCAAAAAATAAAACTTCCGCCCGAATCATCTGTATTTACGGGTGAATGTTACGGTCTATTCAAAGCTGTCGAATATATACTTATGATGGGCTTACGGAATTCACTCATTTTAACTGATGCAAGGAGTGCCTTACAATCTTTGGCCAGATTTCCTTTCTATTCTCATAATCCTTATATTATATTTGAAACACGTGAACTCCTTTATAGGTGTTCTAATAAGGGGTATTCAGTGCATTTCGCATGGATACCCTCGCATTGTGGCATTTTAGGTAATGAGAGAGCTGACCAGTTAGCTAATGATGCCGTATTGTGTGGAGACGTTTTTCCGTATAAAAATAACACCCACGATCTGGCAGCTCTGCCCAAGGTTTATCTACAGGAATCCTGGGGTCAGCTTTGGTCCGGGCAATCAGTAAAAGGGAAATTTTATCGTAATATTCAGCCATCCATTTTTGTTAAACCTTGGTTTAGCAAGTACAAACTAAGCAAAAAGATTACAACAATATTCATACGTATGCGATTAGGTCATGTGTGCACTCCTGCTCATCTTGCCAGGCTTGGCATTGTGCAGAAACCTGAGTGTGAATGTGGCGCTGAAGTGGGAGATCTGAACCACCTTATTTTTTCCTGCCCCCTTTATGACCACTCCTCACTTTTCCAAAGTCTTGTTTCCCTCCGAGTCCCTTTTCCCACTTCAATTGCATGTATTTTATTTAATTTTAATGTAGCTATCTATAAAACCATAGCTCTTTTCCTTGTAAATAATGATATATCTATTTAAACATAATTTATAAACCTCATATTGTACATACCATGTAGTTCTTAGTTTACGCACCGAGTCGGCCTTTTTGCTGGGCCACCTGGTGGCGTTAAATCGTTACTTTTCTGTTAAATTGTATTCCTTTAGTGTTAATTTGTTATAATTTATTATTTTTATTTAATAACAACTAATCTCCTTTCCATTTCCAAATTTCCCGTTATAATTTTTTAATTTCGCTAACACTTGATTCTTGCGTTTTGTTAAATCAAATAAAATATTGTCAGTGGCAATAAGCACGAATAGTGCAACGCCAAAAAGAAGAAAAAAAAAAAAAAAAAAAAAAAACAATGATTTTCTATTTGCAGGCACTTATCTGTTTGGTGGACAAAAAGACTGGAGACAAATCTAAGACGCGGCCGCGCTTTGTAAAACAAGATCAAGTGGCTATCATGAGGATAGAATGCGCGGGAATTATATGTTTAGAACCATTCAAAAAATTTGCTCAAATGGGCAGATTCACATTAAGAGACGAGAGTGAGTAGTGCATCATTTATTTACAAAATATTGTCCAGCAATTTCATATTGGCTAGGGATTAGTATGAATCTAGTAAATTGATTATATATGCAAAACGATTGCAGTGCACAGTATTTTAAGTCCATAAAATGGGTTTCCTGTTAAAATATCTGTTAGATATAATCATTTATGGGGGAAGCGTCAAGAGTAGACTGCGAAATTAAAATTTTCTTACGTTTTAAGTCAATGTCAGGTTGTATGTTGAACAAAATATGATTCGCGACCGTAACAATTATGTATTTACAAAATTATAATCATTAAATCATCAGTACAATCCTCTAAGGTCATATAACCCTATTGAATGACTGTTTCATGTACTTGATACGGAACTTAGTTATAGTATAGAAAGTTTGTGAGCAAGAGCAGGTCACTAGTAAAAACATTAAAATTAAATCAAAATCATTATCTCTCCTTTGTTTTTAGGATTAATGCAATTGCATCTAACATTAATGCAATTGTTTACTTTGTTAATCACACTAACTAAAATGATGAATTTCTTTATTTTCATTTCAGATAAAACAATTGCGATCGGTAAAGTCCTGAAGGTGATCGAGTAATTTGGCACTACAATTTGTAATTTAGCTAGGATAGGCCTTTCCAAAACCTATATCAACAGAGAATGCATGAAATATGTAATCCTGAATTTTGGGATCTGTATCCTGTGAGAGCTCGAGTGTATTGCTTCATCATGATCACTAAATGAATCATTTCCCATTTTCTCAATATCATAGAACAGCTAGGCTTTATTTATGAATAATTACAGTCACAGCCATAAAGCGACACATTTATACTGAATTCCTCACGATGCTCATACGTATTTTAATATTTGTTATCATTCAAGTGAATTTTGCTGTAATGTTTAAGCTCGTAACTTATTTTGTGCAACATTTTTGTTGCTACCAATGTAAAAGTTGCATTAACTTTTTTGTTATTACTTTAGCTTCTGTTTCTTCCAAGGCCATATTTTAGGAATGTAGTACTTTTATTGCAACTACGTATTCTGTACAATTTTAAGAATTTATATAACATCCTGCCTCGGTTTTTACTGTAAAACCTACATCATTCGTCCATTCCCGTCGAGCATCGCGTAGAATTTTAGTATTGAGACGCTTGAACAATGTTTGTCAGTCATTATGAAATGCTATATAATTTTGTCTATGGAAAAGTCGCAATTATTTTACTGTAACACTTCTATCACAAAGACCGATGTGGTATCGATGGAAAAGGCTCTCATATAAGTTATAATGATCATCCAGTGTTACTAAAGGGTAGTCAACACATTGTTTGTACTGAAATGTCTTGTACCTTTAAAAAATACCTTCTTAATTGATGGATCATACAGCATTCTCGACTACGCTAAATTGGTTTTCGATGTGGTGATCACTCAATATTTTCACATTATGGCTATAGTGGTAATAATGCTGTTTCCTATTTTAAAACAAAATTATGTATTATTTTAAAATAGGCTATGATTGCAGTACATTGTTTATACCTTTCTCGTTTCATTTAAACATTATAGGTGTGTATAACAGTAATTTGGCTTGTATCTGTTTTAATGTAACTTATGACAATCTGCAATATTTGTATCTAATTATGATAATGATTCTAATTATTGCGAAACAAATATATCTATTTTCGTCAGAGTGATACAGTAATGCTTTATTGGAACGAAAACTACCGTGGGGATGTCTCGGACATAAATGCGGCTGATTTCTTGCAAACTAAATAGACAACATTATATATTTTAGAACAATAATTGGTATTGGACGTCTCCTAAATACTGATATACAATACAGACTTGATCAATATTTGGAAACGCCCACAATTTTACTCATACATAAACTAGACACATAATGAGAGTACTTATGGAAAGATGTGAAAAGGGGTTCGCTTTACGAATATTATTTCTTAAAACGTCGGCCGTAACTCCGAATCGTTACGATAATGTATATTATGAATTTATAAATTGTCAGCTTTTTTAATATAATATGATTTACATTTAAGGGCGTTTATATAATGTCATATTTTGTGTATATCAGGACAAGATGTGAGGCACACGTAGTCCCCCGAGCCGGTTCACCTCATGCTTTGTTTTCGTCGACATGCTTTTGTAGAGGGAAGTAGGGCGCGAAAAGGCCGCGGGCTGCCCGCCGGTCCGCGTCGTAGTGCCTTGAGTTGCTGCGGGGGGCCGCGTGAGCCTCGCGCGCGCCTCGACACTGACCGAACACTGGCAGGCTGCGACTATATTATTTTGTTTAAAATAAAATTTTATTAATACTACTACCTGCACTTACTTTTTACCTATGACACCTGTTCACACATTAAAAAAAAAATAATATCCTTAGTATTAGCCCCTGCTTAGCACGGGTGCAATCTACTCATGCGGTGTCATATCCAAACATCGCGATTTCTGTGCTGTTTGTTAAATATAAAAGGAGAAACTGACCTGACTGATTAATCACGAAATCTCTGCAACTATTAAATCTACAAGCTCGAACTTTGGCAAGCAAGTTGCACCTATGGTGTAGCCGTTTATGTGCTCGCTAAGAAAGGATTTTTGGAAATTCTACGGCGTAACCTTTTGCACGCCAGCGCCTTTTTACGTTACTTCACACCATACTTATAATAGTATGGACTGGAAATACCAACAAAAAAAAAGGTGCCTACCTAAAACTCATAATGGTGCCGATTCTCTTGTCACAAAATTCTCTAAACTAGACTAAAAATCACCAAAATTTAGTTTATTCCTGTCAAACGACGATTTCCCATTCTGAAATTGACTAAAGTGACACAACTTAACTAAATTTTAGTTTGACAGCACTAAGATGGCACTGAGATTATAATTTAGTGAAAATGGCAATTTTGCTATTCTGAATTTTACGTTTTTCACCAAAAATTTTGATTGTCTTAACTAAATCTGACTATTTTTAATCGCGATTAAAAAGGTGTGGAATAAAATTAGTTGTCATGAACTAAAATTCACACCAACACATCGACTTCAGATGCAAAAACAGTACTGTATCTTTTTTTCTTTTCTTTTGCTTATATCTCGAAAACGGTGTGTCCTATCGCAAAAATAATGAAAATTTCGACCCCCTTTGCATTCCGTAAACCTATAAAACTCAACGTGTTGGTAATATTTTTTTATATTTTCCATACAAAAAGTAAAAAATTCCATACAAAACAAGTCGAGGCCGTACATAATGCGCGCCTACGGCTCTAAAAAAAGATCACGTGGTACGGCAAACAAGTATCACGTGGAGTCGCAATAATTGTCAAATTTGATTTTAGATGTGTCAAAATTATTTTTAAATTTAGAGATTTTATTTTGCAGAATAGCGTTAAGATTCTCATAGCCAAAAGTAAGGAATTTTAGTGATAGTTTAGTTAGTTTAGTTCGGTGTACAACAGAATCGGCACCAATGTCTCATAAAATGGCTGCCATTGCTAGGGTTGTGGCAATCAAGGAATGTTGGTGTTACTATAGCGAGTATCGATACGAGTCTTACTTGATATCACGTTTGGTTCATAATTAATTAATTACATACTTCAAATCTGTTGTAACAGAAAAAGATGAGTAAGTTTACTTACCGTCTGTTAGGGGGCGTCCATAAATTACGTGAGGTGTTTAAGGGGGGGAGGGGGTCGAGTCAAATCTCATCTAATCTTACGTTGGAGAGAGGGGGGTCTCAGCAAATATCACGCAATTTTTTTTCTGATTGAAATAAAAAAAAATTATACTATTTTGGTCCATTTAATCCAGATTGTACATACTTAAGATTTAATCTTAAGCGTAATCGTAATACGATTAAGATCATTCACTAATTCGTTCGAAAGAAAATAATTTAATTCATACTTCGACGTTATACATCTACCTACTGACTGTCAAACCACCATATTTGTTTTCGCGCCCGTCCTTTGTTTTCGCGCCACTGTCAGCTCAGCCGAACGCGCGACTCGATGAACGAGAGCGTACGAGCTGAGTAGCAGCGACATACGGACAGGTTCTATCTTGCTTTGTTTATTCTTGTAAATGTTTTACTCGACTCAGTGCATGCTCTTACTAATTTAAAATGAGTTATCCAGATTTTTATAACGCATACGTCAAAAGATACGTCTATAAGACGCGGTATTTACTTTGCATCTAGCACAAGAGCTGCAGAGCACAGGCGAGCAGCCCACATTGCACCAGCTAAGCAAGCGCGTATGTTCCGCAAAGTGCGACCCTCACGGATTGTCACAAGACGAGCTAATGAGTTACTGTGCGCAAGCGCCAACGGCTTAGAGTGGCTAGATCAGAACGAAGTTGAAGGAGCAGATGATTTTACTGAAAATCATATGGACATGTTGGTTCCAATAGTCTCTCTTGAGTAGTCTTGAGACCGCGCAAGATTCTCCATGGACTGAATTAGAGTAGATATTCTTTTTTTAATCACCGTAGTTACGATTTAAGTATTCTATTGTTAATTTTTTATTACACTTCTAATTAAACTCTCAGCAATATTGATTACTAGTCTTAACTAGTCGTAAATAAAAGCACGAAGCAATTTTTTTTTTCTTTTTACAATACTTAACATTCCAACGCGTTTACGTAAGAAACCCACATTTTGAAAAATCTCACGTGAGATTGGGGGATGGGGGAGGGGGTTGAATAAAATCTCATGACATCTCACCAGGTGGGGAGGGAGGGACAGAAAATTAAAAAAAACACCTCACGTAATTTATGGACGCCCCCTTATCTGAGAATAAAACTCATATCAAGTGTTTTTTTTTTCTGTACAGAATTAAAAACTTTTGTATACAACATGTCTGTGTAACATACCTAACTATTTATTAAAGAGTGAGTATTGGAGTAAAAATTTAATAATTATTTTTTTACTTAAAATATGTTTATTGTTGTGATAATAATTTTATTATAAATGATTTTATTTCTGTAAGTAGGTTTGTACAAACACTTACACGTCAATCGTATTTTAAAAACTATGTAGATTAGGTCGGCGTTTCCTATCTGACTACTCTGAGAAGAAAGGCCGATACAAACTCCGTGGTCACAGTCTCTTTTAAAGTCCAGACAAAATCTTGGTCAGATCACGTGAAGGCTATGTAGATCGCTGTCTGAAATGGTCTTTTGAGGAAAGAACCATACAGATTGTGTGGACCTATCCAGTCAGTTTCTTCAGAGTATTTTTTTGGTGCGGGTAAACCTTTGGACTTATTAATTTGTCTTTTTAAGAAGTTTATTAATCCCGCCAATTCTTCTATTACAACTGCAGTCTCTTCCATGTTGATACAATTTTTTCTTCGAAGGTCTTCTTTATTGTCTTTCAAATTGGCATTTTTTTTTGTTTTTTGAATCATTTCGATAAGGCGTTTAACTTTTTGTTGTTGATTGACACATTTTTCTTTTAAAGCCTTCATTTTTTCAATTTGTACAACCTGAATAAATAAATGAAAATTACTTCAATCAACTTGCGTCGAAAATGCTGCTTTGTAATATTTGTCTCATGCTAAGTCTATACATAGATCCTAAAAAATCCGATTGTATATTTATACTTTAGCACGAAGATCAGAAAACGTGCTGAGAAATCACTGACAGGTGGACCTGTAGTACACTATCACTTTCACTATTTCCCTTTGAATGTGTAAGATACATGTTTTAAATCGCCAAAGTTCAAGTTGTTTGAGTTTGCTGTTTTGTTCCAATTAATAGATGTTTCCTTTAACTTGGGTAGAATCGCGACTGAGGTCGCCCGATATTGTATTTTTCCTGAATAATGTTGCCTTTTGTGTAATTTAATGCCTTTCAGAAAGACACTGCAGTTTTCATCAATTTCCAATAAATATGTGCCCTTTATTGGTTTCCTGATAACATCATCGGCACATGTTTCGGTTAGCATTATTTCATTTCTTGTGTAAATTATCCAGTTGAAGAAGTCGATAGGCTGCACTTTTAGACTTTCCAGGTTAACTACAAGGGGTTTACACAAACTGAGATTTGAAGCAAAATTTATTAATTGTTCTATGCACGTATTTTCAGGATACAATATAACATCGTTTTACTTGCACAGGAACTGGTTGGCTGCCATCTCTTCACATGGGTTGGCTAGCGGTAAGTATGTAGGATCTTTCACCATAAGGTACCGTCAAATGGGGTTACTTTGATACTACGGGGTTACTTTGATAACAACTTTAGGCTTATGAAAAACTTAATTTTATAATAACTACAACGCTATAATACAAAGAAACTATCAGTAGTGCCAAGTACTGATAGTTTATTTTTTAACTGGTGTTGTAGATATTATAAAATTAAGTTTTTCATAAGCCTAAAGTTGTTATCAAAGTAACCCCGTAGTATCAAAGTAACCCCATTTGACCGTACGGATATTTAGGGATAATGGTGATGGTTAAGTTTTCATTGAAAATTGGCAATGAGTAAATTTTGAAATAATTATACGTATTTTTATATAAAGGGGATTTCCATAATTAATGGTAGGTATTTGGTTTTCTTTTACATAAGCTTTAACGGACATTGTTCTTTCAAGCATTAATAACATTTTTTCTGTTACAGGGTAAATTAGTCTTTCAGTTTCAGAAATATTGCTTAACAGTGCTAAGAGTTCAGATGGTTCAAAAATGGTTTGATGTACAACAGATACTTTTGTAAATGATAATGCAGTTTCGATCTCATTTAAAACAGTATAAATTGACTTAAAATTAAACATAGGTATCAAACATACTTAAAACATAAATAGAGTACCTACATAGGGTTATTTTCTTTGGTACCCATATTTTTTACTATTTTCTCAATGCGTTTCATGCGTTCACCCAAGATATTATGAATATTTCCCCATATAGGTGCAGATTTATTGGTAATAGTCAAGCATTTTTGAAATTATGGTTATTTTCTTATCTACGTGTGTTTGACCTGTTTTTAGCTGTGCTATTTGATCATCGTACTTAACCGCGTCCTCATGGGCTAAGTTACCGGTAAGTATTTTAATCATTGAGCCAAGAGGATCAATGAGCCCGCGTTTGAAACGTTTTGATGGAATGAGCTGTCTGAATTTTGTGATTGTCGAATTGCGTAAGTATTCTACCTCTAATTTCATATTTTGGGACTCATTTTCGTAGGGCTTATGAATTTCAATAATATTACAAAATTCTTTATATCTATTAATATTTAACGTTAAATCATAAATTATTCATAATCTATCGCCTTAAAATCTAATACCTTAACAACGGTCCACTTATCTTTCTCTATTACCGCCTGTCCTTGTTTATCAGGTAATATACCTGGGTTATTTTTAATCCCTTAAAGTTGAAGGCCTTGGATCTGGCTCGTCAGTTTCAAGATCACGACGATCAGCCACAACGTTTAACGTTCTTTAAAGGCACTTTAGTTCTTCTATTACCTATTTGTACTGGTACTATGTTCCTATTGGTTTTTCCTGTTACTTTTGCTCTATGATATCTAGGTTTATCTTTATTTTTTCTTATGTTAATGTCCTTTACAAATATATCATCTTCCTCTTGTAAGCTTAACTCCATTTCACCACCTTTCTTTTCTCTAACTTTTTGTTTAGTGTTAATAATCTTTTCGGCTATGTACCTATCTATACAGATATTTTGTTCGTTTTGCATGATCTTTAACTAACTGTTGTGTATACGCCTTTTCTAAGTCTACATCGAATATTTTATTAGAGCCAGTGTGTCCATATGCTACTTCAAAAGGTGTTAATCCCGTAGTGGAGTGTATTGTATGATTGTATGCCATTAAGGAATAGGTCATCATGACAGAAGCGGCGCGGCGTCCGTACATTTACGTTCATATTTTGCAAGCCTATAAAACTCTATTATGGTGGAGTGAAATCGCTGTACGATGCCAGTAGAGTTAGGATTGTTTGGCGTTGTTATGTGAATTTCTATTTTGTACATAAACAAAAGTTCGCGCTTATGTTCATTGTTAAATTCAGTCACATGATATTTTCCTGGGAACACCGTATATTGAAAAATACTTTATTAGAGCTCGCGCTACTTCTGTCGTTTGTCTACTTGAAATTTCAATAGCCTGTCTATACATATTGTAGTCTGTGAGCCTGTCCTAATTTGCTGAATGCGTCCACCAGCCTTAGGTAATATTTACTTTCTATATTAAATAGGTATGTCAATGAATATTTCTTGGAAAGGGGGATCCTGTGTTTGTGTCAATTGTAACATTGGTTTTATGGGCTTTCTATCATATTTCATTCGTTTGCAGGGCTCACACATATTTATAACTGCTGCTACTGTATCTTGCATGTTTTCCCAATAATAGTTTCTGCGAATTCTAACCATAGTATCTTTAATTCCCCTATGGCATGTTTTTCCTTCGTGATGCTTTAGTATGTGGTGTAGCAACAATACATTATTATCAGGCCCCTCTTTCCCACTGGGCACTCTGCTCTGGGCACGTGCCCAGGGCCCCGCGATCGATAGTGGCCCCCTAGTGGCCCCCCAGTAATAAATATCGGTTACCGAAAACATATTTTTTCCGAAAAAATCAAACAATAATGACTGACTACAATACCTACTTGCTTATTAGCTTTTGCATGCGCGAAGCTACTACGCTCTCGCCCGAAAATCAGGCATTCCGATTTCAGCATAAATTAAAATATAATACATTGTTTTAAAGAAAAATCTTCAGTGAACTAGTTTTCCGTATACGGAAAACTAGTTCACTGAAGATTTTTCTTTAGAATAAATAAAAAGAAAAAGTAAATCTTGAGAATGACACAAAAAAATACATATTTTTTTGTGTCATTCTCAAGATTTACGGTAGTGACTCGCGCCAAGTTTGAATTAACCAATTTAATTGAGAAATTACATATAACATTTCTTCAAAATGTGTTTTACGTTATGTTTAAAATTTATCATTTAATCGATTGGTCGCATGTTATACAAAAATCCCTTTCAAATAAATGCAAAAATTAATCAAGAAAGCAAAAAAAATGGTTTAAACATGTTATTGTGCACACTATCCATGGCAAATTTATGAAATAAGTATTATTTTACTACACCGGATTTTTTATATCAGAATTAGTGCATTATCTAATACAACGGTTGTCTATTGTTTGCCCGAAGATTATATGCCATAATCATCATTTTCCCGAATTTCATTTGCCCGAATGTTTCATTTGCCCTAAAAGACATATATGACATACTTTTAATTGCCCGAATTTTAGATACCATAAGATACGAATGCCATAAGTATTGTTTGCCTTATTTTTATGTGCCATAATAATTATTAGACATAATATTTAAATGGCATAACAAGTATTAGACTGATTAGATTGGTTTTTTTTTCTGTGCATGGTTGATGGTGGGCTAGGTCGACGGAGCCCCGCTTCGCGGGGCTCCTACTTCTGTGTGGTTTATAAAAAAATAACCACGAAGGGGATGGCGGGGTCTATTCGCTCGCTCACACGACCCCGCCATCCCCTTCTAACCTAACCTGTCCGAGTCAGGGTGCCCTAAAGTCCCAATTGCATCCAATTTCTCTTGATATAAACAACCGTTACACACCCGATGTCGATGGCAAATTATGTTATGGCATATCATAATTATGGCATGTGATAATTAGGGCTTACAATGATTATGACAAATGATGTTATGGTAAGTGACTTTATGGGAAACAATGATTCTGGCACGTGACTAATATGGCAAATGAGTATTATGTCGTATGATATTATGGCTGTTGACTATTATGGCAAATAATATTAGGGCAAATAAAATTCGGGTAAACGGCGGTATACCATATTACAACTATACTTCATTATTTATTGTATTTTTTTTATAAATAATATTAATAACTAAACTTCTGGTTTTGTATGAGTTTTTAGTACCTACCTATTATTTTTTATATTAACCAAAAAAAGCCTATTAATTGCGGATATTATAAGGTATCGTTTAGCGAATATTAATGTTTCAAATTAATAGTTATTTGTTATACAAGAGTGCAAAGTTGCTTTTTAACCGCGTGTTCAATTTTGATGACCGAGCAAGCGAAGGATTCTAAAATTGAATCACGAGCGCAGCGAGTGATTCAAAATTAGAATCCTGAGCGTTAGCGAGGGAATCAAAAGAGCACGAGGTGAAAAATCTTTGCACTCGAGTGCAACACGTAACTTTTCATTCCACCTCAGCGAGGAAATGACTAAATGCAAAAAAAAAACGTTTACAATCACAAGATAGGTACACTTTTATTTCAGTTTAGGTATTAATTACTACATTATGACAGGTAAGTATTACAGAATAATCTTTAAATTATAACAAAATAATACTAAGGTATAATTAAGAAAATTTTAAAGTAACGTTGCTACAGTTATTTAAATTGAGTGTAATATTTTTGTTTGGTACTGTAATATTGGTGTTAGTCACTTGTGTACTGTTTTTCGGTAAACTATCTGTCATACTTAATAGTTGTACCGATTCATCGGATTCCCTTGGCGTGAATGTTGGAGAGAGAGGGTGATGGTTAGGTGTTTCATAACGGCTTATTTTTGATGTAGAAGGGCCAGTCCAAGGATCCGATTGAGGCTCTTTCAGTGTAATGGCTCCTACGATGCCTTCACATATTTTAGACTTATTTTGGATGGAATCCTCTATGTATCCCTCTACAACTGCATTGGACTTCCAGCCTCCGTGGCGCTTAAGGGACAGGAGATCAGCTCCGGAATCAGCCAAAAGTGTGGCTGAAGTTCGTCGGAAACAATGACCCGTGTACAACAGGGGTTCTGGAAGTTCAAGAAATGTTGCTATTTCTCGTGGGATACTGCCAATTTTATTAGTACCCATAGGCTGTCTAACACACTTTCCATTGCGATACTGTAGAAAAAATCGATTGATTGGAGTGTTAGGCGGGCGTAAGGCTTGATATTTCTCAACAATCGTTACGTATTCCTTGCGAATGACGAAGTTGCGGTCTCTTTTTGTCTTTGTATTAGGTAAATTAATTAATAGTAAGTCATCTGAATGTTTCTCAATGTTTTTGACATTAAGTTGTGTTAGTTCATTAGTTCGACATGCTCCGTTTATTCCAATAATAAGAACAACCTGTAACGTAAAGAGTATTGTAGTAGATAAATGAATAAAATTGATATGAACGCATAATTATGCCTATCAACATCTACTAAGTATACTATTTAATTGAGATTAATATACTTAAGTAGATACTGAATGTGCAACTGACTTACTTTTGCCGCCAAATATACGGAATCGGGTGCTTCGTTAAGAAACTTTTCAATATCAGATACTGTGAAAACCTTCGATTTTTTTGGTTGATGACCAGATGAGGCTCTTTTTAAAAATGCCACTAATTTAGGATAGGTATCGATATGTTTGTCTTTTTTCATCTTTATTGTTGCTTTTAGCATCGAATACGTACTCCATAGAGTGCTTGCTTTCTTGTTCTCGGATAATTCTATAAAATATGCCAGCAAAACGTTTTCTGAGAAAGTTTTGGCTCCGTTTGCTAGTCGCCACGTGTTGAACATATCGTACTGTTTTAAATACTTCTCGCGTGATTGTTGAGGGAGAAAGCTCATTTGCGCATTATTAACAGTTTCAGTCAATTCTGTTGGCGTCAAGCAAACTTCCTCGTCGCTAGAATCACTCATTTTAGTTTTTTCACTTGTTTTCAAGTTTCTTGTTTTTAATATAAGGTTTAACAATGACGTGAAAAAATGCCGCGTAAAGAACCGCGTACAAAGCAAATTGAAAAAAGAACACCAAGAAGGTTCCGAATCTGAGTTTTTAACAAATTAAAAAAAAGTTGTATGATATATTCGGCACCATAGAGGTAGCAGTAAATAGGTTTAATGTTTTTTTTAATTCACAAACTTAGTGCACACGATGTTCTAAATTTAATTTACTTTATCCTCTAGAGAATAAAAACGGCTTTTCCACTCAGATATTGAAGATTAAAAATACTCTTTCCGAGATGGTGGGATGAAAAATTATTTAGCTATCGTGGTTTATTCAACAGGTACCTACCCTTTATGAAGAATTTGTAAAATGTTAGAAAAAAAGACGTAAAACAAAATAATGTTGTCTTGTAAAGTTGTTTTAAGCTGGCCAAGCGTCTACGGAGCAGGATCTCTTGCTCTGACTCGTCTCTTCAACTCATTCCATAGGTGTTCTATGGTATTCATATCCGGGCTTCTTGCTGGCCAGCCCATAACCGTAATACCGACTTTGCTCAGGTATACATTTACAATGCCTGCGGTATGAGTTCTGGCATTGTCCTGCATAAAAATGAACTCTTCGCCAATAACATGTGCGTAGGGCACTAGGATCCAGACAGTCTTCGATGAAACGTGACCTATTTAATGACGGTAAGCGAGGTCCAGATACAAAAACAAGTTTGGTTTTTCCATCGGCGCTTATGCCTCCCGAAACCGTCCATGAACCTCCACAATAACTGACTCAACTGAAACATTCTGTTGACAGCATAGACTAAGATGCAATCGTGCAGCCACAACACGCTGACTATGCCCTGAATCCAGCAAAGCCAAAACTTGAGCGGCTTCCGTGAGCGAGGTAGGTATATATATATTTGTTACCTACAAAAAAATCTCTGGTAGGATGTCACAGAGCTTAGTTAAAAATCACTATTAAAAAAACGATATTTAAAAAAAAATAATGTGGTTCAGTGCAGAAATTCCGACGGAATACACATGGAAAACAATCTCTACATTCATTTATTGGATGAAAATTCGAAAATCTAAATTCAAATTTGGAATTGTGGTACCACCATTGTGTAGACTAAACTGCCAGCTATTTATTGGCATATTTTTTTAATGATAGTTATCAGTCCTCTTTTTTACTTAAATGCCGCCTAAATAGTACCTACTCGCAGTACTGTTTAGATGTTTTTGACGCGAAGTGTACTTATATCATCTTTTGAAAGAAAACAAAATTGAAGACACATTTGGAAATGTAGAAATAGCATCGAGAATCTTTTTAATATGGTGGTAACTATGTTACTGCAGTGGGGAACGCTCTTTCTCCAAATTGAAAAGAATAAAAAATGAATTATGAAGTACCGTCAACTGCCCTGACTTTGCCCGGATTTTGATATTTTTAGCCTTTAACGTGAAATAAAAATTAAAATAAGCCCGATTTCAATGTTGTGTACACATATAATCTTCTAAAAAACTCAAGAATTCTGTAATTTTAATTTGTTTCAGTAAATTTTCGTAGGTAATGAAAGTTTTTGAGGTATTTTTAAAATTAGGCAAAGTAATGGCTCATGTCTCTGACATTGCCTAATACATTTACTCCAAAATAAACAATTCGATTTTTATGCTGGCACAGTGTAAAATGTAGTTTAATGCATAGAGAATACAATCCAATTTTAAATGACAGATTTTGGGAGTATTTTAGTAGGTAAAATTACTTAGGCAATGTCTGGACACCATTTTATACAATCTTCATACATTGACAAAGAATGGGTAGGGTTGTGTCATAAGAAAATGAAACGAAATATGTTTTTGTTTTTATTTTTTAAGTAGGTATTTCGTGAAGTATTATTTATTAGGAACAATCAGAGGCACTAGCACGAGTGCGTGACGTGAACTTAAAGTAAATACTTCGATTTTAAAATTGAAAATACTTTTTACTTTATTTAAAATCGTGCGGCGAGGTATACCAAATTGCTTTTCAGCATCATATGATGAGATGTTTTTGTTTTGAACGAGACCAACGGCGATGTTCAGAATGCTCTCATCATAATCTTTATATCTTCTTCGTTGAGTTTTGTCCATTTTGATCGCCCTTCAAACAAAAAGAACCAGAATCTAGATATTTAGCAAAAAAAAAATTCAAGTCTACTAAAAATATATTTCTTTTTCATCGTGTTAACATAAAACAAGAAGCTAATTGAGTTGATATTAATTTATTAATTAAAAACAGTACACCTTCAAAAAACATATAATTAATATGAAAACCTGTTTGAGTTATCACCTTATCACGTAACATCTTCCTTTTTTGATGTCGGTAAATAACAAAGGTGTCAACCCTAGCCTAGGCAAAGTCACGATCACTCGTTCAAAAAAATTGCCTGACTTTGCCTATTTCGACATTTCTCGCTAAATACCGTGTTTTTTTCATCAATTACAATGACAAACGATAAAGCTATCAACGTTTTATAGAATAAGTACAGAACAAGATAGAAATATACATATTTTAATGACTTACTTGAAAAGTTTTTCCGAAACTAAAAATATCAGACTTGGCGCTCTCTAGTTTGACACACATCTGTCAAAAATTATGCATGTTACCAACATAACGTGACCAATTTAGTGTTGCCACTTAATAATTCTAAAAACTGACAAATGTTTCGATTGCCAAGCTAGTAAATTGAAAAAGATATTACCATTTTTTCATTTTAGGCAAACACAGGACGCTAGGCAAAATCAGGGCAGTTGACGGTACAATGATTCAAGAGAGATTAACCAGTTCGTCGCTGATGTCCATAGAATGTGATATGCTCAAAAACATAGATTTTGAAGTAGTGATTAACGATGTTGCCCATCTCAAATCTAAAAGGGAACCTACCTCTTTAATCAACATAAAGGCACTTTTAAGCACTAACCTGTGAATGCTAAAAAGAGTTAGGTACTTTTGTGGAATAATAGTAGATTATTAACCAAGGGGATAAAGCAGTGTCTTCTGTCGCGGGTGACGATTTAAATCGCGAGCGTAATGAAGGACTCGAGGTTTACTCCCGAGCGTAGCGAGGGTGTTAAAAACTTAAATCACGAGCGAAGCGAGGGATTTAAGACGAGTCCTGAGTGTAGCGAGGGATTTAAGTTCACCCAAGACTAAGACAGCTTTATCACCGAGGAAAATACTCTACTTTTCGTACCATTTGCGAAAAAATTAACACAATAATAATATGAGATAAGCATTTATTAAAAATGTAACTAAAAGTATTTTTAGAACATTAACTTATGTATAAAAATAAATTAAAATAAACTTAACGTTTATGTATTTGAAGAAAACAAAAACGCGGCAAATTCCTAGACTAATATTTTTTTGTCGGAAAAGCAAAGGCATCAAGCTCATACGGCCTCGTCGGTTTTCGTAATTTTATTTAATAATCATAACTGCATAATAAATGCGTATTCTTTTTGAAAAGATGTATAATGCTATATATACAAACTCAATGCTGTAAACACAGATGTAGTTCAGTATAAACATCGGTAAGTATTCCAAATTTAAATCACATTCTCCCCCTAGAGGATGAATGAAATTCAGTACAATTTTCTTTCCCTGTTTTTAACAGATTAAAAATGACTATGGTTATGGTCGCTTTTTGTGGCATAGAATGTCACTTTTTTGAGCAAGTGGTACGAAAATTATATTATCTATTCATATAATAAAAAATAAATATAGAACTTTGCTTATCTACTTTCTTTGTCTATTCTAACAAAATAGTGCTCTGTCAAGGTCTAAGGGGCCCCATTATTCTATGTGCCCAGGGCCTAAAATGGCTTTATAGACGGCCCTGATTATTATTATAATACAACTGCATAAACTAAATAAATCATACACCTATTATACTTATAATAAATATAGGTTGCGTTCCGAGTTGCGATGTAATCGATTTGAGCGCGCTTACACGCGTACCTACCGAATTAGTGTGAACGCGATAACGATGTCCCGTGAATCGTCATAGATGACGTCATGACACGCGCCATCTTGCGATAACGCCGACCATGCCCTAAATTAATATCACCGTGAGCGCTGTCAAAAATTATGGAAAACTAAAGCGGCATTTTCGAAATTATGCTGTAAAATCAAAGACGTAACAGAATACCAGAAATTAGTTATAAACTCATGCGCATTATGTTTCATTATTGTTGCATCTATGTTATTTGTAATTCTTGGTAACAATTATGAGTGTAATTGTAGTTTTATTAATTCTTTTTAACATAGCCAATAATATCGACACTCATATAAATAATGTGTGATGTGTGGGTATGTTTTAAAGTGATACAATAATGCGAACTGTAAGAACTGTCTTTTAACCTGTGACAAACAATAAATAAATGAATATGAGCATGGTATTTTACTTCGGGGTAAATCTTTGCCGGGAGCATGTAAATACGCTAATATAAGTACTTCGATGTCCGTTTCATCCTTGGACGAATTGTCGTTCTCAAACTTAAAATCTGAGTTGTAGATAGAGTAATCCAACAAAATAGAAGTGCCACTGTGTTAAACTTTAATTTGCAGAAGAATAATCGGTCTTTTTTGTGCAAGGTTTGAGGTTGACGTTGAGCGACCACTGTGAGCGCGTTCACGAGCGTTCCGAATTGATGTCAGTTCTAAACTGTCATAATCTTGATTTATATCTAATACGAAACGCAAAATATCGATGTGATCGCTGTGAGCGCTCACGTTTTAATTCGGAATGCAGCCATAGATTAGTATTAGAATTTAGGTAGGTATATATTTATATCTATTAAAACCATCTACGCCCTCTTCCAGCCCCTCTAAATAGGTCCGACGGGGCGACGGACTCGCGAGCCCCGCACACATCAGGACCCGAGGTACGGCGCGTAGTGTTCCACGCGCGCCCCTTTTAGACGTCACGGGGGTAGTCAAACACCCCACTCCCCCCCTAGACCCGAGGAGGACCGCAGTGGCGGGCCGGCACGGGCAGCGGACATCCATGAGGATTTTCCACACTTTGACAGCTGTCAGTTGAAAGCGATTCTCCCTAGGGCTGAAAAGTATGACTTTCAACCCGCTCCTCGGGCAACTTCAGACCTGCTTTCCGAGTATGAGTAATGAAAAATCTTTTCACAAAATATTGTTTTGTTATTGCATAATTTTACATATATTTTAATCAGTCTCATTTGTTTGGAATCAGTTATATCAGCCTTATGCAAAATGTTAAATCACAATTTCAATTATCTTTCGCATCCTCTATAGCATGCCACTTTTCGAAGCATTCGGAACAAAGAGTTCCATGTGTCGCTGCATCGGTTCCTCGCCCCGCGGCCTCGCTTCCTCGCGCCACCGATACAATGACGCGAGTACTTTCGCCTCGAGGTCCCAGGGCGGGGATCCGGCCAGTACGCAGCCCGCCTCGTAGGAGATCGTGCGATACCCCCTGATGACTCTGACGGCCATCGCCCTCTGCGGCAGCAGGACCAGCCCTGAGTCAAGCATTTTTGTCAGCGATAATCCCCCAACACATTTTGGCAGCATTTCAAGCGGATCCTACTTCCGGTACCAGAGCAGTAGCTCGAAATCTAAACATTTCACAATGGAAAGTGTGGCATACAATGCACCAAAATGGCAGGGGTGTGCAAGGTCTGGAAGAGCAAGATGCCCAAAGAAGAATACAGTTCTGCCCTTTCCTCCTCAACAGAGACATCGAGGATCGTGGTTCCTGAAATCAAACTTGTGGACGGATGAAAGCAAATTTTCTAGGTAGAGCATTACAAACCTTCATAACCTCCATGAATGGGCCGCCATAGACAACAATCCACACTTTTAGAAGCAGGTGTCGTTTCTGAGCAAATTCTCTGTCAATGTATGGGCTGGGGTAATTGGCTGGACAGTGATTGGGCCGCACTTCTTACCGGATACTTTGAAAGGTGAAACTTATATGCACTTTCTACAAGTCGCTTTACCAGTGCTGATAAAGGAAACCGGTGTCCCGATATTCGAAAGAGACCGAACAGTCATCTTTCAGCAAGACGGTTGTCCAGCGCATTGGACGTTAAATGTAAGGGAACATTTAAATAATTGCTTTCCTGACAGGTGGATCGGCAGAGATGGACCCATCCGTTTTGTTCAACTTGAAATGGGTTTGACTAGAGAAAATTTACGTTCAGTGATTTATTACGACTTTCGTTGCGGTCTTACTCAACAACAACGTTAAAATAGACTTCGATTAGAATTTCATGACAAAGCCCCATCCCGTGCCACTGGTTTAATGAGTATAAACGTGATCGAAGCAAACTCACTGATGATTCGCGAGGACGTCCTTCTACGGCGACTACTGAAGATAAACGTGAGTGCTGTGCGGCTAATGATAGAAGCTGTTAGAAAAGTGATATGTCAACAGATTCGGGCAGCTTTAGGCATAGGTATGAGTCAAGTACAAAAAGTCTTATATGTAGATACATTTAGGCGTCAGAAAGCTTTGTACTAAATGGATACCTCACAGTTTGACGGAAGATCAAAAACGCCGTCGTTAGGGTTGGTGCCGCTCAATGCTTGGAAAGTATGACGGAGGTAACTCGAATGCTGTATATGACATTTCATCACAGGTGACGAAAGCTGGATATATTGTTACGAAACCGAAACCAAAAGACAATCTACGCAATGGATGTTTCGTTTCAAAGATTTGCCGACAAAAGTAAAGAAGGGCAGAAGTCAAAGGAAAAAGATGATTGCCTTATTCTTTGGACGGACGGGTCATAAAAGACTGTTACTGCAGATTGGTATCATGTCAGTCATTGTTTACCAGTTGTCTTGGAAAATGTGCGACCAAGAAGCAGGTTCCTCCTCCGCCACGACCACGCTCCAGCTCACTCCGCCAGACTGACTATCGAATATTTGTCTACGGAAAATGTGGAGTTAGTAAGTCATCCTCCTTACAGTCCTCACCTGGCACCTTGTGGCTTTTCCAAAAATAAAATATAATTTTGAGGAGTCCGCCTCTGTACATTTGTGTGCTTAAAGTGTTAAATAAATAATGAACCCTGAAGATGTCGTGTGGGTGCGTTTGAAAAAGGAGTGGAATAAATCCCCAAAGAAGAGTGGGCCCACTGCTTCAGTCAATGGTTCCATGGCAGGCGACGACGGTGCTTAGAAAGGAACGGAGACTAGGTACTTCGAAAAGCAATATAATTAACTTAGATAAAAATAAACAGGCTTCTACATCATTCAGTTTTTTTATTTTCGTAAAACTTTCAGTGTGACCCACGTACGTATTGTTGGGATTGGGTAATTGTGCAAAAGATCAAAGAAAACAGCTAGTTAGGTTTGGTTAGCTTCCTGTTTCTGACTGACAGACTCCTTGACAGTTCAAAAGTGCCTGTAAACGGTTTAATTGAAATAAATGCTTTGAGTTAGTTTGTTTAGGCTTACCTTTTTTTTTTTGTTTCCGGGTTGAAAAATCCTCATGGATGTCCGCCGCCCTGGGGCGGGCGGCGGGGTCTGTCAGACTCTTATTGGCTAAAAACCACCCCGGTGTTCCATATCACACCTACGCCGGGGGTCGCGGGAATGTACGATCCTTCCGCAACCCCCGCCACCGCAGGCCTCTTCGGGTCTGGTGGGTGAGTGAGGTGTTTGACTCCCCCCGCGACGTCTAAGAGGGGCGCGCGTGGAACACTACCGGCCGTCAGGTCAGAGGCCCACATCGCACGATCCCCAAGTAGAGCCGCCTAGAGGTGGCGCTCGGGCTCCCCAGATTGGGAAGCAGCGTTGCGAGCGCGCCAGCCGCGCCCAGCAACGTGGGCGCCAGCCGTCGGAAGTGGGGCCCGAAGTCCCACCGGATGTCGAGCACCAATCCTAGGTACTTCATTGTGGACTCGACAGCGATCCGAGCCCCCCCCCGACCACGATGTGTGACTGTGAGCCAGGTGGTGGCACCCGCCGGGGGCCATGAAGGATCATGGCCTCCGACTTGCTGAGGGCCATCTCCAGGCCTAGGTGACGTATGCGGCCCACCACCTGTGAGACCTCAGCCGTCGCCAGCAACGCTGCCTCCCTGTGCGAGCATCACCCCACTCCGGGACACCGCTTCCTCCGCCAAGACTCTCACCCGCGACACAGCGTGGATGGTGGAGCACCCATGCCGAAAACCAAACTGGCTGTCGTCCAGGTACGGCCCCTCTCAGCACAAGTGGCCGACGAGGCGGGCTGCGATAATACGCTCAAACCGCTTGCCCAACTCGTCTAGCAGCACTATGGGCCGGTACGCGGACGGTGACTCCGCGGGGCGCCTCGCGTTTCTGAGCAGGACCAGACGACCAGATTTCCACAAAGTGGGAAACTGGCCCCGCTCAAGACACTCTGTGTAGAGTCATCTCAGTTGGGGCTCAAGCTCCTTCAGAGCGAGGGCTAACACGCAGCCGTGGATCCCGTCGGGCCCGGGAGCTACGTTCTTGGCCCGGAGCGGAGCCGCAACACGCCTGCCCCCATCTCTGCCTGTGTCACCTCTGGGACACTGATGGCGTTCTCTCCTGATGGCTCTGCGGCTATGGGCAAAGCCATAGGCGGCGGACTGTGCTCCGCTCTCGCCGGGAAGAGGGCTGCGACCGCTTCGTCCAGCAGCTCGGGTTGGAGACTCTCCGTAAGTGGCTCGAAGTTTTCCTCGGACCGCGCGATAAGGGCGCCCCCACGGATCTCCGTCTAGAGTCTCCAACATCTCCTCCCGGGCTCGCGTTTTCGCTTCGCCGATGGCCGCACCCAAGACGTTTGTGAATAAAATAAAAAAATACTCTGTGGTGACAAGACATGATAAATGATGTCATGTCGTACAATTTGCTAGCACGGGTCAACCACGTGACACGATCTAGAGGCGCGACATCTTAGAATAATAACTAAGTTATTATTCTAAGCGCGACATGCCTTACTTGTAGCTGACTTCAGTGTGACACAGTAAATTAAACTGTCTATGACCATCTGAATATGCGACCAAATAAAGTAATACGTCTAAAAGAGGGCAGTTCATACAGGATAGAACTTTAATTTAGTTGGAAGGGAAGTAATTGATTTTTGACTCACGCAGCGGGGCGAATATGGCCTACTGTGGCATGGCTTGAGTCACACATATTATCACAGTTTGGGCGTTAAACCTGTTTTATACCTTATGAGTGGCAACGTCGCAATTTAGTGTCATATTTCGTGGTTTTCAATTTTTATCATTTAATCGGAGCTACATTTTAAAAATCTGTTTAATTAACTTTTTAGAATTACGTGAGTGTTTAAAAAGTAAGTAACCGTAATGCTTACAGTTATTTTACAATGAAAATAACGCCCTGCAAGTTTCCAATGTATTATTTTCATATAATAGAACTGTAAACGCAACGATTTCTTACCTTTTACACAGTTTTCAGTTGGCAGGTATTGAGATTTAATGCGAGCGTTTTTCTTGCGTTTCCGCTGCATGGTGTTCTTTTTTATGCTGTTGTCTACATTCTCTTGAATGTTAGAGATAATAGTGCGCATTGCCCATTCATTGTCTGCTACCTTTTTATTACGCTTCCTATTTATGCTTAAATTAGCCAAGTCCGGGCGACATAACGATCTCAAGCGGTTATATTCTGGCTTGGGAAGCCGTCACCTCCTTCTGCGAAGCAGTAATGTTCGCGAAGGAGGAGGCGGAACGCGTGAGGGAGAGGCAAAATTTGCGCCCTCACGCCCCTAGCCGCCGCAGGAGACGCCCTGGGCGTCGGGAATCGCAGGCCGATTCCCGGCCACCGTAGGCGCGGGCTTGTGAACGGCGAGCAATGGGCAGCTCGCCGTTCGATAAGGACCAGGCCCGGGTCGACGGCGCGTTGTGTTCCACGCGCGCCTCAAAGAGATGTCAGCACCAATGACGGGGTTTGCTAGGACCGATGCCTGCTAGGGTTGCGGAAAAGTCCGAGAGAGATACCGTGGCCCCTGGCACAGGTAACTGAAGGAACACGGGTGGGTTTTAGTCAGTAAGAGTCTGACACGCCCTCCTGCTCTGCCCAGAGCGGGAGAAGTTATTTGATGACTTCACACCCACAAAAAAAAACAAAAAAGGCTGTTATATTCTACTATAGAACTATCTTGTGCCTTAATTTGACTAGGGTATAGACTAATAAGGTGTACTCCGTCTAGTGTTTTAACTCTGGAGAGCGCAACTTAGGCCTGTCTTCTGCTAAATATCAAAGTGCCTATGTCGAGAAGAGCGCTGTCCAGACTAAGTCCTTGTGATTTGTGGATGGTAATAGCGTAAGCCAAGGAAATAGGGAACAGTTCCCGGTGAACATGTAGGTACATTATTTAATATCTGAAACTTAGTCTTGACACGTTCTAGTTCATGTTAAATTATTAAATTTGATAATAATTTTACGTGCACTATTGTTTCTATCGACATCCCAGTTTATTTTCTCTATGACTCCAATAGAGCCGTTCACTAGCCCTTTACTTACATCTATATTCCTACGCAACATAACTCGCGCACCTAATTTGATCGTGATAACGTTTTCTAATCCAGCGGTTAAGCCGGTTTTTTTGATTTTGGGAAGTTAATTTTAGAAGTCGATGAGCTAACGTATGATGATCTATTGTCGTTACTACACCCATTCTTATACGATTCAACATTTCGCCGAAGAGATGGTCGTTTTTTTGTCTCATGTTAATCGTTAATTCGTCGTATGAAAATAGTTGTTTCCATAAATTCGGTGCACTAAGAGAACCTAATAACTTTTGCACATCAGACGACTTCATATCCCCGAATGGCGAAAGTTGTCGCACTGGTGGCAGCAGGAGCAGATTTACAAACAATACCATATTAATTCTTCCAAACCATTAATGTTACTTTTTCCTGTGCCGCCTGTACCACTGACAAATAGTCTCAAAATGGCGTTTTTATCTAATAAAGCCCTACAAATTGTATCGAAAATGCGTTTTTGGTCGACATTCAAACCTTTTATCATTTTTTCGAGCTCATCTTCTGATACCGAATCTTTAGCATTTCTAAAATCTTCCATTGCATCTACAGCTTCAACGGGCAAGAAATCCAACGGATTCTCTATACCGTCATCTTCCTGATCCTCTTCCTGTCGATTTCTTTCGATTTCTCCAACTTTTTAACCGACTTCAAAAAAAGGAGGAGGTTATCAATTCGACTGTATATTTTTTTTAACCGACTTCAAAAAAAGGAGGAGGTTATCAATTCGACTGTATTTTTTTTTTAATTTTTTTTATGTTTGTTACCTCATAACTTGCGACTGGGTGAACCGATTTTCATGATTTTTTTTTTATTTGAAAGCTGGTGCTTCCCGTGTGGTCCCATTGTCACCATTTCAATATCTGATGATGGGATCTTGTAGAAATCGGGGGAACTCTTCAATGAATAACAGCAGATTAACCGCGATTGTTGCTATAGCATATCTAAGCATTGTTTACGCCATCACACAACATAATATCACGCCTGTACTCACTACAAAGGTTATAAAAACTATTTCGAAAAAAATATATGTTTAATTACCATAAAGACTCTTATCATGCGCGACTTGTTACAGCAGCTGTGGAAGGTAACTGGGGTATAAGGATTTGTAACTACCTAATCTTGACTTTTGGGACCAACACAGGTTAATGTATGCGACTGAGTTTGAATTGAAATAGATACTTATTAACCGACTTCAAACAAGGAGGAGGTTCTCAATTCGACTGTATGTGGTTTTTTTTTGTATGTTTGTTACGCAATATTTCCGGCAATTGTGGATCGATTTCGAAAATTCTTTTTTTAATTGATAGGGTATGCTTCAAGGGTGGTCCCATATAAATTTTACTAACTTTGCTTTGGTAGTTTTTCAGTTAACTTATCTTTTTTCACTTCACGTATTTTTTCCACTTAGTGTATAATGATGAAGTTAAAATAACTTCCTGTCACTGTTATTTACATAGCTAGTAGAGGTATACGAATGTGTGTGTGGTAGGTACCACAACTAAAAAGTGAAAAATAAAAACATTTTATAAAAAAAACAACCGACTTCAAAAAAAACACTACAAAGTGCAAAATAACTTTAATTTCGGAAGTCGGTGGCAAAAAACGAAAATACAAAACCATAGACAACGACTTCCGAAATTAAAGTTATTTTGCACTTTGTAGTGTTTTTTTTGAAGTCGGTTGTTTTTTTTGTAAAATGTTTTTTCTTCAATCATTTCGAATGCTTTCTCTATGTTATTTAAGAATTCTGTCTGCATTTCTCCATAATCAAGTCCGTCTTTAATTTGATTTTTCAGAAGGTTGACCAGCCTTCAGTACAGTTAAATCTCGCCACGGTAAAAACATTAACAATAGCGAAAAATAATATTTTTCTGGGTGCTTATTAACATCGTAAGTACCTACCTATAATGATTTATTAAATAAGGTCTCTGTCTTTTCTTTAAATATTTATTAGATGATAATTTATATATTTGTACCCCTGTCCCTGAAGAGGGTAGAGTCGAAACTATGTCAAACCACCTAGCGAAATTATATAAATTCATACTATCTAAATCCGTAGGACGTTGAGGATAATAGTTATCAACCCAAGATTCAAAGAAAATATCGGTAGAATCTGATTCAAGTTGGTTTATCTCTTTTTTGGTTTTTACTCTTCCGATTAGGTACGATACATATTTACGTCAAGCCATCGGATTGTAATCTGCGGATCGGTGCCATAATGAGATATTCCTAAGAGCGTATCACAGGCTTCAAGAGCACCACATTCTACATTATTAAGAGCTCGAAGACCAACATTAATGAGCCTACTAGCGTGAGATTTGGTAGAGTTTATACTACCTATCGAAAGTGTCCACTACATGACTTTTTTCGCCCTTAGTTGTAGATATATTTAGTAATATAATAATTTAAAACTGCTGTTTTTCTCCTACATACTGCAAGTCCATGTTGCCGTTCCAAGCAAGAAGTATCGCTGGATTGTAATCGTTAATGTTACGAGATTCTTCTTTCCGAGGTATATTGTAGAGCCGATTAGATGTTAAAGTTTTTCTAGCCGCGATAGACTCAGTTACACTCTTAATCGTTAAAGATTCGCCCACTGGCCGAGGAAACCCAAATCTACAAACAGTAGTATAACTTGATTTAGTTTTTTTCTATCGCAAACAGTACGAGTTATGTTTATGCGTTTGATTATTGATAACGCAGTCGTGTAATGTTGGCGACCCTTTTTTGTCTGGAACAGCACATGTTACGTATTTATTTATAAACTCTGCCACTTCATCAGTAGTCGACTCTTGTAATACTGGCGCATTTTATACCCACAGCATTAGATGAAAGTGCTGTAAACCCCTAGACTGGTATTCACGTCGCCAGAAATAATGATCAATTTCTCTTAAAGGTGCCTCAGGTGATGTTAAGAATTCTAACATTGCCTTCAATTTAATATCTATGAACCGTGATGCTGAAATTGGGTCCATCGCCACAAACTCACTAGTGGATTTGTTTCGCACTTCGGGTCCATTGATTTGTTTACTATAATCTCCGAGCTCCGTCCACCTTTACTCAGGATTGTTAGTTAAAAACCAAGTGGCCGGTCCGTAGTGACGAGTCATACACACAACATCGCTTCTAGGTTTTTTCAAAAATTGTTCAGTGTTACGTAGTCGACTGAATATTGCCATCAGATCTCCTAGTTCGCCTTTCGCTATCTTATCTAAATATTGTTGAGCTGTCAATTTTTGGTGGAGATTCGTTACGTTTAACTTATAAAATATACCTGCATTTAACTGTCTCCAATTAGCGTCATTCAATAAATACAACAAATACGAGGGCTGCACTAAAAGTATCGGGAATGGAATATTTCCACTGTTCCTGTCATATTAAAATCTTTAATTGAAAACTCATTGGTTTTAAAAATCGAATACCATTTATTTATTTAAAAAAAGATTCTCGGTCTTCTCACAAGGTTTTGTCAAACTTGAAAATGGAATTGACTAATTGACTCGAGAAAATTCAAGAGCGATGATTTATTATGACTTTCGAAGTGGTTTAACCATTGAGCTAGGATAAGTCAATGGGTATAACACAAAAACAGTGTGTTGACCGGATGATTTCTGCATTTTGGTGATGAAGCCCCATCCAAAACCACAATTTATCGCTGGTTTGCTGAATTTCAACGTGGACGTGTCAAGCTCAGTGATGATCCCCGTCAAGATCGTCCAAAAACTGCAGTCACCCAAGAAAACGTTGATGCTGTGCGTAAGCTGATTGAGGAAGATCGACATGTGACATACCGCGAAATTCAGGCAATTTTAGACATTGGCATGAGTCAAATACAAATAATCTTGCATGTGTTCATGCAAGATTATTTGTAAAAAAGTTGTAAGTGTATTACCTAATACCTGTAAAAAAGTTGTTTTCCCGATGGATACCGCATTCGCTCTGTGAAGAGCAAAAAGCGGCTCGCGTTACTTGGTGCGTCAGAACTCTCGAAAGATTCCACGCAGGATCCGCAAATGCTGTATACAACATCGTATCAGGTGACGAATCCTGGATATATGCGTACGAACCCGAAACAAAAAACCAGTCACGAGTTTGGGTGTTCGAAAATGAGTTAAAGCCAACAAAAATTGTTCGTTCACGGAGTGTTGCAAAAAAAATGGTGGCCACGTTTGTCTCCAAAACCGGTCATGTTACGACTATTCCTCTTGAGGGACAAAGAACGGTTAATGCAAAATGGTATGCTAGCATTTGTTTGGCACAGGTCGTTTCTGAACTCCGTAAAGAGAACTGCAACCGCCGCATCATCCTCCATCACGACAATGCGAGTTCTCACACCGCGCACAGAACAAAAGAGTTTTTAGAGCAAGAAAACATAGAATTATTAGACCATCCGCCGTACAGCCCCGACCTAAGCCCTAATGATTTCTATAATAAAGAATAAATTGCGTGGACAGAGATTTTCATCACCTGAAGAAGCTGTGGACGCCTACAAAACGGCCATTTTGGAGATCCAAATGATTGGTTCCATCGTATGGAAAAATGTGTCAAATTTCGCGGAGAATACTTCGAAAAGCAATAAATACATTTTTAAATAGTAATGTTGTGTCACTTCCTTGATTCCCGAAATTTTCAGTGCCGCCCTCGTATTGCTGGTTCAGTCTGAATCGTGAATCTTTAGAAGTTACGCGAGAGTTTATGTATTCTGCACTTGTAACTTTAGTTACGCGATCATAAAATTGACCGTATTTGCCCTCATTAAATAAATCTGGAAAGTATAACGTGTCTAAATCCTTATTGCGATTATCGATTGGCTCTGCATTAACTTTAAGCATTTGATAGAGCGTGGAAGCTGTACCATTCTGTTTCTTTTCGTGTAGAGGATATATTGTATACTCTTCATAAATATCTTCTTTATCTTCGGTTACCTGAGTGAGAATTGAGTACTGATTTTCTATTTCTATATCATTTTCATTTACTGCAATATCGTGGGTTAGATTTTGGTCAAGATGGTCCAATAAACTTGTTGAATTCTGCGGCAAGACTATGTTTGCGTGTTGAATGTTATTCTCTTTTAAATAATTTAAAGCACTGTATACTTTGTTAATATCCACTATGTCTTGCCACATTATTTTGGTTTTAGTTGGACAGCTTCGCACGAGAATAAAATGTTCTTGGTTTCGGTTTAAGGGGTTCTCGGGATTTGGTAATTTGTTTAATACCTACAAAATAGTAGTGAGTTCGAAATTATATCGATAAAGCACTAACTGTTTATTTTTTAACCTACAGTATGTTTTTAATAAAAAATCTATATCGGAAAAATATAACACAGGAGATTTATTTCATCCCGCTTTGTCCTTTAGGACAGAAATCATAATGATATGTGTCACAGTTTCGGCGTTGAATCCACAATTCAAAACAAAAATCGATAAAACCAAGTCAATACCATCACAGCACTATGTTCAATCTTGACGTACTTTCTTGTCGTCTTATTAAATGATGACAGTGGCGTAGCTGGCTGGGCTTTTTTAATTTGCTCGCCTCTGCACTAGAGGTGCGCAACCGATATTTATTAATAATATCGAAATAATAATAGGTACCTATTTAGTTCTAATAGTTTCGTTTCACTGATATTATGTTTCATATTGTGGAAAAACTTTTGTAAATATGAGACATTAGATTCAATATTATTATTTGATAATGCAATAAATAAAATGAGACATGAACCATCGGTTTTTTGTAATCGCATTTTTTATCACAAAATAATTTATAACAGGTAAATATCTATTAAACGGGTTTGAATTTTTTGGCCGGACTAACTTCCGCCATTTTGACTTTTTTTCAAAGTAATAAAGCGCATTTTATGATATTTAGTAGAGCTAGAAGGTTAAGGTGGAACCGTCAGGGTAGCCCGCGAAATTAAAATTTTCTTAGGTTTTTTGCAATTTGCAGGCCAGTGCTAGGTTGTATGTTGATTAAAATATTATTCGCGGCTGGAAGACGTATGTACCTAGCTACAGAATTAAAATCATCATTAAAACCCTCCAAGTTCATAAAGGTCGAGGAATGAATTTCAAGGTCAAAGTCATTCCTCGACCTTTAGATAATACGGGCTGGTGTCCGCAACTCCACGACAATGCGCGTATTTTGCGTACGGTTCCTCGACCTTTACTTTTATTTTGATAGCTCATATCTCGGAAACGTGACACTTTAGAACTTTTTGTCTCATACACAACTTGTTTGCATTGATTCCAGCTATCGATTAATATAGGTCTTATGCGTGGCCGCTACATTGAAAAAAAATATTTAATGCGGAAGTTAATCCGGCCACCACTCATATTCACTTCACTTCACTACTCATATTATAGTCATCCATTATTAATAATATTTAATAACAGTAAACGAACTACTCTATTCAAAAAATTTCCGCGTATGACGCCATGGGACTGTCAAGCATAGACGACTGTGGCGTTCCCGGCACAGACAATACAACAGTGTAATAGAGATGGCATTACAGTCATTACAATTTATCGATAATCAATTAACACTCGACTTATAGAGAGTGCATAGTTCAGTATTATAAAATTTTCTTGATTTCTCGAACGTAAAAGTTCAGTATGAAATGTTTTATTTATTTACTAGTGCAGAATTCAGAGTAAATTAAATATAACGTAAGTTGCCGTCGAGGTCGATATTCCTGTTATATTGACTACTACCTGCATCACTACGTGTCCTGTTATGGTGACTGTGGCGTCGAGGGCACTATGTTTTTCGAACTTTATGACTGGTTTTCGTTTTTGTCATTTTACGTTACTAAAAATGAAATCTAACGAAAGCAGTTCACTTCAAATAAATTACGAAGAGTCAAGGTACCTACATAATTAACAAAAAATGCTGTTTTATGACATTTATTTACGTATAAAATTCGGTCACGCTGTCGCGACCGTGGCGTGCTGGGCACATTTTGGTTTGTCGTCTATACACGACTGTGGCGGTCAAAGGGTTGAAAGTAGTTTCCGTAGGTAATGGCAAATGGAAAGTCCCCCCTTTAATCTTTTTAATAATTTGTCTATTAGGTAAAGTTTTGTTTCCCACTGGAATCAAGCTAGTTACTACTTGAAATGCCTTGGCTCTTTGGATTAACATTTTTTCATAACTATTAAGGTCACTCAATTGCTCGGGAATATTACTAAAACGCAAACTACACTTGAGAGCAATAAAATCGCACACCCCTTGTAATTTGGTTTATTACTGATTTTTTTCTTAAATCTAAAGATATTGAGTACAAAGCATGAGGCAAAATTAGAGAATACAAGCTTAGCTTTAAAAAAACACAAAATTAAAATCGTTGACCTTCACGTAACTTACAGAAACCAGCCGTAGGTATCTACACCAAATTAGCCAAATTCACCCATTAGCATTGTCACTACTTGCACCCCTACCCTGCAGGTATAAAAGGGTCGGTTTTTAGGATTTTTAAAAAGCCCCTGGCTGGAGGCTTTGAGTTAGCTCGAAGGCACCACAGGATTGACCGGTTAAGCAGTCACGGGCTCTCAAGGCCAACTGCAAGATGCCATACACAAAAAAAAAAAAAAAAGTTGCATACCGAAGGTCAACGTGATAACATCTCTACTGAGAGCATACGAAAAAATATGGATACCACGCCCGCAGAAGCCGCTCAAGTTATTGCCTTGCTCGAAGCAGGCCATAATCAAAGTGAAGTTGCTCGACGACTAAATTTGAGCCGCTACTCTGTTCGTCGTGTGTACCAGAGGTTTCAAAAGAGACCGGTGGCTACATGATGATGATGATGATGATGGGGACTCCCTTTTCCGCACATAGAGACCGGTGGCTACATTTGGCGACCAGGATCTGGCCGGCGACGCAGAACATCAGAGCGTGATGACCGCTTTCTTGTGTCGAGGTCTTTAAGACATCGGCAACTGAATGCGGTTCAACTGGGACAAGAGCTTCGAGAAGTTCGCAATGTCAGTATAAGTCGGTGGACAGTCAGAAGAAGACTTGGTGAAGCAGGACTGACTTCACATCGCCCAGCAAATGGTCCCAAATTGACCACAGCTCACCGACAAGCCGGACTACAATTTGCCAGGGAACATTTAAATTAGACGTATGACCAATGGCGGTCTGCTATGTTCTCTGATGAGTGCAGAATGACATTACATGGTCATGATGGACGCTCTAGGGTCTACAGAAGGTCATCATAGCGATTTTCACAATGCTGCATAAGCGAACGTGTGACTTTTGGCGGTGGATCGTGTATGTTTTGGGGTGGCATAATGTTGGACTAAACCTGACATTGTATTCATCACTGGGGCGAATACCGGCCCGAGATCGAGAGGTTTGACGGCTGCACGATACGTCGAAGAAGTGCTCGAAGGACATGTGAGGCCGCTTGCGTGGCTTATGGGACAAGATTTTCTCCTATTGCACGACAACGCCAGACCGCATGTCGCTAGAACAGTTTGCGCTTACATGGAAGACGTTGGAATCACCGCGATGGAGTGGCCAGCTCGTAGGCCTGATCTCAATCCGATTGAGCATGTCTGGGATGAGCTAAAAAGAAGAGTTCGAACAAGAAGCCCTGCTCCTACGCGCCTCCGAGAGCTTCAACTTGCCATTGAAGAGGAGTGGAACGCTATATACCACAAGATTTCATTGTAAAATTAATACGGTCCATGAAAAACCGATTAAGAGCTGTAATTAAGGCTAGGGGAGGGAATACACCTTACTAATAAACAATTTGATCAAGAATTTTTAGTTTGATTTTCATTATTTCTTAAGCGAAATTGGGTAATTTTACCCGTTTGTTGGGTTTTGTGCCGTAAAACCACTTATGGGTATTTTTTACACTGTATTTGATATAATCAGAAAGGTAATGAGGTAGGTAGGCTAAAGACGTACCTAGGTTTTTTTAAATATTTATTCAGATTCATGAACAATAACTGCCTTAACAAAAAAAAGTCAAGGTGTGCGATTTTATTGCTCTCAAGTGTATTAGGAATGGAATTAGCAGGCAAATCATTAGCTCTAATTTTTTTCCAACAATAATCACAAATAAAATCACTGGGTTCAATATTAAATGTCATAAAACTGTTGTAATCTATTCCAAAAATCTATTGGAATTCTTAATTTAGCAATGGCGGACATGTCTCGTAAACAAAGAAGCCTATGGCAAGATATTATGCAATAACTAGTGTGTCGGTGCATCATAAGCTCGCTTATATTTTTCTATTATTAAATCTTCGTTTAATTCACTTTCGTTCGTACTTACATCACAATGGGCATTATTTGTATTAAAAGGCACTCCTAAGTCACTTATCTTATTCACATTGACAGAATTCAAATCACAATCTATTGATTTTATATTTTTGCAATAAAATGTTAAGTATCTGATAAAGCTCTCTAACTAAAGTTCGTATTTTAGGGAAATGAGTTTTGATGTTGTAAAGTGTTTTCAGTTTACCTAAATATTCTTGATTTTGTGTGGAGATTAAGTAAAAAATTTCTATGGCCGATTTTGAAAATAAATATTGAAATATCTGTATCAACTTTGAAGAACTATTTCATCTAATAAACATATTTTGGGATCGCAACACCAAGATGCATTCTTTTGTTCATTCTGCGATATAATATATGTTAGCTTGTCCCTCATCGTCTACAATTTCTTCCGAACTAATTACCTTATAAGAACTGCCATAAAAGTATGGTTCTTGAGTACTCACGTGTTTAGATTCCCCGGCCAGTATAGTAAATTTATCAAGTAAATCTGTGTCAGATGAAAGACGTCCCATTTTTTCGATACTACTAATTGTAATTTTATTTTGCACGCGATCTAAAACTTTACAATAATTATCTAACATTGTTTTACGACGCTCAAGAACCCATTTTACCATTTTTTCAGCTTCCAGTCTTTTTTGTTTTCCCAGTTTTTCTGTTAAATTATTTATTACGTCATTTTCTCCCGTATAAGTCCCGTCCAGTCTTTTCCGTGTATAACACAATTTCTTAGCCTTTTTATTTACATCTGGTTTTTTTTCTGCATAACGCATCGCGCTTTCCCAGTGCATCTCTGGATTCTCTTGAGTGTAACGTTTTACAGCGTTCTGGTGCACCTGAGGGTTTTTATCTGTGTAACGTCTGACAGCTTGCTGATGTACCTCAGGGTGTTTGTCTGAGTTAACGTTTTACGGCCTTTTGATGAACTTCAGGATTCTTGTCCACATAACGTTTTACAGCATTTTGAACCACTTCAGGGTGTGCTTTTCTATAACGCTGATTCTATAGCTTCACGACGTTGATCCTCACGGGATTTCTCAGTGGTATTAGGTCGACCTTGTTTTCGCTTCGGGGGACGGCCCTTACGGCACAATGAGTTTTCTTTTAGGTTTAAAGACTCATTCTGTTCCGAGTGTATCAGGAGTGTATAACTCATTCTAAATGTCTTGCTCTACAGGAACACAAACGTCCTAATGACCTGAAGAAAGACTGCTTGAAAAGAACATGCACTTTGTAGGATGACCCCACTTCACCAAATGAACCATGTAGAACGCCATACTGATAAACTTCAATTTTAATAGGATATAAAACTCCTGCGGCCATTAATTCAGAAACCGCTCCATAAGTGGTCGATTGAAGCATGCTTGCTCTATACTCTTCCTCCGATCCGAAAGGATCGCCGCTTTCCGAGCAAGATTTCGGCCGCGCGCAGAATTATTTTACGCGCACTCTAGGATGCTGTGTTCCATTACTTGAATGAATGACGTAAGCCGCCCTTATGGTACGTTACAATCTAGCATCAGTTCAATGTGATCTTTTTAGAATGTAACTGATGGCTAGTATGTTTACCATAAAATGGTTGTGAATTGTCGATATTTCTAATCAAAAATTTAGCATGAATGAAACATATTTTAGGACTCTTCTGCAGCATTGGTTTGGTAATATTTCAAAATTATTTTTCTAATATTTTAAAAAGTTAGCTTAGTTTTTACACATAACTTTTCCTTGCACTTCCATGTTATATTTGTTAGCCTGCTAATCTATACAATTAAATAAAACTTCTTTACTATAATATTATACTATTATTTTTCAGGCAATATTTTGTTTGTGCAAGATTTAGTCTCAAAGTAGCAATGAAGAAAGGTAAAACTAAAATAAAAATATACAGCATTACAGAAATAAAAGGTACTTTTGATGCAACTAAGAACAATATTTACACAATTTTTGTCTAATTCCATCACTGGAATGTTAAATAACTTTAAAAAATAAACCTAAAGATAAACATTTATAAAATATAAAAGTACTTTATGTACATTTTTAAATCTCACAATATGTACCTACGCAATTTTGTTCAGTACGTAGTACTAATAATACATTAATTTACCTTATTAACACTTAACTTCACCAGAGATACAAGACTCATCATTGAACATTCATTATCAGATTATCAGTCTCAATATCTTAATTAAGTACCTACAGAAGCTAAATTTGGCAATGGACTTTAATCCTGTGTTTTGATATCATTCCTCTTGACATTTTGATTCATTTGATCATTTTCATACTCCACAAAATCATCAAAGAGACTAGGCCAAGCCTCTGTGTCATCATAACTGCTGAGATCATCCCCAATGAATTCACAGAAATTTAAAAACATATACCAAGTGTCTTTTGGAATGCCTCTTATGTGTGAATTCTTTTCTAAATACAACAACCATCTGTCTAAAATAGGAGGCTCATTGTTAGTGAAGACTAGACGCCATAATAGGATAGCAATATCTGTAGGCAGTATTCTCTGACCAGTATTCACATCTAAACCAAATTTAAAGGTAAATCTATACAAATCCTTAAAGTTTTCAGTATCTCTCTTGAACTCACTTGTTATCTCATTTAATTTGTGTTGTATACCCTTAATTGATTCCGTTTTCATATTCTTCAAGCCCTGTATAAACTCAGATTTTGTAAACCTACACATTTGACTAGCATTCAGTTTCCATGCCAAAACCAAAACTTTAAAGTCATCAGGGTTTAACTGCAGATCATTACATAGGTTTTCTATCCCTTCAGCCAATATAGCATCTTCTAATGAGTCTTTGTATTGGTCAAAAAGCTGATTAATTTTAGATTCAGATATGCGTGAATCATTAGCACCTAAAGATGACATAGTCCGGGGTATGGTGGGCAACTTTTGATAAAATGGTTTAGGCATTCTCTCTGAAACTAAACTGGTTTTCTGAGTATTAAGTAACTCTACTGGGCTCTGCTCTCCAGACTGTGTGCTTGAAACTTGTGAAGAACTTGTGTTTCTAAAGTTGTTAATACTATTTTGATTGTCATTAAGAAGTGGTTCTTGCTGTGGATATACAGAAACTGTAACTGCTATTTCTGTCATCTCTGAAATAGTAAAACCAAATATTATAAAATCGTTTGGGTACAATGCACACTACAATAAATCAATGTTGAAAACTATGTTACTCACCATCTTTCTTTCTGTGAGGAGAAGTGGTAATATCTGCATTAGCTTGGTTTTTGAAACAGCTCAGACAATGGCCCATTGGACAAATTCTGCTCGAATATCTTGAAAGTCATAAAACTTTTAGTCAGCACAGAAAAAGACTTTACAAGTTTTTCATCATAAAACATAATGATAAAAAACCGTCCTCTGATGTGACCTCTTAAGATTTTTCGCCGAAAACCTGAGATAAACAAATTTTTGAAATAAAACTAAAATAAACGTATGACGTACTGATAAAATCTGCCCATTGATTCGCTTACCAGAAAATCATATCCTTTACACTAACTGCAAACAGACACGAAATGAATAATTTATCAACAAAGGGTTTTGCTTAACAGAGTATTCAATGAACTTTTAGTACAGCTATTGAATAGTTTCAATATTATGAAAATTTCTCGTTTAAAACATACATTTTCCACTTCTATTCACGATCTTCATTGACAATTTGACATTTCAAGTTTTCAACAATTCAACTCACACCACAGACTATATATAGAACTAAAGCACAAACTAGAGATTTCAACATTTTCAACCCGTTCTTAAAGGTGTGCATTGCGAATCTAGAAGATTTATATATTTATTCGATTTAAAAAATTACTTATTACTATTCTAGTTTAGGTTGAATGGTTGAAATAAATAAAGGGCCCTCAGCTACAAATCGGCTATTAAAATCTGTCTAACTAAAGTACTGTGTCTGTAGAACGCATGGAACGTATGTATAAAATACATCAAATCAAATCAAAAGTAATTTATTAAAATTAGGCTGGGAATCAGCACTTTTTGAACGTCAAAATCACATAAGACAGTCCCCCCAAAACGCCCACCCTTCACCACTTCCTAGTGCTTTAGCTGGGAAGAAGAAGTGGCGGAACAAACTCCCCAGCAGCACTGCTGTCTGTTCAGTTAGAACTGGATTCTATATTTAAAGTAATTAACATTACGAAACACAAAAATATTAAAATTATTTGCCATATGTCAGCTAGCACACGCCGATATTTAAAACTATACTCAAGCAGAAATAAATAATAAAAACAAAAACGCAAACAGAACATAATACATAATAATAAGCCTCCTGGCATAAAGGGCGTGCTCGCTTACATATGCAAAGCTGCATTATGTTTTTATATGTATATAGCTGTAACTTGTAGCCACAAATGATAAACTAGGACCTTCGAAGTAAAATAAAGAAACATTAATTACTAATAACAATAACAAAACCATAGTCAGCAAGATGACCTGTCACCACAAGCAGCACCCGTTCACGAGCATAACGCAAAGATCAGCCATTACCCCCCTCGCCATATTTGAGGGAAGGAGGCATCAACGCTATCACAATTTTTCTTGTATTTGAGTGTTTGAAGAGTCTTCTTTTAATATAATATATTATGTTTTATTTAATTTTGTGGCCATATTTAGATATGGCCACAAATTTTTTAAAAAAATATGCCCGTAAAAGTTTGATTATTTCTCTCGGGAGTGTTCTAAATAAATATCATTTTTTTTCTTGTATTTGAGTGTGTGACTCTTCAAACCCTCAAATACAAGAAAAATTATGATAGCCCTCCTAAGGATCTATTGGCACCTGAATAACATTGACAGAGAGGCCTTGATATATAGTAAACATTTGTAAAATGGGGATAAAAACTGTCGCTACTATCACTTGTCCAAGAATTTGACAGCTACCCGTCACTATCCATACATTTTTGTGAGCAAGCGACTTTCTTAATAATTCATTATTTTGCCTCATCGCGCAGCGGTTGACTGCAATAATACCCATGTACTTATTTGCCAAAGATGTTAAGACTAAAACTGTGGGAGAAAGCTCTCCGCTAAAATATTGGAAACCCGATAAATCGAAACTATGTATATGTGCTATCCTTTTTGTAACTGAAGACTTATAGGAGAAATTCATGTACAGGTGATGCTCCCAAGAGAACTAAGCCTGTTTTATTACCTGCCGACACTTGTAGTGTGATATCATGTAAATTATAGTAAAATTGTGTGTGTTTGTTGTAATAAATCAGTGCTAGAATTAACATCTTTGAAGTTTTTCAGTCAGGAAGATCATCCTCGACTTGGTCTTCAATTCCGATCAAGTTATTCCTGTAGTACGTCTCCAGTCTTCAAACAAAACAAGAACTTATAATCAACAAACATAAAATAAATTATTTTGGTTTTACTCCACTAAAGCATTTTTTTTACCAGTTGTAAACGCTTCCCTTTTCATTAGCTCGTCGTTTAACTGTACTACATTCCAAGTCGCATTTTTTTTTCTAGTTTTCGTTTATTTTGTGATCGACATTAAGGCGCTTTATGGCGCCTTGTTTACGAATGTATGAATGAAACTCGATCCAGTTGATAAAGATGTGTATTTATGTCACAGCACATTATTCAAGCGACAGCGGAAGAAACACGTTTATACCACAACCACATCACATTTACACAGAATAAGAGTCGTGTATTATTCACATAGAGCGTTGTGATAATTAGCTAGTTATGGAGGTTTTACATCACCATTCAAATCCTGGGTGTTAAGCTCAGACTAAGGAAAAGAAGAATAGACATGACATACCTACGAAAAAACGTGCATACCTAAAATGTGAGTGTGGCACAAAGATGGCGGCTTGCGGTAGAGCTGCGCGCATTATAATATCAAAATTTTCTTCAAACCACTGAAAGAAACAAGTTGCTATGACAACTGATGTACTTGTTGGCTGTGACAAAACATGGGGACCGGCCGCAGTGAGATATGCTGTATACTGTTCGTTATGCCGAGTCCTTTCTTTTCCTTAGTCTGAGCTGTTAAGTACCAATCTGTATGCCAATTCTCGTACTTAAAAAACGTTCAAATTCAAGTCGCAATCTCATCTCAGCGACAATCAATGTCAAAAACCTGTCAAAAATGTATGTTAAGAGCAATGACTAAAGAATAAGAGAGGACATGAACTAAAAGATCGTATCGCGTGCCCGCGTGGAAAGTAAAATGGCGTAGGCTCCGCCCATTACCTAGTGTTGTCCTCTGCTCATTCTTTGCAATGATTTTGTTCATCGTGTTGATTACAAATCGATTAATCGAAATCACATACATTAAAATAAGGTTTTTGATTTTAAGTAGATAGTAGGTAAGTAGGGTGTTATTCGATTCTCATTCTAGGACGTCGCATTATGGATTAAGTACAAAAAAGCCTGTTGTTGCGTAATCTGACTGAAAAATTGCAAATATCATCAATTTGGCGGTTCATTTAAAATTAATTGTACTTGATATTATTTACTCTATGATTAATAGTTGCTCGTGATAATCAAGCTAGAAGAAGAGTAAATTAAACTGCAACAAGGAATTCAAAACTACACCGATTATTAACAAAATAAAACAACAGAAATCGATATTATGCATTTAATGGGAGAACCGTTTTATTTCAAATAGATACAATAATATCAGTTTGTAATTAGTATTAAGTAGGTACACCAATAATGTGAAATACAATAAAGTCTGCCTGTCTACAATAAATGTACAGGGAAATAATAATGTAGGTATTATGACTCAAACTCAAAGCATTTATTTCAAATAAACCAATTACAGGCACTTTTGAATTGTCAAGGGGTCGGTCAGTCAGAAAGATGAAGCTAGTTGCCCATTCCAAAGCGTAGTAGGTACCTATGGAGAAGAACGGGCAAGAAACTCCATGGACACTCTTTTAAATCAAAATATTGTTACAAAAAAGTGGTTACATCATTCATGTTGTAATTATACATGTGAGAACGATGTAGAAACACGTGCACGTTAAAAGCGTCCGTAATAAAAAGATAAAAACAATTATGGAATTAAAATAAGCCGTGGCAGCTAAGAAATGACCAGTGCCTACTGACGGCGCCCGTTCACGAACATGACGTATGGATCAGCACCATTCAGCTCAACCATTTTGAAGGGAACTCAATGATCAAATACACACGCCACCACCAGCGACACATTTGAGTGAGCATGACATACTCTCAGCCGCCAGGGCACATTCAAGTCAATGAAAGACGAACCCAGTAACCTTTATAGTGGGTACATAGTGCTCACATATGTGCTATGCAATTATACAATACTAAGAGATTGAATATATACAATGCAAAGATAGGTTGTACAATCTTCATCAGCTCCCACATTATTTTCGAATATATGGGTAAATGTAGGCTTACAATGAAAATGTGATAATTTACCTTAGGGAGCCTTGTCGGTATTGCATTGTCGTGAAGTCTCACTATATCAAGACTTCTATTAATACAAGACTCTTCAAAATGTAGTGAACAAACAAATACTTTTTCCTGGCTGGAGTCGATATTTTCTTGACCCAATGATTCAAGCCACTTACTTTTAAGTTTATCATTTTTTGGTAACCTAAAAACACAAACAAAACACGCAAACTAACATAAATGTGTATATTCTTTCATGCTAAATATTCAAACGAAATTTGGTTTTTATCGATGCAAAATCGATTCGTTGTGCATTGAAATTACACAATCACAACACTATATTTGTCAATAAAAATACGTAGTAAACAAAACCAAAATAAGGAAATATATCGTTCGAAAGACTATGAATAGGCAATAATCTATGACCGAACAGTAATAAACATGAATTGAGACTAGAAATTGGTATAAATTTATATAGGAAACTTAATAATCTATGAATTCTTTCGACTTACTTGTGCAGGGATATCAGAGGCGCTTTTTTACTGTAATTCGAGCCACAGCCCCTCACACAACACTTAGGCATGGTTTCCTCTATCACAGACAGCCTCAGTCAAATTTACAGCACTCAAAATGTTCTCAAAATGGAAAAAAACTTAATATTTAGTCGCACGATAACGCCAAATGACACTTCATGTACACTCTGAGAAGTACTCAAAACCAGAAACTAAAATGGCGAACCGGCCGATGGGCAGGGCTTCCGTGACGTCATACTTCAATATTGCAATTTTAGAAAACTGACAAAATACGGTTTTCTCTTTTTGACACTTGCAGAATTGCATAAGTTAGAAAGAAACATGTATATTTTTTTATTTCTGTATAGAATCGTATGATATTTCCATAATGGTGCCGATTCTGTTGTACACCGAACTAAACTAACTAAACTATCACTAAAATTCCTTACTTTTGGCTATGAGAATCTTAACGCTATTCTGCAAAATAAAATCTCTAAATTTAAAAATAATTTTGACACATCTAAAATCAAATTTGGCAATTGCGACTCCACGTGACACTTGTTTGCCGTACCACGTGATTTTTTTTTAGAGCCAGAGTCGCGCATTTTTTGCAGCCTCGACATGTTTTGTATGGAATTTTTCACTTTTTGTATGGAAAATATGAAAAAAAAATTTTTTTTTTTTTACCAACACGTTGGATTTTAGATGTTCCGGGGTTTTATAAAGGGGGTCGAATTTTTCATTACTTTTGCGATAGGACACACCGTTTTCGAGATATAAGCAAAAGAAAAGAAAAAAAGATACAGTGTTTTTGCATCTGAAGTCGAGGTGTTGGTGTGAATTTTAGTTCATGACAACTAATTTTATTCCACACCTTTTTAATCGCGATTAAAAATAGTCAGATTTAGTTAAGACAATCAAAATTTTTGGTGAAAAACGTAAAATTCAGAATAGCAAAATTGCCATTTTCACTAAATTATAATCTCAGTGCCATCTTAGTGCTGTCAAACTAAAATTTGGTTAAGTTGTGTCACTTTAGTCAATTTCAGAATGGGAAATCGTCGTTTGACAGGAATAAACTAAATTTTGGTGATTTTTAGTCTAGTTTAGAGAGTTTTGTGACAAGAGAATCGGCACCAATGTATAATTTATATAGATATTTTAGTTCATGTCCTCTCTTAGTCTTTAGTCATTGCCCTAGTGTCACAGAAATTGTATTGACAAAACAAGATGGCGGTGTTAGTTCCGATTTTGGTCACGTGCCAAAATAACCTTGTGGCGTTGTACTATTGTAGCTATACCCTAAAGGTGTTGTATTGTAGCCCTATAGCATTATTCTTAGTTGCCACGTTGTGAGTGGTCACTAAATCTCACTAAATACTCTAAATAGTACTTACTAATTCCATACTTAAGCGTCAAATACCGATCCTCTAACTCTAGTCTAGCAGCTGGACTCTAGCTAGTGCGCGTCATATGTCAAACATGTTCTCATTTCAATGTAGTCAATCGGTTAACTTTTGAATTCAAAAACCCAAAGAAGTGAAGCAAGATTTGTGGTTGAATAGAGTTGAAAAATGAGTATAATTGAAGAAGTTTGGGACATCCAAATTAATTTAAGCCTCATAGAAGAAAACAGTTACATAGAGTTTCAAACTAAAGTGGAAGCTTTACATGAACATGTTCTCAATATTATAGAAAACGGTTTTAGAGATAAGAAATATAATTGCCACAGCAACGTAGCTCAAAATCATGACGATGAACTGAAAACTTTAATAGAACGTAATAAGCAGCTGCGGCATGATATTGACATGAAACTTGAAGAGCTCTCTCAACAAAAGATTCACTATGAGAAATACAAAAAAGGTACGTACATGTTCTATCTTATTGATCTGGTTTAAATCATTGCTGTTGTTAGCATTAAAAATATCTGCTTATTTTGTTGTAAATGCTGTTAATAATTTGATGTATCTATTTCAACTGCGTCTTTTTTTAGTATTTAAATAGATGTATGATATTTTCGGAGTTATTGTACCAATTTCGCTGACTAATCCTTTCTTTTAATGTGTTTTAATAACCAAGCCAATAAACTGATACATACTTAAATACATAAATCATTTATTTGGACCATACATTGTACATATTTTTAAACCTGCCAAACTGTGTGGCAGTTTGTTGGCAGGATTAGCGCTTGTCTTATAACATTTGGTTCACACGATCTAATTAAATATTGAAGTACTTAGGTAGAAACATAGTTTAAAAGGATGGCAAGTATTATTTGTTTAATATACATACTTATGTTGAGAATGGATTTTTTTAATAGAAGACATTTTAATAATGATTGATCTATATTTTATAATTACCCACTACCCACATAAAAATACTAAATCATCATTGCCAAGCCTTTCCCCAACTATTCATGTTAGTCGCCATCCAGTGGTAAAGAGATGCAGCTGAGATAGATGCACATAAACTTTTAATTAGAAATTTAAAAATTAAATTCCTTACATCAATTTATTACAGACCAAAAACTATTGTCTCAAGAAATTAAAGAAACGCATGAAGCTTTTCTAATGGCAAAGAAATTTTACAAGAAGTTTTTGAAAATGTACTACACAATTGAATCAAAAAGTGAGGGATCACAAACCATCTTTGTGCAGTTTTTTACAGAAGCTAAAAAGGAATCCGAAAATTATTCTGTCCGCCTATTGAGAGACACTAAGACGGGATGCTATCAATGTGAGTGTTATTTCCATTGCCTTATATTGTTATTAGTTTGTTAAATGTGACCCATCTCAACGAATCACCTGTATAGGTATGATACTTTTGTCAAGCAAGTTTAACCAACCCTTTTATTTCTACATTTCAGTGTCTAGTGTCACACCAAAACTAAATTTATTCAAGGAGGTGCAGAAAATACTTCAAGAAACTAATGATGTACCTGGCGCACTCTGTTGTATAAGACAAGCGTTTATGATTGCTAAAAAGAGTAAGAAATAATGTGTGAAAACATTTATAGGGAAAATGAGGTGTGTTGTATCCTTACTTACGTATTTGAATAAAATTTATAAAATGAGTAATAATTAAAAAACAAATAACACTATAAACCTAATAAATCTTAAAAAAAAAGGTAGCTTCCTGAATGCAAACTGCCAAAGATAGAAACTTGAATTTTGAACAGTACCTAGTTGTAGATTAAAACGAAGGTGTATTAAGAAAAGACTGGAAAGGTCCTTATGGGGGTGTAAGGGTGAGATTTGTTTATGTAAAAAATCTTATTTCTTGGATATATAAATTTGGCACAAATCTGTATAGATGTTAATAAAAAAGACGGACATTTTAATTTTTTTAACTACTCCCGAATAATAGAGGTTTAGGGTTGAAGGTGTTAAAGTTTGATTGGAAGAATCTTTACACGCGGTCTGATAAATTTGAAACTCAGCATTAAATAAAATGTTTTTTAAATAAATATCTTCATAAAAAATCTGAATGGCTTATTTTTGGACATAACATCATGACGGTACCTTGTCAATATATCTATGAAAACATTTTGATTCTGAAACATTTCTCCGACATTCGTTTCGCCGTTGAACGGTTCACCGACAGAATGATTCACTTTTAATTTTTCACTGATAGAAAGTTTCAAACTTTCAATGACGAACGATTCGCCAACAGAACGATTCACTTTTCATTATTTCACCGATAGAACGTTTCAACGGCGAACGATTCGCCGACAGAACGATTCACTTTGGTAAATTTCATCGATAGAACCTATCACCGGCGAACGATTCGCCGACACAACTGTTCGTCTGCCCCTGGAGTATAAAACATAATAGGGTAAACATACCGGTTATCGGTGTGTATCAGAATGGCGGGTGTAATTTCCAGATTTGCTTAAATTTATTACAGTTATTTGGTACCTTCTGTGTACCTTTACGTACCTCTCTTCAAAATCTGTGTACCTACACCCGTATGATGATATTTTAAAAATTAGGTACACCCGCCATCCTGACGTCAAAACCGCGGGTGTACTGCTAACCAATACATGTAGCCAAGCGTACTGTTTATGTAAATTTGGTACCTCTTGTGTACCTGCAGATAAAAGTATTAAATAAACAAAATACTGCAAGGTTGCTGCAAAAATAAAAATAAATATTTTCTTTCTTCGACGTATCTTTTAAAATAACAATCTACGTATTGATAACTTATCTTAAATATTAAAAAAAACTATATGTATACATAATTACAAAAATTACATATTGCCCATTTTAGAATTGTGAAGGATTTATAGAATTAGGATGTTTGTCTATCAGTGTTTCCAGAATCAAAATGAAACATGAGACAGTTTTAAAGGATATATTAATTAATTTTCACGATAACGAAATAAGTAAGGATTAATATATGAATAACGCACTGATTCCATGTGCATTTAACTCGGCCTTATAATTTGTTACAAAACTATAATCAATGTAATAAAAATTAGACTAGTATACAGGGTGGAAAGATAAGTCGGGCGTCAAATGGTCGTTAGAGGGTTGGTGTAATATATTAATATTTACGTCTACCTTCATTCGAAACGATAAACCAAGTATGTCTCAACAAGAAAATTATATGCATACATTATCTAGCTTGATATATGCTATGAATCTATTTCGATCCTGGAACTGAATGGAAATAATTCCATATTTTATTACTATTGATATCAGAATCATTAGGAAACAGGCAACAAGGAAATATAATGACCGCGTCCTTGCATCAGAGTAATACAAATGCATCAAATAAAAATAGTTTAATTGTAGAGTGGTCCAGTGGTCGTAGTATGCGACTGCTGAACACGAAGTTGTGGGTTTGATCTCCACATAAAACAACAATTTGCGGATCACATTTAAAGTGTTGTCCTGAGTCTGTGTGTAAATTGTGTCCGTTAATTTCATTTCCGATTCCCGGTATAGTCACGCACGCAACAGTGACTAAATGATACACGGAGGTTTGGGATTACTATTAAAGATATTACACATTAAACGTATGTTTAATATGGAGGTTCTAGGTTCAATTACCGAAGATTGTTATTATCCTTTGACGTCGTTACTATTGTTAGTTAGTATTATAAAATACAAAGTAACGTCGTGTAATAAAAAAATATTTTTTTATTTTTGCAGCAACCTTGCAGTATTTCGTTTATTTAATACTTTTATCTGCAGGTACACAAGAGGTACCAAATTTACATAAACAGTACGCTTGGCTACATGTATTGGTTAGCAGTACACCCGCGGTTCTGAAATCAGGATGGCGGGTGTACCTAATTTTTAAAATATCATCATACGGGTGTAGGTACACAGATTTTCAAGAGAGGTACGTAAAGGTACACAGAAGGTACCAAATAACTGTAATAAATTTAGGCAAATCTGGAAATTACACCCGCCATTCTGATACACACGGTTATGTGTAACCGTTTAAGTGACTTGTTGACTTCAGAATTGATTTCTATCATAATGCTGTACGTCAAGAATTTAAAAAGAAATGCATTATGATCCTACAATAGTCTAGTTTCATAAAATCTAACGTTTATAGACGTAGCAGTGATACATAATTTAAAAAAATAATTTATTCGTAAAAATAGCAAATATACCGGTTATCGGCCATTTTACTCAGTTATCGTCCACCAGCGCACTGGTTGTCGGCCACCTAATTCACGGAAGAAAAACGAGTCTTAATCAATAGGTCATAGGGTTTATAATAGTATGAAAAAAAACAATTAATAAATTCAAAAAAGCAGTATATTTTTAACTCACTTTTAACTTAAAAATACAATTGAGTAGGTACCAGATTAAACTATATAATTATTGAGTAAGTAACAGATTAAAATCCCGACTCAAACACATAGCCACTTTTTGTCTTTGGCTCTATTAATAGTTACCTCCTAACATAATCATGAATCATTTAAAAATAACATTCAAACATAACATGAAATTCTATGCCCAGCAAAACAGAGAGTTTAAGACGAATAAAATAGGTACCTAAGAGTACATACCAATCCTACCATTAATAAAACAAATAAATTGTTTACAAACAATATAAAACATCTTAAAAAAAGTAAATTAAATATTTAAAAATAATCAACACAAAGTCTAATTAGGTAACTTACTTATCAATATCAATTAGTCAGTCAGTATTGTTATTGAAATTTTTCAAAACTTCTCTCCTTAAATTTTCAGCATTTTCACACAACATACATTTATATGGCGCAGTAGATGCTTGATTCTACGATAAATTCTTTAGTTTCGTGCATTTTAGGTGATACCATCGAATGCAAAGATCACAGCCAATATTCTTTTCACCCTGTTCTTCAGTGTCACTTATAAGGTTAAGATCACAAGAACCACATTTAATACAGGATTGAGTTTCTTCTACTTTCTTTTTCTTGGTCTTCTTCTTTTTTGGTGGTGGTTCTTTTCTCTTTAGCTCTTTATCAAGTTTTCTTTTCTTAATTTGATTTGGATTTTGGATGGCGTTTGAGAAAGCGATGGTCTATTCCCAGTTCTTTTGCAAGCTCAGCCCTAACCGTATCCAGAAGGTCATATTTGTTAATTGGAATTCCGGCTTTCGCCAACTCAATTATCCAATCAACGATTTTTTTTCTCCATCAAAGCCAAAAATAGGGTCTGGGCCAACTTTTCTCATTTGATCAGCAACACGACCTGAAAGCCTGTCCTGTATAGTAGATCTTGGAACTCCGTACTGCCGGCATGCTTCTCTGATGCCGAGAATGTTGCCGCGTATATCTGAAAGAGCTCTTTTCAGGGATTCATCAGTATAAGTAAACCTTCGGGATGGCTCTGCATTTTTTTTCTTTTTAGTTCCTCTACCAAATGGTGCCATCTGAAAAAAAAGCAAGCACAATTTTAACACCAAGCAGCACCATCAACCAAAATGTATAAGTACGGGTAAATGAGCTCGAATAAGTGCTAAATAATTATTAGTGAACTAGCTTCGCCTTACGGTTAGAAGGTAGCCTATTTCAGAGCGACAAATTTCATTCAAACCCATCTAGCTGTTGAAGCATAAATGGTTAACAAACATAAAATCACAAAAAAATGTAACAGCCAGAAATCAAGTTACCATTTTTAGACCTTTAATTCCCTAGTTCGAAAACAGATTTATTTTTTACTAATTTATCGGCCGTTCTTTTTTCTAAAGGCCGGAATCAGGTGTAATTTTTACCCCTTTTCGGCCGCCTTTTATATCAGATGGCCGGAAATAGGTTTCGTTTTTACTGGTTATCGGCCGCTAAACTTTCGGCATTTTTGAAAATTTTTGTCCTTGAAACTGAGGATACTGGGGCCGGAAGCTAGTTGTCAATTCACAAAATTCTAGCTGTTCACTAATATAATGGAATCTATGTTGGTGAATTTAAGGTTTCCGTAATGTAGGCAAAGAGAAATGACGTGAAGAAACCGGGTTTGCGACCACCCAGTCGGAAAGTAGGTTTTGTAATTAACAGTTACCGTACTGTCCGACCACCAAATATAATACAAATTATGAAAAGTTTAGTGAGTTTGGACGCTTGAATATTGAAATTAAGCATGCTAAATACATACAAACCAAATCAATCCCCAATAAAACAATAGTAACACTTAAAAACTTACCTTTGAAAATCGAATCACCTGCTATATTTTTTGCTATATTTGCCACGCGTCCACACACCAAATTTTTAAATGGCGACTGAGGGCTCAGTTCGCAAATTTCAAGGACAATGCCGTTGGATTATAAACCGTGAAGTACGTCCGGGTCGAATAGCGCGAAATTAGAAAGGATCTGTTTGTAAACTATTATATTATTCAAAATAACGTGCGAAGTGGCCGAAAAGGGGTAGTGGTCGGTAAACCAGTATGTTTACCCTATATGTATTCGACATGTAGACCTGTTTCCGTTTATTTTTTACACCTGAATCAAGCTATGAAATCGAAACTTGAAACTTTATTATATACAAAACTTGTGGAAAACTAGCCAAAAAAGTGACAAAAACGTATATTTGATTCAATGTCAATACATGTATCATTCGTGTTATGATTATACATACGTTTTGAAAGGTTACATGAACTATTATTTAATTGCTAATGAAAATAACTTTTATTACCTATTTAAAATTACCTACGGAACATGATTATAATTAAAATGATAATACCAAAACAAAAACAACAAATCAACTATGATTAACAAAAACAATTCTAAAGTTCAGACACTTTATTTTGTATTAATTAAATGAGAAATTAAATATGCGCCCAGCCAGTTCAGCCTATCAACTGAAACCAAATACCTGGGCATCTTTTTGGATAAACAGCTGAATTGGGCAAAACACACCAACTACATCACCACGAAGGCCAGTATATCCTTGTGGCAGTGCAAGCGATTGCTTGGCAAGAATTGGGGGATTAGCCCACGGGTTACCCACTGGCTATACACCACAGTCATCCGACCAATCATTACATATGGCTCAGTAGTCTGGTGGCCCAGAACAGAACTGAGCACAGCCCAAAGAGACCTCGAAAAGCTGCAGCGGCTCGCGTGTGCGGCGATCACCAGCTGCATGAGAACTGCACCCACCGCTGCCCTACAGGCTATGCTTGGGCTACCGCCCCTACACCTCACTGTGAGGGAGGAGGCGACCCTGGCTACCTTTAGGCTACATATAGCAGGAACCCTGAGCAACGACTCCAGGGTCAAGCACAAACGTTTAAGGGAAGAGGCGATCAGGCGTCAGCCGATGATGGCATCACCCTGCGACAAGGCCCTGAAACAATACTGCTTTCAAAAGCACTACAGCATAGTGCTTGAAGAGGAGCAGTACGACCATTCAGGCCTAAAGGAACTGAGAATTTACACCGATGGATCAAAAACCGACTGCGGAACTGGAGTCGGAGTGTTCTCACACGACCTCAACATAAACATATCCAGACCCCTGGGAATGCTCAACACGGTCTATCAGGCAGAGTGTGTGGGCATAATACAGGCGGCTTATGCCATAGCAGCCAGAAGAGTTGCGGACACCCGAATCCGCATACTCTCTGACAGCGCCTCAGTCCTCCAATCCCTAGGGAAAAAATGCATTACTTCGAATCTAATACTAGAATGTCACAATGCGCTTGAACGGGTAACCGTATCAAACCGCAATACAGTGACGCTACAATGGATAAAAGGACACAGTGGATCGCTAGGTAACGACGCAGCCGCCTAGCCGATGAGCTGGCCAGGAGGGCATCCAGCACGTCGGTCTGTGGACCGGAACCTATCGTGCCCATCCCCTTCAACCAACTACGCAGGTGGCTAAAGGAGTACACCCACACACAAGCAGAGAGCTGGTGGACGTCGTCACCGGGCTGCAGGCAATCCAAGGAAGCCATGCCATCACTAGACGGCAAGCTAACCAGGCGGTTGCTACGCCTGGACAGGAAGGGCATGCGCCTGGTGACGGGGACCATCACGGGACACTGCTCGCTAAACAAACACTTTCACACAATAGGCATAACGGACAGTCCTCTATGCAGGGCTTGCATGGAGGCTGACGAAACTGTCGCGCATGTGCTCTTCGAGTGCACAGGCGTCGCCCAAATTAGGTCAAAAACCCTCGGGACACCCAGATCTTACACAGATGTTCTTAATAGACCAGGAGACCTAATCAGCTTCTGGAGGGAGGTGGGCTGGTTGGAATAACCACCGACGGCCGACATGGCTCACGCACAATGGTCCACTGTAGGACTAAGTGCGGAAACCAAACCCATAACATAGAACATAGATGCGCCCAGCCAATTAATGATGATCTATAAATCATCATTATCTGACAAATGCTGAGTAATCCTCTCTTGATAGTTTGATCTTTTTCTTTTAAGCGTTGGCTCCGAGAAATTAATGAGTTTGATGGTGCATTCTGTGTGCTTTTGTTCTTTCTGGAACTCCACTGTTGTTTTGAAAATGTTCCATTTTTCCCGGCCTAATAAGGTATTCCACCTGTTGTGCCACGACTCCAGCGCATTTTGTGATAATGGTATATCGTCGCTGATACTGCAATACCGCGTAACTAACAACAGACAATACCGCGTAACTTCGATATGGCAAATTTTACAGGAGAGCGAAAAAACTAAATAACTTCTGCTGTACTTATCAAATACGTGTCTGAACTTTCAGCTATTTAGAAATGTGTATTAGTTACCTTATACAGGGTGTTTGGTGCATCGTGTGCCAAATTGAAATGGTCGACTGAAGGAGTCATCCGCTAGCCTTTCAGACCCTTTAACACCCTTCATGCTCTGTGGATTTTTTTATCGACTTTTTATTGTTTTCCAAAAAAAGAAAACCCAAATTTTACATTCAAATACAGATTAAAAAAAAATATATAAGGCGTAGACTCTGAATTTTAATTTTATTTCGATGTGTATTGTTTAAGAATACTTTTAAATACAAAATTAGTGATATTAGTCACCTAGTTCTTTTTTAATTCACTCGCAAAGGTAAAACTTAAATTAAAGCTGTACATGTTACAGCTGTTTATAAGGCTACAAAAAAAAAATCAAAAGCGACCGGGATCTTCCAACTCCCTCATTAATTCTCCAGTCTATCCTCTTTCTAATGATGTGCCACATGCCATAAAAGTATTTTAACAACTTTGTGAATTCGCTAGAATTGTGACTCGAGTCACCTAAGGCTAATACTCAAAATTATGTTTTAAAAAAAAAAACTCTTAAATGATACCTGTTAAACCTATAAATCTGCTATCTCATTCTTATGGTTAGGTAAATTCGTGTCTCATATCTGTATCTTTCGTGGGATTTACTTGATATAAAAAAACAAAATTGCATTTTTAACATTTATTTAATCATTGTTACAAATCTTGCTCAAATTGTTGGCCTCTGTTGCGAATGCAGGCCCGACACCTGTTTCGTATTTCAACAGTTGTTGTACGAAGTCGTATTTCCTCCTTAATAGTATTGAATGCCGCTTCTATGCGTTGGACTAATACCTCCCTAGTTGGAACCTCCGTGGCATATACCAACTCTTTGGCACGTCCCCAGACATAAAAGTCTAACAGAGTTAGATCTGGGGAACGTGGCGGCCATGGAATAGGGCCATCGCGTCCAATCCATGCATTGGGGAACACATTGTCGAGATATTCCCTCACAGTCAATCGCCAATGCGCGGGACAACCGTCATTTTGAAATACAATGGGCACACGTTCATTAAATACGTGCACATCGTTCACTAATTCGGGCAGGTCATTTTGTAGGAATTCCAGGTAGTCTTCGCCATTGAGATTATCGGGCAGGTAATGCGGTCCAATTACCTGATTCCCAATCACTCCTGCCCAAACGTTTACACTAAACCTTCTTTGAGAAGATTTCTGTCTTTTAACACGTGGGTTTTGCGTTTTCGTTGTCCAGTGGTGCAAATTGTGTAAATTGAGGATCCCATCCTTGGTAAATTTGGATTCATCCGTCCACAGTATTCTTTTTAAAAAATCAGGATCATCCACATCCGTGTGTAAAAGAAACCGACAAAAAGCCACTCGTCTCTCAAAGTCGCCACCCTCAAGACCTGCAACAAACAAAAAACTCTTTTAAATTTCTCTTGGGCAATAAGTAATTGCACAAGAAAGGACCCGCTGTTCGTGCTAATAGATTCACTACCTGGAAGTGACGCCATACCATACCCATTACCTGCTAAACAAAGGCAAGGTCAAACAAAGCTTGCACGGGTTTAAAGTTAGTTTAAAATTACGTACCTTGCACCGGAGTGTAGTGGAATGGATGCTTTTTGTTTTGACGAAGTACTTTCCACACTTTCCATATTGAAATATCAAGATGTGATGCCACATTTCTAATGCTTCTTGTAGGGTCTTCCTCAAAAAGTGCCAGTATTCTCTCGTCTACTTCAACATTATGTCGCACAATATGGCCCCTTGGTTCATTAAAAGTAACACTGCCAGTCTCGCGTATGCGTCGGTATGTGTCTTGGAAGACTCTGCGGCCAGGTAATCACACAGGTAACATTGAGTTATAATGTACTACGTACTAGAGAAGCTATTTCAAACAAAAGATAGCGCACGCACTTGATGACAGCGGGGCATGCGCGGGGCAAGCGGGGGTTGTCATGTTCCCATAGATAACAATCAATGCGCGCAGATGCGACATAATTTTATTATTCTGCCTACGTGGGTACTTACTCAGAGAATAAATAAAAAAGTATTTAAACTGTAACAATATTTTAATTTCCTTTAAATAAAATAAGTTTAGTTAGTTTCTGCCGTTTGGTATAGTAATCCACAGTTGGATCAGTTTTTGCTTCGTGATGCAATCTAATTTTTGTGTACTGATTTATTATGGCTCGAATTAAATGGATTCTGTGATTGAACGTTGATGGCTGATTCAGTGAATGTTGATTCAAATTTACAAATACTTCTTTCCCAATGAAATGCTTTAGGGTGTTTACGGTTATATAATTAAAATCATATTTCGAGGCAAGACTTCCACCGGATTGGCGAATTAAATTACGTATGATCTTTTCCGTAGCCAAGCATATTATGTACACGTCTTCTGCAGAATAACATAGACCACCCATGTCTTTTATAGTTATAAGTGTGTGATGTGGAAGTTTATAACTTTTTTGTTAATTGTCTTGATACATATCCAGATATATATCCTACTATCAATTTTGACTCACATGTAAAGGATTCGTGGTCAAGCATTGTTGCAAAGATATCGCAATTATTTTCAGCTTCCAAATTGGATGTCAGCAATCGTGTACTTTGTAGTATTTCATAAGGTTGTTGGTCATATCTAGTTGAACAGGATGTACTGTTAATTATGTTTACGGATGTAGAATTTAAAATTGAGAAATTATCCAGAGGGATGCAATTGCCGGTAAAAGATGACCGAAGTTCAAGATGATTTAAGGTCTTTTTATAGGCTGCTCTAAATTGCAAAATATTTGGATTGTTATTGTAGCCGCCATGTCTTCTTATTAACCCAAAAAATAGTTCCAGGTGGTCTTGGCTTATCCGGTACATAGATATGTAACGAAGCATCTGCTTTTCTTCAACTATGTAGTTGTATAGTGTCTTAATCGATTCAATGCATATTATGGCACCAATGAATCCTGTTTTGTTAGCAGACTCAACTATGTTTTTCTTTGAAATTTGTAATAATATTCTGGATGTCTGGTTTGTTCGTTTAATTATTCTTCTTGATTGAGAACGAAATTTCAATGCAAGTATAAAGGATTTCACTTTGTCCAAATAAGAAAATATTTGAGACTTGCTTTTGCTATCGACAGGGCGTTTAAAACCATAGAAATTACATTTTCTAGAATTCATAATGTCAAAAAAATGATTCATTAAAGTTATGAAATTCACTGTTCCTGATGAATCTTGAAACTGTCTCGAATTCAAAATTTTATCACATGCTTTTGCTACGCTCATACTCAGCAGCTGTGTTGCAAGCTTTACTTTCATAATCTGTTGTCGAAAATTTATATGACGGGGTGTTATCTTGTTTCCGAATCTAAGACCTTCATTTTGTTGAAGCTTATTAAGATTTATTAGTAATTGCCATTTGATTTGTCTGTCATTATTATCGAACAGCAGTCTTTTCTTCTCGAACGTGTTTCTTATTAGTTTTATAACATGGCAAGGGTCTATAAAAATACAAACTTTTTCTCCCGTGCATGGATGTGGAAAATAAGTCTTCATATTACTGACATCTGATAGTTTACAGCCCAAAATTTCAGCTGCACCGAAGTTTGCAGAACAACCATCAAATGTAAGACTTAAAACTATGACGCCAACCTCATGGCACTTTTGCAAGCATATTTTTATCAAATTTGCCTTTGTTTCAGCATTTACACCGGCCGTCAAAAAGTACCCCACGGGTAATTTCCAGTTTTCGTTAAGGGCAACCAGCATAAATACTAAAGCTTGCGTTGCCACAGTCTCGTCTTCTTCACCTTGCATAGGACCAGCTCCAAAATTAACTGCACCCAATTTTCGATTGTTGTGAAAAAGCTTCTGTCTCCTGATAGCTATTTCGTCAAAGACTAATGAGCAGATTACAGGTTTATTTGAATTTGCGTTGGATTGCGATTTATTTTTTAACGCTGTAAATGCTTCTGTTGTGAAACCGGGTTCTGCATTTACCGTTGAATACCATCTGCAAATTGTCCTAGGATGTGGAAGAGCTTTATTGTAGCATTCTCTAACGTATTTATATGCAGCTGGTGAATAATAGTGTAATGTCAATGCGAATTTACGTAAGGGTGCAGTGTATAATAAATAATGCCTGGCCCTGCAGTCTCGACATAGTTAGCAATCGTTTTCGGTTGCTAAGTCCTAACAATCCAGATGTAACGATATTTGGTGGTCTCCACACTCATATTTATCGGTTGTTACTGGTATTTTAGGTAGGTACCGATAGGTAACAACCCATAAATTTGAGTTTCGAGACCACCAAACATTTACATCAACCTTTACATCTGGATTGTTAGGACTTAGCAACCGAAAACGATTGCTAACTATGTCGAGACTGCAGGGCCTGCTCTGTTTATTCTTCTTCATTAAAGACTTATGTAGCTCGACAACTTCTGCTTTAGCCATTAAATCAATCTCAGCATTTAAATTGAGACCGAATTTCTCTTTAAAATTTTGTACAATTGTTTGGTAAGAAGCACAATTTTTCTTCAAATAAATATTTTGTCTTCGTATTTTCTTAAATTTCTCAGTGAGTTTCTTTTTAGCTGCAGATTCCTTGCGTAATTTATTTTTAAGAACAATTTTTCTCGGAGTATCAAAAATTGAATTTGAACTGCTTACTGATTCAGACAACGATTCTGATACTAACTGTTCACCACATGTTGATGGCTGAAAAAAAACAAATCGTTATTTTGGAAGCCTGTAAATATTCTAGCGTTACAGTATTAAAAAAAACCGCCATAGTTATACTGGTTCCGCCTCTAATAAGCCCCGTAAGTATACTGAACTTCAAAATAAGTTAGTTTTTCTAATCACAAAATAAAACAAAAATCCCAGCAATGTTATACAATAATATAAATTACGTTATCGCATGGTACTGCAGATTTCTTTAAGTACACTCTTCCTGTCTTTGTGGTGTATTTGTCGTTTTCTTGGAAATGCACGGAACATATGCGTGAATAATCTGAAGGTAACCACATTTCTTCGCTGCGATTCTTCTGAACAAATTTGATCCATGATTCTCTTGTTTCATGACACGGCCGAGGAAACCTTTAGATCCAAATAATAATAAAAAAATATTATTACAACATTACTACAGCTCGCGCGATAAGAGTTTGGCTTTGACCTTCGGATTTTTGAACTTGTGATTGTACAACAGGAGTGCGCGGTACGTCGTATCGATGCGAGAGGCAGGGAACGACTGGAGCGCCAATCAGAGCACCGCGTGCGCCTACACACCCGCCCCGCACCCCGCTAATTGCCCGTTGATACCCAATTTCTGATTTCTGCGCAATAACGGTCAAAGCCAAACTCTTATCGCGCGAGCTGTATCGAGATTAAATATAAAACAATTTTTTGCTCATAATTATTAAAATTATACCTACGTCGATAGTGTCAAGTCTGCGCATACAAAATGCTTTACTCTTTGACGTTCACGTAAACATGGCCGCCACCACGGCACGCCACGGTGACGCGTTGTAATTGAAAAATTATAATTAAATTACGCGTGTTTTAAAGATAATAGATGTTTCTGGAGTTGTTTGAACAGTATCTCAATGCACACGAAGGCATATTTTAATAAACAAAACTTCACTCAAACGTGTCACGTAACGTGACACGTTTGAGTGAACGTGACTCACGTTGCAGCAAGCGCTTGGCACAGACTAAGTGCGTTGGAGTGCGCGCGCTCTAACTCGTGTTACAAACAATCGAGTTGAGGCGTCTCCTCTAGTACGTAGTACATTATAACTCAATGACCGTGATGTCGTTCCTGGTAAAGTCGTTGCGCTGCACGAGCGACGCCATTAGCGGCTCTGTAAGCCATCATGATGTCCGCATATTCTTCGTTAGAGAATGTCGCCATTGCAATAACAAAAAACTCAAAGTTTAACAATAACAACAAAAATTAAACAAATGTAACAAGAACCAACAAAACTTAACGATAACAAAGTAATAAAAGAATCGCGGAGCATGGTGAACTAGCACACACGTTAGGTAGCAGAGGCAGTGATGTCTCGACAAAAAAAATGGCGTGTTGGGCGGCGCGATTTGTTCAAACCGATTTAAGGTATGCAAGAAAGAGATAGAAGATAGATTTTACTGTGAAAGAGTGAGAAAACAAATTTTACCTCTTTCTCAAGTAACAGTTCCGCAATAAATATTTTTTCATTAGAATTTGGAATGTAGTTTTATGTGACTTGATTCACAATTCTAGCGAATTCACAAAGTTGTTAAAATACTTTTATGGCATGTGGCACATCATTAGAAAGAGGATAGACTGGAGAATTAATGAGGGAGTTGGAAGATCCCGGTCGCTTTTGGTTTTTTTTTGTAGCCTTATAAATAGCTGTAACATGTACAGCTTTAATTTAAGTTTTACCTTTGCGAGTGAATTAAAAAAAAAAAACTAGGTGACTAATATCACTAATTTTGTATTTAAAAGTATTCTTAAACAATACACATCGAAGTAAAATTAAAATTCAGAGTCTAACGCCTTATATTTTTTTTTAAATCTGTATTTGAACTGAAACTGAAAAAAAACTGAAAAAACAATAAAAAGTCGATAAAAAAATATCCACAGAGCATGAGGGGTGTTAAGGGGTCTGAAAGGCTAGCGGATGACCCCTTCAGTCGACTATTTCAATTTGGCACACGATGCACCAAACACCCTGTATATTATTATTTAACTTAATCCAGTCAATATTTAGCTAGAAAATACACTTACGCTGTTTTTCATTTTATGTTGCATTTGTTATTTGAGCTTTTTGGCATTTACGCGGAATTGGAGGGAGAATAAAACAGAATTAATAATATTATAAAGAAGTTGTATTTACTTATGTAATAACAGTCTCATCATTTTAACCAAAGTAGTTACTAGCTTATAATACAGTCTCGTCATTAAAACGTCGTCATAACAACTTGGTAGTTACTTATTAGTATAATTATATGATCTTACTACAAACATAACAAATCAAATAATTAAAGGCTGCACATAGTCAGTGAAAAAAAAAATGAAAGAGTCGTGTATCAAAACAAAATAATAGAAACATCAAAAAGTGGTTCACCCAAGAAAGGTACCACAGTCTTTCCAAAATTACTTATTTTTTCTTAAATGGTAAGTTATCATAAAACTGATGACAATCAACGGGGATGACGTTTTTTAGTTGCTGTAAGTGCAGATATTTACTTTCTAATATTGGCACTCGAGATGAAAATAGCAATGGAACACTATTTGCAAGTGTTATGATATTTCGTGGTCTTCGTGGCAATAGGGTTAAGTCGTCTTTGAAATGTTTTTTATACTGAATAGTCCCTTCTGGATTATATTTTAATACTCGCAGGTCCACCACACAATCATCGCCAGCAGTACGGCCACGTCGTATGGAGTCATAAACTTGATATTCTTTAATCCCGTAGTCCTTGAAAAAAGTATGATCCGGTTGAATGACTCTGTATGGAGAGGGTTTCTTTCTTGCTTGTTTAATTAGTGTTGCATACTGCGATGGCAAAAATATTTCTATGTTTTTTAACTTTCTCTCAACGAGAGAATGGACAGAGTCCACCTCCATCTGTGTGTGTCACCTTTCGAGGTATTTTTGTGTTATTGTAATATTATTATCCATGGCTAGTCTAAGAAGCGCATTAGAAACGATACTGTTTCTATTTTGCGATGTGCAACCATCTGTCCATATTACTACATCTTTTGCATCTTCATCTAATAGATTTGTTACGTAATCCACAAAAAAAGAAGCGTAGGTGGTAGCTTTTAAGTCACAAGTGGTTTCATCAAACCAATAGCATGTGACATCGTTAGTTCCAAGATTGTAGACAGTGAAATTATGCACTGCTAACTTGGTTTTGAAATAGAGAGCACTAGCCGTCAAATAGGGACATATATATATGTTTTACAGCTTGTAAATCAGCAGTCACAGTGTGAATGATCCCATTTTTTGCAGCTTGTTTATCCATGTTCTTTTCCTCTCGAGCCATGTTCTTGAGTTCAATATGACGCTGATAATATTCTTCTAAGACGTTGCCTACTTTATAAGCACAGCAAAGGTCACAAGCGTCTTTTTTAGGTTGGAACAAACCTATGTTTTCTTCTGCTAAAACGTCACAAAAAAGCTTCCTGGAAGCGACAGGTTTGGATAATGAGGATGCAAATTCCACGTATAAATTGTAAAGCTGTGATTTGGACTGAATTAGAGGTTCCAAATATTGCTTTGTACTCGATTTGCGACAATAATGCGATGGTAATTTCGGCAAGGCTAGATAGCTTTTAATAGAATCTCGCTTACTCTCAGTGGTTACTAATGAAGACGTGCTCACATTTGTATGGTTCTCTTTATTACCTCTATCACCAAGCCAATACCGAACCGTCCATTCCTTTATACCAAGTGTATTTAGAAATGTTATCAAGCAGACTCTTTCTTTTTTGCCTTCTATTTGAAAATAATACGCTTTGGAACTTGAACGTCTAGAGTCAGTACCTTTAGTTTTCCTCTGAGTGTCAGTTTTATCCACCATAGAAGACACAAAAATTATTTTTTGCAACCATGACATGCTCCAATATTTATTAAAAATAGACAGTCTCATCTCCTGCGTTAGATGTGAGCAAAACAAGACTTTGCTACGAGCACAAAACTGTGAATTGCAGAGAGGACCTATTGTTCTCTCAGGTTTGGATTCTGTTTGACGGTATTTATTACCAATCTTTTTGTATCCAAGATATTCTTTCCCTAACATTCTATTTTTCCTGCTATGTTCTCTTTTCCATGTTAACCTGTCAACTTTTCTTTTTCTCGATCTTGACTGTCTCCCAACTTCTGCCTCAGTATCTCTTTCAGGAAACCATTCAATATGATCTGATGATTCGATCGGTTGTACATTTATGATTTGAGATAGTGGAACATAATCAGGGTCAACAACAGAGTCATCTGACGAAAAATCCAACAGTGACTCATTAACAACTTCCGGAAGACCTGATGAGCTAGCGACAGGTTCTAAGACTGTGGTCAGAGTATCACAGTCTGCAACAGAGTTTTCGATATTCGTAGCTGTACATGGAATGTGTTCGACAGGTTTTTGAAATATAAGTGGGTTACTTGCACGCTCTTCATCCAAAATTTGCTTCCTTTTATTTAAAAGTACCTGGCGTCGATTTTGAAGCACTTGTAATGTAACAACATTACTTCTGACGTCGGCATTTCTCCATACTATAGCCTCATCAACACCTGACTCTTCTTCCATGATCGTCTAAAAGAAAAGTAATAGATATTGAGAAACACTCGAAAACTACCCACAAATAGCAATTATATTTAAATACCAGGCGGTATTGGTCTTTGCTAGAATTAAAAATACTTGAGTTAAAGTATTTTCTAAAAACACTGATACGATATTTTTGTTCACAACAAAATCAACAAATACGCGTAACTAGCCAAGACATAAAGTAAAAGATAAAATTTCAAAACCGCGGAACTACCATCACAACAATTAGTGCAAATTTTACTTGTAAAATAAGGAAATTTACAGATTCTATTATGTAACCAAATTGATTGAGAAATAAGCATTAAAACAATGTAAAAAACTTACCGATCTGCTTCGTATTACTCTAAAAAAACTTTTATTTTCCGGAACACCACACAAAAACAATACGTCTTCTTGTTATGATCGCGAGAATACGCGGTATTGGTCAAATTATTTTGACAGGTTCGTTCACGCGGTTTTAACCAGTTGTGATTGGTCGCATATTGAATGAGCGATACGCCGAACTGTGAATGTGGTCCGTAGCCAATCGGCATCGTTAGCTCACTGCCGCGAAATCTAAAATTTGATACTTTTGTACTTCCGCGGTATTATCCACTGTTAGTTACGCGGTATTGCAGTATCAACGACGATATGTGAAAGTTGGCAGTCGTGTACTGACCACATCCTTGGAGGAAATATTGGCGGACTTCATTTTGGAGCTAATGGATTTTGTAATTATCGCTGATCCACTGACATAATAATTTTCAAACCATCGCATCACTCTCTTAGCTTCATCAGGTATAATTTCGTTTTTTTTATTATATCAAGTGCATCGGGAATTTCTATTGGCTCTAAAAATGCCAGTACAGCAATATGTCTCATTTTGTGGGCAAATACTGGACCACTGTTGTATTGTTTCGTGAGACCAACCGATTGAATGTGACGCCATATGCTTTGGTTGAAATGCAAAAAACAAAGTTTATAGCAATCTGGGAAAACCATTTCTATAGCTTTCATTGGCGCGCGTTCAAAATCGGTAAGGATTATTTTTGGGCACAAATCGATATTCAAGGTATTTAGTGTGTCGTTTTAATATTTCATAACATTTTACAGTTTTATGTGAAAGTAAACCATAAATGAAATACTTTATGCGTACTGCCCGGAGTTCCGACTTGCCAGTATACTATAGTAGTCTTTGGTTCCGACTATTGCATGTATAGAATATATTTGTCTAAACGCGGGAGGGCAACAGTTAAACGTATGGAACGTTCCCCCGTTTCGTTCCGACCGTCAGCCAATAATTTGCTATACATAAGAGTCTGCAATTCTCATTTGTGCCAAATACAGATTACAGGTAAATTCAGAAAAGTTTAACTGCCTTAAACATACTCGCTTTGGTTCTGGTTCATAATATGGTTCGTAGATATCATCTTCAGTGTTCATTATTTCTTCTTCACGTTTACGTTGAATCGTGATGGTTGGTGATTTATAGGCAATTGGTGAGGATACAGAAGCTTGGCCAATCGCTATAACATCTTGCAAATTATTAACCGATATATCTTCATCATCATCTTTTTGTTTGTTTTCCTTCCCATCTTTTTGTGTTCTTTTTTGGTTTATAGCCTGGGTTATGTATTCAGGATCCCGTATATTCATTTTTCTTAGGAGTCGCGGATCAACTAATTCTGGCAATATGCAGTCTATGTAAAATCTTGTAAGTTTGGATTCCATTTTAGTTTTCCAAAACTCGTCGTCTCTATATATAATTTCAGTTTTCATTGGTATATTTTCAAATATGCCTTTTACTGCTTTTGTGACATGCAGTTGTCCTTGGACTTGATAATACCAATCGTGTTCTTTATTAACTACATAAGTGCCGGTTTTTGTCTTTTTATAAAATGTAACTTTTTTGTCAGCAATGGCTTTCTCTAGTCCAGTTTTGAAAGCGCTAATGGGACACTTGATTTCACAAATTGTGTGTGATTCTATGATGCCGTCGGGTGAAGCTCCAAGAAACGGGATTGTTTCATCCAGAAACAAACCACAGGCCCGAATTTTTATATTCATCTCTTTTTCTAATTGTGCTTTCGCAATTGCTTCTTTTTCACGTCCGTGTTTAATGGATTTGACGTGATCTAGCGGTTTTTTATATATTAAATCTTTTACAAGGTTCTTACAACTAATGTCTTGGCGTCTCTTAATGATCTTTCCGAAGTTGGAGGCTGTAAGCAAATTTCGCCTCAACTCAAGCCATTCACTTGAGTCACTTTGGAGAATGGTGTCCCTTTCAATCCTTTTTCTTTGGTCTTCAGATTTTTTAAGGTTTTCTAAGAATATTTTTTTGGCTTCTTCCATCATTTCTTTGGTCATGTCTGGTTTGCTGCAATCCTCTCCATAGTTTGAAGAGGAGACATTTTTATTTTCAAATACCCTTTTTTTAGTTTTCGTATATTTTCTATTTTTCTCGAGTCGCTGTATTCTTCTTCTTTCTAAGTGGTGTATTTTTCCTTTTGGACTTGTACCCACAATGGATTTATGTAAAAGGCTCAATGGTTTTTTAGTATTAAATGAGAGAGCCGCAGCATTGCATCTCATTTTATATTGATATTTTTGGACAAAGTTGATCCTTTTGCCATCTACAAATTTAGCAACAATGCTGTGATATCTTTCTACAGAATTACTATCAACATCGTGCAACAAGCTACGTGAGTGTGCCGCTAATTGTGACAATATTAATTTTATTTTTTGCCACAGAGAGTTTGTATACAATTCTTTGTTGGCATCTTCTGCTTGGCCATGTTTGTCACATAAATATTCTTTGCAGCTGATGTGGTGTCCAAAAGCATGATCGGCCGCAAGCATTATATCATTATGCAGTTGCATCGGATTACCAGTATTCTTGTGCTAGGCAATTGCACTTGTAACAACTTTTCTCATAGATAAGATTTTTTTTTTGTTATCAGTTTTCTGAACCGTATGATAAATTTCGTGTCAGTTATAAGATTATGAAGATTGTTACAGAAATTTCTGAGTAGGTGGTTTCGGCATTCTATCTTTTCTATGGTAAAATTTTCATAAGGCCTCTCTTGTAGAAGTTTAGAATAAGTATTGGCATCCCCGTGCGATATAATTCTGCCATAAATCAAATTATGCATAGCTATGCTCTTTTTGAATCCCTCAACAATAATTATCGACTCCATCCCGGTAGATGGACCTGTAAATGTGTAATATTTTTAGCGTGTTAATTAATAAAAAGTAAGATGATGTTGTTACAATATTCTGCTTTCTTAAATTATATGTTATATTAGGTACCTGTATAGTTTTTATAGCAAATGTGATCCTTGGCTGGCATTTTTTTCTTTTCTGCTTGGGCACAAATGCAGCAAAATTTGTTTTTGACAGACATATAGAGTATTTTATTGGTAAGTTTACCAAGTATGGCTGCCGCTCCTGAGAGTGAAGAGTAGTTTTTCTGATATGATCTCTTTGCCCAGCACCCATCAGCTATGACATCAATAATTGGTATTCCTACTGCATTTACTCTGCCCGCTGCAATAGCTGCATATCGCTCCTCTTCAGCAGCTTCATTCATAGACTTCAGTAATTCGATCTCCCATTTTTTGTTTACAATGTTCATATGATGTCGTACATTTTAGGCCAGATTTCAGGAAGTCCTAGAGCAGATGTAATTTCTTGAAATTGATCGTGTCCACATCCTGCGACTATTGCACCAGCCACTCTACATGTATTTAGGTTCATTTCTTCTGGACTATTGTCTCCATCGATTACAAAAATCATATTACATAAACGACACTTCAGCGTCAGTTTAGTCATTAGGCCTGTCAGTCGTTCAGATATAATTTCAATCGACTGTAAGCCGCAATTCAAAGGCCCATGGGATGATATATTCTGTAGTTCTTTAAAAAAATGGCTTACATTTACAATACGTCTACCAATAGATTATAGTCTGAAACAAAATTAATTTAAGTTAGTGGAACAAACATCAAAATGTGTTCTATGTATTTCACTCAAGATTGTTAAAGAACAGAAAGAACCTGGTATCTTCTGTTTCTTCATCATCTGTTATTTGGTTTCGATCTTGCTGTAAACTATGTTCAATAGGTGGTGACTCTTGAGTACTTGGGGGACTCTTGGTAGTAGAACTGAAAAGTCACGAAAATCATTGTGTAAGTGTAATAAATAGATGTAACTGTTCTGATCTGTAATATCTTGAGTCGTGATTTAGAACAATATTATACCTGTTTTCTTTATAATTTGTTATATGCATCGATTTTTGTTGCGAGCTGGGTGATAATAATTTATTGGCAGTGGAGCTGTAAACAAACAACGTTTTTATGCAAAATGTTGGGTTCAATCACGGAATAGAAAAAAAATAGTGAAAGTATCGACATTCATAAAATAACCGCTCACCAAACTGATACAATATTTATTTTCAAAAAAGATTGTGAAAACTTTTACCTTTCGCCCTCATTTTCCAATTGGTTTCGTTGTAAACTAGATGATGAATCATTAGTATTAGAACTGGAAAATAAAAAAAATGTGATGTAAGCTAGGTGGCATTGGTCAAACCCATACTGCGGGGCGAGACGGAAAGAGAAGTAGTCAATAGGTACCTAACCGTACAGTGATTGTATTGTAATTAACTAGTGATAACACTTAATTAAAATATTTTTGGAACAAAATATAACATGGTCTAAAAATTATTGAAATCGATTCAGTTACTGATTCTGAACAAACTATATTCAGGTTTCGCATTTATACTAAAAATAATGTTGTCTATCTACACAAATTTTATAAAAATAAAATTGACAAAATGTTTAACATCCATGTTCGTTACTTTCATACTTTTTGTTGACATAGTTTTACGTTCAGATTACCAAAATATCAACCATAAATGATTTATAAAATAATAGGTAGTTCCAAAAACATTTTTGTGTGACAATGGCGGTAGCAAGCGGCTTCTACAAAGGCAGACAATACGCACAAAAAAATAAAACGTTTCTTTCGACGAAATAGAGTTCATTTTTAGTCGCGAGGTGCCATTTTCTATGAAAATATTAGACGGAAATAAGACCTTATTTTTATAAAGTTAACCGTGTAATTCGATTGTGCATCGGATTCTCAGAATAATTTTAGCAAACTGCGTACTTACCTAGTTTGGTCTAATTTTCACCGGTTTTATGGACCTAATTCGCTTTTCGTATTTGTATTTGTTATTGTCTATACCGAATACCTACTAATTTTGGGTATGCCTACTTTAAAAGTTATTGCAATTGTATAAGTATGGTATCAACTAAGTTTTGGAACACAGTGTATTTCTTTTATTACCTAACAAGTACATAAAATATTAAGTAGGTACTTACCATTTTATTCTTTGTAATCTCCTCTTGTATTTTATTTTCAAATTACGCTTATTGCGTCTTTTTTTGTCACCCATTTTGATATTATAATAAGAATTAACGACAACTAGTAATTATTATGTACAACGTTACCAATTACACACTAAAATAACCTAATATTTACACACGCTTTAAATAAACCCAAAAAAATCTAATTGGTTGAGCTACCGACAATAATTTTGTTTGCGGAGAAAAGTGTCACAGGTGCGTTCAGCACAGCGTCTCGTCCCGCACTGATTTATTGGGCGCCGCGCCGGAGGGGTGGCTACGCGATTTGCGAGTAGCGATTAGATACGTAAAAAAATCCGTATAAATAATTAAGAAAGTTATTGGCAAAAATAAGCCAAAGGTCCCCTCGGCATTACTTAATATAATATATTGGTGGCAATTAAAATATTCAGTGATTGATAGTTTAAGAGAAAAATGGTAGTAAGTTACAAAAACAGAGGCCACTTTGCATATTTATTTATGACTAGCTGTGCCCGCGACTTCGTTCGCGTGGATGTCGGAAAAAAATAATGTGGTGCTTATAGAAGGGAAATCGGGAGAATCTTTCGACCAGGCCTTGTGATTTTTCAAAAAGCTGACAAAAAACTTGTGATATTTAGGAAAATACTTCTCTATACAACGTGGCGCTGCAATGGTGACTTTAATTTAACACACATATGCGTTTTCACATTTTCGTTTCATGAAGAAATTATATTTCCATTAAATGTTATTATTTACGGACTTATTTAAAATTTTAGAAAATAGCATTTTAGAGCAACCTGTACATAAAGAACTGTCGCGCAGCGGTCATTTGCCGGGGTCACGGATCATAACATCGCATCAATGAAATTAAAACGAATAAGCAATACTATTAGGATGAAACAAATGCATAGAGTAGGCGAATTTAAGGAAATTTCCTTTGTTGGCGAGCAGCGCAGGCGACGCGCGCTCTCCCTTCCACCCACCCGCCGCACCGAACACGAATTCTTTTTTTGCTTTTCTAGTGCTAGTCGAACCCGTGTCCTTGACGCACTTATTTACACTAGTGCGCATAATTACGTCGCGAAAAAGACTCTTAGCTATTGTTTTATTTATTTCTTTTTGTGTAATTAGGATAGTAATTAGATCATGGTACTGCGATAAAGACACTTTGATTGGTTTTCGTTTTCTTATCTAGTAGGTACGTTTACACCTCTTGCGATACGGACGCATTTATTTGTGCTATTAGTGCTTGTGTAAACTTATGATCGTGATGGCAGTGATTAGTGATGACAGTTATTACTAATAGTAACAAGAGAGGGTGATGTGATAAGTGTTTGTACCACTTGCGCCGCTCGGTTTCTTTGATAATATGCCGTCAAAGAATCGGACCGATCACGAGTAGGTACAAGACGCGATGCGCGGTTGCCAGCCCGCGAACCGACACATTGCCGCTCCGAGTTAACGTAAGCGAGCTAGGTAAGTAATTTCATGAATGAATTTTTGCAAGGGTGATCCCAATTTTAATGACTTTTTTATTATTTAGTTTGTTTGAAAAATTTTTTTTTTCAGTTTACGTATTATTTTAACCTATCAATATTTATATGGTTAATGGGCACTAGCCCTACCCGTGTATTAAATTAAAGTCACCGTTGTAGCGCCACGTTGTATACAATATTAGCGGTGGAACCACCAGGAGCGTACACAAAAAGGTTGCTAGGGTTGCTTACACGCGAAAGAGCTACATAAAGTTGGCCGTGGGAAAAGCAGCCAATACTAAGATCCACCCCCGCAACGGACAATGTCTGGCCCTGAGCTTTGTTAATGGTCATGGCGTAACAAAGGCTGACGGGGAATTGCACACGTTTAAAACTAAACGGGAAATTATTAGGAATGAGCGGAATTCTGGGAATAAAAACAACATCACCGGCGCCGCAACCTGTTAAGATTTCGGCTTCGATGACGTTGTGTTGGAGATTGGTGACCATGAGCCGAGTGCCGTTGCAAAGCTTGGGAGGACTTAAATTTCTGAGAAGAATAATTCGCACACCGACTTTAAAAAAAAATGTTGTGTGCTGAAAGACCGGGCGTGTTAAGGGATTCTAAGACCTCTACTGGATAGTGTGCGGCATCTTCTTCTTCCGTAACCGTGTTTATCGAAGTATATTGCTTACTTTCCCCAGAAACATGTGCCAATATTTGTGTATTTATTGCTGCCGCTTGGTCATTGCGGGGGGTCAAAATAGCTCGTTGGCACAGCCAAGCAGCAGCGTGGTTCCCGATATCTGTGGGATTCCCATAAACTGAAGAAATGAGTTCCAGCTGTGAAGCAACGGAACAACAAAGTTTCTCCACCAAAATTATTTTACCATCTTGTGTGGGATATGTGCCGTCACCAATTTTCAAAAGTAAATTTGAGAACTCTTGCGCGTTTGGATTCCCTCCCAGATGTGCTCGCATGTTTAAACTCAAATGAGTTGATATCACATTGCGCCATAAAATCGAACTGTTTAGGCAGGCGCTAATTTCATCGGCTCTCGTTCCTCTGGGTATTATCGGGAGTGTCTGCCTAAAATCACCACAGAAAAGTACCGTAATGCCTCCCATCGGCCGGTCATTTTGCCTAATGTCCAGCAAAGTTCGGTCTACTGCTTCCACAGCCTTGCGATTTGCCATCGTGCACTCGTCCCAAATTATTATGACACAATCGCGTAAAACCCTAGCTTTGTCGCTATTGCGTGACACATTGCAAACCGGGCTTTCTGTTCGATCCAAGTCGATGGGGATTTTGAACATTGTATGTGCGGTTTTTCCTCCGGGCAACAATGTGGCTGCTATTCCTGAGGAGGCGACAGCAAGAGCAATCTTATTTTGGGTCCTTATTCGAGCCAAAATAACTTTGGTTAGAAATGTTTTGCCTGTTCCACCGGGCGCGTCTAAAAACAGGATTTCCCCCAATGTATTATCTACACTGCCGCACACACGATCAAATATTTGACGCTGTTCCGTTGTCAAAATTGAGCAGCTGTTTTGCAGGGTTTCTGCTAATTCCACGGGATTGTAACTAATCTCCGTGGCGTACTCTCTGTTTATACGTTCCGCATCGACTGTCGGTGTGGGCAAGCCGTATTGAGTGAGCGGGTTTCCTCCTATACTTATGACTATGTCTTGAATAGCCAACAACGATCTTATTATGACAATTTTCACGTACTCGGTCAGGAATTTCACCATCACTGTTTTGCCGTACATGTCTCAAAAAATCTTCAGCAAACTTATCTTGATATTTTTGCCACAACTGCCCAGCATCCACTAAGCCACAAAAGGTCAGTAAGATGGCAAACAGATGACGCAAGCGATGTGGACTATCGCTGACGCATGCCTCGGCTAAAGCATCATCCCAATGTTGATCTCCATCTAATAAATGACGTGCGCGGCAAGCAGTCTGGTATGTGGGATATTCAATATCATCCACTTTACGGAGCTCATTAAAAGAAGTTGGTCCTCACACTACGTGCAGAAGAAGGCGTAAATAATAACACTCTAAATTATTCGGGTGTACAGTGTACACTCGTCCTATCACGTGTTCCTTGAAAACTCCAGGCTCGCCTTCCAGAGCAGCTCCACGTCTTCTACGGTTAAAAACACCTTGCTGCTTGTTGTATGTGTAATACGATGGAACCTCGTTATAAAGAAGGGATTTCGCGTAATTATCAGTTTGGCAGAGGCGAAAGAATGCCATCAAAGTGGTTTGTCTCGGATTGTCTAACCTTTCTGTGACATTTTCAGACTGAAAATACACTCGTTGCCCGCCCTCAAGGTGTACATCAAGATGAATGACCGGTGGATGTCTCTCATGTATTGGTTTTGATGAAATAAACTAGATAACTTGGGTATGGAAGTAAAAACGTTGTTTGCACAGAGAAATTTTTATTTCAAGTGAATGACAAGTCATTATAAAAACACACATGTTCGAATATCAATTTGAAATGTTGTTGTCAACTAAAAAGTTTCACACTTCCCCTCAAACAACATCCATCATCAGATATCCTCACATCACACCACACCAGACATACCCAAACTCAGCTCGCGCACACATTTATTAAATGCCACACGACCTAACGGTTTTGTCAGCACATCTGCTGGGTTATCTTCCGTACATACACAGTTCAGACGTACAACATTCTTAGCAATGCAATCTCTGACATAGTGCGCCCTTATGTCTATATGTTTCGTCCTTCTATGCGCTACAGGATTGTACGCAAGTTTAATAGCACTCTGATTATCTACGAAAATGCAAATAGACCCAAGATATTCACCCCTTATAAAAGCATTCAACTGCCGCAAGTGAACTGCCTCCTTGGTTGCCTCCGAAAGTGCAATATACTCGGCTTCCGTTGACGACAGTGCTACACAAGCTTGTTTCCGGCATTCCCAGTTAATCAACGAGTTTCCGCATCTAAAAATAAACCCAGAATAAGATTTCCTATCTTTGATGTTCCCTCCCCAGTCAGCATCTACGAATCCCGTGATGTCCCGCACCGGCGACTTGGGAAATATCAAACATAGATCCCTGGTACCCTTAAGGTATCTCAAGATATGTTTAGCAGCTTTCCAATGGCGTTCCTCACAACATGAGTTATACTGCGCCAAAAAATTGACCGCGGCCGCAATATCCGGGCGTGTGTTACAGGCCAAATAGTTCAGCGATCCTATGAGCGCCTGATAACTACGAGAGTCTTGGCAGGATAAGAGCTTACCTCCTTCCCCTTCCGCCAAGGCTTTATGGAAATTCATTTCCGTCGGAGTTTTCACTGGTTTGCAGTCAGACATACCATATTCATCAAAGATCTTCGAAATAAGCCTCTCTTGATTCAAATATATTCCGGTGTCCGTCTTAAACAAAAGCATACCCAAAACTTGTCTCGCTTCCCCTAAATCCTTTATCTTGAAATGCTTACAAAGATTGTCTAATAAAACTTCCTTCTGCTGTTTGTCTTTGTAAAATAATAAAAAATCGTCAACGTATAGAGCGATATAAAAATTATTATTTTTGTAGAGACAGCTATCAAAGTCACAGCGCTTGAAGTTCAAAGACAATAACACTTCATTTACTTTTTCATTCCAAGACCGTGAAGCTTGTTTGAGGCCGTATATCGCTTTTTCTAGTAAGCAAACTTTTTCCTTCGAGCTTTCGTCTATGCAACCCTCCGGCTGTCGCATATAAACTCTTTCATGCAAATCACCGTTCAGAAAGGCGGTGTTCCTTAGAGCATTTAGGTATGGAGATGGTACGCAACCAATTGCAGAATGAATTTTTCTGCCACATTTCGCGGGAGGCGAGGTAAACACGCACGGCACACCACAAAAATCTAGAGTTCAATTACATATGCATTGTTCTTATGTTTACGAACACACACTATGAAAATATTACCTCACAATAAAGAAACGCACACACATCGACAAATTAACGTGTATCTACGCAATCGCCTTATGACAACAAACAAATGTCACTAGTGATGTAACACAAAGAATGATTAAATATTTGATTCGTCGTGAGTGAATGATTGAAATGTTACAATAAAATTTATTTTTATTATTATACTCTGCTCAGAGAGAGTTGATAAAAAACAATGAAGTTACAAACACTTACAAAGTGAGGCCCGCTAATTATCATTAAAATGTTTTATGTCAAATCTAGCGATTTAAATTATACACTCTTGCTGTTTAGCAGACCGATTGACTGAAATAAATATATATTTTCAGTATTATTGTGAATATGGCATATGGCTGCCGCCACATAATGACGGATTTATATATTTAGTTAACGAAACACATTTCTGTAAAATAATTTTGGGAGGCTGCGCTAACAGAACTTCTGTTAGTGCAGCGATAGCGATACTCGTCATACGGTTTGCGATAATTAAGAGATAGTCGCTATTCCGATGCATAATCATAATTTTTATCAGCTCTCGGCGAACAGACTTTAGCTCTCTGCCCATGACTTCCTCCACGTGGATTTAGGATTTTTATTAGTTGTTTGTATCCCACGGGATCCTTTCACTTTAACGTGATACATTTTATCCTAGATATGAAGAGTAATAAATTTAAAAGCCATGCTCTAAAGGGTAATGTAATAAAGATAGATAAATGATAAATGCACATATAATCAGTCAGACATTTATTGTGTCAATTACTAGCCTACTTTAAAAATGATCGTCTAGTCGTAAAAGGTCTAATTCACACCTATTGAATTATGTACTTACGTTTAAAGAATAAGTGTGTTACTTTGCACTTCGTTGTTGCTTCTATCACTGATTTTTAAAATGAATAAGTTGATTGTATACATGGAGAATGCATTTTTGTGGATCAACTTTTCACAAATTTTGTGTACTTTTCTATTACCACATTTGCAAGTTCTAAAGTATGGTTAACTAATCCGTTATGTGTGATATTCAATAGTAGGAAAAAAATCTTTTCCCATGAAATATTTCAGTGAATTTGATACAATTAATTGAGTTGTTATTTTCGAATTGAGTTGATTGTTGTCATTTAAATTCCTACGAATCTCTTTCGGCCAATTTTGCTTAAATCTAGTTTATTTTCTTTATCTATCAGACATTTTTCCTCTAACTCGTTAAGAAGTCCTTGAAGGGTATTGATTTTTTTCTTTAAGTACCTGTTTTTAGCTTCTAGTCTTCGATTTTTTTTATTTTTTTATAGCAACTGCCTTCGTAATTTTCTTTTTCTTGGACTCTCGATAAGCTCCTTGCCAGGTATTGTTGCTGCTAATGATTGCAGATGTAATGCAGATGGCTGAGGGATGGATTGGCTCTGTGTTGTTGATGGTGGAGATAAGGATTGGATATGTGATGTTGAAGGCTGAAGAATATAATGACTGGGTGGCATTGATTTAAACTTAGTTTTTTCAATTTCTGCAACGATTTGTGCACTTTTGTGCCTTTTGTGCCAACTTTTTTTTTCTATTATTTAAAGCTACCACAAAACTTTCCGACGTAAAATGTTCAGAACAGACAACACTAGTACGTGTGGGTCTGCAAGTTTTTATACTATCGCAAAATATCATAATATAATATTTTCCTTTACGACAGGATCTTTTGGAAATCTGAAAAAATAAAAGTATTTTATTAAGTAAATACCAATACAAGGAAACTAACATGATCTCCATTATTCTTTTTCATTAGAAGTAGTACAGACAGACAGACGGACGGACAGACAGACAGGTAGTCAGACACTTTCCTTTGGGAACGGACCCTAAAAAACGGCATAAAATCATGTCTGTTGTATGGGAGCCCCCTTAAATATTTATTTTATTCTGTTTTTTAGTATTTCTTGTTACAGCGGCAACAGAAATACGTCATCTGTGAAAATTTCAACTGTCTATCATGGTTCATGACATGAGTCTGGTTACAGACGGATAGGCAGACATACGGACGGACGGACAGCGGAGTCTTAGTGATAGGGTCCCGTTTTTTACCCTTTGGGTGCGGAACAACAAACAGTAAATAAAGGAAAAATAAATGTTTAGTACTTCACTTCAATTTCTATTTTTATAATCTTATTCTACTAATATGCACCGATATTAACATTATCTGGTTAAACAATAAACAATATACTCCGGAGTGAATGATTAATAGAAAAATTATGAATCTGAATCATTCACTCACGTTGTCCCAGCACTATTCAAATCATGCCTGTGTACTGTGTTTCAGCTACCAACGTACCAATGTATTTTTCTATCGTAAGTGCCGAGAAATTATTTTAAAATTGTACATAGATAAAACACGTTACTGTATATTTCATACTTACACGTGGTAGGAAACGCCATGGTCTCGAAGATTTGAGTTGCTAGATCGCCTTTTGCAAGAGGAAACCGCACGATTAACCATTTTTTAGGAGCTCTTACTTGCGACACGAAACGACACTAAATGGCGGCGGCAGCGCGTCAACTAGTTTTATATAACGTGCATGGTCATATGGTCAATGTACTTTGGCAGAGGGGTTCGCCCAGCCTTGCCATCTCCATACCTAAATGCTCTAAGCGGTGTTCACATCAAAGTGACTGATGAACAAATCCTTTTCAACAGCCAACGATATCAGCAATCTAACTGTCGATCTTCTCACGACCGGTGAATAAGTTTCAAAGTAGTCGACCCCGTAGGACTGAGTAAAACCCTTCGCCACAAGTCGAGCTTTATAGGTCTTGTTACCATCTGCATCAAACTTGTACTTAAAGATCCACTTGTTTCCCACGACCTTAGCCCCAGGTGGCTTGTTGATGAGCTTCCAGACCTTGTTCTCGTACATCGAATCCATCTCTTTCTTCATGGCTTCCTTCCAGTTATCCTTATCTTCCCGACTTAAAGCTTCCTTTACTGTCAAAGGCTCCTGTCCTTCTGTACAGCATGCAAGTCCATGAAGATTTCCTTCTCGGATTCTATTACGTAAAGGATAACGACATTCACCTTCGTTTGACTCTCCTCTATTTATAGTCTCTTCAACTTCAACGTTTTCCACCACGACATTTTCTGCTCCGCTATCACTCGTTTCTCCCATCTCAACTTCCGCGTCTTCATATACTTCAGCTTCATCTGTGGAACTCGGCCCTTGAGAAGCTTCTGCACTACCAGGTGACGAACCTGACTGGCCTTCTACCTTTGCAAGTTCCCAGATTTCTTCAGCATCCTTGTCACTACTACCTACGAGCTGACTAGGATCTTCTGAAACTGCTACTGTAGAGTCCTCCAAGAAAATTACATCCCTTGCTCTTACGATGACGCGAGGATTACTGGGATTTATGAAACGATATCCCTTGGTTTCTTCACAGTAACCAACAAAGATATGTTCTACTGCTTTAGGGCTCCATTTCTTCCGAGTTTCCTTTGGCACGTGCAAAAACGCCTTCGTTCCAAAAATTCTGAAATGATCGAACGACTGAGCCTTCCCTGTCCACAACTCCTCAGGAATCTTACCATTATTGCCACTGTGAGGCAGCCTGTTCTTCGTATAAACAGCCGTATAACATGCCTCTGCCCACAGTCTCGCACTCAGACCGTTTTCCGCCAACATAGCACGAGCCATCTCCACAATAGTGCGGTTTGCTCGTTCCACTACGCCATTCTGTTCTGGAGTGTAGGGAACAGTCAACTGATGTTTTATACCCTTTTGGTGTAGAAAAACATCAAACTTCCTGTTCACAAATTCTGTTCCATTGTCCGTGCGTATGCACTTTACCTTCAACCCGGTTTCAACCTCTACACTAGCTAGAAAAACTTTAAAATGATCAAAAACCTGATCTTTTGATTTAAGGAAAAATACAAAAGATTTGCGTGTAAAATCATCTAAAATAACTAGCATATACCGAGACTAGGGCTTGCAATATCCGTTCATTTTTACTATCCGGATAATGCGGATATTAATATTTTACTATCCGGATTATCCGGATAATGCGGATAATACGGATATTTTTTAGTTTGTATTATAAATAATACTGATAAGCTTTTGTGACACGTTTTTCAGTCTCTCAAGCAAAATGACAAAGAAATAATAAACTATACCAATATTTCAAGTAACAATCACATAAAAAATATAGTATACTTTCTTAAATTATACAATAAAACAACGAAACCGCAAAAATCATTAGTTTTCTTCTATAGAAACAATTCTAATTATAAATTAGAGCTTACATTTATTACATATCAACAACATGCCAATCAAATCAACCTATTGAAAACATAATAATTAAATAACAAATATCTCTTTCCCTGGCAAATCAGCTCAATTATTAAACAACAATAGTATAAATCAAATATAATAAAACAAAAATGAAAAAAATAATCAAATTGCCCTTTATAATATAAATTACGAAATTCTTTAATGATTGTTTATTTAAATTCTGGAAATATGATCTTAAAAAGCTTAAACAATCTAATGAATCTTCTTTCATGGAAGTTCCTAAATGGTTACATACATTCTTTTGTTTTCCTTCTGCGGTGTATTTATACAGCACCGCAGACTTGGTCGGTGATTTTTTAAACATCTTGAATGGTTGACTACTTTTTTTAACTCTTTTTATTATTTCATTATAATCTTGTAAACAAACTTCAGTTTTACGACCAGTTGCATGCATTACTTGTAGCTACAATAAACCTTCTTCACCATCGGAGTCTTCAATTTCTTGTACATTTATTTTGATATTAAAATAATAAATAAGTTAATAACAGTTATGTACTTTACAGATGACTGCTTTTTATTTAATATTTAAAAGAGAAATACAACTATCCGTAACATCCGAAAAATCCGGATGGTGATGCAAGTAAAATCCGGATTTGAAAATCAGAGGATATCCGGATAATACGAATATCCGGATATCCGGATTGCAAGCCCTAACCGAGACCCACCGTACGTAGGTTCAGACATTGGACCACAGATATCTGCGTGAACCAGTTGCAGTCTCTCGACTGCCCTCTCAGCCTCACCAACTGGAAAAGGTAATCGATGTGCCTTCCCCTTAATGCAGGCGACACAAGGCTCCATTCAAAATCCATACCCGGAAGCTTACGTAAATCTCGCTCATTTACGTGTCCAAGCCGCCGGTGCCACAACATCAAAGGATTACCTGCTTTCACTGACGCCAACGCAGTCCCATCTACAACCGCTTGACAACCTGCAAGCTTGTAGATCCCTGAGACTTCACTTGCGGTAGCCAGAAGCTTTCCCTTGAAATGACCTGGAACCAAATGGCGAATTAGCTTGCACCCATCTCTGTCAAAACTTACCTTCCATCCTTTCTCTACTAATTTAGACACTGATAACAGATTAACACGCAAACCGGGTACATACATGACATCCCTCACAGCAAGTATGCGTCCTTTCAAACTCACCATGATATCACCCTTACCCTTGCATTCAATCTTATCATGATTCGCACATGTCACATTACTCATACCAACATTTATAACCAAATCTTTAAACCAATGTTTCTGGAAAGACATAAATGTGAAGATGCCCCGCTGTCGATGTACCACTCCGTCGGATTGAAGGAGTCCCCGGCGCTGAATGAATACAGGCTCACGACCGCGACGTCACTCAGTTTGGAGATCGAACCCGTTTTCTTTCCTTCAGGACAGTCTGGCTTCTTATGTCCACTCTTTCCACATTTGAAGCATTTAACTTTGGTCATATTCAAATCTTTGTTCCCATTCCGCTTCTTACTCACAGCCAATGCCGAATCCGCTGAAGGCAATGTACTACAACCTTGACGTGAATCCTCCTGCAGTAACTTCTGCCGTACGTTCTCTGAAGTCAACTTCATCCCAGAGTGTTCCAGAGCCATTCGCATAGGCCTGTACTCTTCAGGTAGTCCTCTCAGTAACACGACAGCTACAAGATCATCGTGAAATCCGGTGGCAATATCCTTCAACTTTTGAGAAAGTGACATAACTGTAGCAACATATTCATGCATCGACGAATGTCTCTCTAGCTTCTCATCCATCAATGCGTTCATGAGGGTGATCCTGCGATTTACGCCTTTGTCCTCAAATGCTTTCGCTAAACTATCCCAAGCATCTTTGGCATGATTTGAATCTTGTACATACGCATAAAGTGTAGGTTCCACATGTAGACAAATCAAAGCTAGTGCGTCTTGGTCCTTCTCGATGGCGGTGGAGTCTTTGGAATCCGGGTAGTTTGATGTATATGTGAACAGCTTTTCTCGTATGAGAATCATTTTTATTGCGAATTTCCACGTAGAGTAGTCATCTAGGCCGCAAAGGTTCTTGATGGCAAATTTAGTGACTGGGCCCATAACCTTTTGATGAAATAAACTAGATAACTTGGGTATGGAAGTAAAAACGTTGTTTGCACAGAGAAATTTTTATTTCAAGTGAATGACACAAGTCATTATAAAAACACACATGTTCGAATATCAATTTGAAATGTTGTTGTCAACTAAAAAGTTTCACAATTGGAAAACTTAAAATACGCCAAACTGCCTCTGAGGAGCTAATGTATCGGCCAGATTGATATCTCGTGACTTCATCGTATTCATTTCATTGCGATTTCTCAGCGCGATCATAGCTTGGTCACTACCTTTATTAATATATTTGCAAATATATTTAATAGACTCTACGCTATTGCATATTTCAACATTTAAGTGAGCTTGAAAATAATTATTAATGTAACTCTTCAGTTATGGTAAAACATTGGGCAAAGGTCATTCTTCTGCGGAAAGTCTTAACACCGCGATTCAGAAAATGACGTTAAATAAACAACGCCATCTATCGTTCACAAAGTGATACATTTAAATTATTACTTATTACCCATGGGAAAACGTTCGATCAAACACTGTAAGCTATATAGCCTTCCAAAAGTATTAAATTAATGAATTTAAAAAATAAATGAACATGTATCGTTTTATGTGAAATAACTAAGCTGTATCATGATTTGAAAGATAGGTAGCGCCACCACCACTGAACTAATAAACAACGCATTTGGAAAACTTTAATTAGCCAAACTTTTGATTAGATCATTGGGAGTTATATTCTATTCACAATGTTACGCGTGAATTATGCGAAATTAACCTCACCAAAATAAGAAAAGATCTCACAAACTTATATGAGTTTACGTTAGTATAATTTCGGATCAATAGATGTCGTTACGTGTTACTACATTGCATAATTAAAAATTCTTGTTGAACACTAAATTGATTAATATATTTTATAGAGTGGAGCGATTGTGATGCAGTGTCCGGCGTAGAACAAGCCAAGTGGACAAAAATATTTTTTCATGGTTTTGGAACTATATCTATAAATTAAGTATTTATATACCTATATTAATATTATAAAACTAAAAACTCTGTTTGTTTGTTCGTTTGAACGCACTAATCTCAGGAAGTACTTTGCCGATTTAAAAAAATATTTCAATGTTAGATAGGCTATTTATGGTGGAAAGCTATAGGCTATATATCATCACGCTGCGACCCACGAGAGTGGAGCAGTAACCAAAGATGCGGGGGACAGCTAGTAGTACCATAATATTTTATTTAAAGAAAATGCATAGAGATGGTGTATAAATATATTATTTCATTATGACACGATTACAATACAGAAAAAAAAATAAGAATAAAATTATCTCAATCGCTGCAAATATCAACGCTAATTCTATATAAATATACAACCTTAGACTAATGGTGAAGCGATGCGTGTAAAAAATGCGAGGATTCGTAAAACAATTCAACCAGACGCGAGCTTAAGAAAAAGCAATTCACTCACCTGGCGATGGCACCACGATGTTGAGGGTTTCTCCTTGGAGGCTTTAAGCTTGACTTGAAGGCACAGGGCTTGGTAGCCAGCGTCCGGTTTTGCGAGCGTAATGAATGGATGCGAAGGGTTGCGAACATGCAAGCGAGGGAGGTTTTTAATTAGCTTAGCGCGTGCGAGCAAGATGGCGGGCGGAGCGGCGGCGGCGCGGCGCGGCGAAGATCAGCGATCTCTCATAGCGGTAGTATACGGAAGAATGCCGGTCGTAAACCGTTCGTTCGCGAGTTAGATGCAATGAACGACGGAAGGAGTGAATGCATTCCCAGCCCTCGCTGACTGAATGAATTAGGCGTAACCATCCTCCCCCCTTTGAGAATCCTTAGGATTTTCGAAACAAACGGAAAGGATAAGGAGAGGATCCTAGATTAAAGCGGAGCGAGGTCAAATGGATTGACGTAAAGTTAAATTTATAAGAGGTGAAAGGGTGTGGATTAAGTTACAGATTTACTAAATTACATACTTAAGATTAACGAATTATAACTGTGCTAATTGGTAAATTAAGTTTAAGTTATTGCGAAGGAAGCGGACACAACTTAACGACGGGGCGTTTGAAAATCCCTGCTGTAGTGCGTACTGACGCGACTCGCACGATTCCATCTTTACCCGGATATACTTGTTCAATAATTCCGGTAGGCCAGCGAAGCGGCGGTGAATCATCCTGGTGGATGAGAACAAGTAAACCCGGCCGAATAGGTACATCAGGAGTATTCCATTTTTGCCTCAGTTGAAGTGTATGCAAGTAATCTACATGCCACTTTTTCCAATAGCTTTGGACTTAACTGTCTAACAGTTTTTTCCTGTTATGAAGGCTTACAGATGCGTCAACCTCATAGGCAGGCAATGACTGCAAAGGGGTTGTGTTTAGAAAATGCGCAGGAGTAATAATTGTATGCGGCTGGTCCGACAGCGCACACAATGGGCGAGAGTTTAAGACACTCTCAATTTGAGTTAATACTGTCAACAATTCCTCATAGCACAATAATTGTTGCCCAATGCAACGGTAGAGATGAGTTTTTATGCATTTTATGTTGCTTTCCCAAATGCCTCCCCAGTGGGGTGCGCGAGTAGGAATATTACGCCATGTTATTTTCCGGTTATTCAATTCAGTTTGAAATGCGGTAGACGTATCTTTAGAAGAAAGGAAAGTATATAACTCGTCCAATTGACGCTTTGCACCAATGAAATTGGTTCCGTTATCGGAATAAAGAACTGATACTGGCCCTCGCCTAGACAAGAAACGCTTGAAAGCGTCAAGAAACGTTTCCGAACTCAAGTCTGAGGCAATTTCGATGTGTATGGCTTTAGTAGTCAAACACACGAAGAGACAAATATAGGCCTTTTGGCTTTTAACGCCCCTCCTTCGCGTCATAGTAATGTTTATAGGCCCAGCGTAATCAACGCCAGTGTGAGTAAAGGCCTTAGCTTCTTGCACCCGCGAAGGGGGTAAACTTGACATCATGGGTGTAGGATGAGAGGGCGCAACCTTAAAACAGAAGTTACATTGGCGTATGCGTTGTCGAATAATATTCCGAGCGGATATGATCCAACATCGCTGCCTTAATAAAGACATAAGAAGATGTGAACCGGTATGACAATTGAATCGATGACAATCATCTATTAGTAGATCGACTATGTGATGTCGACGAGGAAGCAACAATGGATGCCGACTTTCATAAGGTATATGTGCGTTCGTTAGTCGACCGCCTACGCGGAGCAATCCGTTGTCATCAACAAACAGATCGAGCTTTCTTAACGAAGGAGAAGGTAATTTACCCTTTTTAATATTTTTTATTTCATCAGCAAAATGTTTGCTTTGCAATTCGCGAAGAATCACGAGTTCAGCGGTTTCAAGGTCAGAGACTTGAATTACCGGAGCGAGAGGTAACTTACGCAGAAAGCGCAAGACATATACCAGAATGCGTAATATTTTTTTTCCAAGACGAGACTCTGAGAGCTAGCTCCAGAAGTATCGAAGAATCCAAATCAGGAATGACTGTTAGAGTAACAGAGCTCTTTGCTTCAGGTATAGAACCTTCAACACAAGACGGTTTGAATGGTACAATTGGCCATTCAGCGGTTGGATGGCAAGCCCAAGGTGGACCATACCACCAAAGCGGATGATTAATGAGTTGCGAGGGTAATAAACCTCTTGATAAACAATCACTGGGATTTTCTATCCCATTGATGTGGAAAAAGCGGTCAGGAGATAGATTTTCCTGTATCTCAGTCACACGGTTGGCCACAAATACTTGCCATCGGTGTGGAGATGAATGAATCCATGACAGAGCGATCGTAGAATCACTGAAAGCGAAAATATCTTTTAAAGGATAGCGATTATCAAAAACCGTATGTACTTGTTTGACAAGTTTAGCCAGAAGTAGCGAGGCACACAATTCAAGCCTTGCCAGCGAAACAGTCTTTAGCGGAGCCACCTTAGACTTAGCGCATACTAAATGAATGGATATATCACCGTTAGGGTTCGTTACGTGCAGGTATAAGACGCAGCCGTAAGCCTTCATACTAGCGTCTCCAAAGCCAAGCAAATTTATGACACAGCCGGCCGCGACACCTAAGTGGCGAGGTATCTGTAAGTTAACTAATAACGGTAATTCCGATTTGAGTTTAACGAAACATTTAGCAATGAGTTCCGGGGGCTCTTCATCCCACCCCACCTTAGAAAGCCAAAGATCTTGTATAAGAAGTTTTGCGTAGAGAATGACAGGTGCGACGAACCCGAGCACGTCGAATAGGCGAGCAATAGTTGACAATATAGCACGTTTGGTGTTACACGTAGTCGCGGCGGCAGTAGTGAACGAGAACACATCAGAAGTAGGTATCCATTTTAAACCAAGAACCTTCAGTGTGTCATCATCATCTGTGAACTCGATCACAGCACGATACGACTCCGGCAAGTGAGCGAGAAGTTCCGATGAGTTGCTCGCCCATTTTACGAGATCAAATCCACCGACCTTGAATAAAGCGAGCAGCTCGTCGGCTAAACGAGTACCATCTTCGGCAGAGGGTACAGAAGTTGTTAAATCATCCATGTACAGTTCTCTCATGGCAACATCTGCCGCGAGAGGAAAGCGTTCGCGATAATCCTCCGCCAATTGACGGACGGTACGCATTGCCAAAAATGGACTCGAGCGGAGGCCGAAAGCCACAGAATTAAATTGAAAAATACGAATAATCTCGTTATCATTAAAGCGATATAATATTTTTTGATATTTACGATCTTTATCTGACAATGAAATTCTAAGATACATTTGACGTATATCAGCGGTAATTGCTACCTTAAAATATCTAAAGTTAAGCAAAAGCGAAAATAAGTCTGCCTGCAAATTAGGCCCTGTATGCAACAAGTCGTTGAGCGACTTGCCGCTATCAGTTTTAGCGCTTGCATCTAAAACAATGCGGGTTTTTGTTGTTGACTTATCAGGCCTTACAACTGCGTGGTGCGGGATGAAGTAGCCTTCATTTATAGCGGATAAAGAATAAGGTATTTCCGACAGATAACCCTTATTATAGCCGGGGAACGGGTGTAGGAAAACGCAAGGTGCTATGAACTGGCAGTTTTAATTCCCAATTACACAAACTCACAAAGTTATACAAAAGAAACTTAACTCGCGCGCACGCACTCATTCGCGGGTAGCTCGTTGGACTCTACTTGACAACTACCGAGCTGTCTGTCAGATCTTTCTGGCACAAGTCCCGGGCGCCCTCTCACGGGCGGCCGCCACCACTCTGTGTTGCCATATACATATTACGCTCTGCCGCACGCTATACACTCCCCCTCGAGTTCTAGAGAACGTCCTCGCTCATGAACTCGCTCAAAGGAAGCTGAACAGACTGGACAAACATGTTTGCGTGGACGCCCTCTCTGATGTTTTGGAACTACGGGACGAGGAGGCGAACTGTCCCGGTTATGGAACCGAGTGAGATCTGATACATGATACTTTCCTAACATACTTTCAGGGCTTTCTATGTTTGCTATGAAATATGTCGTGGGACTCACCCTTTTGGCAATGACGTACGGCCCGTCTTTCTTAGGAATGAACTTAGCTGTTATATTCTTTGCTGCATTGCTAAGAACATGTGACTTCAACAGTACTTGGTCTCCGACCTCAAAGACTTCGGCAGGTACGAAGGACTTGTCAGCACATTCCTTACGTCGGTCTTGTTGTGCTTCAAGTCTTTCCCTAACAGCAATGAACGTGTTAACAAAGTTTTTCAAATAAGGCGTAATTTGCGGAACAAAATTATCTTTGTTAAGAATCGACCGAATGTCGTGTTGCACGTCGAGGGGTGAGCGTAGCTCTCTGGCGAACGTTAAGTACGCTGGAGACACACCCGTAGTTTGACAAACTGCGGAATTCATAGCGAACCTTATCGCAGGTAGGTACTGCGGCCATGAAGAATGGTTTGTTTCAACTAAACGTGACAACTGGAATTTTAAATCTCTATTTTTGCGTTCAGCTGGATTAGCTGAGGGATGATACAAAGGTAACAGATCTTGATTTATACCTAAAACAAACATACACTGCTGCATGACAGCGGACACAAATTGAACGCCATTGTCTGACACAATGCGTCGAGGAAGTCCATAACGCAAAAAGAACTCCTCAATCAATATACGAGCACACGCCTCTGAAGTTGCCTCCTTTAAAGCGTATAGCTCAGTCCACCGAGAAGCGGTGTCTTCTACCAACAATATCCAGCGTTCCCCATTATCTCCCGCAGGAAGAGGACCGAATAGGTCAATGGCTAACACTTCTCCCCTTTGATTCAAAACCGGTGTCTGTAACAGACCTGACGGCTTTTTGTTTGAAGACTTATAACGTTGACAGGTGGCGCAAGTCTTGATATACTCTGTTATGGCCCTACGCATGCCTGGAAAATAAAAACCCTGAGAGATTCTATTGTATGTTCTGTCTACTCCATGATGACCCGCTAAATCAGAGTCATGACACTCCTTCATAATTTCAAGGCGTAAAGAAGACGGAACTACCAGCTGCGGTTCTTCACTGTCCACGTCGGGACTGTATCTATACAAAACACCTTGTTGCAGGAAATAACCTCTTTCGGACCAACGCTTCTGACCTATAGATTCCGGATCAGATATATCCTCTAACTCACTAACGATTTTTTTTAGTTCCAGGTCATCCAGCTGTGCGCGCCGAAGGTCGGAAGCACTCCTAGCAGGTAAGTCAACAACAACAGAGCAAACTCCGCACCGATCCTTTGTTTCTTCTTTGCAGGTTGGTCGACTGAGCGTATCGGCAATGACATTAGCCTTTCCAGGTGTATAGTGAAACTGAATGTTAAAACATTGAAGCTTTAACGCCCATCGAACAAGCCTACCCGATGGTGACTTTAAGGTAAGAAGCCACTTTAATGGCTGATGATCGCTACCTATGATGACCTCGTGACCTTCGATGTAGCCTCTGAATCGATCGACAGCCCAAACAACGGCAAGAGCCTCACGCTCTGTGGTGCTGTAATTCCTTTCTGCTGGAATAAGAAGACGGCTAGCATACTCTATAGGGCGTTCATCCTTACCCTCACCTTGTAACAATACAGCTCCAAGAGCGTAGTTGCTAGCGTCCGTCCTTAACACAAAAGGCTTACTATCCGGTCGTATGAACCCGCGCGCGAAAAAAAAAAGACTGGGCTGAATGCCAGATGCGTCACCGGCGCGGCGGGGCGCCGCTCGGCCGCCCGATAATGTAAACAAAGCATTTTTACGACTTGGGTTTATTTGAATGGTGCTAACACTTGTGTTTTTTGTTATGGTAAGGAACGGGGCTTTAAGATAGCGGAGTTTCGTTTGAAATAGGATAGTATTCATGTAATCAAATCGTTCGTTAGTATGACGCAACCATAAATCATAACTTTGTTTTCAAATAAATGGTTATAGTTCGAAAAAACGAGCGATGACCTATATTGTTTAAGGTTTTAAATACATTATGTGTATATACTTAACGCAAAACTAATAAAACCACATAGCATTAGTACAATATGTACTATTTACGAGCGCCCAAAGTTGAAAAAATTTGCCGACGGCAAAAAAATAACAATGGCCGCCAAGACAATGGAAACAAAATGTTGTTTTATAAATATAAATCTGATACGTAGAATAAAAATATTGGTACCTGTGGAAAGCTTATTTAATGCTTCAACTTTGTTATAAAAGTAGTGGTATTAGAATAACACACTGTACTAAAATAAGGATCTGAAAACACATACACGTAATAACAATAAACATGAATCGGTCAGCGCCGGTTGTGGAATAAAACCGAAATTACGTAATATTTTTTCACTCACCGATCTTGAAATCCTGCAGTAATTCACTTCACTATAATATTTATCACATACTTAAACAGGCCATAGCACTTAAAACACTTGAAAACCCACTTAAAACACAAATTATTTATCACGTAAACAACACACGCGCGAGTCGTACGCCACTGACAAGACGTCATATTTTTTTAATTATTTGATTTTTTTGGTTGAACGCTTGAAGTGTTGTCATACATCCTAGTACGCGGCACAGAGTCAAGAAATCAACTAAATACACGGAATGTGTGTGTCCGACCTTATAGTAAAGCAATAAAGGTTGAAATAAAATAAAATAAAATTAAATTTAAAGGGAACTCGCGTTCACTCGTTCGTTAAACTTAATTGTTGGAGGGGGGCCGACGTGACCAGAGTACGTTCAAGCGGCTATAATCCGCTTGGATGAGAATCGGTGCCGACGATAAGCGCTTTTTAAGCTCCTCGAACGCACTAGCCTGGCTTGCACCCCAAAACCAGGGCTGATTCTTTTTAAGCAGGCGTGTCAAGGGCTCAGCTACAGCTGAAAAGTTTGGAATAAATTTTCTAAACCACGAACACGTTTGTAAAAATGTTCTTAAATGGCGTAACGACGACGGTGCCCTCATATCTAAAACTGCACGTACCTTGTCATCATCCGGTGACACACCATCTTGGGTGATGACATGACCCAAATACCTAACCTTGTCTCGTGCGAACACGCACTTGTCTCTGTTCGCGCGTAGCTTAAATAGACGTAATCTTTCGAAAACCTTACGCAAATCGGAAATATGCTTTTCAAAACTGCCTTCGGAGATAACTAACAAATTGTCTTGGTAAGCAAGAAGGGTTACGTCCTTCAGCGAGGCGCCCGTACGCAGCCTATCTATTAAACGCTGAAAGGTTGAAGGGGCGTTCTTCAAACCAAACGGCATACGCTTAAAGCGAAAAGAGCCAAAGGGTGTCAAAAACGCTGTTTTATCTCTGTCCTGCTCGCGTAAGCTAACTTGCCAAAACCCACTACGCATATCAACGGTACTCATAAAAGAATGTTTTTTTGTTGACTGGACAAGCTCGTCTATCAATGGCATCGGATAGACGTCGGTCTTAGTTACCGCATTGAGCTTTCTATAGTCGACACAAAAACGCACCTGTCCGTTTTTCTTAGGAATGAGAAGCGCTGGAGAACCCCACGCGGACTCGCACTCCTCAATAATATCGTCTGCCAACATCTTATCTAACTCTACCCGCATTACTTCTTTCTTAGCAGGCGTCAACCTATACGGTGGAACAGCAATAGGGAGGTGATCGCCAGTATCGATAATATGTTCGGCGAAAGGGGTCGGTTCTCCCCCTGGCTTAAAGATATCTTGATGCTCTACGATGAGCTGCGCAAGTACCTCACGCTGACTATCATTAAGCGAACTCGCCTCGTCATCCCGCAGCACCTCTACAGCGGCACACGAAGATACAGGTGACGGTAACATCCTCTCAAACTGAGTATCATACTTTTGATCACTATTTTCAGCAAAGTGCCAGCTGTTCTCACCGAAATTGAAAACAAGATTGAATATCGTAAGAAAATCTATGCCTAACAAGCTTTCATTACTGTCCGCTTCAGGAAAAATTAAAAACTTGATGACTTTAGTCTTGTGTTTAAGTGTCACCTGTACCTCCGTGGTTAGTAGGTACATTTATTTCCCTACTAACACCATCCGCCAACCTAACAACTTGCGTTGACGGCACTAACTGATGTCCTAAACTGCGTAGGAGAGCGTAGAGCGTGTGACCGGCAATACAGCTTTTTGCTGCAGAGTCTACTAAAGCCGTACCACAATAGCCTAAGACGCTTATGTCTAACACAGGGCGACGAAAGGATGCACTATCGTTTGTATTTTCAGAATACTCACAACTATTACAAGACTTATTACAATCATAACAACTAGACACAGACGTATTTACATTAACAACATTATCATAATTAAAACATTTATCCTTAGAACAAGGCACGCAGATGTTTTCATTACGAGCATGATCGTTCAATTTTAAAACTAAACAATTATTGATATCTGAGTCCTCGAGACAATTATTTACAGTATCAACATTATTTTCATAAACAAAAGAGTTACTAAGATCCTCTACGACGCGCGTAGGGTTACCTGGAGTCGACATAATTTGCTTTGTCGGGCTTACCGACGGCGGCGGGGGTGGCGGCGGGGGCGGGGCGGCAGCGGGTACCGAGCCGGCTGGGCTGCGACGAAGCTTGCGCGAGCGCGCGAAGCCTGCCGCGCTCGAATTTCGCAGCGAAGCGGCCTTCTCGTTATTGTTTACGGATCCATCATGTTTCGCGAAGTTGATGGAATAAAACGCCGACGGCTGACCACCCGGCGAACAGTTTTTGCACTTAGACTTGATTACGTTCGCGGCACCACAACCGTAACACTTTATTTCACTTTCCGACTTTACTTTACTATTGTCATTGTTATCGCACTTATCACTACGCTTAAGCTTTTCGCACACTTCCTTGCGGTGACCGGGTCGCTTGCAGTACGCGCAGAACGGCTTCTTTTCCTTAGCTGCGGCGGCGGGCTCGGCGGGCTCGACGTTACGGTCGGCGCGGCTGCTACTAGGCGCGTCGGCAACTGTAGGTACTTCCCGCTGTGACGAAGATGCGGCGCGCTTATTTGATTGCGCGTGCGACTTAGATAAAACCGCCTGCTCTTTTCTTGTTTCCTTTAGAGAATCTTCTACAAGGCGACACTTATGAAGTAGCACGTCGAAACTATTTACGCATTCTCTGGTTACGCGTTTTCTTATACGCGGGCTAAGCAAACTGTATGCCATGTCTAACTGGACTTTTTCCGAGAGGTCGTATCCTGGGAATTTAGCTAACAGAGCACGTACCTTAGCGATAAACAAGTCGGTGTGTTCGTCTTCTTGACTTAAACTGAACAACTTCCTGTAGAGTCGGTGTGGTGGGTCATGCTCGCCAAAAGCCCCTTTAAGTCTAGTAAGAGCCTCCGACCATGTGCTCGTCGACCTTTTTACACCTTGCCACCACACTGCAGCGGGCCCTTCCAACAACATTGAGAAACCACGGAGAGCATTTTCATCGGAAATACTCACGCAATCCTTGTAGGTAACAATCGCGTCTATGAAGTTTTCCAACGATTCGTCGGCACGTCCGCCATAACGCGTCGAGCATTTTGCGAAATTTCCGTTCGCGCCAAATGCAAAGCCCGATCCCTGCTGGGCCTCAGACACGTTAACGTGAGGTGTTGATGATCGTACTTCTCGTATGAGTTGTTGACAAAATTCACTTTGGGTTTGCTGAATCGATGCGATAAAACTCGCGAAAGTTTCTTGTGACATTGTTATATTGGCGGCACCCTCGGCACCGGCGTCTTCTGCGACATCTTCCGATCGAAGCCTCGGCATTTTGTTTTATTTACACGTTGGGCAGCCACTTATAGCCGGGGAACGGGTGTAGGAAAACGCAAGGTGCTATGAACTGGCAGTTTTAATTCCCAATTACACAAACTCACAAAGTTATACAAAAGAAACTTAACTCGCGCGCACGCACTCATTCGCGGGTAGCTCGTTGGACTCTACTTGACAACTACCGAGCTGTCTGTCAGATCTTTCTGGCACAAGTCCCGGGCGCCCTCTCACGGGCGGCCGCCACCACTCTGTGTTGCCATATACATATTACGCTCTGCCGCACGCTATATTATCTATATAATCATTTATTACGTCGTTATAAGCTTGACGTAAAGCGGGAAGCGAATGAAACTTTCGCTCTAGCGCGGACAATCTACGCTGAGCGTGAATGAAGGAGTTACCTAAAGACTTAGGTTCACCTTTAAAAGGTAACGACACAATATATCGCCCACATGAATGTCGCGAAACGGTCGATTTATAAAAATCTTCACATTCCTGACATTCCGGACCCTTTTTGTTAACAGTAGGTACTTCCTCGATTTCCCAGAATTTTAAAATTAAATTATTTAAATTATCTACTAACGGGCCGAAGGACCAGGCTACACTGTCATGGTTGACAGAAGGTACCTCACCCATGACAATATAGCCAAGCGTGGTTTCTAAAGCATGAGGTATGGAGCGAGCGGTGATCGCGGAATCAGCTGATTGAGAGGTAGATGCTGGTATAACCTTTTTCCCTAGCAAAACAAACGCGAACATTTGTGTACCAAGAATCGCGTCTATATTCCCAGGTACGTCCCAACATTCATCTGCGAGCGGTAAACCTTTAAAATGATCCATCACGGACCTTTGTACCGCGCGAACAGGTAACGGATCAGCTATGTGATCAATCACTAACATGGTTAATTCGTATTGAGCGTCACTTACGCGAGACTGTATTGTAAGAGACACGTAACCCTTAATGGGAGTGGAAATCGTACCTACTGATTTTAGAGACGAGTTAACAAGCGGTTGAACATTTAGTTTTAATTTTCTACAACATGCGAGAGTGATAAGGTTGTTTTGTGAACCACTATCCACTAAACATCTAATAACAAAACGTTTTCCATTTATCGGAACATAAACTTGTGCCGTTGGTAAAACAACTGACGTATTCAACTGGTCACAAGATAAATCTATATTATTATTACGCGACGTCAACGCGATCGAATTCTTAGAATTAGTACTTTCATTCAACCCGACACACGAAGATGTCACGACCGGCGACGCGCGAGCGGCATTGCTAGTAAGCATACACACCGACTGAGGGTTGTTGTCCAGTGCGCGAGCAGCCGGCAAAGGCGACGGTTCCAATACACTAGGTTGCGATTGTTGCGAGCTTAACTCGCGATTATTAAAATGCAACAATGAATGATGCTTTTTGTTACAGTGTTTACAAGTATTTGTAGAACCACAATAAAATTAAGGGTGGAATGTTTACTACTAAAACAATTGATGCACATTTTATTCTCTTTTATGAACTTAAAGCGATCTTTTACATCTAATTTTTTGAATTCTGAACACTCGTATAAATGAGTATGTTGAGATTTTTTACAAAACTTACAAGTGGGTACATTATTAACTTCATTTTCTGTTACTGCAAAACTATGCGAAGTTTTCGTTGCAGAAGAACGCGACCGATTTTGTAAGTTAGTCCCCTGATTATTTTGCGGTGACGTGGTTTGACGAACAGCTGTTGATCGTTCAAGAACCTTTATGTGATGCCGTACGAACATAACTAAATCATCACTTGTAGGTATATCTTTCTCGCGGGCGGATAACTCGAAACTTTGTAATACTTGAGAATCTAACTTTTTTATAACGAGATGAGTAAACATGAAATCGGATAAATCGTCAATGTCTAACTGCCTTAACGCGGACCACGAAGAGTGAACTCTTTCAATAAAATCATTTAATTGACCGGGTGAACCTGAGGTAGGTTTTATGTCAAGTATATTATTTAAGTACATAGACCCAAGTAACCTCTTGTCTTGGTATTTTGTCACTAAATAATTCCATATCGTAAGATAGTTAGACGCATTGGGAATTATTCCCGCGAATATATTTTTTGCGTTGCCATTTAATTTACCTACCAAATACTGTACACGCTGATCATCAGTTAGTTTTTTATTATCATGAACGTTAGTTTTGAAGCATTGGTAAAACAGTGGCCAACTTTCCGGTTGCCCAGAGAAACTTAATAACTCCAATGGCGGTAAGCGGCACACGTAAGATTCCACCGCGGGAATATCTACATTAGCGCGGGTAGACTCTAATAAGGTATTACGTTTATATTGGATTTCTGTAAATAATGTTTCGAACGAGCTCCAATTACTAAAACTTATTTTATAATCAGGGTCTATCTCTAATAATAATGTATTATGTTGATCACATAGATCGTTAAAATTATTATATAACTTTTCTATATTCGAAGAAGCGGCTAGAAATTCTTGTTTACTTCTAGTATCAATATTTGAAGGAATTATTTTCTTTGCAATCTTGAATAAGCTATTTATTTTCTCGAAAATAGTTTCTTTTTTTGCAACGATCATTTTCAACTTTGCTTCTGACGCCATTTTGTTGCGTCACCCAAGCTCCCGTTGTTCGAGTTATAATTTATAGAAAATATGATATATAAATGGTTTATTCAACAACGTAATTTACTTGAACAAGCACAGTTATAAGCGTAATTATAGTAGGGAATACTAATAGCGAGATGGGGAATATTTTAAAAAGGTATATACTGGCTCAGTCCGACTCGAATGGACCAAAAGTATGGTGAAGCGATGCGTGTAAAAAATGCGAGGATTCGAATTATAGTATGAGCGGGAGAAAATATGGTACGCCGTAAAACAATTCAACCAGACGCGAGCTTAAGAAAAAGCAATTCACTCACCTGGCGATGGCACCACGATGTTGAGGGTTTCTCCTTGGAGGCTTTAAGCTTGACTTGAAGGCACAGGGCTTGGTAGCCAGCGTCCGGTTTTGCGAGCGTAATGAATGGATGCGAAGGGTTGCGAACATGCAAGCGAGGGAGGTTTTTAATTAGCTTAGCGCGTGCGAGCAAGATGGCGGGCGGAGCGGCGGCGGCGCGGCGCGGCGAAGATCAGCGATCTCTCATAGCGGTAGTATACGGAAGAATGCCGGTCGTAAACCGTTCGTTCGCGAGTTAGATGCAATGAACGACGGAAGGAGTGAATGCATTCCCAGCCCTCGCTGACTGAATGAATTAGGCGTAACCAACTAACATATTAAATACAAAAAAATTAAATGTAAATATGTATACAAATGTAAATATACAACCTTAGACTAACATTAAAAAAATACAAAAAATCGAAATCTAACACTAGACTAATCTATTTACAATAAAACTAATTCTCAATATCAGAATCATCAGATTCAGAATCCGATGAATCCAATTGAAAATAGTCTTCCTGAGTTTGTGGAGGTCTTGGTTGCAACTGGAGTCGAGGCTCTATAGTGGGAGCTACGATGAGCTTTAAGACCTCCGCGCACAATTTATACTCTTTTTTTTTCGGTATTTCCCGAAGGCTATTGATCAGAGGATCAGACGTTAAAATCAACATATTGAGCAAGTCTCTATTCGTGACGAGACGAGAGCACTTTCTGGTGTTGTGCTCACCAAACCTCCGGTAATCTTTGTTTCTTGATTCTTGGGCTTCCTCTGAATGTTGCCCTATTGGAACTATTGCCGTCTTAATCACTTCTGTACTGTGAATAAGCAATTTATGCACAGTAGCAGGCATGTAGTACCACGAGTAAAGGCTTAAATAAAGTCTTTTGGTCTCGTCACAAAGCTTTTTAAATTCAACAAGATTTATCTCGAAGCCACAAGATAATGTCCTTAACAATACATCAAAGTGTTTGATGATTGTAACATCCAATCCTGTGATCTGAGCACTCAGTTCGGGATTCCCGAAAAAACGTCGAGCTGTGTTTCCATCATTTGTGGAACCAAATCCTGGCTTTGGCTTGGCCACAATTAGTCCCATTTCATGCTTGAATCGTTGTTTGATTTCGTCTGATCTTTGTTTTACACTTGCTTTTACCTCTGAAGACCTAGCTTGCCATTTCTTAATGTCTAACTTATAGTTATAACTAATGTGTAATAAGCACTCAAACGAACGAATCCAAGCATGTAATGTTGACAAACCAAAGCCAAAATTATCCTGATTGCTATCAAAATGCTGTCCTTCATCATTCATCATTCTGGGAGTAGCCCCACAAATATAGCATTTCTGCGATGAATGTGTCTCAGTCAAAGCGTTGCACACTTTTCCATCAGTCATAGTAAGAAGAAGCTTGTGTGTTTAATAGAAATTTTAGAACCACCAAGATTACAAGATGTAGCCTCCAAGTTGTGTATTTGTTCCAAAACCTTATTTGTCTCGATTTTCGTCAATTCCAGGGTTTCTTTGGCAAAAATAAATTTAATTGGACGACAATACATTGTCGATGATGGACGAGGATTTTGCCAGATAATGTTGTTACCCTCGTCAATTAATCTTAAAGGAACGAACGAATAAACAAAAAGGAACTCATCAGTGTCTTCGCTGTTCGCAAATCTCTGTTTGTAAGCACCATGACCCGAACTTCCGTCACATCCCCATTTACTTATAAGAGTAAACGATGTATTGGGAAGCACACTTGTGATAACTTCTCTCTGAGCTTCGACCAAACGCTCTGCTGTTTTATTCAAAATGGCTTGTAGCTCAATATCTGCTCGAGATTGTGTAACATCGATGTGCTCCTCTAAAGGATAACACAGTTTTTTTGATTTTACAATGCAATCATATGATGGAAAAACGTGATGCCCAACTTTCATAGTCCACTTCCTAGTTTGTTTATATGAGTGGGTTGTTGATTTTGAATCAATATAATACGCCAATGCCTCGTCACTACTTAGCGGTCTATCAGTTTGCACAGCACTTGGTTGTTGAAGGCATGTACTGGCAGAAGATGGATTTATATCCAGTGGACCGTGCAGCTACCTCTGCAGCAGTCATTAATTCCCCAACACTCCGCGATTCAACTAGATCAGCAACTTTACGTTTCTTAGTTTTAAAAGACGAATCTTCGAAAACTTTTTTAGGTCTTCCGGGTCGACAAAAATCAGCAGATGAAGTAGAAGGTTGTGGTTGAGTCGATCGTAAGCAGAATTCTATATTTTCGCCTTTCAGCCACAACTTAATCTTATTCAGGAAACGCTCTTTTGATTTTGCTGAAGACACCCACTTGGTTGCAATAATCGAAGAAATGCTGGCTAATTTCATCTTAATTTCCCTTTGACATTCTTCAGTGATATCAGAGAAAATATCACACTTAGACAAAATAAATTGAAATAGACGATCATTTCTTTCGTCTTTTACGTGCTTAAGCCGCTCTTCGAAAAACTCTATTTTACTAATAGAGTAAGGCCCGTATTCATGAACATTACTATGAGGTCTCACAGTGCGCGCGGGCGCACAGGGTCCTAAAACCTATTCGTAGACCATACTTGAGTGGCAATCGGCACTATGCGTCCCTTAAAATGCACGCATAGGTAAGGTAGCCGGCTAGCTATATTAAGCAACGCATAGTGTCCAGCATACGTCAAAAAGTTGGTTATTTTTGTTTATCGAGGTTTGGTTTTGCGTTGTTTGAGGTTGTTTTTGATTCTAATGCCGTTCGTTTATAATGGATTACAGTAGCGAAGAAGAATTTGATAGTTATATCAATGAGCAAACAATAATAAGTACCAGAAAAGTGATACGGGATTTCCAAGATCCTTTTGATTATTACAGTTCGGATGAATTTAGACGACGCTACAGATTTTCGAAAGATGTGGTACATTTTATACTCTTGCCACTGATAAATGAAGACCTAGACAAATAATTGACTGCAAGAGGCCTTCCAGTGCCACCTATTTATCAGTTGCTAGTGGCCTTAAGGTTTTATTCTTCTGGCAGTTTCCAGGTACCTACTTACCTTATTTAGTTAATACAATTAAAATAACTTGGGTACTTATGAAACCTAGCGTTAGATGTGTACCTACTACCTTACCTCTCTATGAAAGGGCTGAACTTTGATAAGTACAATAACAACTACGTACCTACCTACTACCATACAATATTTTGACACAAAATTTTTTTTTTTTTTTTTTTACAGATGATAACAGGAGACCTTATAACTATTCTATATAATATTCTACTAACATTACAGTTGTAACTAAAGACGTAGTTATATTATTTATATCCATATTTTTTGGAATTGAAGCAACAATCATTAGTAATCAGCACACAAAAAATTAACAAAGAAATATAGGAAATTGTTAGTTCACAACTGACAAAACGTTTAAAACTTTAAAGGTTATATTTTATGTCATCCGCCAATCTGCCAAACATAAGAGAGAACTTAGCAACAGAAACGGACCAATCACCGATCTTTATTCGACGCAGTGCGTTCGCTTAGCCGGTCGTCCGAAACCGCGCGCGAAAAAAAAAAGACTGGGCTGAATGCCAGATGCGTCACCGGCGCGGCGGGGCGCCGCTCGGCCGCCCGATAATGTAAACAAAGCATTTTTACGACTTGGGTTTATTTGAATGGTGCTAACACTTGTGTTTTTTGTTATGGTAAGGAACGGGGCTTTAAGATAGCGGAGTTTCGTTTGAAATAGGATAGTATTCATGTAATCAAATCGTTCGTTAGTATGACGCAACCATAAATCATAACTTTGTTTTCAAATAAATGGTTATAGTTCGAAAAAACGAGCGATGACCTATATTGTTTAAGGTTTTAAATACATTATGTGTATATACTTAACGCAAAACTAATAAAACCACATAGCATTAGTACAATATGTACTATTTACGAGCGCCCAAAGTTGAAAAAATTTGCCGACGGCAAAAAAATAACAATGGCCGCCAAGACAATGGAAACAAAATGTTGTTTTATAAATATAAATCTGATACGTAGAATAAAAATATTGGTACCTGTGGAAAGCTTATTTAATGCTTCAACTTTGTTATAAAAGTAGTGGTATTAGAATAACACACTGTACTAAAATAAGGATCTGAAAACACATACACGTAATAACAATAAACATGAATCGGTCAGCGCCGGTTGTGGAATAAAACCGAAATTACGTAATATTTTTTCACTCACCGATCTTGAAATCCTGCAGTAATTCACTTCACTATAATATTTATCACATACTTAAACAGGCCATAGCACTTAAAACACTTGAAAACCCACTTAAAACACAAATTATTTATCACGTAAACAACACACGCGCGAGTCGTACGCCACTGACAAGACGCCATATTTTTTTAATTATTTGATTTTTTTGGTTGAACGCTTGTAGTGTTGTCATACATCCTAGTACGCGGCACAGAGTCAAGAAATCAACTAAATACACGGAATGTGTGTGTCCGACCTTATAGTAAAGCAATAAAGGTTGAAATAAAATAAAATAAAATTAAATTTAAAGGGAACTCGCGGTCACTCGTTCGTTAAACTGAATTGTTGGAGCGGGGCCGACGTGACCAGAGTACGTTCAAGTGTCGCTTGAGTATTGTTTGTGAATTAAATGGCCTGTCATTACGAACGCAGTGAGAAATGCCTTACTTAGCATAGTGCTGCTGCCATACTTAAATAAGTATCATTCTTGAATACGGGTGTAAGTCATTTTCTACAAAAAAAGAAAAAAAAATGTTGTACTCAAGTGTGCTACATAAAATAGGTCACATAATAGTCTATAGGCATGTAGTTAAAACATATCAAACATTCAGGGTGGATACAAGAGGATACATGGCTTTTCTAAGCCTGATAAGTTCGAAAACAAAGAAAAACATGGTAATTTTTTAAGTATTCAGAGATAGTCTACTTTATGAATGTTTATAACACATTAAAAGATTCTAATAAGAAAATAATATTTAACATACCTTCAGAAGTAAAATCCATCACTAAAACTTTTCACAAAATTAGAACTACCACCATGAGATGTTAGTGTAAGTGTCGCTAAAATGCAACTGACGTATTTATTTAACTGCACTTACCTAATTACCTTACTTTGATAAACGATGACTCACCCATATGGAATGTTAGACGTAAACAATTCTTGGAATCAGAGGTTTAGGGGTGTTGTTTACAGGTAGAAAGTACAAATTTCTGGGAATTTGATAATGACTTGTCCATCTGGCTTGTTCTACGCCGGATACTGTGTGATGGAACAAAAAGTAAAGTATAATAGTTAACCCTAATGGTTTCGTACTTTTTTCGTGATACTGTAACAAACCCGTCTCACAGACAAACAGACAAAAATTCTAAAAATGGTAAAAATGGCGTCTTTGACACCCCAATTATTTCTTTGGAATATTTTCAATGTACAGAAATGCCTCGGTTAACTTATCACATATATTCGTTAGTACCATTTGACGTCAATAGATGTCGTTACGTGTATGAACTAAGCAAAGAAAAGTTCTTCTTGAACACTTTAAATTCATTTATCTTTTGATTTATTGAACCGATTTCGATGAAACAAAAACTAAATGTAACTCTGAGTTACACACAAAATTTGAGTATAAAATTTAACCATGTTGGTCTTGTACTTTTTACGTGATACTGTAACAAACATCTGTCACAGACAAACAGACAAAAATGATAGAAATGGCATCTGTTGGTTATACTTTAACACACCAGCTATTTTTTTTTTAATATTTGCATTGTACAGAAACGCCTCGTCTACAGATTTATTATATGTATATGTATAGATATTTCAATTATAACTTTATATTTTTTTGAAGCGAAGAGGACATGCTCTACATTGTGTAGATTAATATATATTATTTTGAAAAAAAATCTTGCAAGGGTTACGGAAAAAAAAGGTTCTAATGTATCCTAAATGAAGTCCAATTCACGTATATCGACGCCTTCTTTATTATTTATTTGTTTATGTTCCTTGTGTATAACATCGTTTTATATTAGATTTTCAGTGCTGTTGTAGTCTAGTGCTTTCAAATATTTTTCAATAGTTTTTTTGCATGTTTGGCTACCAAGATTCTTCAATTTTAGATCTTTACTTATTTTGTTGTAAAGGCTAGGACCGAGATAATTGTGAAATTTGTGTGCAAAAGATGTTCTAAAGGAGAAAGAGCAAAATGGTCTATGAGCGGCCAACAACGAAATAGGTATTAAATGAAAGTACTATTACTAAGGACTAACTTTTACTATGAACGTAACATTGCAGCTCATTTAGAAAAAAAAATACATATAGGTAAAATACTTAGATAATAAGTGCAAGAAAATGTGCAAACCCATTTTATAAAATACTTATTAACATTAGTTTATGTCTTCAAAAGTATTTCAAAACGTTGTCAGCATACCGTTTACAAGACTCAGCTCAACAATGGGTTTACTACATGGACTACCTGAGTTCGAACGGCCCAATCAGCTTCGAGTGCAAACAAAAGAGCCGAGGTGTGGGGTGCGTGTGCGTCACTCGGCGCAGTCCTTCGCTTACCCTTGTGACGTTGTGTACTGTGCGCTCATCTACGGATTCTTTTTCAAACGTTTTGACCCTGGCTACCCTCTGGACTGTGTTTCTTCCTAACCTGATAACCTGGCTATTAACTCTGAACTTCTGTACGTTTGTGCTTGTGTACTTGGACTCTGGACTTGTGTACGCCAACGGAACATTATTGAAAAATGGCAGAAAATCGACCTATATGTGTTTTGTGCAATCGATCAGTGGTTAATAGAAGAAGGTTAGAAATAACCCATGCTCTTTTTGAGGAAAATGCTGCCAATGCTCAATATATTATTGAAGCTATAGCTCCACAGCAAGTAAGTATTTTTAGACTATTTTTTGGTTGTTTTTACCCGTATGTACGCACCCTATAGCGGTGATGGCCTCATAATATTGTGTCACGATGTGCATATGCGACACATCGTTGGGTGAAGTGTGGGCTCTTTATTGAAAGTCCACGTTACAGTTTTGATTGTATTTTTATGTACGTCCTTTTAGTGAATTATGTTATTTCCTTAAGCGTATGGTTCTTTTCTAACAATACTTAAGTTATAGTCAAAACAGATCTTCTCTCTCTTTTACACACATGGTGCATATGGAAACAGAGCCAACGTTATCTAGCTTCGAAATATAATAGAGGCCAACCACTCATTAACAATGCGTATGAGCATGACTCATTCGTCACGTTGAAAAAGAGCTCGGCATGTTCTACTATACAACACATGATTTAACTGAAACTGCTGTGAGTTTTAAATACTATGTTATAAACTATTTTCCTTTTCAGGTTGAATACAACGGCCGAGAATACGTTTGTCGACCCTGTTGGCAACGAGCTCAACGGGCTGTGCAGCCAAACAATAACCCTGCCCCGCACGAATGTGTTCTTCAAGTGGAAGAATATTCACGAGTGCCTAGCACCTCGGCAAACTGTATGTTTGACAGATGCCGTAGTGTTTCACGTCGTCGAATGCCTGAGAATGTAAGGATTACTCTTATGTTACATTCTAACTTATTCATACCAGACAGTGCCAGAATATGTGATGCACATTTAACATCAAATGATTGGGAAGAGCTCATTGATAGTCCAAATCTCAGACATGATTTTAACAGCTCTCATTTTGTGCAAATACTAGAGCTTTTTAAAAAAGCTGTTTTAAATAAAAATATTCTGGACTTTGAAGATATTGCAAATATGGATCCTAATGAGATTCATATTCGATTGGGCGTTAGCAGAGATCAATTCAATACAATCTTGGAACAAACGCCTTCTTTGTCTGAGTCAAACGCCAAAACAAAACTAGCCATTTATTTAATGAAGTTGCGAACTGGTGATAGCAACGAGAGATTAGCCACGCTCTTTAACATAAGTAGAAGGACTCTAGAAAGGCATTTAAAAACCGCGCGTGATGATCTCTGATCCGTGATGATCTCTGGATTTTAAGCCACGACACCTGGGACTCGACCATTTAAATAGAAGAATGGTCGCTGACCGTAATCTTATTGTACCAAACGCGTTATTTGGAAATCCCGAGTCTTCTCCAGAAGAAAGGAAGGCAGTAACAATCATGGATGGAACATATATTTATATACAGAAGAGCTCCAACTTTTCGTTCCAGCGACAGACCTACAGTCTACACAAATACGAAAATCTATTAAAACCGTTCTTAATGGTGTGTTCCGATGGGCATATAATTGATGTTTGCGGGCCCTATGCTGCTACCGACTCAGATGCCAGTATTTTGGAAAGAATTATAAATGACGAAGAAGGCACATTTCACTGGTTTTACCGGGCTGGCGACATATTCATTTTAGATCGTGGGTTTAGAGACGTCTGTGGCGATTTGGAGCGATGCAACTACAGTGCCTATATGCCAGAAACCAAAGACCGCGGTGCAGACCAGCTTACTACTGAACAGGCCAATAGAACTAGGCTGGTAACTCTATGCCGCTGGGTAGTGGAAGTTATAAATGGCAGGTTCAAGCGAGATTTCAAATTGTTTAGGCAAGAATATTTTAATCGCGCCTTAAGTCACATGTTTGAGGACTTTCAAAACGCAGCGGCACTCATCAATGCGTTCCAAACACCAATACAAGATAGTATTCATGCATCATCGTTCGTAAATATAATTAATGAACGTTTTGAAATACCGAACCTCTTAGCGGACTATGTTATCCGTCATAACATAAATAGACAGAGGGCATCATTTGAAAGACTCAGCAGCGACCAACCTATTTTTGAAGACTTTCCGGTTTTTTCTGAAGAAGACCTAATTCTGTTTGCACTTGGCACATACCAAATCAAGTTGGCTCGCAGCTACTACGCTGAACACTTAATTGAAGGCTTATACAATATCGAAGTATACCGGGAGCGACAAATAAGTCAGCTCAGAGATTTTATTGAAGAAGAAGATATTTGGTTATTACGTGTGCGAATACAATCTAGACATGTAAGGTCCAGAATATATTATTCTTATATTGTAATTAACCGACAAAGACAAAATAGAGAAGCAATTGCTCATTATTATTGCAGTTGTTTGAGTGGAAGGCGCACAATCGGTTGTTGCGCACACGTTATGTGTGTAGTGTGGTATCTGGCATGGGCTAGACATCAAGACGAGGATATTTTATTACCGGCATCAGAACTCAGTGCTATTATTGTACATTAAATGTATGAATGTGGACGAGGCAAAAGGAGTATGTAAGGATCGTAGCAAGTGGCGTTCTGTGGTTTCTGCCTACCCCCATGGGAAAAGGGCGTGAGTTTATGTATGTAAATGTATGTAAAATAAATGTATTGAAGTAAACAAGTCATTTTATTTTATTTCCTTATTTTTAAGACTAAATCTTAGTAATTAATACGCTAAATCACAGGCTTACATATCTAAAATAAAAATGTATTTAGTTCCATTAATAATGACACTACAGATATAAAACTTCTTGAACCCGTTATTGTAGGGTGATATTAAACCAAAAAAAAAAAAAAATGTTCCTGGCCGCTGATAGACCAAGTGCCGTACGATTTTGCCCATTCTCCTTTGGGTAGGTATATTATAAACTATTCTAATCGCCGTCTTTTAGCAAAGTGCGGTTTTACTTTATGCTGTGACATGATCTCTTGTTTAATGAATAATTTTCGCACCGTAAGGACTCCTAGTTCTGAGTAAAGTAGGTGTGTCGGATATGTGTACTTTTTGCGAGAAATTACTTTGAGTATCATGCGTTGGGCTCTTTCAACAGTCAACATGGTTGTTTTTGAAGTTCCTCCCCATACATTCAGGCCGTATATCAGTATAGATTGACATAATGCTAAATAGATTTTTATCAGTAGCTTAATGTCTAATAAAGCTAATGCATTCCTAATAGTATTAAAAATATAATTTAGCTATCTTGCGCGATAATTTAGTTTAATGACGTGTAAGTGAATGGTGGGCTTTTTGTTTGATGTTAGCTTTTACAGTTAATTCTATCTGCTTATCGGGATCCGGTAAATGAACGTGTTCAATTTTTTTCGAAATAACAATATGAGAATTATTCGTAGACACTGTTGAAGTGATAGCCACATTAAACCGGGTAGTGTATTTTTTCGTACACCGCCAGTAGAACTTGGTATTTCGTATTCTGTTTAAATGATAGGAATATCCTTCGTGAATCAATATATCTTTACCGAGTTTTGACTTTAACATTACACAATCACTAATTTTTTAACAACAAATCTAAATCTTTTCATTAACACGTTGGTAATTGATTCCGGGCAGACATAAGAACGTAATGAGGGACGTTGACAGGTAAAAAACTTAGGACTACTCACATTTTTATATTTAGTGGTTTAGAAATAGCGAACGTGCTTTAATATCAACTAAAAATGTCTATAATTACCACAGTAATACTAGCATACATTGTACATTTAATTTTGAATTATAAGCAGTTAAATGATAAGCTAGCCGGAAATTATAAGTGCAAAGTTTAATTTTAATAAGGTGTTTAGTATTAAGGTAGAGGAACCAATTATGGACGGTTTAAGAATGAAAACGGCGTATAATTGCTTATACCGTCAAATGGGGTTACTTTGATACTACGGGGTTACTTTGATAACAACTTTAGGCTTATGAAAAACTTAATTTTATAATAACGACAACGCTATAATACAAAGAAACTATCAGTAGTGCCAAGTACTGATAGTTTATTTTTTAACTGGTGTTGTAGATTATAAAATTAAGTTTTTCATAAGCCTAAAGTTGTTATCAAAGTAACCCCATTTGACCGTATTCTTTTGGTATTGGATGAAAAGGTTATATCCGTAAATAAAACATGCTTTTTATAATCGATATATTTGGCACAGTATGTTCCTCCAATACTTACTTTTGAGAAATTTTAAAATTTAGGAACCCTTATATTGAGAACCTATTATGAACAGTCAAATTCTTATAATGGACACTCATTCATAAACAGTATCTAGTCTTGGACACCTAGTGTTGTACATTTTCATGACTGTTTTACGCATCCTTACTCAAATAATAACCTCAAAGTAGGTATATTCTTATTTAAAAAATGGTAATTTTTTGGCATCATTTAGACCTACTTCTTTATAAAAACAAAACAAAATCAAAAATTAACATGACAAAAATACAAAACTTAGCAAAAATCAAACCTAGATAAGCGCAACCTATCTAGTACCTACCTAATGTGTAAATAGAACAACAGGTACAGTAATGTTATACAAATATGTAGTTCGTATCAGTCAAATCGAAAACTACCTACTGACAGTCTTACAAATCGCATTTTTTTTTGAGATCTTATTATTCCTACTTAAATGGTCAGTCTTCAAACATATAAAATATTTAACATCATAATTATAAGACGAACGGTAAATATTTGTTCATTTCTTCTACTTTATAAAATCCACGTTTGTTTATTAGCACTGGCTCTTTAATAAATTCTATTATTGCTTTCTCATCGTACCATTTCTCGTCTGGGGTTTCTGGCCAACGAAATGTATTATTTTTAGATAACACCATTGTGCCTATTTCATATTGTTTGCCCTCAGCTTTCTTAATAATGGCAGGAAAATATTCTCCTTCATACCTTATTATTACGTATTTGCTTTTCGTTTGCTTTTGTGGCAGTGCTAATGTTTTCAAAGTTATCGTATCTTCTTCAGATCCAGATTCAGACAGGTCTTCTTCTAAATCATATTCACTATCTTGATATTCAACATCAGTGTTAATTTCCTCCGATGATGAACTTGATATTTATTTCCTCTTTGTTGACTTTCCTGCTTTAGTCTTTGCTTTGCCTTTCTTATTTTCCTTATTTCTTTTCTTTTCTTCCTTTAGTTTTTCTCTTAATAACTGTTTTTCTTTTCTTTCTTTTGCACGTCTTTCTTTTTCTTCTATCTTTTGTTTCTTTTCATTTTGTTTTTTTTTCTACGTAATCTATGTAGGGGTCACTGGTGATAGCCGATGGTAGTCGTTCCTTAATACGGCGTTTTTTAATCTCTGGTTAGGGCCAGTACAAGCTCTTTTAAAAGGTGACGGAATATCACCAATTGGCGTAGTTGTAGATGCGGATAATTTGGAAGTAAGATGTTTTAAGCGGTGTACTGGACGTGGTTGTGGCTTGTGGCTGCAACTGCGTTGGAACCATCTGTAGTAGGCGACACACTAGGGTTTTGATGAGTTCTAAGCGGTGGTGTTGATATATCTGGTGTTCTTGAAGATGTAGCCTTAGCCGCGTTAGAATCATTTGTAATTTGTAGTAAATCTTTTGATACAACGGATGTTGTCAGATCATATTCCGCTGTGATTTGTGGTAAATCTTTGGATATAACTGATGTTGTCAGATCATATTCCGCTGTAATTGGTGGTAAATCTTTTGATACAACGGATGTTGTCAGATCATACTCCGTTTCAATTGTCTGGGATGGCTGTTGTTTGCACGCCATATTATCATTATCAGTTGAAATGGGAAGTGTTCCAGACAAAATATTTTTAGTTTTAGCCCATATAATATAAAGAGATTGATCTTCGTCAGGCAGTAGATTTTCAACTTCACCTCTAGGCATGAAGTACAGTTTCTTGAAAAGAGTAACTTTTTCTGATGAAAACATTTTCTGTATCTCTGCTTCTAATATTTGCATAAATTGCGTTTTTTTATCGTATCTTCTGTCTGGGGTGGTTGAGATCTGATGGTGCGACTGCGGGAAGCAATTTTGATCATATCCACATATTCCGAGCTAAATGGGTAAAGGCTACTTTTACGAAAACCGTTTTTTATGGAGTCATGGCAAATACCTTTTAAAGCCTCTTGCAAATTTGGTTCGAAATATTCCTTTTTCAAACGTGCGCCGGATTTTCAGACTTCCATTTCATGACCTGAACTCTCCAGGAAATTTTGAGTGGCCGAAAGACCGCCACGTCCATCGGTTGGATTAAGTGCGTGGAATTGGGGAAAAGTGCAATTAACTCTATCAAATTATCTCTGCAAAAGTTTGCAAGGTGCAACGACATGTGGGACTTATGCCCGTCCAGAAAAAAAACCATCGGTTTTGGTATGTCTTTTTGTATAAGCCATGGGTTAAAAACATTGGTGATAAATTCGTAGAATGTTTTTGCACACATCCATCCTGTTTCTGTCTGCCCTATGCCCCATCCACGAGGAACGCTCTTGACAATTAGTGTCGGTATTCTCTCATAGGGATATACAATCATAGGCGGAGCCTTAACTCCTGCAGCATTGGCAGTAATTAATACCCTTAAGTTTTCATTCTCATCTCCAGAGGAACTATAAACGTTTTTTTCTCCTTTACGTACTAGTACTCTGCCTGCTTTAGGCTGCAAGTAGAAAGCACTTTCATCAGTGTATGTGTATATCCTTGTAGGGTCTTTTAGTGCATCTGACAATCCTTTACCTTCTATGTATGTCTTTATTGTTTGAAACCATTGATTCAACTCTTCTTCAGTTACGTCTTCTCTGGCCTTTGTCAAGTTTTGTGCCGTCCTTTGCGCCAATTCTGGATGACGATTCAAAAACGAACTGAACCATTTTTTTCCTGGGCGATTATTTGTGAAGGGGCAGTTATGGCAGTTGTGTTATTATTATATATTTTTTTTCCAAAATATTTTTTTGTACACTGTCCAATAAATGGTCCTTTGTGACTGGGAAATGGTTTTCAGCCATGAATAAAACCCATTTGACCAATATTTTTCCTTCTTCTTTGCTCAATACTGTGGAAGGCCCTAAGTTACAATCCAGCGGACTTATCCCCTTAACTTTGTTTCTCAAAAGGATTCTGGGAACACCATATTTGGTAGCTGCTACATACACCTTTTCTCCTCTTTTTACTTCATCAATTGCCCTGATCATTTGTTCTTTGGAATAATCTCGTTTGGGTGCCATATTATCTGTGACAATAAGAAAATAACGATGTTACTTTACATAATATCACCAGTCATGGACACCCAATCTTGGACGGTGCTGTCCATCATTGGGTATGAATGTTATAATAAGAAATTATTAAGATAAAAAGACTAGTCTCCCTTTACTTAACCAGAAAAAGCATGAAAATATTTAGAAACGCAAGAATCCAATGATGGACAGTAGTGTCCATGATTGGGTAAAGACACATTTAAGTTTCCAGTCATAAATACTTGATGAATCATGAAATAAATCAACAAACGTTCACAATATAATGTAAAGTTTTGAAAATGTCATTATTGTAACCCACCTGCATTATGATTCTTCTAATAAAAACGGATTTTTTTAAATTGGTTTCGCTGGCACTCACACGACCGTAGATAATATCGGAACAATATGGCCGACAAATGTCAAAATGAAAAAAATCTGGTTCGGATATCCTTACAGTTCATAAAAAATATTGCCATGGTAAAAAAAAACTGAGTTTGGTTATTTTTAGCATATAGGTTTGAATATGTCCACTATTGGTGCACTGTCCAAGACTGGTTACATTACCTTATATTGTATATTATTTTGTATTATTGATTGTATTTTGTGTTTTTTTAAACAATAAACGGAAACAGGTCTGCCTGTCGAATACCTATGTTTTATACCCCAGGGGCAGACGAACAGTCGGCGAATCGTTCGCCGGTGAAAGGTTCTATCGATGAAATTTACAAAAGTGAATCGTTCTGTCGGCGAATCGTTCGCCGTTGAAACGTTCTATCGGTGAAATATTGAAAAGTGAATCGTTCTGTTGGCGAATCGTTCGTCATTGGTGCCGATTCCCTTGTTTACAAAGTAAACCAAATTTAAGTTCATTGCATCTTTTTCTTTCTATTTCATTAAGAAAAGGACAGAAGATAAATTTTAGTTTAGTCCTGTCAAATTAATCAGCGCCTGACACTACTCCATACAAGTTTAGACGTGATTAAAAAGTTGACTACTAAAACTACATCAAATTACGTCAGGTGCTGACTTATTTGACAGGACTAAACCAATATTTATCTTCTGTCCTTTTCATAATGAAATAGAAAGAAAAAGATACACTCAACTTAAATTTAGTTTAGTTTGTGAACAAGGGAATCGGCACCATTGAAACGTTCTGTCGGTGAATACATGCAAAGTGAGTCGTTCTGTCGGTGAACCGTTCAACGGCGAAACGAATGTCGGAGAAATGTTTCAGAATCAAACATTTTGTATGTAAGGAATAATTAAATCTTTTCAGTAAACGAGGTGAAAGACACAACTATATCTACGACTAGAAATAGGGACCAATTAGTTCAACCAGGTTTCAGACTGGCTAAAGTAGACTCATCCTTTATGGGGTACTGTCACAATAAAATACCTCCCCACATACTCCAACTGAATGAAACGAAATTTAAATCTTGTGTAATACGCACACTATATAGCCAAGCATATTATAAGTTGGGGGATTTCATCACTGACAAAAATGCCTGGCTCAGCGCTGGTCCTGCTCCACAAGGGCGCATAAACTAACTGATTAGCATTCGACAATATTTTTGGAGTTGATGAAGGTTGTAAATCTATCTTTGCATTGTATAAATTCAATCTCTTAGTATTGTATAATTGCATAGCATATGTTTGAGCTCTATTAAGCTTTATAGTAGGTACCTACTATAAAGCTTACTGGATTCGTCTTTCATTGACTTGAATGTGCCCTGGCGGCTGAGAGTATGTCATGCTCATTCAAATGTGTCGCTGATGGTGGCGTGTGTATTGGATCATTAGGTTCCCTTCAAAATGGTTGAGCTGAATGGTGCTGATCCATACGTCATGTTCGTGAACTGGCGCCGTCAGTAGGCACTGGTCATTTCTTAGCTGCCACGGCTTATTTTAATTCCATAATTGTTTTTATATTTTTTTCTATTTCCTTTTACATTTCTGTTTATTATATTCTATAACATTTAAATTTAATTATATAATTTTCATTTAAGTGCAACGTTCGTAAGTATGCTGTACTTTTTTTTTTTTTTTTTTTTTTTTGTTTCCGGGGTGGAAAATCCTCATGGATGTCCGCCGCCCTGGGGCGGGCGGCGGGGTCTGTCAGACTCTTACTGACTAAAAACCACCCCGGTGTTCCATCTCACACCTACGCCGGGGATCGCGGGAACGTACGATCCTTCCGCAACCCCCGACTGGTGCCGGCCCGCCACTGCGGGCCTCTTCGGGTCTGTGGGGGGGAGTGAGGTGTTTGACTCCCCCCGTGACGCCTAAGAGGGGCGCGCGTGGAACACTACGCGCCGCCACCTCGGGTCCTGGTGTGTGGGTAGCGACGGACGTCCCCGTGTCCGTCGCCCCTGGACCCATTTAGGGGGGCTGGAAGAGGGCGTTGTCCGCCCTCCGCCGACGCCCGGTGCGCCTTCTGCGGGCCGGGTGAGTGGATGAGATCTCCCTCTCCCTTTCCGCAGCCTCCTTCTGCGAGACGACTGTTTCGCAGAAGGAGACCACCGCGTCCCAGGACTCGGCGCTGCTGACCATCGATTCGACTACGGCCGGCAGCGACAAGTCACTGCCTACTTCTGAGATGAGGGCACGACGCGGCTCCTCCCAAGCGGCACACTCTGCCAGCGTATGCCACGCCGTGTCCTCCCGGCAGTCGACGCAGTGGTGACACCGGGCGTCCGGCTCCCTGTTTATGCGACACAGGTACTTCCCGAAGCAACCATGCCCCGAGAGCACCTGCGTCGCCCGAAACGACAGGGAGCCGTGCCTCCTCCCAAGCCAACGCTCGAGCACCGGCCGGACCGCCTCGATGGTGACGAGGCCGGCGGTAGGGCGTGAAAGCCTGTCCCGCCATTCCGCCACCAGGACCTCGCGAAGCTGAGACCGACGCAGCTCCATATGTCGCTGCATCGGTCCCTCGCCTCGCGCCCTCGCTTCCTCGCGCCACTGATACAATGACGCGAGAACTTTCGCCTCAAGGTCCCAGGGCGGGGATCCGGCCAGTACGCAGCCCGCCTCGTAGGAGATCGTGCGATACCCCCTGATGACTCTGACGGCCATCGCCCTCTGCGGCTTTCGCAAAACAGCGATGCTGCCGGCCGTCAGGTCAGAGGCCCACACCGGGGCCCCATACAGGGCCATGGATCGCACGATCCCCACGTAGAGCCGCCTACAGGCGGCGCTCGGGCCCCCCAGATTGGGAAGCAGAGTTGCGAGTGCGCCAGCCGCGCCCAGCAACTTGGGCGCCAGCCGTCGGAAGTGGGGCCCGAAGTCCCATCGGCTGTCGAGCACCAATCCTAGGTACTTCATGGTGGACTCGACAGCGATCCGAGCCCCCCCGACCACGATGTGTGAGCCGGGTGGTGGCGCCCGCCGGGGGCCATGAAACACCATAGCCTCCGACTTGCTGAGGGCCACCTCCAGGCCTAGGCGACGTATGCGGCCCACCACCTGTGAGACCGCAGCCGTCGCCAGCAACGCTGCCTCCCTGTGCGAGCTCCCCCGGGCAGTGACCAGCGTGTCATCTGCATAACAAGTCAGGTCTACGCCCGGTTGGAGCTCGCCCCTCAGCACCCAGTCGTACCCGATGTTCCACAGGAGCGGCCCTAGGACCGAACCCTGCGGAACACCGCACGACATGCGGCGCTGGTTTCCGCCATCGCGTCCCACGTAGGTGACACACCTATCCGACAGATAAGCCCCAACGATGTGGCGGAGGTAGGGAGGCACCCGATGATAGCGCAGTGCCTCCCGAATACAACTCCAGGGCAGGGTGTTGAAGGCGTTGGAGATGTCCAAGGACACCGCCAACATAACCCCGCCCCGGGACACCGCTTCCTCCGCCAGGACTCTCACCCGCGACACAGCGTGGATGGTGGAGCGCCCGTGCCGAAAACCAAACTGGCTGTCGTCCAGGTCCGGCCCCTCTCTGCACAAGTGGCCGACGAGGCGGGCTGCGATAATACGCTCAAACAGCTTACCCACCTCGTCTAGCAGCACTATGGGCCGGTACGCGGACGGCGAGTCGGCAGGGCGCCCCGCCTTCCTGAGCAGGACCAGACGACCAGATTTCCACAAAGTGGGAAACTGGCCCCGCTCAAGACACGCTGTGTAGAGTCCTCTCAGTTGGGGCTCAAGCTCCTTCAGAGCGAGGGCTAACACGCAGCCGTGAATCCCATCGGGCCCCGGCGCCACGTTCTTGGCCCGGAGCCGCATCACGGCTGCCCCCGTCTCTGCCTGTGTCACCTCTGGGACGCTGATGGCGTTCTCTCCTGTAGGCTCTGCGGCTGTGGGCACAGCCATCGGCGGCGGACTGCGCTCCGCTCTCGCCGGGAAGAGGGCTGCAACTGTTTCCTCCAGCAGCTCGGGTTGAAGACTCTCCGTAAGTGGGGGCGCCGCGGCTCGAAGTTTCCCTCGGACCGCGCGATAAGGGCGCCCCCACGGATCCACGTCTAGAGTCTCCAACATCTCCTCCCTGGCTCGCGTTTTCGCCTCGCCGATGGCCAGCCACAGAGCCTCCTTCGCCGCGCGGTACTCCTCGTACAGCGCGGCTTCTTCGTCAGGGACCCGACGACGTCTCCTCCGGTATCGGGTGTACTGGCGTCTAACCGCGACGCACGCTACGCGCAGCTGCGCGATCTCGGCGGTCCACCAGTACACCTGGCGCCTTGCTGACTGTGCGTGGACCCGGGGCATGGACGCGTCGCAGATTTGCGTCATCGCCCCGCGGAACCACAGCGCCTCCTGCTCGACGTCGACGGGTCCGTTCGTTGCCGACTCCCGGAACCAGGCCTGGACAATAGCGGCCTCCTCGAGAAGCTCCCTGTCGATGCGCTTACGCGCCCAGCGCGGACCGTCCATTCGCGGGGCCATCGAACCGTGGCCACCGGTGGTCTGGGCGGAGACGTCGAAACGGATGTATCGGTGATCCGACAACGTCTCCACCTCCACGGCGACACGCCAGTCGCGGACACGGCTCGCGACAGCGGGGCTAGCGAACGAGACGTCCACTATAGAGCCACCCCGCTGCCGCACGCACGTGTGGACCGAGCCCTGATTTAAGACGGTCAAGCCAGTCGTGACCGCCCACTCCTCTAGCACCTCGCCCCTAGCATCGGTCACAGGAGATCCCCACGCCGCAGACTTGGCGTTGAGATCCCCCAGCAACAACACAGGGCGAGGGAGGAGTCGGCCCACGACGGCACCCAACTCGACAAGGAACCTCTCGAAGTCGACGAGACTCTTGTTGGGCGAAAAATACGCCCCAACCGTACCAATGCCGTCCACGAGGGCGGCTACCCAGCCGTGACCTCGGGACGGGTTGACAAGAGCCCCGCCAATGATGGCCACCAAACCGTCTAGGTCTCCCAACCAGTTATCCCTGGGGGGGACAAAGTACGGTTCGGCGACCACAGCCACGTGAATCGACCACTCTGCCATGCTCTGGAGCAAGAGATCCTGTGCTCTGGCAGCGTGGTTGAGATTGCCCTGGAGGAAATGGTAGAGCGCAATTATGCGCAATCCATTCCCCCCGCACCATTCCTAGGCCGGCAGTCGGCCGAAGGGCAGCCAGGCTGAGGGGGGGGTAGAAAGCCCCCGGCAGCCTTGACACCCCTTCTCTTCCCTTTCTGGGCGGGCGCACCACAGGCCTTTCCGCCCACTCTGTGCCCAGCGGGCCTCCCTGCAGCTGTACAGAGGCTGCAGTTTGGCGCCGCGGAGCACTGGGCCGCCTTGTGGCCGGCCTGACCGCAGCGATAGCACTGCTCGCTGCGGTCTATTTCGGCGGTGCACCGTGCTCTGACATGCCCAATGTCGAAGCAACGGTAGCACCGCAAGGCCCTGGGTTGCAGCTGCTTCACCCTCGCTGCCACCCACCCCACCAACAGACGCCCAGCGTCGGCGATTTTGTTCGCCGCCGCCACCGGGCACCGCACCCAGATCGCGCCGAGCCCGGAAGCATCGATGCGAATCTCGCCCGTCCGCACATCATCGGGCGGACATCCGCCGACTCGGGCCACGGCCGCCACGACCTCTGCCGGGGTCGTCGAGTCATCCAGGCCATCGACGCGCAGCTCAACGGTCTTCGTAGGCCTGGACACCCGGACGTCCTCCGGGTTGAGGACCTCCCTCAGCTTGGCGGCCAGGATGTCCGCCTTTTCGCCGCTAGAGGCACCCGACACCTCAAGCAGTCGCGCCCCCGTCATCGCCGGCCTCATTCTGAGGCCGGACGGTATGCCAAGGTCGGGGAACGCGACTTTGGCCCTCGCCTCCGTTAGGACCGCCTTATACGAGACGCCCCTTTCGACGGCTCCGGGCTGCAGCGTGATCACTACAGCCGCGGAGCGTGGGGTTCTGATCCTAGGCGGCCCCTGAGCCTTCTTGGGTGCCGGTGCTCTAGCGGGTACCGGCGGCGCCGTCTTCCGCTTGCGGCGGCCCTTCTTGACGACCGTCGTCCAGGTCTCCTTGGTGGACCCGGGTGCGGTCGCCGAGGGTGTGGTCGGCGGGGGAGCGGCTGCCGGTGACGCGGCCGTCCGGGAAGTGGGCGCGGACGTGTACTCCACGGGCTTTCTGGGCCGATCCGCGGGCTTTTTGGTCCCAGCCGCAGAGTTTTTGGCCACCATTGAGGTCCCTTCTTTCCTCCGATTGTCCGCTGCGAGTGGCGGACGGAGTGTCTGGGCTGGGAGGAGTCTCGACTCCAACCCTTCGAGGCGGGCATTCATCATGCCCCCTACTTGGAGCATGACGGTTCGGGCCACCTCCGCAACCAACTCAGCTTGCAGGCAGCCAGGTGTTGGAGTGGACGCGGATGGTGCAGGAGCGGCACGTTCTTGTTGCCGACTAAAGTCGGCCCTTAGAGCGGCAAGTTCCCGCCGGATGACCTCCATCTCGGATAGGAGACGGCTGTTCTCCTCCTGTAATTTTGCAGTCTCCTCCGAGGTCGTGCGATTAAGGAGGACTCCCACCGCCTCCTTAATCTCCTCCGCCGCCTCTTTAAGAGCTCGCGTGAACGTGCCCTTCAAGTTGCCAGACTTGGTGGCAACCTTCAGGACCACGTCCACGCCGTCCAATACTTGGCGGCTTAGGGCCGCCGCCGACAAATCCTCAGCAGCGGTCAAGCGAGCAGACCGCCGCTCTCTGGCCTGACCAGCCATTTCAGCCACCTCATCCAGAGCAACTGCCCGTCTCTCCTCTCTTCTAGCGAGTTGGATTTCCCCCTTTGTGGTGACCAAAGAGTTTTGGGTGCAAGCACTCTCCACTTGCTTGGTCCCCGGGTCACTTCCTCCGCTGGGTGCCGGCGTGTCGGGGCGTTTTAAAAAGCGCCCCAGAGAGTCACGTGATGTGGAAGGAGCTGACGCTCCACCAATTGCGCGACCACGTCCTCTCCTGCCGGCCAGCACCTTGGCGGCTGGCAGGTTCTCCTCGCTAGAAGAGAGGCCTGTCATCCCCACGCGCCTCTCGTCCTCTTTACGTGGGCGCTTCCTCCAAAATTTGGAAGGAAGCCCAACCATCTCCTCCTCAGTCCGCGAGTGCTTTGAGCTTACGCTCGCCACACTCGCCACACTCATCCTCTCAGATGCGGTGTCAGAGTCTGACACCGTACCTGACATGACACCCATCTGCTCGACCAACACGATCGGCAATTCACTTTTTTGTTGTTTTTGTATTTTTTTCTCCATATAAATCCCACGAGTCGATATAGGTCCTAAATGTCCACCGGGCAGAGCCTAGATACCCGGTAAGCCTACATACTGCAGAGTGCGGCAGGTGCTCTGCAGGGGAAGCGCTAACGACTGGACTCCCTCCAGCCATGCATCCTCTCACCGCGCTTCAAAGCTTAGGATTGGGTGGTTTTTTATCTTAGAGGTAGCCTTCCTCTGGGCCAGGCAATTAAGCCAAGCCCCCGGCGGCGGCATTAGGCATGCCTCCGTTCGCTGTCCGGCCATCCCGACTCAGCGAACCCGCCGAAAGTTCTCTCCTCGAGAAGAAAAACACGCGCCGCATTGGTGCGCCTGCACTGCAGCGGCGGTCCTTCCCAGTCTACGCCCACTCAACTACCTCTGTAAGCAGAGGAGGAGTGGACGTATTGACCGTCTGTAGCCCGGTTCCCTTCACCGACCATCAAAGCATGATCGGTGATTGGAACCATGACCTTTCCCCGTTTGTTGAAGATTAGCCGCCAGCCCCAATTGTCCACCAAGACGTGGTGGACAATTGGAGCCGACGTTGCCCAGGGTGCGCCACGAGGAGGCTCTTCAACATGCACCCCAAGTATGCTGTACTGGTACAGCGTCCTAACTATTGTTTGCCTCACCGGACGACGTCACTACGTCAGCGCCGGCTGTCGCTGAAAACCAGCGCTGGGGCTCTGTCTTGCATAGGGTCGCGGCATAATGCTGAGCGATAGCCGTTTTGCGTGGATGTGACGCATGTTTCCCCCAACCTTTTCATATTTTCAGTGTTTGTATTATTTTTTGCGTCATGTTTACCGCAAATAAACGCATTTTCTTTCTTTCTTTTCTTCTTTCTTTATCTTTTTATTACGGACGCTTTTAACGTGCACGTCTTTCTACATCGTTCTCACATGTATAATTTCAATATGAATGATGTAACCACTTTTTTGTAACAATATTTTGTTTTAAAAGAATGTGACTCAGGCTGGCTGGACAAATCTTCAAAATAGCTCGCATTTAACTAAGTAAATTGAGCACTTTATGTGATCGCTAAACACCCTTATTTCAGAATTTGTGACGCTACAGAATCTTAGATAATCGATCGAAAACGTGTCCAGCCAGCTTGAAAAACCACTTTTCGCTGCCTGGAGCTCGGCCTTCACCTTCTCCGCGAGACGGTTAACTGTGACTTAACGGTCGGACATCCAAGTTGTTGCCACTGTTTGCGAATGCGCCTCTTCTCGGCGATCATTGCATTATTGCGCGCGGGCAAGGGCGCAAATAGCACTCTCCCCTGCGGCTGCGTGCTAGTCGCCGATTGTAAGGCGCTTTGAATGCAAACTGACATCGCCCGCCATCCGGTCCACGTCCGCGGAGGTGACAGTAGGCCGAGTTGGAGTGGTGGTCTCTACCTTTTCTTGAAAGGACGTCCAGTCCGTCTTCCGACGTGGCGCTATGGGCTTCAGTCGGGTCCCGATATCCGATACCTACCCGATAAGACGACGAGTGCAAGTTGGTGGTCTGATTAAAGCTCGTCGTCTATTACTTGCTGCGTGATCTGGCAGCGTAGGCCTCGGTGGACTACGATGTCCAGCACGTCTGGCATGTGCCGTACGGCTTCTGGGTAGTGCGTCGGCGTTTCTGAGCCTGACACCATATAGCCGAAGGCTTCTGCGTCCACGAAGAGCCGTCTCCCTCGGTATTCATAATATAAGAGTTCCACGCTGGGTGTTTACAATTGTATTCATCGACACCACGTGAGCAGGTAGCCGTTTACTGATAACGGTCCCGGCGAGCTGCACATTCCTATCTATTGACATTTATGGCCTCACGTTGCAATTATAACGCGCTGACTATAGGCGTAATGACTATTAGCATAATAGTATCAAGGCAAATTAATAGGAATAACGGAAACAAATAAAAAAAATATAAAGAAGAGATGTAAAATAAAAAGAAGGAACTTTAACCAATATTATTGGCGTAATGTAGTGTATCAATACTATCAATAGGTTAAGGAGCGGCGGGGGTGGCCCTTGGGTAGGGTTGCCATTCGTCCCGTGACCGTTATTTACAGTGGTGTCCCGAAGTCCCAACAAGCTAAGAAAATGTCCCGACAAATATATTTGCAACCCGACTAACACGGAACATACCGAATCGGTGAATACGCGATCTTAATTGCATCGCTATGATGACAATAATGAATGTCCCAGGTGAAATCATCAGATAAATATAAAAAAGAACAATTGTATCCTCAGTAATTAAAAATAAATATTTCCCAAATCGTTTTTTAGTTTATGTCACCTACAAAAATTTCCTTTCACTAAAAACGCCCTGATGGTGTTTCGGGAAAATAGGGCAATCCTACCCTTGGACCACCCCTAAGCCGCCAATATGTTTTACATAATGATAAGGGTTACAAATGAAATCAGTCACGTAAAATATATTTTTTATTAACCATATAAAATACGTTGAATATAAAATTAATTTGTAACAAAAATAAATACAATTCCATGTTTGAGGTATTATACATAGCCTATCACATCCACACATTTGATGCACCAAGATTTTCAATTTAGTACATTTTAATACAACTTTTGACAAAACATTAACCCTTAGCCCTTCTTTGCAGTTGGCTAATAGTCATTCTGCACATGCAGTGTTGTCAAAATGTACATGATGTAACCTCTCTTTGACATAATACTATATTAAATTCTTTCTAAATATGTACCTATGCAAAAGCACAAGAAAACATTCAGTTAATGAATTTCAACTCTACCTCGAGTTATCGTCTAGTAATTCTTTGTTCACTTATTAATTAAAATTAAAAAAAATTACAGAAAGAGAATATGAGATAAATAGTTACCGACTAATTATTTTAATGTTGGTTCATAATTGAAAATAATTTTCAGCTTCCGACCGAAACACAATTTTCAGCCGAAACCATAACCGAATATTCAACTCCTCTTCTAGCGTCGGCTAAATACGAAACTTAATTAGTTACTGAGAAACTGCCAAAATATTTTATTTATCATGCATTAGTTATTCCTTTTACGATGTTAATTATTAATTCACGTTATAATTAAATCAAAAAGTTAACCAATATTGCTCGACAGCTTGAGGCCGCGTCCTAACCGCAAGCTATCGTCGCGCTCGTTTATATTAATATGACATACTCGCGTGATCAATCAAGTCGCGTATGTACGTCATTATTACTCATAAGTCAGGTAAACGATTTTGTAATCTAGTATTTTCGCGACAGTCGCTTTCGGTTAGGACGCAGAGTAATACAAATTGTTAAACATACTTATTTAAAATATAATTTTATTTCTATCAATCGTTTGATAAACAGAATGATCTTTTCATTTAATTATTACCATTATTAATAATAATACCTACAATAGAACTTTAAAGATATGTTAATTTTTTAAACAAAGTAGGTACTTATTAATATAAAAATAGAGATTATTACTCAAGAATTTAGTCATTAGGTATACGAAAAATAGTTAAATTATGTTCAGTCAACAAAAGAGATGAGTAGCCAGGCATCAAACTCCTTTTTAAACGTGCATATACTTAGTAGGCAAATATTTGACACCGTTTGACTGTTTTACTGGGTGTACCTACTATAGGTACCTCTGCCTAACCCTTTGTGGCAAAACAGGCGTGATGCTATGTTATGACTGTGTTACGAAAATAACAAAGTTGTTAATTCCTTCGCTGATTAGTTTTATCTCATTGACTGTAAGCTTTTAACTACCTAATAAAAAGTTCTGGACCACTTTCAAATATTTGCATTAAAAAGGATCGCGTTTAAATCCATTCACAATTTTACTTGTTCCTAAGCTGTTTGGTACCAACCAGAAAAAGATAAATAATTATCCATACCGTTTAGTCGCCTAGTAAGCGTCACTAGATTCTGTAAATTAATTACAGATCATAATCATTCAGATTTTCAGCGTTCAAATTCATATTTTTAGGAAATAAATTTCAGACCAATTTCTTTAATCTTCGTTTAATTACTAAAATAATCCACCCAAACAGAGCTGAGTCGCAGACTATTTTAGTACCTACTTATTATGATAGTGATCGATAGTGTGTTACGCGTTCATGTTTCCCGTGTGTTTTTCAGTTTTGTGCATCAGCGCCCTAATTGCGTAACACTCTCAATCGCAATCTGAATCTTTTTGAAGCCATCCAAAGCTAACCCATTGCTTCAAATGTTCGAAAAATTTGTCTGCTCAACAATGTAAATAACGCAATGAATGTTGTTGAACTGTCAAAATGAAAGCCAGCAACGGTTAGTGTTACGCATTTACCCCGCAGGTAAACATTAAACATTGCCTCTTTATTATAATCAATAGTTCAAAGGGGGCCAAAAGAATGTATAAATTATGAATTTCAGCAGTACAATACAATACAGCGGTACAATACAATACAGCAGTACACAACAACCTCACTAATGGTGAGGTTGTTGTGTTCGAATGCATGTCTCTGCGCGACCGCGCAAGCATGGTGTGTCAAGTTATTTTAAATGATTTAATTTTTTAAATACATACTTAGATTTTTTTTTAATGTTCCTATTGCTTCTGTACACGCTATAGGTGTATCTCTTAAAATATTTCGTGTATGAGTAGATACACCATATATATAACGAAGTTAAAAGGCAAACTATCACAGCTAAGTAGGGTTTACGAGTAATAGTCGACCAACTTACATTTGCAGTTGGAGTGTATGGAAGAACATATTTTTCAACTACAATGTTAAGTTTGTTCGTGGGATAAATTCATCCCAACTACGAAACCCTTAATTGTGCGTGGTCCGACATGCACTTGTTTTTTTTTCTTGTCACCAATTTTTTTTAAGTTTCATTAATAATGAAATTTTAAAAAAATTGGTGCAATATTAACGCAACTTACGATGTATACGAGAAATTATAAAAATCAGTCCGAACTGAGTTGTAGTAGCAGTCAATACAATGTGATTTTTGCGATTGCACACAGGGCTAAACTTGATACTATGGGTTCGTTTTTGCCATTTAGCTACGGAACCCTAAAAAATTACCAAAACTGGCACCACTTTGATTTCACACATAATAATAATTCCGTTGTAGTATTTGATCTTTATCAGCAACACTGGCTCAGTATAAAAATACAGGTGCTATTTTTACACGACTGCGCTACGAGGAGGGTTATGTATTTTTACATAATTATGGGATCGGGTACGATTCCTAAATCGTGGTCATGGTTTTTTTAAGCACTTTCCTCTACTACCCAGTTTTGAATCTCGCCCTGAAGTCAGATATCAAAATTCACCCTGTGACTGATTTAAGTCGGCTTGGACTGCTTTTTCAGCTTTATTCCATATTTTTTTTTTCTATCAATGTAAAGTTTCATTAATGGCCGCAGAAAGAATAATTTACCAATTTTAGTCATTAGCTTTAAAATAACCAAAAAAGCAAAACAAGATTATGAGTTATTGTTAATTTTCTTTTTAAAATAAATGCTTTAGAATCCTTTGCAGGTTTATTCAATATCAGAAACAGATTACGAAGGCTAGAGACAGAACGCAAATGGCGCGAAATGGCAAGTTAAATTAATTTCCCGGATTATATGCCATATCTACGAGTTAAAAACGCGCAAATGCGTCGTTGCCATTGTCACAGAATATCCCTAGCCTTAAAAGGAATGACTCGAATTACGAGACAACATGTACCTAAAACGATGCAACTGGATCGAATAACTCAATCGATTTGTCTTTTAGTCTAGGAAACTTAAAAAAAAAACAAGTTTCAATCTTAAAAGTTACCATAAAACAGGGTGAATAGTAGGTAGGTACTCGCAGGGGCAACAGGTTAAGAACTTTGTAAATTTCAAACGTTTTATGTGGCAAACTCAGCAATTTTGTGGTTTTATATTTCGGAGTCTAGAAACTTTTTATGAGTAGCAACATCGCTAAAAAACGTCAAAACTGAACATTAAAATTGTGTATTTTAAAGCATTTTAGTTATAGGCCAATTCTAACAGAGTTGTGTTGATTATTTTTGTGATTATAATTCCGTAAATACATATTTTTTGCAGTCGCGGAACATATTTTGATCAAAATACAATCATTAAAAAATTGCAATAACGTAAGAATAGACACGCCTGAGAGGTTAATGGACACGCGTCGCGAGTCACGAAAGAAGGGACTGGGGATTAAGTAAATAAATATTTTGTTTATTACTAGTTTTATTTGCTTAGGTACTACCTTAATTTAAATCAATCAGTTCAGGGAAACTACCACGACGATGTCCTACGTCCACTTTTATAATCACCCCTCAGGTGTCTCTATTGTCTCCTGGAGGTAAATAGAAATCACGTGGTTTTGTGGGTATTTAATTCTATCAACATATCCGAATAGCAATGAATATATTTTAGTAGTTTGACCCAAGACTCAATAAATACATGCATACAAAGTTGAGTATCAATAATTCGGCAAGATTACGAAAACCGACACAAAAGATCGAAGCTCCACCCCGGTACTCACCCCGTTTTACGGTAAATGTTGCAAGTTGCGGTTATCTCAAAGTCAAACAAAGTTATTAAGAAAATTGCATTTTATGGTAGCTGCTGTTAATTGTAGGTTTTGCAGGGATAGCAATATAGCCTCTGTTTTAGTTGATGTTGTGATGATGAAGATCAAAGAACATGTAAGATAAGCAAAAACACAAGGACCAAACAGCCATTCAATGGCGTGCCTAACTGACTTATGTTATTTTTAGTTTACCATTCACTGTTTCTGCTGTTTCAATCACTGTTAAAGTTTCTTTACTGGATTTATGAGGTTTTTGCGGAGGCTCTGGCATTTGTGTGACCTTAGATCGTCTAGATTTTTCAGGTATAAGCATAGCACCCAACGCGATGAAGTGAAGGGAGTAATAAAATTTTCTGAAAAAAAAAAGATAAGTGATGATAATAAATTATTTGATTACGATTTATACACAAAATAAAGAATTAATTAACTAAGTATAACTACCCAAAATAAATACATAAAACTATTTTAAATATTATTACATATTAGTTATTCGCATTTAAATGTTACGTGCCCACGACTCTGCCTGCGTATAAAGTAAGTAATGTTTGCAAATATATTGCAAGTGGGTGGGAGCCGCTGGTCCCGGGTTCGATCCCCGGACAAGTCAAAGATTTGTGTGCATGTCTGTTTGACCTGTGTCTGGGTGTGTATATGTGTATATCAGTGATCAGGTTACCGTAGTACAGGCTCTACCTAGTTCGGGACCTGAAGACGTTGTGTGAATATTGTCTCTTATTAATTCTTTTATTCAATGTTTCTACATATTAATCATATTTTTAAATATTGGAATAAAAAAATTATAAAAACATTTAAAAATATAATAAATGGTATCCCACCGGTATCGGGAACAGGGTCCAAGCTACCAGTGGTCAGGGCTCCTGAGAGAGGAACCTCCTCACGATACGCGCCGTGTCTAGAAGAACCGCTTTCTGGATCAAGCCCTTGATCCAGCCGTCTAACGAGAGCCTCCTAAGGTGTTTATCGAGGCCCTTGGCTATTATGCCATTGGCCGTCACGACTATCGGCACAATGATTGCTGTATCCATATCCTACATGTCGACAACCTCGTGAGCCAGGTCAAGATACTTAATCTGCTTATCTTTTTCAGCTTTCATGCGGGATCGTTATATCAACAATCATTGTGCGACGCTTTAATTGATCTATCACCACTATGTCTGGTTTATTGGTCAGAATAGTCCTGTCAGTGATGATAGCCATTTTCGAGAACTGGGTCGGGCACATACCTATAGTACTGTACTTCCGATTCCACAAGACTGTATTTCAGAGCAAGTTGCTGGTGGATAATCCTGGCTACAAGGTTGTGCCTATGCAAGTAGTCTCCGTTAGCCAGACGAGAACAGCCAGAAATAATGGGACGGATTAATTCCCCCGGTCGGTGGCATGCCCGACAGATGTCAACCGTACCGTCCTTCACAATATATTTCCGGTAGTTATTCGTCATCATAACTTCGTCCATTATCGCAAAGACAAAACCTTCGGTTTCTCCAAAGAGATCACCGAATCGCAACCAGGATACGGACGCTAAGAAGTCTACATCAGGCCCATGTAGGGCCCGGTAAAAGCGTCCGTGAAGATCTTTGCTCTGCCATACCTCCTTGCGGTCATTAGTATCTAATACTTTAGGTTTGCGCCAGTTCTCGTTAGCTAAGGAGAGCGGGGTGAAGCCCTTGTCCACTGAGACCACATCTCGGTGCATCCCCACGTCGGCTTCTAGGAAGTATTCCCTGAGACTGCATACTTCACGGTTGTGCAGGGTCTTAGCAGTTAAGAAGCCTCGACCTCCGCACTTCCGCGGGATATACAGTCTCATCACCGATGATCGTGGGTGATGCATCCGATTAGCGGTCAGCAGTGTGCGTACCTTCCTATCCAGGGCGTCAAGTTTCGTCTGAGTCCATTTGAGTATGCCGAAAGAGTACATCAAAACCGGCATGACCCAACCGTTGAAACATGACCTTGTTTCCGCCTGATAATAGACTATTAAGTACTTTATTCAGACGGCCAAAGAAGCGCTCCTTCAACGATTGTTTCATGTCAGTAGTGTTGATGCCTAACGCTTCCGACATACCCAAATACTTGTATGATTCGAGTGAGGAGAGTGATCTTAGGTGTATGGAATCCGAGAGTTGGGTTCCCACGGATTCCACAATCTCCCCCCGCTTTACATGCATGACCGCACATTTGTCCACACCAAATTCCATCCTGATGGCGCTACTGAAAGTTTCAGTTACCTTCAGTAGCTTCATCAGTTGCAAATTGTTGGGAGCAAAAAGTTTCAAGTCATCCATGTAAAGAAGGTGAGATATAACCTGACCATCTCTCCTCAATCGATAGCCCAGACCTGAATCCTCCAGCAGTGTGCTTAGAGGGTTCAAGGCTAGGCAAAACCAAAGTGGACTCAGACTGTCGCCCTGAAATATACCTCGCTCGATCCTTATGGGTTCGCTATTCCTCTAGATATATCGACATCCTGGATAGCGAAGGACCGTCCTCCACTGCCCCATACACGACATCAGGAATGTGCGCCGAGTTGCATTGACTTTATACAACTCCAGCACCCTCCTGAGCCATGTGTGTGGCACCGAGTCATTGGCTTTCTTATAATCTATCCAACATGTCGACAGATCCTTTCGAGAACGACGAACCTGTTGGCTAATGGCCATATCGATGAGGAGCAGCCCTTTAGTACCGCGGGACCCGTTCTTACATCCATTTTGAGAGACAGACATGATGGAATTTGTTTCATTATGTTTGTTAATTTTAGTTCTCAAAATGGATGTAAGAACTTTATAGACCGTCGGTAGACAAGTGATAGGTCTATAATTTTTGGGCTCCGTAGTACTACCTGATTTGTGGAGCAGGTGGGTTATTCCTGTCGTTAGGAACTGGGGTAGCGATCCTGATTCTAAGGCTGATTGGAACTGGGATGCCAAGCAGGCGTGCGACCTTTGGAACCATTTGATCCAAAAGTTGTGCAGTCCATCCGGCCCTGGAGATTTCCAGTTAGGCAACGGATGGACTGCACGAGCTACATCTTGGGGGCTGATGGTAAATGCCCCCATTTCTGGTATTTGATCGCACGCTAGCTCGACCTCCCTAGTCCAATCACCTTCGGTGTGACTGACAGGCACCGACCAGATGCTTCGCCAGAATGAGCACATGGCGTCATCATCCGGCAGGCGCGCGTCAGTCACACCTTGGTCGGATCGCTCCCAAGCCCTATAGACCCACCTTTCATTGCTCTGGAATGTGTGATTCAGAGTGTACCGCTCCACTCTCCGTCTGTACCGACGAATACGGTTTGCCCATGCACAGATCTTCTGCTTCAGGAAGTCGATACGCTCTGTGACGTGGGGTCAACTAATCTCGAGAATCAATATCCGTCCCCGAGAACGCCAACCTCACAGAGCGCATCACTCTAGGGCGAGTGTTGCCCTGCCTGAAGCAGATTAGCTTGCCGATGAGTGCTCTAGCCTCACCGATACGACGCTCAATCCTGCACTGCCAAGCTGGTACAGCTGGTTTTGGTCGTGGAGCTCTGTCACTATTGGTAAATTTAACATGAGCTACACGACATGCTGCAACAGCTGCCCAGTACAAGATCGAGTGGGTGTCGGCGAGGTCTTTGCTGCTGTCAAAATAATTTGACAGAAATTATTATTATTACTGTAAGTAATTTTCTATTTTAAACACTGGGTGTTTTACCAAAAGCATACAGAACATGTAAATCATTGCCTACCTTTCTCTGGTCCCTATGTGACTCCTCCTGTTTATAACTGGCAATCCAGTTATAGGGACCAGAAAAAGCGCTACAAAATAACCTTGTAGCCCAGATCATATAAACAGGAGATATGGCAAGGAGGCGTGGCGCTTGCGAACTTATCCGGCCGGAAAGTGTCATGATGCCAGTTTCGGCCATTAGTCGAATGTCAACTTGCAACGTCTTCGCTGCTCATTGTTTTTGACAAAATGCCGCGTTGTTCAGTGATTGTTTGCAAAAGTAACAGCTGTATAGTGAATTACATGAAAGATGGCATCTCATTTCACACGTAAGTACTAAAATTTATTGTTTTTCCTATCAAATTTATTAAAACATTACTTCGTGATACTAGAAACACGATAAAGTACCAAAAGCATTATTTTCATTGGAACAAAAACCATTGTTTGCTTAGTACATATCGATCAATGAATCGGCTGGTCTAATAGCGCAATGGATAAGTGTTTTACTGATACTCTCACTCACACGATAGTTTCGTGAAGCGGCCGCTGGCGACTAGACTTAAAGATGTGATGTGACATTTTTGTGGTTGTCGAATTTTATACGATCTTTTTAACTAGTTTATTTATTAACACAAGGGAGTCAAATTTAATTTTTTTTGTTGCATGGATATTTATGGCTGTTGTTTACTACTCATGTATCATTGATATCATCATCATCAGTCACACCTTGCTTTTATTTCAAGATTTTAGCTATTCAAAGTATCCAAAAATAAAATAAAAGTGGATAAATGCGACAGGAAGGGGTCCAAACCGGTTTCCAACAAAAAATAACACTTGTCTCACTTTGAGCCAAAACGCTTTCAACCATTGAAGAAAGTTCGTCGGTTCTTCGAATAGTCGGTCCGCTATTTAACTAAGAACACGACAGCTAAACCGTCCAAGCGGCGAGTCTTAACATAATATACATATTTACATTTTTACTGGTCAATAAAATGCATATCAATAAATATCTTCAAGTTTTACTTGTGTTCTCCTAATCTAGATTCGAAAAGTTCTATTTCCTTTTACATTTCTGTTTAGTATATTCTATCGCATTTAAATTAAATTATATTATTTTTATTTATGTGCAACGTTCGTAAGTACGCTGTACTGATACAGCGTCCTAACTATTGTTTGCTTCACAGGACGACGTTACTACGTCATGTTCAGCGCCGGGGGTCTGTCTTGCATAGGGTCGCAGCATAATGCTGAGCGATAGCCGTTTTGCGTGGATGTGACGCATGTTTCCCCCAAACTTTTCTTATTTTTTGTGTTTGTGTTATTTTTTGCGTCATGTTTACCGCAAATAAACGCATTTTCTTTCTTTCTTTCTTTCAAGTTGATATAAGAAAGAAAGAAAGAAAGAAAATGCGAAATCCTAATAGTTTCTTGGTAGTTTAGATAAGTTGTTACGTATATCTTACTAGCTTTTGCCAGCGGCTTCTCTTGCGTGGATGTCGGAAATTATCCCACGGGAACCGTACATTTTTCCAGGATAAAAAGTAGCCTATGTGCTATTCCGCCTATTCGAGGTTATAATATATCTATCTTTATATATATCCAAATTTCGTCCACATCCGTTCAGCCGTTCTGGCGTGATTGAGTAACAAACATCCATACATCCATCCATCCAGACTTTCGCATTTACAATAGTAGTAAGATGAATAGCTGTGATTTTGTAGATGTCCTGACACATACTTTAAGAGGAGTTTCCGTTTCCCCCGAAAGTGCTCCATACAAACGAAGTTTGATCATAATTTGAATATTAAATAATTAGAATTCTAGAGACTAATATATCTATATCCGTGATTTATCAGATATCCGTTAAAATATACAGTTTTGAAGTTACACTGATTAATATTAGAAGTTATCTGGGAATTTGTCAAACCACAGACACAAATATGTTGTGGTTGTGTTATTGTATTTTATAGGCTCTAGATCATGTATTGTTTATTATGACAAAATTTTACTAAATTTAGTTTAGTTTTGTACATAAATTCCAAATTTCCAATTATGATCAAACTTCACTTGTATAGAGTAGCTATGTTCGAAGGAAACTCCTGTATCGTTTTATTTTCGCAGTCAATAAAATCATGAGGAAAAAGAGCAGATATTAAAGGTAACTGAATTTCATCGAAATTTTTCTACGATTACAACTTAACATCACTAGTTGCGTAACTTGCATAATTATTTGTGTTTATTCTGAGTCCGTAGCTACAGGTCCGTAGGTACAGAAGCGCCGCCCCCTGTTTGCATGTGTTCTATTAGTGAGTTTATTAGTCTTGCTGAAAGTTTATTTGTGTGCGCGAGAGATGTGAGCTCGTGTGCCGTTCTTATAGTTTTTGCTTTTGTGTTAGTGAATTAATTGGGAGAAACGCGGAGACATCGGACCATTTGTTTACAAAGTATATCTCTGTGTTTATATGATCTGAGCCTTGTAGCGTGTTACGTCTGTTTGGAATTCAACAAATAGCAAAGGCGATACTGATAAAGTATAAATTTTTTTTTATTTAATTTAAGTATCTTGAAAATATGAAATGTTGCCAATTGGGCGACCCGAGCCCGCTCTTAGCCGGTTTTTTTTACTTACTTGCATTTTTCTTGTTCGAGGATAAAAGTGGTTGCTGAATGGTTGGATGGTACACATACATAGTTATTTTAAATTATTCAAAATATACGAACCCATAGAAAGCGAGACTAGGCGTCAGATGAAGAAGAACAAATGGCACCGTAGCGTAAGTCATCGCAACCCTTGTGGTGATGAACGTTAGTGAATCGTAGAAAAGCTTCTTGGGTAGACTGTCCAAAAACATTGGACGAGCCACGAACCTTATCTGTAACACATTTTGATCTTTTATAGTGGATTTCTCATAATAACAAAGAAGATTGTAAAATATGTGTGCCTGTTTTTGTCAGCTCCATGATAATAATGTAGTAAAGTATACCGAACTAACACTTTATGTTGTATAAGAAGTCGATCTATGTTAGTGTTATCAAAAATAAACGTTGATACTGCATAGCTATTCACAAAGGACTAGATCTTCCTCTTGGTAAGGATACGTGCGAAAGCTGCATATACGGGAAAGACTTATTCGATACGAGGACTCGAGCTACCACACCAGGGAGAACTCTTACGTACAAATGTGTGTGGGCTATTTCAACCGAGTAACGGAAAATATCAGCATACCTACGATACGCTTTCGTGCCGTATCGAACGTCAATCTTATCGATTAAGTCCTATAAACTCTATTCCCAAATCCGGAACCGTACAATTTTGACAGTTCAAATACAGTATGGATACTTACATCAATTATTCCGACTGGTATTTGCTGTCGGAAGTGATATCAAACAACAAAGATTGTTTTAAAATAAACTAATTTTAGGTACTATCTGAAGTAAAGTAAGTTTATACACGGTGATTTTAATTCACTGTTAACCTTGCAGGAGGTGAAATAACTCATGATTATAAACAACTCTCACTATGAGACCAACTACGAAATAGCAAAAAAAAATACATCTGTTGCATACATTTTCATCGGGTAAATATTGCATTTTGTATGAAACAGCTGATATTTTTTCGACATTTCAGAGTTGGTCTCATAGTAAAAGTTGCGCATAATCATGAGTACTTTCACGCCCTGAAAGGTTAACAGTGAATTAAAAATCACCGTGTATAATATTTTGACCACTGCATAGATCCAAGTTTATTTGTATAATTTTACACTTACATTGTTTGTTCACTTTGATTTAAATTATTTGGGTAGATGCATCTACCTAAATAATTCACGTACTCAGTACGTGATTTTATTTTGAAGATGTGGTTATATTTTTACGTGGTTAGTCTAGAAGTTTTTCTTTGTGCGGGCCGTGCCCAGCCCTTTTTTTCCCTGAGATACGGCCCCGGCCAAGGTCTTCATGGCCTTGCATGAATGCAATGAGCATCTGCTGCTGCACCAAAGACACTTTGGCGATTGATTACGTACAAATTTTTGCGATTTGCTCATTTTCATGTTAAAAAGCGTAATTGATAATGAATATTTACAGAAAAGAGTGTCATTGGAGCAGCGGCAGATGGCACAGCCCGCAAAAAAAAAGTAACTGCTAGACTAACCACATAAAAATATAACCACATCTTCAATATAAAATCACGTACTCCACCTACCCAAATAATTTAAATCAAAGTCTACAACGAATTTAAGTGTTACGTACTGTTATCCCTTTTTTTTTTTTTTGAGGATGGGAAATCATCAAATGACCCCTCCCGCTCTGGGTGGAGCGGAAGGGAGTGTCAGACTCTTACTGACTAAAACCCACCCGTGTTCCTTCCTTGGCCCTTTATGTTCCGGGTCAGCGGTACCCCTTATGGATGATCCCGCTTTCCCGGCACTGTCATAACCCTGACTTGCAAACAAATAAAAAAAAAATTAAGAGAAGTAGGTACATCCTGTACTTCTTAGCATTCTGAAAGTTTCAATGCCAGAGTTGCAAAATATGTAGGCGGAAAAAGAGTTAATTATGCATTAAAAGGGTCATACAGCGGGCGATGTGCAGCCGCAGTAATAACATTCAATACCAGCGGCACATTGCAGACATATATTATGTACACAAATTATTTTTGGGACTGATGCTATCGCACGAATAATTCAATTAGAAAATGGACGTAAAGAAAAAAAATATAAATGAAGAAATGTTAAAAAGAAGAAGTCCATTAAAAATGTTACGGCGAAAGACGCTCATTATGGCGGTATGAAACCCGACACGGATGTACGTGAGTACAATAAAGCTAAAGATGACTTTTTACAATCTTTAGTCATGTCTACGGAAGCGAAGCAAATTATTGAAAGAAGCACAGTTTTACCGAGTGCAAGCCCGCTCTGGCTAGAGACTAGAAGGAAACTTTTGACAGCGTCTTGGTTTGCCAGAGTTTGCAAGTGTTAGGTTTACTTTAATTTTGTGTTAGTTTTTAAACCTTACTTTCAAATTAATTATAACTGGTAACACTATTAGTTGCTTAAATGTACGAACGAACGAACGTTTAACGGAATGTCGCGCCAAGCGCGAGAATTGGCGGGAGAACGGTAAAGTAAAAGTAATCAGTCAAGGCGGGACGGGACATTCTGATGGTGATCAAGTGTAATTTCCTTCAAGATAAAATAGATTATTTAGGATACGAGATCAGTGCAGGAGTTAAACCAGGCGAAAAGAAAATTTTGTGTGTCAAGGAATTCCCACGACCAAATGACGTACACCAAGTTAGGCAGTTTTTGGGTCTAGTTGGGTTTTTTCGAAAATTTATCCAGAGCTTCGCCCAGATTGCTTATCCTCTCACAAAATTATTAAAAAAGGAAGCAAAATGGGAATGGACTAATGCTCAAGAAGAAGCTTTTGAAATGCTTAAAACACGGTTACTAGGTAGGCCAGTTTTAGCAATTTATGATCAAAATGCGGAATTAGAATTACACACTGACGCCAGTAAGAACGGCATTGGTGGTATTCTCTTGCAGAGATCACAAGTTACTAAGGATCTAAAACCTATAGCCTATTATAGTCACCAAACTTCTCCGGAAGAGAAGAACTTCCACTCTTATGAGTTGGAAACACTGGCAGTAGTATGTTCTTTGAAAAAGTTCAGAATATATTTATTAGGCAAGGAATTCAAAATTATAACCGATTGTAGTGCTCTTCGATCCACTTTCTCAAAGAGAGATCTTATCCCTTGCATAGCTAGATGGTGGTTAATGTTGCAAGAATTTCATATAGGGCTGGAACTAAAATGCAGCACGTTGATGCTTTATCGCGAAATCCTATTCCCGATAACGATAGTCATTGTGAATTCTTTCCTGCAGTGATGAACATTACCAACGACGATTGGTTGCTCACACTCCAATTAGGAGATTCGGAATTGTCAAGGACTCGAGAGATCCTTCTAAATGATTTAAATCCCAAAGACCTCCAACATTTTAAAGATAATTATGTGATAAAGGATAACAAATTATACAAATGTATCGATGGTTCTAAGGATAATCTTCGTTGGGTGGTTCCAAAGGGCGCAAGATGGCAAGTGTGCAAAAGAAACCATGATGACATAGGGCATTTTGGGGTAGAAAAGACTTTAGATAGGATAAAGAAACAGTATTGGTTCCCTAAGATGTCTCGTTTTGTAAAGAAATACGTGGCTGCATGTATTGAATGCGCATATGCGAAACAAACTACACTCGAGAGCAATGAATCCGGGTCACTTAAAGAATCCTAAAAATCTCGGAAACTGAAAATGCTAGGTTAATGCAATAAATTGTATTTAATAGACAATGTAATACTCCTTAAATGAAGGTATTAAAACTTCTTAGTTATTGTAAAGTTATATCATAAAAAAATCAAATTTGAAAAAGGGCCACTTTCGAAGATGGAACTACGAAATTACAGCATTTGGTTTTGCTTTTGTTTGTAATCTGTCATTTATGTGGGTACATAAACCATGTTGATAGTGCTCTATATTCATTATTCAAGCTGAAATTATGTCGCTTACGCCTGAAGAATGCACCAGAATACTTACAATGCTGGAAACCGGCCGGAGTCAGCGCGATACAGCCAGGACTGTCGGTGTGTCGCTGTCAACAGTACAAAGAGTTCTCCGACGTTACGAAGAAACTGGTTCTAACCTACGCAGACCAGGAACGGGCAGAACCAGGTGTACCACAGCACGAGAAGACCGATACTTGGTGAACACCATGCTTCGAAATCGCTTTCTCACAGGAACTGAACTCACCAATCAGTTTCGACGCCTCGGAGGAAGTAACCCAAGTGCATGGACAGTAAGACGTCGGCTTGCTGAATCTAACTTAAAACCCCTTAGACCTGCAAACGGCCCTAAACTGGAGCGTGGGCATCGTATTTCAAGACTAAGATATGCCCAGAGCCACGTAAATTGGAGTATTGAAGATTGGTCAAAAGTTATGTTCTCCGACGAATCAAAATTTATGCTCTACAAGCACGATGGAAGACACAGAGTGTATCGAAGACCAGGGGAAAGATTCAAGCAAGCATGCATCGAAGAAAAAGTAGCCTACGGTGGTGGGTCTGTACTTGTGTGGGCCGGAATTTCTTCTGAAAGTTGCACAGAGCTGGTGATCATAGAAAACGGCTCTTTAACTAGCGTAAGATATGTGGAAGAAATCCTCAATGATCACGTTGGTCCATTTATGGTCAATTTAGGTGAGGATGCTATATTTATGCATGACAATGCCCGACCTCATACAGGTAGGATTGTGAATGACTACCTTCAAGAGATGAACATTACTCGTATGGAGTGGCCAGCGCGCAGCCCGGATATCAACCCGATCGAGCATGCTTGGGACGAGCTAGGCAGATGCGTAAAACAACGAAACCCTCCCCCAATCACGCTTCGTGAGCTCAAAATTGCTCTCACAGAGGAATGGGAGAATATTCCCCAAAATCGTATAAGGAACTTGGTGTACAGCATGCCAAACCGCGTAAACGCAGTAATGGAAGCACGAGGAGGCAATACGAAGTATTAAAATTCAAGAAAATCGTAATAAAGTTCAAAAATTTCATGTTTCCTATTTTTGTTTTAAGGAGAGATCAGCAGTTTTTTTCTTTATGTAATTTTGTGTTAATAAAATGTATTTTTTTTTACTTTCATTTAAGGAGTATTACATTGTCTATTAAATACAATTGATTGCATTAACCTATCATTTTTAGTTTCCGAGATTTTTAACATTCTTTAAGTGACCCGGATTCATTGCTCTCGAGTGTAGTTCGCGTGAAGGGTTGCTACATCCCATACCGAAAGTAGAGGTTCCCCTCCATACCTTGCATGCTGACCATCTTGGGCCATTTGTCAAATCTAATAAAGGGAATTCGTATTTGTTAGTAGTAGTTGACGCGTTCACAAAATTCGTGTTTGTAAGACCTGTCAGAAACACGAAAACCTTAAACGTAATTAAAACTTTAAATGACATTTTCTATACCTTTAGGACTCCTATACGTCTCGTAACTGACCGTGGAAGTTGTTTCACTTCCCATTCTTTTAGGAAATATTGCCTTGATAAAGGAATAAAGCACGTCCTTAATGCAGTTGCTAGCCCAAGATCAAACGGACAGGTGGAGCGATACAATCGTACCATTCTTAGTTCTTTAACGGCTCAAAATCTAAATAAAAACGAAAAAGATTGGGATAATGAGGTAGGAAAAGTTCAGTGGGGTATTAATAATACTGTGCACAAAACTACTGGTAGAACACAATCCGAAGTAATGTTTGGAACGAGTATGAATAGCGACATAAACTCATCTCTCGAAGAAGTCTCGCAAGAGGCTCGGGTAGAATCGAAAATAGATACAATTAGGAAAGAAGTCAAAGACAGAATTGATAGTGAGCAAGTAAAACAAAAGGTTTATTACGATAAGGGTAGGCGACCTGATCTTATAAAGAGGGAGATTTGGTTAAAATCACTCAAACAGCATTTAAAAATGACGGTAAGAGTAACAAATTACTCCCATCTTATTCGGGACCATTCAGGGTAGTAAAGTCGTTAGGTAATGACCGGTACAAGATTAAGTCTATATCAGGATTTAGTAACATGAAAAATAAGCGTGGCTCTACCGTAGCTGCAGACCGTATGAAACCTTGGATTCATGTCGCAGCGCTACAACTTAATGACACCGATACCGAAGATGATAAGGTGGACAGCCCAACAAATTAAGAGTAATATGTAGTAAATGTTTTATGGTACATAGCTATTGACATAAACAAAAAAAAACATTAAAAAAAAAATTAAAAAAAATTGTAAAAAGAATGTCTTGGTCGGCCCTGAGAGTGTTAGGTTATCACAAGAATAAGATACGTGTATGGGGACATACACGCTATCAGGATGGTCGAGTGTTAGGTTTACTTTCATTTTGTGTTAGTTTTTAAACCTTACTTACAAATTAATTATAACTGGTAACACTATTAGTTGCTTGAATGTACGAACGAACGAACGATTAACGGAATGTCGCGCCAAGCGCGAGAATTGGCGGGGGAACGGTATTAGAAAAGTAATCAGTCAAGGCGGGACGGGACATTCTGATGGTGATCGTCGAAGCGAACGGACGAAGAAGAAAATCATTGTCGGCTATTTTAAGATACCTACATATTATAAAGTTAAATTAATAGTTATTCAGTAATTTGATTGTCATTTATTAGTATATGAAAAAGTGAAATAAAGCTGTGAAATCATCAACTGTGTTTACCCTTTTGAACTACACCATTTTAATACAAGCGGCGTGCAAATACCAACTGTGCTCCTCTTGTTAAACAAATCTTATATGGCAACGGTCTCAGCAATGTCCCATCTATAAAACATGGCAAGAACAACGAGCATACGGCGCTTCAACAATTTAAAAGTGCTTTAAATTTGGATATCCAAGAATGTGGATTGTTCATAGACAATACATTTTCATTTCGGGCTGTACTCCAGACGGCAAATACGAACATGGCATTGTAGAAGTGAAGTGTCCATTGTCTGCTTTTAATATAGAACCCGAACAAGCAATAAAGCAAAAGAAAATTGACTTTTGGTTGTATAAATCAGACGCTTTCATAGTCAATAAAAAAAGCAAATGGTATTACCAAGTCCAGGGCCAATTAAGAATAACTGGTGAAAACATGTGTGTATTTGCAGTGTGGACAGGCGATGGCAAAATTAAATATGAACACGTTAAAAGAGACGACCAGTTCTGGAAGGAAAACATGGAAGCACATTTAGTCAAATTCTATAATAACTGTTTATTACCAGAACTAGTTGACCCTCGATACGCGAGGTCTATGAATCTAAGAGATCATAGCTCACACATACGCACAAACATACTGACGGAAAAAGCTTAATACCTACCTAACCATATTTTTTTTATTTATCAAATTTATCCCAGTATGGTTCACTGCGATGTATATTTTGCGATATGTAACCTGTCTTTATACAATATATTTTATTTTTTACTACCTATTTTTGTTTTAATTTTAATCAAAAATACTGAACCCGCTCCCTAGTCTAAGTAAATAAAATACTTAGTGATATATAATATGTATGTGTATATATGTGAATAAAATATGTTTATGATACGGGAGTGATTATTTTTAAATATCACAATGAAATTCTACGATAATAAAGTCCCAGACTAGTATTTGATTATGTAATGCTGCAACAATTGTCAGCAAAAATAGAATTTATAAGTACTTACATCTCTTCAAAGTAACAGCAGCCTGGGGGATAATCTTTCGTTTTCCTTGTAATAGTAAAATGTTACTGTCGTTAGTTTCGGTCAGAATACGGTATTTAATCCACATGACCCAGCGCTTGAAATTTTTGGGTAATAAATCGCATGACCAAAATAATTATGTCTAATAATAATGTCTGATGAGGTTGACGCAAAATTGACATGGTAAACTTATTTTTCTATTTTATTTTTTGACTTATTAAACTAAATTGTATGTCCCTAATAATTGTGTAAGAATTAATGTAAAATGATTGACTAAAACAGCCGATGCAATGGATGACAACCACCAACCAATTATGACTGTAATTTATTATTATTCTTTATTTTAACATAACCAATAACATTGACATACCTACCTACTTATTAATATTAATATTGTACACCCCATGGGTATGTTACAGTGATACATGAATACTATTGTATGATCTCTCTATTTACCTGTGACAAACAATAAATAAATGAATTGAATTGAATTGAAAAATGAATTAAGTGTAAATGATAAATGATTTTATTTCTGTAAGTAGGTTTTTACAAACACTTTTACACGTCAATCATATTTTTTTTAAACTAGATGAGGTCGGTGTTTCCTATTTGACTACTCTGAGAAGAAAGGCCGAAACAAACTCAGAGGTCACAGTCTCTTTTAAAGTCCAGACAAAATCTTGGTCAGGTCATGTGAAAGCTATGTAGATCGGTGTCTGCAATGGTCTTTTGAGGAAAGAACCACACAGATTGAGTGGACCTGTCCAGTCAGTGCACGCAATTGTCAGCAATCGTGCTTGAGCTGCACGATTAACAGAACTTAAGGAGCTCAACGATTCGACGAACAATACCAAAGAACGGACATTTGAATAGGCCGCACAAGTTACTCAAACTGCCAGATCATGATTACACTAAGAGTAAAAATATAAAAAAAAGCAATGACCAACATAGTTCTCACATTCACAATAGTTAAAATAATAGCATAATACTTTACAAAGTAAATACTCTTGTCATAGTATAAGTATATAAAATTCATTAATGTCAATGTGTATATAAAAATCCGGACATAATCATTGAGGACCATGCAGATTGGTGTCTGAAATGGACTTTTGAGAAAAGAACCACACAGATTGAGTGGACCTGTCCAGACAGTGCACGCATTTGTCAGTAACCGTGCAGCTCGACTCGGAACTTAAGGAGCTCAATGATTCGATATCTTAGTATACTTACATCAGATAGTACCTAACTTATTTTAAAACATTATTTGTTGTTCGATATCACTTCCGACAGCAAATACTTGTTGGAAGAACTGATGTCTCCATACCGTATTTGAACTGTCAAAATTGTACGGTTCCGGATTTGTGAATAACGTCTATAGGACTTCGTTGATAACATTAAACGTTCGATACGGCACAAAAGCGTATCGTGCCTTTGTGAATAGCTACGCTGGTTATGGAACAAGTTCCATTGTCGATACGGTAGCGAATCGCGAATCGCACCTTTGTGAATAGTTTATGAATTCCTTTGTCACTCAACCGAAAAATGATTGGCATCTGCATTCTTCCCATTTCGAACTATGGGTCTCAGACTTGGTCTTTGACAAACATTGAAAAGTCCAAATTCAAGCTTTGCCAAAGTGCAGTGGAGCGCAGTATTCTATTCGTCCAATTATCAAACCATATTCAAACACTGCGCTCCAAAATACAGAATACCACCGTTGCTCAAAAAGCCGCTATGCTGAAGTGGGGTTGGGTTGGCCACGACTGCCGTATGCCCATTGAGCTGTGTGCCAAAATAACCACTATGTGGAGCCCTGAAACAACCAAAAGGCGTCACGGCAGACCCCGTGGAAGATGGCGGGATGAACTAGACCAAACAAACGACCGGTAGTCCACATTAGCCCTGGATTTAAAGAATTGGAAGTCATGGGGAGAGCCTTTTGGCCTTTGAGCCTTTGGCCAGCACTGGGATGATGCAGGCTAACAAAAACTGTAACTTATTGCGATGCTAGTTACCTTTCTAGCTGCAACAGTGAAGAGGCCACCAGCGAAGAAGGTTAAGTAGTAGCCTGGATGGAAGCCGTGCCAGACAGCAGAGAGAGCGTACACTCTCGCAGTCCGCCACGCTGCGCCGCCACGCTCGTAAGCTACGTCCCGAAGCCACGCGTTCGTATTCTTGTTCCAGCTGGAGACCGCTATGCGAAAGTTTTGCGCGAACTAAAAACGAAAAATATACCTACGTGTTTAACATTTCCGAATAGATGGATTGATTTCACAGATCTCTCTTGACAGTTGATCGGTCTAAATCATAAATAAATTAAAACAAGAATAAGAACCCTTTCCAGAAAGAATATTAAATTATCTATACAGTATGTATCAGAAAGGTGTGGTCAAATTTAAGGGTGTGGTACATTCCATCGCACTGGACAACTTTCTCCATTGGACCAACATCGTAATTGCGAAAAAATAATCAGCCTTCCCATACATTTGGGTCGAGTAGGTATTGAAGTTTTGTGTGGGACAGTTGATATTTTTTTCAGTTTTTAACATACAGCCTAAGACCAAATAAAAAATCAAGACAGCGCTGTAAATGTGTGCGTGTGAGCGTGTATGCACAGAGCAAGGTGTAGTTTTGCATGCTGCACTGTATTGTTCGCAGCGCTATGTCTTGATTTATTACTTGGTCTGAGTATACAGCATGTATCATCATGCTGTATATTATTATCTTTAGTTGGTACTAGAACAGCGCGAATTGGCTAAATAGATACTAATAATACCCATCGAGTAATAAATTTATTTTATCTTTGATGAACATTGAGCGATGTGAACGTATGGAATAAGATATCTTCTGAAGTAAAATTAAATTACATACCTCAAAACCAAATATATCGATGTTAGACATCTTGTCCCATTTAGGCGTGCCGTCTTTGTTGTAGCCGTTGAATCCCATGCCACAGTTATTGCAGATCGCCTCAGACAGTAGCCACGCGTGATAGTACTTGCACCTTACTACTAGAGTCGACAAGTATGCGTACCATAGTAAGTACAACGCTGACCATGAGCGGGATACTTCTGACGAAGGATCTGTCAATTCTGAGGTAACAAAATAATTAGTATCCGACTGTTGCGTCAGTGCCACTGCAGGGCTTTTCACCATAATTCCATAGGTACAGAATAAACCGAATTTTATCACTCACGCATGATCTTTACGTCTGTACGCATCCGGGACGTATTGTAATTAAGCCATATTAAGCCCATAATAACAAAAAACCGACTGCAATTAAACAGTTCACAACAAGCTCACATTTCCAGCTGTCTGATGAAATTGCCGACAGAGAATACGAACATTCTTTTGAAAAAAAATACTCAATTTATTTAGATATCCTGGGTATGAAGTACTAATTCACACGAGCATTCAAAAATTAATGATTGAATAAGGTCCGAAACCCAAAAAATCTATTACCTTCTAAAATAGTCAAAGGATATTTCTTAGCTAGAGTTAAATATAACAAAGCGGCAGCCAAAGAACCGCCAACTTTATAGAACACAGCACGACGCGGTGATGGCTCCGTCGCATCTTTTCTCTTCTCAAACTGAAATGAAAATTAAACAAATTGTATGCGAAGTATTTATATTTTATTCTATTTACTGCATTAATGTCGAAGTGTTATCACATCGAGCTTTAGTAAGAGACTGTCATACAGGTATTAGTTACTGAGAAAACCCTCTACAATGCCAAAATTTCGTCATAAACTCAATGTGCCACATTAGGGCCAGACGCGGTCGCAGCCCAAGATTTAGGGTGTCACCTTATGCGTTACCAACATTTTCAGCTCCACATTACATATTGTACCGTATTTTTATCTTACGAAGCGACGCGCACTTTAGTTGTGGTAACCAAGTGTACAAACACGCTGTGAATTTTTGCGTGAAGACGAATTTAGTCAGCACATAAAACAAACACTTCCGACTTGTTTCGAACGGTACCGAGAGCTCCTGCACTACACACTCATTCATAGCGTGTTTATACACTTGGTAACCATGAGTAAAGCGCGCGTCGCTTCGTGAGATAAAAATACTATACTATTCAGTGACAGCCATAGGTTTTATATGAGATACTTTATGACGCGGGCAATTTGATCGCCGGCACTTTTTGATATCAAGAGAACTTAACATTATGCAAGAGTGACTGAAGCGAGCTCAAAAACATTTTACCACGCCTCAAATATGATTTGGTTTTGCAGTCTAGACTGCACCTTAGCTATTCGAATTTTGCGTACGAACGTGGGAGGTGCAAAAATTCCCGAGTTGGCTTCGCTTGCTCTTGCATCCTTGATCTTCTAATAATATTAGAAGATCATAGGAAAAATATATTTTATTAATAGAAAAAAAGCCCCTTATATTATAGGCGGTATATTCTCACCGTTTTATTTTTGTGATGCCAATCGATGCAGTTTCGTATAAGGATTAAAAGACTCTTCTGGATCAACTAACTGAGGGAGTACTAGTAAAGCTCAGAATTAGATATGATTCTGAATAATTATATTTTATTTTTTAGGCAAAGAAATAAAAAGTTTACAATTTTATTTATTACTTACCGCTTTCTTTGGGGGAAACCGCCTACGCAAATTTAATCCCATGAAACTTCATCATTAAGTATGATATGACTTTGAATAAATAGATTTTCTTGAATATTTATGTTACGAATCAGTAAAAGCCTGCCAAGTGTGAGTTGCACTCGCGCACTAAGGGTTCACACATCCGTCTTTTAAAAGCTCTGTCGCTATCGGTCGAGTTGCCCCACATTATTAATCCATAGCTCATTACAGATGACACATAACCATGGTAAGCCGATAGGGCAGCTTCCACAGAAACATTGTCTTAATTTTTTTAGTGCAAACACAAACCTATCAAGTTTCTGACAAATTGCCTCTTTGGGGCTTTTCCAATTAAGATGTTTATAAATCTACATTAAGTCCTAGAAATTTTAAATCATCTACTTGTGCTACTTGTTTGTCTTTATAAATAATATCCAAAGTTATTTTTTTAAGAGAGGGTATTGTAAGAGTTAAATTCGATTAATTTTGTGTTGCTAATGTTTATGTTTAAATTGTTATTTTCCATCCAACTTACTATATCTGATAGGGTCTTTTCGGTAACTGATTTATACGCGGTTTTATCCTGACATTTTATAACCACTGTAGTATCATCTGCAAAAATAATACATTTCTGCTTCCGGAAGATCGTTTATTATGTATTATAAAGCAAAAAAAAGTAAAGGCCCGAGAATGCTACCCTGTGGCACAACATTTTTATTTATTATTGCCATTGATTTAAACTTTTCTTTGGAATATATTCTGCTGCCTTTTTTAACAATTTTGCATATCACTGTACACTGTTTTCTGTTTCGTAAATAGCTAGATATCCAATCTTATGCTTTTCCCCTTATGCCATAGAAGTAAATTTTTTGTAAAAGTTTAGAGTGATTTACAAAGTCAAAGCCATACTCAAATCCAAAAATAGGGACACTCCTGGATTGCCATTATTGATGCTTTCTGTTACAATTTTTATTAAATTAAAGATTGCAAGAGCAGTTGAACTTCCCTTGCGGAAACCAAATTGCTCCTTACATTATATCTCATGTGTAGATTGATGTGTGTCATTGAGATAAACAGCGTCTTAAAAGTGATTTGGGTTAACGTTATTTCGGACAAACGTTATTCGGGATAGCGTTCATTCAGGATAAACTGATTCGGCTTACTTTCTTTCGGGATATAGTTATTCGGGTTTGCTTACATTAGAGATGCAGTTATTCTGGATAACGATTATCGGGCTAACGTATAAGAGCCGATTGGCATTATAAAAATAAAACGTGAGAATTCGACATTTCCTAGCTATCTGTACTGTGTTTTCAAAATCTGTGAATGCAGTTAAGTAGGTACCTATCCGCTTTCCTGTAGCTACCACGGATAAGGGGGCATTAAGGGATTTTGACGGGGCAGCGCCCCGTCAAAATCTACGCAGTAAGACACAGTTCCTACTAAACCTATTTTATTAAATATGATTCATAGTTTTAAAAAATCTTACCTCATCGACACGAGCTCCTTCAATAAATTTTATATAGTCAGAATAAAACACTACTGGTCCACACATTAATGTTTGGAAGGCTAATGTAAATGCGAAGTATTCGAGTGGTGAAGGAATCTTCTCAATTTTCACTAGTTCAGAATTAGTTGCGTTTTCAGTCACTGCATTAGATCTAATATCTTTTACAGCTAAACTATCCTGTAGTGAGTAAGCTAATGAGGTTACCCTTTGAGTGATCACCATTAACGGACCTAGAAGAAATATCTTCTGTGAATATGAAAGTAAAGTTGACAGCTAGATTACATGGAAATGTATAAAATTACAAAAAAAGGTTTTTTAACCATATGACTCACCTGTTATATCTAAAGTGTAGTCAGCTGTATGATAAATCTGTCGATGTAAATGGAGACATGATAGATATACCATAGAAACCGCCAAAATTACGCTGGAAATAAAGATACATTTGTCAGGAAAATCTATGTACAAAAAACCGACCGAGTGCGTGTCGAACCACGCACAGTGAAGGGTTTTGTAGTTGGGATGAATATTTATGAATGCACAGTAAGTAGGTATTGTTTTTATCGACCGCAAAAACAAGCTTGCATTTCAAAGTATTAAAAAATGTATGATATGTAAAAACAAAGTTGTTTCTGCGGTTGTTACCGAAAATATATGTATGCACACACAAAACAATGGACAAAAAAATCATTGCAACGTTACTTAGAAACATCATAATTATTATATAATATTATTATTATTATGGAATCCAACAATTATGGGACGTATATATATAATACCACACGATTAAGGGACGCTCGATCCTGTCTGCCTAACCCGCAAAGGAAAGCGTAAAGTTCGTTACATTTTACAATAGTATTACAAAGTTATAGTGCACCTATCTAAAACAAAACTATCTAAGTGAAAGGAATTGCGATCAATTGTCATTTTATGCGCGTTCAGAAATTACCCCGAGGGTTATGACCAGAGATCGGATATCCGGATGTATATTTACCTAAAGTTAATTATTATTATCTATGAAAGTATGGAAGCGACTTCTTAAAAAATATTTATAAAAAAATACCTAGGTATTTCGATAGGTAGATTGCTTACACATTACTTTAATTAAATAAAATGGAAAGGAATTCATTTATCACTCAATTTGGCCATAAATAAGCAGTTTCGTTAACCTTTTGGGAATTTTCGAAAAAAAATAAGACAACCTAACTTCGTCTAATGCCCGGTTTCTGAAGTTCCCAGATAAACTCTCATTAGCTATTGGTTCAATAAAGTTAAGCTTAATATAAACGGCGGTTAACTGTCACTGCGTTTCTGGATACGCAACCAACCATTCAATAACTATGAAACAGATAACTAGTTTTTTAGTGCCGCTAGATGGATCTGTATAACAGTTTTATTAAAAAATATATTTTTCGAGGGTAATTAAGTGGCTAAAATTACTATTAGAAAGTCGCTGACTTGCTATTATTTCTATAATATAAAAATAGTGACTGTTTGTTCTGCAATCAGCAAAAACAATGAATGCCAGTGTTTTTTTTTTCGTATTCTTTTTTATGAAAAGTTTTACAGGAGTTAATTAATTTACTTTTGAAGTAATTTTACTTAAATAAATGCAATAAGATTTATGACAAACAGGACGTCAATCATCATAATCGTCCCTCAAAATAAAAATCAAACCTGTGTTCAACAGCTTAGCTGGGAAACAATGGGTAGGTCGACTTTTATGATGACCAGTATAGTTATCGAACCGATAAACGGCAAACATTGGTCAGTTAAGTTAACTTAAGTTTAAACTGAGCTTGTCCTACATTGCGGTGTTCGGAAACGCATTTCGCAAGTTTTAGAACCAATAGCGCTATTGGATAGATAAACCACCGTTAAAAGTGCCTCAGAAACCGGGCATAAGACAACCATGGCTTAAATGGTTCTAAATTGTGTGTACTATTTTCGCATTAAAGCTTTGCACCCATCTTCCAATCACCCTGTATAAACAATTTTCAAGATTTTATTTCAAAACTTTATACAACCATGATTACTTTGTACAAATTACAGCTTTTTAGTACCAAGGGTCTCTGAGTCAAGCCGCGCGCGAACAGACAGACGGACTTGCGAGAAACTATAAGGGTTTCTTGTTTTACTACGGAACACTAAAAATGGAACATAGGGAATACAGCATTTTGAAACCGCAGAGATAGTGTACCTATATTTATATTTTAAATAGATAGACTATTTAATAATAATTTACTTACTTTCCCATAATTTGGTGTGAGACACTCTTTAGTAAAGTGTAAGTTAACATAGGTAGCACCGATAAATGGATCGCTTGTCTGAAAAAGGCATAAGTACTTAATCATCAGCAACAAGTAAAAAAATTTAAGCTTTAAAAAAGGCAGGTAACGTTTTTAAAGCTTGATAGGACGATAAGCCTAGGAATACCCACATAAAATTAAATTGCATCATTTATCAGGATCCACGAAAATGGGGTGGGGCCGACGAAACACTTTTTTTTTGTTGCTCCGCCACATAGCTCTTGTATCGTGACTGTAGATATGTAGGACTGTACATTTTTTCTATGAATACGTTAGATATAGGTAGGCTATATCTACCGTATTCATAGAAAAAGTGTACAATGTGGAATCGGTGCGGAAATCGAACCCGTCATCTCGAAAATATCGTTGAGTAGGAGCGGAGATACATTCTTCAATCTAGCAAAAGGGGTTTGAACTTTTTACTACGGGGGTCTAACTGAAAGTTTTTAGAATAGGCCAGTAAGAAAAGCATTTAAATTTCAAATTAGGAACTCTTTGGGAATCTATAGATGTGTAATGAATTCATATGTCATTTGTTTTTACAAATTGGCGGCCTTTTAAAAATGTGTCTGTCGTGCGTCGAAATGGATTTGAATAGAGACATTTTCGTTTAATGATTTATTACGACTTTTTTGAACAATGTTACGATAGACTTCGATTAGCATTTCATGACGAAGCCCCATCCCGTGCCACTGTTTACAACTGGTTTAATGAGTTTAAAAACGGTCGAAGCAAACTCACTGATGATTCGCGAGAAGGACGTTCTTCTACGGCGACTACTGAACGCGACGCGCTACGTGACTGCTGTGCGGCTAATGATAGAAGCTGATAGAAGGGTGTCATACCAACAGATTCGGGCAGCTTTAGGCATAGGTCAAGTACAAAAAGTTTTACACGCATATTTAGGCGTCAGAAAGCTTTGTACTAGATGGAGACCTCATAATTTGACGGAAGATAAAAAAACGCCGTCATTTGGATTGATGCCGCTCATGCTTGAAAAGTATGACGGAGATGACTCGAATGCTGTATATGACATCGTCACAGGTGATGAAAGCTGGATATATTGTTACGAATCACAATCTGCGCAATGGATGTTTCCATTCGAAGATTTGCCGACTAAAATAAAGAAGGGCAGAAGTAAAGGGAAAAATATGATTGCCTCAGTCTTTGGACGGACGGGTCATTTCGCAACAATTGTCCTTTCTAGGATAATCTTCTGATAAAAAGACTATTATTGCAGATTGTCAGTCATTGTTTATCAGTTGTCTTGGAAAATGTTAGACATTAGCGCCCAAGAAGCCGGATCCTCCTCCACCACGACAACGCTGCAGCTCACTCAGACATACGAATCGAATAGTTGTCTATCGAAAGTGTGGAGTTAATAAGTCATCCTCTTTACAGTCTTGACCTGGCACCTTTTGACGTTTATTTATTTCCAAAAGTAAAAAATAAATTTAGAGGAATTCGTTTTATGAACCCCGAAGATACCGTGGCTGCGTTTGAAAAAGGCGTGGAATAAATCCCTAAAGAAGAATGGGCCCACTGCTACAGTCAATGGTTCCATCGCATGCGACGGCGGCGGCGCTTAGAATTTCTAAGCGCCGCGATTCCGAAAAGGAATAAAAGTATTAACAGGCTTCTACATCATTCCGTTTTTTATTTTCTAAAAACCCTCAGTGTGACCCACGTATGTAAGCTGGCAAAGTCGCCATTTTGATTCTTCTAAAAAGTTGCGGCGCACGATAAAACTGGTATGCATACGTACATATATGGGTAGGGAACACTTAACAAACAAAAAAATACCGGGGATATTATTTTGGATGTAAAGATCTTATTAAATAGCGATCTTTACATCAAAATCTCTACAACAGGCAGCGGCAGGCAGGATCTTTACAGGCTTCTTCTGGGTAAGCTCACTCCATCGTCGACTCTGTCTCTGTCAAAACTGCCCTAGACTAGAGTCAAGAGCAAACCCATTTTACTTTTTTTTTAAATATCAAGACAACGTGACACTTTGGGGCATCTTTAGGGCACCATATCCCTAGACATTTTTTGTTTGTTTAGTGTGTCCTCTACCCATGCCAGTTAATCGTGCACCGCAAATGCTCGTTCCATCATAAACGTCATCCATCGTTTTCCATCAGGCGAGATCGAGGTCAAAAGCAGGTCCATTCAGCAATAAAATAAAATACTTTGAAGAAATATCAAAATGGCGGTGCGGTGATTAAGTATACCACTTCGGTTCTTTTGATTTTGGAGCTATCTATAAATTACACCACACGTTAAGGGTTTCAACAAAGTATGACATTTTATGAGTGTGTTTTTATTTATTTTTATGATTAGGTACCTTTAATATTTGATTTGCACATTAATATTATTTTGACGTACTACCGTTGCATAAGCGTTAAGTATGTATATAAATTAAAACATGCATAATTCATAGCTAAATGAAACGGAAAATAAATAATTACCTTCCAAAACAGAAATACCCCATTGTTAAACCTATAACAAGGCACACAGAATGTCGAAATTCCGGCGAGGCATATCTCAATGGTTTTCGAAACAGTCTTGCCAGGCATAGTGCAGCTACTTGTGAGATGCAAAAATTTACCTATTGAAAAAAAAAGAATGAATAATGTGCAGCACGTAAAAGAAAATTGTGTTGGTATGAATGTTTACAATTCGCGGCCGTAAATATGGCATATCGATTTTTGGAAATGTTCGACTTTGAAGAGCGTTGTTTTTGTCACTCATGCTTGTGTGACAGTCTCGTTATTTAAAACTGTATGTGCCTTATTAACGTACGGTTATTGTAATTATATTGCATGCGTTGCAATGCCTTTTAAAACCTTCTCCGGCGCGCACACAACTTACCAAAGTTTCATCACAATCACTCGAGCCATTTTCGAGTTTTTGCGAGACTAACGAACGACAATTGATTTTTTTTATATAAGAAGATAAGCAACTACTTAACTACCTACAACAAACCACTAATGCTGATTTTCAAATCTATAATTGCTTGCCAACTACATCAGTAAGACAATAAAATTGCATCAGTAATTTAATTTCTATTTGCCACGCAAATAATAATATATTTAAGCGTGTGGAAGATGCATTAATCTGCGTACAAATTGCGTAAGAAGTGTTTTACGCAATTAGGATGCAGATTAATGCATTTTGTGCATGCAATCACAATCTGAAAGATTTTGAAGGTAATTCATTAATTGCTTCATGTTTGAAAAATTCGTCTGCTCAACAACGTAGGTAGTGTAGGTACCTCTAGGTAACTCTATCTATATACACTGGCCTTCAAAACTTAGTACCACACTTGAAATTTCAATAATTTTTAAAAGACACGATATATTTTCGAAATAAAAAGGATTACAAAAAGAATTTAACTTTGTACAAAAAAAAACTTTATAGTCGATAACCTTCTTTTAAGGAATGGCTGAAAAAGACTATAAACAAAAACACTCCTTTTCAAATAGCTGTCTTACGTTTGACTGTTTTGTTTCTGTTTTCGATTTCATATTTATTTCTTGATCGATGAATTTTGATTCAAAAGCCAAGGTGTCTATAGTACGTAAACTTTACTTATAATGCCTGTAAGCCTGTTTCACCTGAAGAATGTGCAAGAATCATGGCTTAACTGGAGCTTGGCGCATCAGTAAGCGTCGTACAGCAACAACGAGAACATTAAGGTAGGTATAACATTATGAACAGTCCGGCAGGTGAAGCGAACTCCACTCCAGATCCACTGTGTTGAGAAATCGCCACCTCAATACAGTTGAAGTCCAGCAATAGCTTCTTCAGACCCGAAGGGACTACATTAGTGACAGTACAGTGAGAAGATGACTTGCTGAAGCAAACTTGAAACCCCAATGGCCAGCATTGGCCACAAACTCGAGAGGGCATCGAGTAGCAAGACTGCGCTACGCCCGTGAACGCATACAGTGGCGATCGTTCGTGCGATGCTGATCCCGTGCAGTGCTTATATTTTACGTATTCTTTAACTATTAATCGTATTCAGTAACTTCACACTTGGTATCCCTCGATACCAGTTTCTGACAAAAAAGGCAGTAAGGTGAAAAAAATAATTACCGAAATTGAACGGCTGTGAAGGTTCCTCAGTTAAATTCATTCATCCTGTTACCTGTACCTCTACAGGTAAAAAAAATCATTACAACAGTTTAACAGGGTGCATCCAGAAAGAGTTGGCAACGTCTCAAATACACACATCTAAAGTGTCTAGGGTATTAAAAAAAATATTTCATAGCCCTGTTCAAATTACATAAAATATTATTTTTAGATTGATTAAATAATTTTTTTTCGAAGGTGTAGATTACTGTAGATCGACGATGTACTCTCTGCTTTGCATTTCGCGAATTCAGCTTAAGCTGGATTTTTCACCTTCATTAAATTGTAATTATTATAATTAATTTTAATATTTTTTATACATACCTACCTAATTAATTAATTTTTATTATTATTATTTTAATTTCACCTTAGATAATCCTGACATTAAAATGTGATAAAAATAAAAGATATTAACGGTTTTAATTGCGTAAAATAAACGATTAGTAGTATGAATTTCCGCCATTAACGCGCATAAGACAATGGCAACGATTATATATGTTTACTACTGATTATACCCAATATGAGTTCATCCAAATCACGTTGCGGAATGGCCGCCCACGTCCGTTATAACAGGAGAAAAAGATTTTCTGGTGTGTGTACGGCATCCATATTTGACACAGCTCTTCTTTGAAGCATATCCTATGCGTGCTCAATGTGATTCAGGTCTGGCGATTGAGCAGGGTATGGTAGGACGTTGATATTAGCTACGGTAAGTGTGTTTGCAAAGACTGGCAGTGTGAGGACATGCATTATCATCAGAGACCGGATATTGGGATGCATATTTCCATAAAGTAAATTTTGCTATGAATATATGGAAACAGCTTTGGATAATATTTTTTTTTTAAATCCCGGGCTGCCAGGAACACCGGTAATGCATAACTATGTCGGGTGTATAGTATGGAAGCGACTTCTAAAAAATATGTATTTAAAAGAAAATACCCAGGTATTTTAATACATACCCACATGAATTATTCTCAATATATGTAGTCCGTTATCTTATCTTGACGTTTTTTGCTATGGCAATTTGGTGTCTACCTACTTTACAATATTAGGTAGGTAGATATGCATCAGATTTTATAGTCGGACAAAACACAAAATTTGTCGATTCCGGAATCGCGGGATTTTTAAGATTGATACAAAACATTCTTCTTCATTCATTCATTTCATTGATTCAAAATGTTGATTCAAACATAAGCTACCATTTGAAAGTGAATAAATATGCTTCCGATTTGATAATCAGAAACCTACATTTCTCGCTCCCGGAACCGCGGGATTTTTTCGATACAAAAGCGCATTCCATATTAGTCAACATCTCAACTTTAGGTGAATATTCATCGAATGTTTCGGGAGGTTCCTGTTCCGGATAAGGCGGGAAGAAACGCCCGGGTGTCACCATTGTGTGGATCGCCCGGAGGACGCGGTGGAGCATACGGTGGAGGTCTGCCCGGCTTGGGCGGAGCACCACCGTGTCCTCGTGGAGGCGATTGGCGGTGGCAATCTCTCGCGTCCGGCCCTGGTTCAGGTCATGGTACGGAGCGAGAGGGCTTGGGAAGCCGTCACCTCCTTCTGCGAAGCAGTAATGCTCGCGAAGGAGGAGGCGGAACGCGTGAACGAGAGGCAAAATTCGCGCCCTCACGCGCCTAGCCGCCGCAAGAGACGCCCTGGGCTTCGGAAATCACAAGTCGATTCAAGGTCACCGTAGACGCGGGCTTGCGTACGACGAGCTATGGGAAGCTCGCTGTCCGATAAGGACGAGGCCCGGGTCGACGGCGCGTTATGTTCCACGCGCGCCTCAAAGAGATGGTTGCACCAATGACGGGGTCCGCTAGGGCCGTTGCCTGCCAGGGTTGCGGGAAAGTCCGAAAGGGTTACCGTGGCCCCCGGCACAGGCAACTGGAAGAACACGGGTGGGTTTTAGTCAGTAAGAGTCTGACACGCCCTCCCGCTCCGCCCAGAGCGGGAGCAGTTATTTGATGATTTCCAACCATAAAAAAGGTGAATATTCATCCAGCTATCCGATCTAGTTATCTTGCATAAGCAGAAATGAAACACCAAATTGGGCCGCAAAGGAATGGTAACATCAGATACAATCGTTTCAGCGTAAATCTGTGCATTGAGATTGCCTTTGATCCAAATCAGTTCGATCCAAATACCCGCCCATATCATGATTGTTCCACGACTGTATGCATGAACTTCCATGGCATGATTTTATACGTTCTTGGCGTCCAGGAGTTCTCCTATATCGTGTGCGTATCTTGTCTCATACCAAAGCGAAATTCGGCAGTAAAACACACAAAACGCCACTCTTCTTCTGCCCAATTTCTGTGTTCACGAGCCCATTGTAAACGGGCTCTGGGATTGCGAGGTGGTACACGTAGCGGCCTTCGGGTACGAAGATTGACTTCATTCAAGCGATTTCTTATGGTTTGATCGCTTATTAACATCCCTGAAGAATGAAGAGCTATAAAGCCTCGTAACTAATATCACCGCGGTCATTGTACGATTTCGTCGAGCAATAATTTGTATGTAACGATCTAATCTGCGTGTGGTGAGGCGAGCTCGTCCACCATGTCGCTCTGCCACGCTGCCACGCTGCCAGTGATGCGGTAACGTGTATAAAGTCGACTTATAACACTGCGTACTGCCCAGAGCGTTTGCCAGTGCCCGTTGCCGAGAACCAGCTTCCAACATTCTCACGGCTCTGATAATATCTTCTCGGCTCAAATGACGTCTTCTCTCAATAATAACGTTATTTTGTATTGATTCCACTCAGAAGTATGGCAGAAATTTTTGTGATTTGGCCTCAAATTCTTTGCAGAATTATAAATAGGAATACGACTTGACAGAGGACTTTTATCTTTTGACCGAAATTCAAAAACTATTCCCTTTTCAAATGACAAAATTTACCAAAAAGTATACATAGGTGTTACAAAAAATATAGGTAATTAAAAACTTAGATTTTTATTAACTAGCAGAAACGTGCTTGATCCCTAAATCCCTAGACACTTTTGATGTGTGTAGCGGTCTAATATTCAGTGTTTTGATTAATTACACTTAAATTATCTTTAACTTTATAAGAAAAAGCATTTGGAATGAACAATGGCCATTTTGGACTAGGAAAAAAGAATTAGTCAGTACCGTGTTGAGACTATTATCAAAATCAAGTACCTACATTGTTAATATAATCATTGGATACCATCAATTTATTTTTAAGAGCATGAAAAATAATAGATATCGTCTTTGAAAATAGAACTCTTGCTTATCAGAATGCAGGATAATAAATATTATTTCTGAACGCATTCGTAATTTTTAAGTTCCTATATGAAAATGTAAAGTCTTAGGGCTGATTTTTCAATAGTCAGATATCTTTTATCTGAGGAATAAATATTGTGGTTTGACAGCTTTTGTATGCAAAATATGTCAAACTGTCAGATTTATTCTTCAGATAAAAGTTATCTGACTATTGAAAAACCAGCCCTTAGACGATTATTATTTATAAATAGAAATTTAATCGCAGGGAAAGTCAACCATATAAAATCTGCACCAGGAACAGCAAATTATCACTGCTGATTAATCATATTTGCTGCTATCAGGTTTATCTTATCCACAATAAGTGGTTGTTTGTTTGCAATGATAATAATCGTATTCTCCTACTTCTACCTAGCTAGAAACCAAAACATTACTTTTGTCAGTAGCTGTTTTAGATACTTATCTCCATAATTGTTATTATTGGTGAGCTGAGAAGATCATACATCAATGTTGGTGAGTGTAAATTGTTGCTAATGTTTTATGTTGGCAAATTTTATACATTTAAAATAAATATGTAAACATGAAAGCATAGAAAAATATACCTACCTACATAGATAGATCAAACATTGTAACTAAATGCTTCTACAGCTGAAGTACATACTTACATGTTTACAATTGGACATTTTATTTTCAAGTAGTATTTAAAAGCCATAAAATAATACCTACATGCTTGTAAAAATATTTAAAGCATACAAAAATAAATACCTTCGCCCTCTTTCATATTAATTGTATGTTTGTAAGAAACAATGTTTCGAATATTATTGACATAAGTAGAGAATTTATTGTGTATTGTTTTATTAGGTAGTGTAAAGGAAATTTTATTAAATAAACAAATGTATCATCAGTACATTATATTTTATCAGTTGTGATGCTAAAAACTCTCTCATAAATAACATTATTTCAATTTAAAAGTAACATTATTTATATACAGGGTGTTTGGAAGGGAGCTGTACATACGCCTAGGGTAGAAACTAGGGATAGTCTGCTACCTACCCCCGCCCATTATATTGACCTTGGCCTCGAGGTTTTTTTTTAATTTATTATTATTTTTTATTTGACTTTTTTATGATTTTTTGACTAAAACTACCTGTAGCTCAAAATCTATCCATGGGACCGGTCGGCTAATGGTCTTGTTTTAATCGTTAGAGTCTTAGGGTCCTGCAAAAAATTATTTTACACCAGAAAATTGTGGAGAAGAAAAGTTATGGGGCCTGAAGTACCGTAGTAAGGTAAAGAAATAATTTTAAGGGCAACTTTCTATGGGGTTTAAAAAAAACTAACAGGGTTGGAGTTCTTCTGATTTTTTTAAAACATCCTCAGTCCATGCCCTTTCTAACGATATGCTAAAAGTGTAATTATCACTTTTAGTTTTAAAGTTATTAATTAATTTCCGCAACTAGGGCACTTCAAGCAAAAATTTCAACTAATGAAAATTAAATGTGTTCGATCGTAAAAGGATGGCAAATGAAACAAAAAATTTGGTAATGACTAATGTCATTAAATTAAAAAATTTAATTAATTACTAATTTTAATTAATTACAAATTTTGTTCAAATTGATGACCATTGACCTGTAAACATGCTCGGCACCTCTTCCTCATCTCCACGGTCACCGTTCTAAGCAGCAGTTCCTCGCGCATTGTATCGAATGCGGCGTGGATCCTGTTAATTAGAACCTCCCTTGTTGGTACTTCTTCTGCGTACACCAACTCTTTCGCCCTTCCCCAGACGTAGAAGTCGAGTGGGGTAAGGTCAGGCGACCTTGGGGGCCAGGGAATTGGCCCACCCCGACCAATCCAAGAATTAGGAAAGCAGTTGTCCAGAAGCTCCCTCACTGCTAGGCTCCAATGAGCAGGACAGCCGTCGTGCTGGAAGACTATGGGCCGATTTTCGTCAAACACTTCTTCCGCTAAATCAGGCAAATCGTTTTCGAGGAAATCTAAGTAGTTTTGCCCGTTTAGGTTGTCTGGCAAAAAGTGCGGCCCTATCAACCGATTACCGATGACGCCTGCCCATACGTTCACGGAGAACCTTCGTTGAAAACCTCTGTGCCTCTTGACTCTCGGGTTTTGATCTCTGGGTGCCCAGTGATGGAGATTGTGGTAATTTACAATTCCTTCCTTGTCAAACTTGGACTCGTCAGTCCAGAGAATACTCCGTAAAAAATTAATATCTTCCACGTCCGTATGGAGCAAGTGGCGGCAAAACTCCACCCTTCTTGCATTGTCGTTATCCTCTAAGCCTAAAACAATAAAAATATCAACGTTAGCGGTTTCCTTATGAATTAGTAGCTATGTAACATTGATTGCTATCTCTGTCTTTCCATTTCTCTCTCTCTCACACACATGCTCATGTTAATTTAAAAATTGCCTATGAAATTCACATGCTAGTTCATTACATAAGAGCTAAAAACAAAAACTTTATGTAAAAAATTACCTTGAACAGGGGTGTAGTGGAAAGGATAACGTCCATTTTCGCGAAGAACCGACCAGACTTTCCACACGCTTAAACCAAGCGTCCGGGCTACGGTTCTTACGCTTCTGGTCGGATCTTCCTCAAATTCAGCCAATATGCGTTCTTCCGCAGCCAAATTTGGTTGAAATCTGTTCACGGCTGGTTCCCGGAAATTTAAATTTCCGGTTTCTCGCAGACGCCGATAAGTTGAGCCAAACGTTTGGTGGTTAGGCACTCGCCGGTTAGGATACCGTTCTTGATAAATCCTCCGTGCCTCGCGCCCATTGCAATCAGCCATTCCATACACCACCAGCATGTCGGTGTACTCTTCACTGGTAAATCCAGCCATTTTGCCAACAACAAGGTAACAAATAACAAAACTTAACAAAAACGAAGTAATAACAAACTCAACAAAATTAACGAAAACAGTGGAGCGTCGTAACGGCAAGTACGTAAGTTAGCTAAGATGGGTAAATCTCGACTGACTAACAAAGACCCCAACGAGTTACCTGCCCGGCCCCGTCGACCCAAGAGCGAAAGAGACATGACATGACATGTTTTGTCTCTTACATGTTGCTCTCGTGTAAGAGTGAGACAACAAATTTGCCAACTGTAGGCCAAACTGGTTTAAATTCTGGAAATTACATTTGTCTTACAAATGTCGACTCGTGGTGGTAAAAGTGCCCTAGTTGCGGAAATTAATTAATAACTTTAAAACTAAAAGTGATAAATACACTTTTAGCATATCGTTAGAAAGGGCATGGACTGAGGATGTTTTAAAAAAATCAGAAGAACTCCAACCCTGTTAGTTTTTTTTAAACCCCATAGAAAGTTGCCCTTAAAATTATTTCTTTACCTTACTACGGTACTTCAGGCCCCATAACTTTTCTTCTCCACAATTTTCTGGTGTAAAATAATTTTTTGCAGGACCCTAAGACTCTAACGATTAAAACAAGACCATTAGCCGACCGGTCCCATGGATAGATTTTGAGCTACAGTTAGTTTTAGTCAAAAAATCACAAAAAAGTCAAATAAAAAATAAAAATAAATTAAAAAAAAACCTTGAGGCCAAGGTCAATATAATGGGCGGGGGTAGGTAGCAGACTATCCCTAGTTTCTACCCTAGGCGTATGTACAGCTCCCTTCCAAACACCCTGTATAGTATTGAATAGCCTATAAGCGGGTGTCCTAATAGAAAGCGATTGTCGCGCGAATACGTGATCGTAGACGATAGCTTGCGCTGGACAAACGCCTATTGCATTTAAACCCTTAAATATAAATGTCGGCACGTCATTCACATGTCACCTGTTGTTCAAATGTGTATACACATACAAACTGTAATTATTTCTAAAGTTTCAGCAAAATGGACCGGATGTCTTGTCTTCTATGTGTAATACATCTCTGCCTATGCCCCTTCAGTATACAGACAAAGAGTTTTTATGAATTGGAACTTGTTGTGAGGGATGTGATTGCTTTTTGTTTATATTTTTGCAGTAACTATAACATAATATCATCTTCCTGACTTCAACATAAAAACGGCTATAACTCTAAAACTGGGCATTTTTTTTTGCGCCCCTTTTGGCTTTCAATCAGCATGTTACAGGCTATATTATTCCAAAATTTCAGCCAATTAATCGAACAGCTTTTTCTTATCATTTTGTTAGGGGTCCTTTTGATCTGCATTTACAGATTTTGAAAAAAAATACACTCAGCAACAAAATGGGCAATTCAGGCAATCTTTGAGATAAAAATACAGGTAATTTTACTCCTAAATCTCAGAATGCGGGATGTGTTGGTACACTTTGATTGTTATAATGACTAGGAAATCACACAACTATTTATGCTAGTTTATACAGCACCAAACAAGTTTGTTGGCACCCGTGAAATTGGTCCCACAACCTACTTATTGTGTATTCGCTTTATTTTGCCCAAAACTAAATTCCAATTGATGTCACTTTTACATTTCACTGTTTTGTTTTACAAAACTCTTATTCCATCACCGAAAAATCACCCCCTGATAAACAATCCATTTTTTACTTATAATAAACTTTCTATTCCATAAAAATACATTTGATCATGTATTAAGCAACCTTCTCAAACAAAACCATCAAAACAACAACAACAAACCCATGTTTGTACAAGTAGCATCTTTCCTTCTGAGCCTTGTGACAATTTCTGGCCACAACAAGCAAATCATCACAACATTAAATTAATTTACCAAATGATTTAGGTGTACAAACAAATGATTGAATGGAGTTACTTACTAGATCTAGAGGAAGCCCAATTCTGCTCGATAAGAACAGGAATATTCTACTGCCATCATAGTAATCATAATACGTCATTGCCAGGGTATTTACTGTAAATAAACATGAGTGTACAAAACACCACAAGATAAAATTACATGTTTCCACCACTTATATTTTTTTTTTCTTACCCTCGCCAGTCTGACGATATAGGTACTTCAAAACTTCTGTAACTGTAATTTTATTTCTAGAATCTGAAACACTTTATGGCTTTATTGTTTGCCAGTTAACACAACATCGAAATATCAGCCTTCAATTGAATAGAGCCTTCTATACAATCGGCTTCTATTGCCCTAACTACGAAACTATCCATTCAATAAAATATCAATTCAAGCCAACTTTGCACTAGGTACCTATCGTATATAAAAGAGATTGTTAACAACAATGATGTATTCTTCAATTTCATCAAGTTGTGTCTATTACAATTACTTGACAAACGTCATTCGTTTCAATTGACGCTGACGGTTTGACGGGCATCACACCATATCACTATTACGCCCACAGAACATATATACCCTGACGGGATTACGCCTCAGACCATAGATGTACTACATCTATGCCTCAGACTACGGCTTTTCCTTAGTCTGAGGCTCAGAACAATAACTAATGAGGTCTGAGGATTACGCCTATCTTCTTTTTTTTTTATTTTTTATTAATTTTAATGGTCTGGTTGCTGGGACCTTTTAGCCAAGTCTTTAATTGGTTTCGCCTATCTTCTAAAACCACCCAGTGTTGCCCACCCCATCCTAGACTAAAGGCTCGAACACACTGGCGCGACGCGACGGTGCGACGTGTCGCGTGGCGATTCTGCGACATTATATCCGTAGAACAATTTCTATGAAAAGACGCGCGACAGTACACACAGGAGTGACCTGTCGCGCCGCGACACCGTCGCCGTCGCGGCGCGTCGAGCAGCGCGACCCATAGGTACATTCATATGCCGTAGCGGCGATATCGCGGGCGCGATGGCTCGTTGTGCTTGCTACGCGACGCGAAACAAGAGAGTATAAATGGCGGTGCAATCCAAGCTGAGCTCAGTGTCAATAGTAGACGATCTACGTCAGAGGACGAAGGCAGGTCTGTACGTGTTTGCTGAGCGTGAGGTTTTAGGTTCGATTCCCCGGTCGGTCCACATAACCCAAACTAACCTAAGTTTTATTACAAAGTCAAAAAAATACATAAACAAAATAGTAATTCATTGCAATACGACTCTTATTTTCATTTTTTAAAGTATAAAGTAGGATGTCTGATGAAATTAACTTACCACCAACCAACCATTCGAAGCTAAAAAAGTCCTTGCAAATAAATATCAATCATTCTAATTTTAACCTTATTGCAATGGTTTAAGAGTTACATTGCAATAATACATAATAGTTTTGGCGGAGCGTGGCGCGGTCAAAGGAGTACCTTTTTGCAGTTCCTGCACCGGCCACCACGCCGCGCTGCACATGCCACGTGCAGTCATAGGCACTGTTTTATTCGCGGATTTTGACTCAAAACTAGGTTTGGAATTTTCGTATCATTTTAATTTCACGTCTAAAGTTAATTTTCACAAACACTGTGTAGTGTTTGTGAAAATGAAGACGCTGACCTCTTAATGTACTCACGGCAAGCCTAATATAATGTGAGCTTAGACAGGATTGATAATTTATTGATTCGCAAAACCATTTACAAATGTTAAAATAACACGTAGCCATGGGGCGGCATGCAGTGCAAAGGTATTATAATTTATTTTGTACTATGACTTGTGTAAAATTTACCTATGAATATTTATCTGAAATAAATGATTTGCTTTGAATTGGTAGGTTTTAGGATAAGGTGTGCAGCGTCAACATGTTTTATATGCAATTTTTCACTAGCATGGAAAATATGAAAAATTATTACAACTTGGCCAAAAAGTCGTGATAATGGTGGCGCCACTATCGTGCATGTTGTAACCCTGTAGTAGTACCCTATAGTACGACGAAAACGGTTTTGATACTATTTTTTTTTTGACAATTAATGTGAATATTGGCGGGTTTTATGAAATGAGAATCAAAAATTTTAATCGTTATCCATTACTATAATTGAAGGTTTAGACAAATTCGGTATTAGTTTCTCCTTAACCCATTTAGTGAAATTTGATTTATATTCTTCTCCGACTGGTAGTCTTCACATTTATTTTTCCCACAAAATATTAACAAAGCATTTGGTACAAAACCATTTTCATTCCCTGCATGTATGATAATGTATGTACTATCGAGGAAGTTCATATCTATGCACCTTTAGGACTATTTTTCCCTGTAGCGCTCGGGCGCTAACAGTAACTAACGTAAAACAGATGCGGTCATCGTGTTCACGGGATTTTGTTCTAAAACTGCTTAGATATGAACTTCCTCGATAGTACCTGAGAAAAAAAAACATGCAGAACGTGCAACACATGCAAAACACACAACGCATTAAATAAATCATGCTTCAGCAACAATTTACCTTTTGCCTTTGGACACACTTTCTTTTATTCTACTGACGTTAAGAGACTGCCAGCCTTTTTTTAATTTATAGGAAGTATGAATACAGCTTTCGTCTAGATAAATAATGTCCTTTCTCAGATCATCCGGTAAATTCCTATTTTTAATAATCTTGTCCAAGTAGACTTTACGTTTTGCAGCAATATTCGGCTTTTCCATCATAGCTTGTCTGTCTGATTGGCACTTTTTGTATTTAAAGCCCAGGGCTCTTAGAACCTTTCGTAAGAGTTCACGACTTCCGTTAAACCCAAGTTCTTCTCTAACCACAGGCAAAAGGTTTCGTAAAGTTGGTGCCTAAAAATAAAAATGACAGTAAAAGTCTCTCAGTGTACTTAATAAAAACTAAAAAAAGATTGTTATGAAAAAGAAGTTTAAAATTCTACTTACAATCTTTTTTACAGTGTAAAAGAATTGAACTTTTTGTCTGATTGCACACAAGTCAAAATTGTCCAATCCTTTTTTAGGTCGCCTTGCTCTATGTTTCCCTGGTGTGGAGAAAACGCCTTTGTTTCTTTGTCCTTCTATTAGTCTTATAGTACTGATGGATTTACCTAAAATAATACTTTAGTTATTTTTGATAGGCAATATTAACAAAAGTATCAAAATTATACGAACGCGCTGCATTCAAGAAATGACAGAATATGTACCTTACTCGACGAGGCAGAGCGAGTGCTGCCAATGATCAAATATTTTAGTTCCGTTTCAGGACTTTCTGGCCAAGCTGTACCTACATATTGAGACAGGGTGTTTGGCAGAACGTTCAACATACGAAAATGGCAGATATGTGGAGTCGTCTGCTATCTACCTAGCCCAAATGATTTGACCAAGGCCCCATAGATTTTTTTATTTAGATATTTTTTAATAACTTATTTTTATGAGTTTGAAAACTTTGAAGTAAGATTACTTTATGTAGGATAGACGAAACTGGCAACACTGCTTTTTGTTTTTGTCTTTTGTTGGTAGATTCCTCAAAACAATTTTTTGGTGCAGATAACAGCTAGACAAAAAGTTATGAGCCTTCAAACATTACAAAAAGGGGTAAAACATGATTTTAGGCTTTTCTTTACATGGCATTAAAAAAATAACTAAAAGTGATTGAATACTTAGGATTTCATCGAAACATCCTTGGTGTATGGCCTTTTGAATAGCATGTAATTTGTTTAATTAAAAAAAAAAACTTAAGAGTTATTGACCAATTCTATTTCAAAAAGGGGATTTTGTTGCAATTCGATTTTTGTGAAATGTAAAATGTTTTGCAAAATTCATCATGTAATCGTGGTAAAAATTTAAAATCGATAGTGTATTGTGTAAGTACCTGATTGGTAAAAGCCCCACGGGTAGAAAAATCAAACAAACTCATCAAATTCGGTTATTTAAAAAAAAAACAAAATAAATAAATCTATGGGGCCTAGGTCAAATTAATTGAGCTACACTCCTACCAACATATCTGTGAAATGGCGAAAATCGGTACTACGGCCGTCATGTTGAAATGTCATTCGATTGTCAGTGTCTACTACATTCGGTTTCTCTGGTTGTTTTGTCGTGATATTACTGAATTTATAAAGTTAAATATGCCGAAAGCTATTTAATGTGATGCTCGAAACATTATTCTAAAGGTTAAAACCTTTTTTGAAGAAGAAGCTCGGGCGGGGTCTCCGATTATTCCATTTAATCAAATATACAATCGAATTTCGGCGGCGACAGGTTAGTGTTGTCAACTTTCTTGTTATAAATTACCCGATACTTAACTAATTATCTACGAAATATTCGTTTCTATTCTTGCTGCAGGTTAGCGTAACGGTAACGTATATCTATTAGGTAACCTGCTAAGTGAGTGAGCTAACTAACCTGCCAGATTTCAAATTTCTACTAACATTTATTTTGTTATCTTATATTTTAGGTGTGAGTCAAGGACTAATTTAAAAAATAGTTAAGGAAGGGCACGCAGCAGAAGAAACTGGTACAAAAATTCGGAAAAATTATCTGCTGAATTTCCACTTCATTGGATTACTTTTTAGATAAAGCCATTTATTGCTGAGAGACTAAACTGTTAGCGTACCTACGTAACTGTAAATTATCAATTTCTTTTTATTTATTTTATTATTTTTATATATTTTTTTTTTCGTTGTTTTATTTTGTAATCCTTATTTAAACGATTATGTCTAATGTCAAATTTCCTTCTTGAAAACTTACTCAATTTTGGGCACCTTATATTAATTAGCAACACTAAATCGACGGTGCCGTCATCTTTCAGTTCACAGATAAGTTGGTAGGACTGTAGGTAGATAGTAGACGACCCTATTTGCCATTTTCGTAGGTATGTTCGACGTTCTGCCGAACACCCTATATTTTAGTTGCGCGGTAAACTCTGCTTTGGCGATGTAGAATTTTGCGTGACGTCAGGGTGATGCGCAGTTCGCATGCGGTGATGTAATACCGCTACAGTAGTAATAAATAAAACTCGAATGGGAAAGGAATTATTAACAAAAAAAATCAGATTACCGAAATAAACTTGGATATAAAACAGCTATAACAATCATTATAATATAAATTGGGACATCAACGTGCAAACTGAAACAAACCATAATTATATACACCAAGCAAGGTACGATTCGCTACCGTATTCATAATGGCACTGTTTGACACAGTAGCCAGAACAAAAATTTATATTTAAAAAATAATGGTTTGACATTGACATAATGACTCATGTCAATGTCAGATCAAACAAAACAATTTTTGCATTTTCATTGTTTACATCGATTGCCATTTTTATTTTTTATTAGCCAAGCCACAGAGTACAATAAGCCAAGCGTGCCTGTCGTTCTCTTATGTCGTTATTATACAGTATTTATACTTATTAGTTACTCTCTTCATTCATAATCTTCTACATAGTTCTACCGAAAGTATTATGGTGTGGTAGTGTAATTTAATTCATTATTGATTTTGATTCGAACTACTTTAGATTGAATTTATCAAATCAAATATTACCCATTCAAAAATGTCTATTGGTTCAGTCTATGAAACCGCTTACAGAGGAGACTATAATCAAGTTAAAGTGAAAGTGGATGAAGATAATGCTTTAATAAATACACCTGATTCAGTAAGCTTTCCTCTTGTTACTGTTGGCTATTTTTATTCTATAATACCGCCATTCATACGGTGTATATGAAAATTATGTAAAAACGTTACGGCTAATGTGTGATCCCAACATTTTACTGTAAAATATCATACAGTACAGCACTGTGTGCTCGGCCGCTCAGGGTGCTTGCTGATGGGTCTGCCCCGCTACTGCAGCGCATTAGGGATGTTCATAGAAGCTCGCATGAGCCGCTTCCACGCGTCTTCAATGTGCATTCTTGGTCCATTTGGTATGGGTGATCGCCAACAATATCCTAATTTGTGATTATCATGCAAGCAGGCTGAGGGTTTGTGAATAAAAAACGTTAAGTTCACACATTTTATTTTTATGAAGCTGGTCCATGTATTTTACTTTCCTAGGATTAAAATACCCTTTCGGACCAACTGAGGTGGAGTACCACAAAAGCTACAAATTGCAAAATTAAGCGAAAAATTAAAAGTAGTTTGAAGACAGTTTCATAGTTTACCTTCACTATAAAAATACACTGACTTTTATGACCACCATAGAGATGCAATCTTTATTTATCCCACTTTTGCCACTTTATTTTTCTTGGAAGTAACCTGAAACTAATACTGACTTAATTAAATAAATGTATTTTATTTTGAAACAGAGTACTTTCACAATGAGATTATTTTCTTTTCCTAAGTGATAGCATACATTATAAAAAATTGTGGACAGTCATGTTTGATCAGTACCTGTACTTACTGCCATGTCTCGAAATCCACCCTGTATTGTTACTAATATTATGAGTTTTTATACATAATAGTCGTAAGTGTGGCATTTTTTTTAGTTTTACTACTTTTATACCTCTTGTAACTTCTAAACGAAAGGGAACCTTTCGTTTAGAAGTTCACAAATAAAATCACAAACTTATAAAATTAAAATCTACAATAATAGTTAGACATAATTATAATCTTTCGGACTTTTTTTGTGGGTAATTATTAGTACTATACACATGTAAGGCTTTACCTATTTTATGTATGAAGAATAGTTTTTGCAGCATACCCCAAATAATGACTTATGGGCTAATTTTTGATACCTACCTTGGGTTACATTATTGCAATTTTCGTAGAGATCCCTAATTTTATTGCAAAATAAAATACACCCCATGTTACTCGCTGATAATGTGGCTTTCTCGATAGAAAGCGAAACCGATAAAAAAAATAGTTTATTTTTTGAGTTTGTCCATTACAAACAAACATACAAAAATATTTTTAATCTTTATTAAGTATATTTGTTTAAATTACGCTAGGTCTCTTAACAACAACAAGTGGCTGTGAACAAATGGCAATAAGTCTGCAGATTTTAAGGCCTATGTTGACTGCTAATTTTGTGCTTAAAAACCCTTTTTTTTTTCTAAAGATCTTTATTAGCAATATGTCCCTTTAAGAAATCCTTTATAGCCGAACTTTATACCTTAATAGTTTGTATGAAAATCAAATGTCTGTCAAAAAGTTATTCTGTGCATAGACTACTCAGTTATTGTATTTTTATTATTTGATTTGTATTCTAAAGTGTTGTAAGAAAATATTTCTTACAACATTTTAGAATACCTTTTAGGGTTCCGTAGCCAGTTGGAAAAAACGGAACCCTTGTAATTTCGTATATCATAATAATAAATGTAGTGCATACAGGGATAATCGTCGGTTAGTGCCTCAACACTTAAAATTGTCTAAGGGGCCTCTGCAAGTTGGCTTCGGCCCCTCGTACGCCTTCCAAAGGTCCGGGACCCCAGGGTCCCGAGAAATGTCAAAACAGCAATAATGTAGTACTATAATATAGTACTACAATTATTGCTGTTTTCATACCTACTACGATCTACAAAATTATTGTACTACATATTATGTAGTACCTACAATAATTTTGTAGATCATAGTATTTCTCGATAAATACTGTGTAGAAGAATGTTATTTCTGTGCTTATAAACAAAAATACCCCATATCTCAAAAACGATTGACTAAAATAGGTACCAGTCACTTAGAAACATCATAATATTTTCATTGACGAGATTCCCCACACGCGTATCTGCATTGTATGCTTTTTCTTTTCTCGGTTAGATGCATGGGGATTTCCACCCATAATTGCGCAGTTTTTCTGATACTTACCTTTATAAATTTCAAGAAATAATAAAAATTACAAATTTATTCTTGCTGCTCGCTGTCGATAAAAACAATCATGTAGGTACCTACGTGCGTCGTCCGAAACGCACTTGGCCGTTTTTAATGTTTAGATTAAAACTTGAAAGTCACGGTCATGATATTTGTATTTTCTTTTTTAATATCTTTTCAGAATCAACGTCTCCTTATTCATTGGGCTTCACTGGGTGGAAACGAAAATTTAGTGGACTTTTTGATAGATTTAGGAAGCCCGATTGATCCACTGGATGACACAAATTCGACTCCTTTAATATTATCCTCTTCAGCTGGAAGAGTAAAAGTAGTGAAACTGCTGTTATGCAAAGGAGCCGATGTCAATAAAAAGACAATTCGAGGACAATCATCTTTACATTATGCTTGCTCAAAGGGCCATTTGGAGGTAATTTAAATATAAGGATCTATAAAATCAATATTTCATGATTTACCTAATTGATAAACTAGAGATAACAAGAACTTCAGTAGGTACCTAATTTCATTTAAAATATTGTTTGTATTTTTAGATGAGATCTACTAAGACCAATGTTAATACTATTAATGTAAGTACCTACTTAATAATGTTATTAATATTTTTTTAATATTATTTTCAGGTATTAAAGTTATTAATTAACTTTGAAGCAAATGTTAATGATACAGACGTTTTGCTTGCAACTCCTTTGCATCGTGCTGCTGCTCAAGGGAGGAGTAATATTGTGGAGCTTCTCCTAACTTCACCGCAAATTAAAGTTGATGTTTGTGATTCTACTGGCTCAACACCTCTGTTAGTATTTGGCTATTTGATGTGACTACTTTATGAAATAACTATCTGACCCCATAGGAATCGGAAAAAAATTAGATTTTTTTTTAAATAGTTTGCTATGTCAGCTGGAGATAGTAAGATTGAATTTGAGAAATCCATCTAAGCATTCTAAACCTTATCAAACTGTAGGTATGTGCCAAAGGAGCCCCAAGCCTCCGCTGTCCGTCAGTCTGTCTGTCTACGGGCGATATCTCATGAACCGTAATAGGTACCTAGACAGGTAAAATTTTCACATTTTTTTCTATTGCTGGTGCAACAAAAAATTATAAAATAAAGTAAAAAATTCAAGGAGGGTCTCCATACAAGTAGTGTTAAAAAAATGTAGTGTTAAATATTGTACGGTGGTACGGAACCCTCCGTGTAACTTCGTGTGCGTGTGCGAGTCCGACTCGTACTTGGCCGGTTTTAACGTAATCTTTTATAGTAATCTCTGGTAGTACTGATCCGATTGCAAAAATTCTTGGTAGAAAGCTACATTTATGGAGAATAGTTATGCTACACTATTGCCGACTGCCATAGCTTTATGTTTAACTCAATCCCTAGGATATATTGGTGCCGATTCTGTTGTACACCGAACTAAACTATCACTAAAATTCCTTACTTTTGGCTATGAGAATCTTATCGCTTTTTCATTATTTTTGCGATAGGACACACCGTTTTCGAGATAAAAGAAAAGAAAAAAAGATACAGTACTGTTTTTGCATCTGAAGTCGAGGTGTTGGTGTGAATTTTAGCTCATGACAACTAATTTTATTTCACACCTTTTTAATCGCGATTAAAAACAGGCAGATTTAGTTACGACAATCAAAATTTTTGGTGAAAAACGTAAAATTCAGAATAGCAAAATTGCCATTTTCACTAAATTATAATCTCAGTGCCATCTTAGTGCTGTCAAACTAAAATTTGGTTAAGTTGTCACTTTAGTCAATTTCAGAATGGGAAATCGTCGTTTGACAGGAATAAACTAAATTTTGGTGATTTTTAGTCTAGTTTGGAGAATTTTGTGACAAGAGAATCGGCACCATTATGTTATACTCGCTACCGAAGGAGACGTCGACAGGATCCCGTAGAGGAAGCTGCGCAGTATGAAGTGGTACCGCGCGGCTAGGATGACTGCAGCTGGTCATGGGCGAGGCAAAGACGCGACCCAGGGTAGAGTTGCTGGAGACCCTAGATGGGGGCGCCCTTACTGTATGGTTCGAGGAAAACTCCGTCCCTGGGCCCCCCCCACTTACGGAGGGTCTCAGACCTCACCTGCTGGAGGAGTTAGTTGCGGCACTCTTGCCTGCAAGAGCGGAACACGTGACACCGTCGATGGCTCCGTTTGCAGCTGCGGAGTCAGAAGAAGACTGGCGACCCTGAGGTGACAGAAGCGGGATGAGGGTGGCCATGATGCGGCTCCGGGCGAAAAATACTGCCCCGGGGCCCGAAGGACCCGGTTGTGCCCTCTTTCTTGTCTTAAAGACAACGTCTTGTCTTGACGGCACGGTTGGCGCAGTGGTTAAGCGATTGACTGCTGCGTTACGTGTCGCGGGTTCGATCCCCGCACGGAACAAATATTTGTATGACCTGCAAGTAGTTGCTCCGGGTCTGGCTGTTTGTGTATGTGAGTTTAAATGTTTGTAAACGCACCCACGATACAGGAGGAATTCCTAGTGTGGGGCAACGTTTTTGAGGGCTCTATTCAGCGTGCCTCGAGCAGGGCCAGTTTCCCATTAATTGGAAGACAGGTTCGTTGGTCCTGTTTAGGAAGGCGGGGCGCCCTGCGGACTCCCCGTCTGCGTACCGATACCGGCCCATTGTGCTGCTTGACGAGGTGGGCAAGTTGTTCGAGCGGATAATTGCGGACCGCCTCGTCAGCCACTTGTGCAGAGATAGGCCTGACCAGGTACGACCATAGACGCAATTATGCGGAGCGGAGTAATGATGGAGGTGTCCTTGGACACATCCAACGCCTTCAACACCCCCTGCCCCCCCCCGCCCTGCCCTGGAGTTGTATTAGGGAAGCGCTGCGTTATAATCGGGTGCCTCCCTACCTCCGCCACGTGGTCGGCGCCTATTTGGCAGAAAGGTGTGTCACCTACAGGAGACGCGACGGCAGAGGCCGGCGTGAGATATCGTACGGTGTTCCACAGGGTTCCGTTCTTGGAGCGCTCCCGTGGGACATCGGGTACGACTGGGTATTGAGGGGCGAGCTCCAGCCGGGGGTGAAGCTGACGTGTTACGCAGACGACACGCTGGTTACGGCTCAGAGGAGCTCGCACAGGGGGGCAGTATTGCTGGCTAGGGCGGCGGTCTCACAGGTGGTGAACCGCATCTGGCGCCTGGGCCTAGAGTCGGAGGCCTGGGCCTGGAACAAGTCGGAGGCCATCACTCTCCATGGCCCCTGACGGGCGCCGCCGCTGCCGGAATCAGACATCGTGGTCGGGGGGGGCCCGAATCGCTGTCGAGACAACCATGAAGCACCTGGGATTGGTGCTCGACAGCCGTTGGGACTTCGGTCCCACTTTCGGCGGCTGGCGCCCAAGTTGATGGGCGCGGAGGGCGCGCTGTCAACCCTGCTTCCCAATTTGGGGGGCCTGAGCGCCACCTAGAGGTGGTTGTACGTGAGGATCGTGCGATCCATGGCCCTATATGGGGCCCCGGTGCACGGTGGGCTGACATCGGCTTTCATAGACTTAGGGATTTCAATTTGCAAATGCCGGATTGTTTGCCGAATATCGTTTCTATTAGTTGTTAGTTTATTACTATATAAAAAAATTACACCCGAGTTTATTTTGCACAAAAACGAAGGAATTATATTTTTTTGCGAAAAATTTGTATGAAGCTAGTATGATAAATCTAATTATCTCGTAAACAGCAAGGACAACGGTAATATCCCCACAGGTGGTTATAGTACTAATTATTACATTTGATTACGTCGATCTTCTCTCTTTCTTGCGGTCTTCCCGTGATTGGTAGTTCTCGAGTCTTGTTTCACTATATCAATCAACAGATTGAGCTCATCTTTGATTTTATTTTGAATACGTTTTTTTCTTGTCTGTGACATTTCTTTTGTGCTCATTATTTCTCGCTGCCCACCGTTTGAAGTCGAGCCTGTATGTACGCAATGTGTAACAGGCATTCCATGCAATTTATACGGGCGTGTAGGGATGACAAGCCAAATTCATATATGTCGGAAGTCGGAACACACAGTCTTTGATGTTACAGCATGTAAGTGGTTCATTTCTGTAGGTTTTGCTAAGCACAGGTAGCACGATGCATTTGATCTGGCTTCAGAAAGGTACGTGCAGACTTTAGCGTCGGTCATTAGCATCATTAGTTGATGGGTCACCCTGTTACTATTACTGCATTCTGCGGGGATAAGGGCCATAATTTCATCATCCATTTATCTTTTGAGATCAATGACAACTGCTTCGCTGTCCTTTACAAAAGTAAACAACTGGACGACAATACAAAGCTGAGCATGGTTTTAGGTTCGTCCTTAAAGTATTACCGTGTATAAATTTACGTGTGTAAGTACACTTCAATTAAGCTATGAGTACTTAATTCAACAAAATAATTAAAATGATAAAACAAAGTTATTTTAGCTATTTTTACGGTTAATGTCATAGTATTTTTTTTAACGAGACATTTTTTATTTGTAGGTAACCATTTCTGTATGTAGTTTTTTTTATTTGCAATTAAATGTCAAATTTTGAGTAAATACTATAGATATCTCGCGTTTCCATGTATGGGGATTTCCACCGCCAATTTGTTTTCGTAATTTTGCTCTACCATTGTTTAGCGGTTCATATCCCTTCCTTCCAAATTGCATTGATACAGTGCCAATAGTCTCTGAATGAAATGGCTGTGTGACTGTGTGTGACATACGGACGGACGGACTCATAGGATGAAATTATTTTGTTTCAGTTTTTCCCATTTGGCTACGGAACCCTAAAAAGTATGCCAAGGAATCCTCCTTGCCTATTGACATTTAGAATGCCTTTTGGTTGTCTAATGATTTATATTTTTTCATAATCTATTTTTTTTTCAGTCACATTGCTTGTGAAGAAGACAGGGAAGCAGTAGCTTGTATGTTGGTGAAAGCGGGAGCTAGCTTGGAATTAGCTAATAAAGATAAAAAGACACCACTTGATTTAAGTTCTCTCAAGTTGAAAAATACTTTAAGTGCTATTTTAAAATAAAGCATGTTCTGTTTGAGACACCTACATATTTTTTTCAATATTCTTTGGTTTGTACAATAAAGTTATAGGCAGTCGCTCTATGTAAAATACTGGTATTTAACTGCATCCAGTTAGGTTGGAAGCCGACCCCAATGTCCTAGTCTCATGATCGACGCAGATGATGTGACTTCAATAAAATTATCGCAGACGACATTTTATCGTGCCGTATAAATAAGTAAACAGTACACAGCTCCAATCAAGCCGCTTTTAGCCCACGTACGCACGGACGTAAAAAATCGCGGTAGAATAAAGACGCATGCCGCGCTAGGAATGGAACAAGTAGTTACGGCGCGCCGCCGCGCGCCGGCTCGTAGAGTGCGATCGCGTTATTTGGCTCGGCATGCGGCATCGCCGTGCGCCACGGTCTTGAGCATACGGCACGTCCGCCCTCTACGAGCCGGCGCGCGGCGGCCGCACTCAACTCACAGGAGTCCCAGGTTACGTTTGACTGACACTGGCATGGCCACCATCCGGGATAAAATTTTTGATAACACAAAATATTTGTCGCTAACAATTCGAAATTTGTCGCCAAATATCAGAATTTGTCGGGTCACTGGTTCAAAAGTTATAACAGTTTATAGGTGGCTGATCTGTGGAGCATCTCCCCAGCTTGGCCCAATTTGAATGTCAAAAGCTAGGCCACCTAGCGAAATACGCATTCTCCCAAATTTTGTCGCTAATTAGTCAGAATCAGTCGCCAAATATCAGAATCTGTCTGTCACTAGTTTAAAAGTTCAAAGCGTTTCTAGGTGGTCGACCTGGGGAGAATCTCCAGCTTGGCCACATTTATATCTCGAAAACTAGGGCACCTAGCGAAGATCTGTTTTCTCCCAAATTGTGTCGCTGATTAGTCACAATTTTTCGCCTAGTCACAGATTTAGTCAGTGTGTAATTAAAGAGATAATAAAGAATTCAATTTCTCCATACATTGGTCTTGTACCAATGTATGGAGAAATTGAATTCTTTATTCATTCAAGTACGAAATACTTCTACACAGTATCTGATGTCATTTATGGTGGAATATTTGTTTCGAAATAAATAAATTATAATTTGAACCCACCAAAGAAAGCTGTAGGTATTCAATAAACAGATCTACAATAAATATAATTATGTAATTATTTATCATATTGTGCACTTATGCCCGGTTTCTGAGGCACTTTTAACGGTGGTTTAGCTATCCAATAGCGCTATTGGTTCGATAACTTGCGAAAATGCGTTTCCGAACACCGCAATGTAGGACAAGCTCCGTTTAAACTTAGGTTGACCAATGTTTGCCGTTTATCGGTTCGATAACTCTAATGGTCATCATAAAAGTCGACCCACCCATTGTTTCACAGCTAAGCTGTAATGTTTAACACAGGTTTGATTTTTATTTTGAGGGTCGATATGATGATTGACGTTGTAGTGACATAGTACCTGTCACACAGTCACCAGAAAAGCAGTTACCTCGTACCACCGAACCAGTTACCTTACCACGTTTTTGACATCCCGCAAGAAACAGTGAAGCAATCGTCTTGAAAAAGACGAGTTCAGTCAAGCTAATTGGTCTGTGGTTCAGTCAAAGAAATAAGATAGTTCTGACGTGGCACGAGCGTCATCACAACACCGTACACGTTCGCCGGTTCGCTTCGAAAGAAGCGGTTTGTAAGCGCAAGCAGAGCAAGCGAAGCACCAGCACCCTCTGCATCATCACGGCACGCTTCGGGACAAGTGGACACGACGCTGACGACACACGTGTTCTGCAGACAGTCTTCACTCGACGACGGCACCCGGCGAAAATGACCGCGCTCCACCCGCGCTCGGCGCGCGACTCTTATGTATGCCTTCACGGCGAATAGTGTCGTGTGCAACACAGCGCCCCGCACCCCGCGTGCGGCTCGCCCCCCGGCGCATCGCTATTGGTTGATTTTATTGTAAATTTTAACAAGCTAGCGTCTAACTGTATCAATTTTATTGTAACACATAAGTAGTGCGTTTTAGAAAATAAACACAGGAAAAAGAAAGGAGATTCCACGCTCTATATAGTCTGTGATTCCACGCTCGGCACCGGTCACGGACGGTCAGTCGGTCACACGTTCCGCTGCCCCCGCTACAGCTTGGTGAGTCACCCGCATTCCGCTACGATTACGTAGCGTGTCTAGTAGTCACCTGACTACTCCGATCTTTCGGTCGATTAAATTTATTTAATCGATCGATTATTGATCATAAAATGTGCCTTTTTCAAGGCAACCTACTATTTCTTTGTCAAGTCGTGTTTTGCTGTGTAAATTCTCCAGGCCCCTTCCGGGCAAATCCACAGTTTATTGGTCCTCGGTGGATACCATACGGTGCCAACGAAGCCGAGTGGGGTGTTAACCTAATACACCCGCCGAACCCCTTCAGGGCGAGGCAGACAATTGGACGATTCCCAGACATAACCGGCCTTGGGGGATCTCCTAGTCGGCTCTGGTGAACAGTTTTCCCTCCACAGCAACTCACCTAGTGTCTCTAGGGTGTGTCTACACCCTTCGCGCTAGACTGGTGAGGACCCTGTTGCACAATAAGACTGGCAACAGGATTACAAGCTTAGGGCTCACAATCAGGCACTCACCTCCCTGTCTGCACCCGACAGGGAGGGGACTCATCCCCGGGCCAATCCACCCGGGGAGTTAGGTTTAGGGCCGATAGGCTATATCTAGTATTTAGGTTTAGACCCACCCTCAGCTATGGCTGAAGCCCTCCTATGGGCATTTCTTCAAGGACCCGGACTTCGCCGCCAAATACGGAGCGAAGTTTGCTGCTCTTGAGCGGTCCCTGACCACCCCCACCCCATCCCCTTCCGCATCCATCGCTGACTTCAGCGATGTGATATCCCTAGACCCCGTGGCTATGGACACGGTGGATTTCGCGTCCAAGCGCCCCCCTACCTACGCATCCGATAGCGAGTCCGGAAACTCGACCTCAGAATGCCCCTCTTCTACCCCTTCCGAGGACGACGGCTTCACGGCAGTCCAGGGGAAGGGGAAGAAAAGGAGGCAGAAAAGGCCCCGGCTCTCCACGTGGAGAAAAAGGCCAACACGGTGGCCACTAAGTCTTCCTCTCCCACCGCGTCCCCCGCGCCCCATGCATCGGCCCCTCTAGCAACCCCCCCCCCCCTCCGTTAACCCGTCGCAGGGTTCGTGCCCCCCCACCCCGACTGCTTCCGTCCCAAGGAAGCTCCCCTCCCCGCCCCCGGTGTTCATTCAGGACAAGGGGAAATGGACCGAAGTGTCCAAATGGTGCATTGAAAGTAGGATCCAATACACCAGCGCTAAGGCTACCCAACAGGGTATAAAAGTCCAGGTCCCGAAATCTTCGGATTACAGGGACCTCACCCGCATGCTCAGCATGAGGAAAGTAAGTTATCATACCTACTCGCTCCCGGAAGAGCGTCAGACCCGCGTGGTCATTAAAAGAATCCCACGCGAAATCCCTACTTCGGAAATCAAGGCCGACCTGGAGGCCCAAAAAATCCCAGTCGACGAGGTCCACCGAATGCACCGCTCTCGCGCCAGAGGCGGAGAGGCATTCGACATGGTCCTCGTACTCTGTCCCCCGGTTGATGGCCATCACCCCATATTCCAGGTGCGCACTATTTGCGGCCTGACGGGGATTGACCTCCAGAAACCATGGAAGAACGGTGTCATTGGCCAATGCCACCGTTGCCAATTATATGGCCATTCCCAGCTGCACTGCCATGCGACGCCCAGGTGCGTCAAGTGCCTGGGCTAGCATGGCACTGCAGAGTGCTCCCGGCCCAAGGACCGATCGCAATGCACAGAGCCTCCAAGCTTGTGTGCTTTGTGTGCCCCCAAAAAGTCGTCTTCCCCAAAGACGGCAAAAAGGTTCACCGACAGACAGACCAGAGCCCCCCCCCCAGGGATACCCGGTTCCCTCAGCTTCCAAGCAGGCTAAGTCCCCAAAGGGTTAGCCCCTTGGAACCTGCTCAACCACTAGCAGGCTTTTCCTGCGCTGAGGACTCAGGGCCCCTCCCCGCAAATCCCCCCCCTGATGGATCCGCATATCCTTGCCCCCGCGCATCCCCCCAAACCCGCGCCTGCTCCTAAAGCAGCCCCAGTCGCGAAAACATGCGCCCCCCTCCCCCCAACCACTCCTGTGGTCGGGGAAAACCCCATGGACGCATTCAATGTGATTGCAAGCACCTTCACGACCTTCCTCACCCCCCGCGCTAGGAGGTTAGCCAGCGAAATCGTTGCCGCCCGTCAGGCCGGCAACCTATTCCAAATTCAACAGATCTATAATGCGTATCCCGAGATTACGCAAGCCCTCGTGTCCTACACCAATGTAACCTCACAATGAATATTACACCCATTACGAGTACTAAACCCCGATCCCTCAAGTTATGCTATTTTAATGCCAATGGCATCCAGGGACCACGCCACTAGATCGCCGAGTTCCTGCATGTCCATAAATTAGATATCCTACTTGTACAGGAAACCTTCCTCAAGCCCCGCCACCGAGACCCGTCAATTGCGAATTAACGTATAGTTCGCAATGACAGGACTCGGTGCCACCGAGGCGGTACCATCATCTACTATAGAAAGGATCTGTACTGCATTCCTGTGGACGCGCCCCCTCTCTCGCGTTTAGAAGTGTCTGTCTGCCGGCACGGCATGACAGGTCACCAGCCGATCACTCTAATATCGGTTTACATCCCCCCGCAACTATCAGAAAACTATTCCCAGTTATCTGACGACCTCGCTATCCTATTTGGCTTGAGTGACTCCGTTATCATAGCGGGCGACCTCATCGCCAAACACACAGCCTGGAATAGTAACAGGATCTCGACCAGTTTGCAACATCTGTTTGACCACTGTCCCATCCTTAGCTTTGATGTCATCGCCCCGATGACTCCCACTCACTTTCCCCACGCGCCCCTTCATGCCCCTGACGTCCTTGACGTGGCACTTCTAAAGAATGTCAACCTTCGGTTATATTCTATAGAGGTGGTGCATCAACTGACATCCGACCACCGACCTGTAGTTGTGACATTAGGCCCCCGACAGACCGCCCCTCACCAAAGTAGTCACGGACTGGAGGAAAGTAAGCGAAAGACTGAAATCCTCCACATCCTCCTGCCCCCGACTAGACTCCATTCCCGATCAGTTCGACTCGATCAATGACACGACAGCCGCGATCGACTCACTCACGGATCACGTACAATCCGTCCTGAACGAAAGTTCAAGGGAAGTTCCAGCGATGGACGACCATCACTGGAAGTTGCCGGACGATGTACGTGAACTGCTGACTGAGAAGAACGCGGCTGTACGTGACTACAGCAACTTTCCTTGCCAAGCTAACAAGACGCATATGCGCTATTTACAGAGATCTGTAAAGAAACGCATAACGGAGCTGCGTGACGCTGGCTGGAACAAGATGTTGAGCGAGTTAGAGCCCACCCACCTGGCCTTTTGGGAACTGCAGAGGAAACTCCAGTCCCAAAATGTAGCCTCCACGCCCCCAATGGTGCGTCCCGACAAGACCATCGCGTTCGATGACATCGACAAGGCCGAGTGCCTTGCCGACAGTCTTGAGGCCCAATGCACACCCAGCTCTCAACCAGTAGACCAAGCTCACCTCTCTGAGGTTGACGCGGAAGTCGAACGTAGAGCCTCCCTTCCCCCGTCCGAAGACGTTTCTTCGTCCCGTTCCGTCGAAGACCCAGATAATCCTCTGCACCCCGTCACCCCAGACGAGGTGCACGATATCATCAACGGTCTGAAACGCCGTAAAGCCCCCGGCCCAGACGGAATCACGAATAGGGTGATCCAATTTTATTGTTCCCCGCTAACCTCATAATGCTCATGACCATCATCTTCAATGGTGCTCTGAGCAACAACATCTTTCCCCAAGCTTGGAAAAGGGCCACTGTCATCGGTATTCCAAAGCCGGGCAAGCCCAAAACTGACCCTTCTAGTTACCGCCCCATTAGTCTGCTCAATGTTCTGGGCAGAATCTATGAGAGGCTTATATACAAGCGACTCAGAGATTATGCCGAAACCAAGGGCCTCATCCCCGACGAACAGTTCGGATTTAGATCCCAACACTCGAGCGTCCAACAGGTTCACCGCATCATCGAACACGTAAGCGTTGGTTTCCAACGTGGGTTCATGACGGGTGCTGTGTTCTTCGACATAGCGAAAGCGTTCGACAAAGTCTGGCACAATGGCTAATTATGTAAGCTCTACCAACTCGGTGTGCCAGACCGTCTCGTACTCATCCTGCGAGACTTTTTGGCTAACCAAACCTTTCGTTATCGTATCGAAGGGGCGCTTTCCTCCCCCCACCCTATCCGCGCAGGAGTCCCTCAGGGCTGTGCTAGCTCCCCTCATGTTCACCCTATTCACCAGTGACATCCCGAAATGTAAAAATGCGCAGTTGGCTCTGTTCGCAGACGATACGGCCATTTATTACACTGGGCTCGTCCCCGACTCGATATCTCGCACTCTCCAAACCGCAGTTAACAAGCTTGGCGCATGGTTCAGAAAGTGAAGACACGCCTGTGTTTTGGTGGCGTTAAAAGAGACCAGATTGTCATCACCCCACTGGGAGACAAGGGTTAAGGCGGAGGTCACAAATGTCAAAACCCTGTGTGGTCGCGCTTACGTGCGCATATCTTTAAAATTAATTTTGCAGGTTTTTTTGTGAGTAGTTGAAGGAAAGTGGGCGAATATTCATTTGTAGTTATTACATCGTTGTAGGTAATATTTGTACGAAAAACCTTCGTAAATACTTTTTTGAGTGAAGAAATGTTATGTCAAAAAACCGTTATGCCAATGTCGTAATTTATGATGACGAATTTTGTGTTTTAGTCATGTTTTAGTCATTTATAAGTCAATGGTTTTAGTATCTATACGATTTGTAAGGCTCTAAAACTAATAATAACAATAGATTTTGGTCATTCGAGGCATTTCGTATTTTATTCATATTTCAACGATTTACATAGTATACAAAATACCTAAACTATTTTACGTAATTGAGAGGTTGATATCTTTGTTTTTTCATAAACATGAGTAAGTATTTATAGTAATACGAAAATATAGTTAGTTTTTGTGTAGTTTTGACTAATATTCAAATTCTAAAACCAAAAACACCATGTGAAATTAGCAGTCACAAAAAAATTGCCGATTAGTTAGCTCTTCAAGAAATTTTTATCATTTTACAACAAAGTGGCATATTTTTATAACATATAAGTAGGTCAATTATATCAGTCAATAAAGGTCTAAGTAGTATCCTAGTAACAATTTTTTATTGAAACTACTCATTATAACTAAGATGAGTGTACAAAGCCGTGCGTTATACAACTAACTTGTCTATTCATAATGTTAACTGCAAAATTTCAGGTATATTGATATAGCAGTTTTATCAGAAATTGACATAACACAGGAACAAACACACTTTCAGCTATATAGTTCTCTTTATTTTTCATTTGTTTAGAAATATAAATCTTTTTGCATTTGTTTACATTCTAAGGCACGGTCTGTTTAATCAAGAACCCAAAACAGTTTAGAACATAGATGTAGAATTCCGTAGATCGGTAATGTCAACAATCAAACAAGACCAAAAACCATTGATCTAAGTATGCGTAAAATGTAAGTGTGTGCATAGACAGTGTTGTGACTTGTCTATTCCTTTGTTGGTCTTTATCGATAATTTATGCGACGTAATGAGTCATTCTGTTAAATGTCTTAAGGGTCTAACGCAATAAATACTATCGGCATGCGACTAGCCAGTAACCTCATTTAGCGGTAAAACTGACATTTATAATATTAGTTAGGGTTACAATGTTTCTTTGTCCGAGTATCACGCAATTTCTATTGGAAATATAAAAAAATATATATACTTACTCAATGGCAAAAAAACATCTTCACAATTAACGCAGTATGTCCCGGTAACTCTCGGTATACCAGGGGATCCTATCTTATCTTGTTTTGCTGGCCCTAGGCCAGAGCCCAGAGCGCTTCGACTCTTCTGGATCTTTTGTGCGATTCCCCTCCCTTCTACTCAACCCCTAGCCCTCCGTGCACCTTCTTCATGAGTCTCAGTATGGCTTATAGGGGATCCTAAGTTAACCAGAAGGATTCTCGAGCGTTCCTAGATATTTCTATTAATGCTTTGCCAGGTCATCCCACGCTGTGTCACTAACTGAGGGGCCATAAAGGTAACATTTTAGAGAAAATAGTGAAACAAAAAAGATTTACTTATAAAAAATCATTTATTAATGAAATGCACAGTTTACATTTTTAAGTGCCCTTAAAAATAACTAGTTTGTTATAGAATTGTCGAATACTATCTTTATTTACATTTCGTAACTTGTGTTCGTATCTAATTCTAATATTAAAAAACTTTTCAATAATTAACTTTACTAGTAGATATTTATGATTATTTATTGGATCCTGATCATAAATATGATCATTTAGAGACGGAAAACAGTGGTCATTTAGAGCGGAAAATTATATGTATTAGTTTATATAAGATTGTAATATATCTACATTTTATTTTGTTTGTTACAACAATTAGCGACATATAATCTAATTTTCTAAGAATATGCATTTGTACGAAGCTACCTTTATCTTAGATGTCGATATCAACAAGTCAAAAATTAGGCTATCGCATCACTAAAAAGTGAGGTTATAACTCCTTCGTATTTCTCTATTTGTTATTTCTTAGATACGGTGGTTTCAGGCATGCTAATTCATCTAAATCGTAAGTAAAATAATGTTCTCATCATATTTTGCTTAAAACCGGCTTATTAGTGCATTGCTTATGCAGAAATAACAATGTAAATAATTTGTAAACTTACCGGTGAAACGAGTAATCCTGGGGATTTTTCTTTTTGGAAGATTCACATCCTGATACTGCACAAGAAACCATCGTATTATGGTTATTTAATCACAGGTTATCACTCTAGTTCACTTAAATAATTGCCGAAACGCTCACGTAAACAGTTACCGGGGCCGCTATGGGCCGCTAGCAAATACGTGTTTGGCCCTGTTGACAGCGTCACTTTCTTTCTCTTTCTAACACAGCATAGTCCCGTTAAGAGCGGGAGCTCTCATTCACTCTCATGCCCAATCTACGGAATTCTATATCAATGGTTTAGAACATGAGAACAAAGGGCGACCGTAATTTGAGAGGACCATTTTTTGTGCACAACCCAAAGTGTGGTGTGGGTCGTAAATCTGTCAACAAGACGGGTCACGAGCGGCCGGTACGTCCATATCGACACCAAGTGGTGCCGGTAATTTCCCCATACCGTCATGCCAAGTTGGAACCGATTGGTTCCAACTGATTCGCGCGGTATTAACTCTGTTTTTACCTTAAAATAAAGGCTAATATTATTTGTGGGCATTTCGCCATATGGGCCGATGTACTTTGTGTTTTGTGGTGGAAGCGGGCCTTAAATACTTTTTTATATGTCAACATTGTAATATGTATTGACAGTGACATATAATATAGTGACAATGACATTGACAATTGACATTGACAATCCTTGTTGACATTTGATTGATTGGTCCTCTCCTCTGTCAGTTTGTAATTTTTTGTGCTCGTCAATAAATAAACAATGAACAAAAACCATCGATTTTCTCTCCTTTGATAAATTCATACTTTTGTTTAATAGAACGCTCTAAATTAGCTGAACAGTATCTGAGTAAGCCCAATTTCGAAATGGAAGCGTTTTTGAATTTGAATGACGTTTTAATTTGCAATCACTATTTGTTAGTAGGCGGTGTGTTTCTCGTTTATTTGGCTTATCGAATTTTTCATTCTGTTTTTTCTGATAATAATTACATGCGGACACGATATAGAAGCCGAGGGCATACTTGGAGAAGCATTCAGTGTAACAAATCTGTACCGTATAATATTTATGTAAGTGAATCTTAGGAATTCCATAAATAAAGTGCGGTGCGGTGCGGCACGACGCTGTTTGCTACAAGGTCATGAAAAATCAAAACTGCACCTTGCTTGGTGTGTTGAGCTCCTAAATTAACCAGCTAGACAATTCTAATTTACTCTTGCCCTTTTACAGTATCCTTTCTTAGTACAATTTTTCACCATACTTGCACATGCTGAACACTGGCTTTCACTACCTAAAATCCAGGACTTCCTTGGGGTGCCTTTTCAGCTTGACTGAAATTTTCAAATTAATTCCAATTTATTACAGTGCACAAATTGTGGAAAGCTCATGTTGCCGATAGTGGGACTTTTTTGTGAATGCTGTGCTGTGAGTGCATGCAAAAGGTGCCACAGAGCTATCGATAAAAAGTTAAGATGCAAACCTGTCACATGGCCACAGGATAAGCCATTCTATCATCATTGGGTACATGGTATGTTTTCTGAAAATTCATTATGTTATATGGACATTGAGAAGTTATTTTATTACATGGCTGTAGTATCAAATCAAATGTTTATTAGTGGGAACAAGTCAGACTGAGAGTGTGGATCAGCATGAAGAAGGCCTTAGAAGATACTTCTGTTCATGGTGTCAAAGAACAAAATTGTGGGCTCATTCACTTGCTAGTGATAATGAGGTAATTTTATTATTAAAGATAATAATTTATTATACAGGGTGAAATTGAATTCATGGGCATTATTTTAAAGAGTCATTGTACTCATAATTATGAACAACTTTTACTATGGGACCAAACCTGAAATCACAAAAAAAAACAGCTGTTCCCTACATTTATGTTTGCATAACCCTTCAAAATGTAGGGAACAGCAGATTTTTTTTGTGATTATGGTTTTGGTCCCGTAGTAAAAGTTGTTCATAATGATGAGTACAATGACTCTTTAAAATAATGCCCATGAATTCAATACCACCCTGTATAGGCATCAATTGATTGAATTTTATGATTGGCTTTATTGATGCATGCTTTTATGCAAATGGAGTAGTAATAATGATATTTGTTTGATGACAAACAATAAAGTTTGTTACAAACAGTCAGACTTTTAATTTATCATGTTCAAATCATAAAATAGGTTTCCAAGTAGATTGTAATCCGTTAATTAATTAAATTCGAAAAGTTGGTGAGAGCCTAAGCAATTATTTAACATGGCTTGATGTGATTTACCAAGCTTAGTAAGATAATTGTCTATTGTAAGAGAGGCCTGTCCAGCAAAGGATATGACATGGCAAACAATTTTATCTATTATTTACAACAATATTTTACTAAAAATATCTATTTTGAATAACATTTTACAGCACTGTGACTTTCAAAAGTACAGGAATATAATAATTCCACCTGCATGTGTACAGTTAGAAAAAGGACTTGTTTCTAACATTAAGCATCCAGGTGGCAATAACTGGGAACCATTCATAATTTTAGGTATGTTTCCATTCTGAATGAAAACAGTATATTCTTTCCAAGTTATATCACTGCTAGAGTTAGACCTAGTGGCCTCTACTACATACCTATTCTGGCTTGCTTGTGAACATGCCAAAAACTTGAGATTACCTAAAAGATGTTGGAAGGCAATGAAGTATCCTGGATTTTTAAACATATTGATTATGTATTCTCATTTTAATTTCCATAAATGATGAGAGTTGGGATGTAAAGAAATAAGCATGTAGTCTGTTGTCTGATTATTTAATAAAAACTACTTGCTGGTTGCTTAAGGTTAGTCTTAATCTTCAGAGAATTTATGGCAGAGACTGGTTTGGGCAGAATTATATTTCACCCTTAATACTCCCTTAAAAACTTTACAGGGATCACTCTTCTAATTTTCAATTTGCCTCCAGCCATTTATATTTTGTAGACATCTAATAGAAGCTGAAGTTTGTTTCCTATGCATTGTATGCCGCAGAGGCCACTGGCTCTTAGTCTTTACTGTCAAACAATATTCACAGAAGAGCAAAGTACAATTACAGAAAAACCTTTGCATGTTTTAGGGCTGATTTCTCAATAGTCAGATAACTTTTAGTTGAGGAAAAAATATTGCAGTTTGACAGCTTATAAAAAAAATAATATATGAAATATGATGCTTATATATAATATGTCAAACTGTCAAAATTAAATGTCAGGTAAAAGTTATCCGCCTACTGAAAAATTTGCCCTTATAATAATAAACTTTAAATAGACCACCCCAGTATGGCAGTATAACTATATGACACTCTTCGAAAGAATCTTGTATTAAGATTCACAAAGCATGGTTGATGGTTAATTAGTAGATGCATTTACCCTCAGTCGACACCTATGCATAACAAGCATGCTCATTTGCAATTCTAATGAGAATGATGGTACTTTAGCAATAGAAAATAATAAATATTTTATGATTTTAGAATGAATAAATTGTTTCCTACTCTTATCTTCCTGGTCAATGAACGGAGTATAGCAGAATACATAAGGCTATTTGTAATTATTTCATGCACATTCTTTCAGCAAATCCCAAGTCTGGAAGCAACAGAAGTGATGAAGTACTTTCTTTGTTTAGAGGGCTCCTGAATCCTATTCAAGTTAGTTGTGTTACTGACTATTCATAATTATTGATGTTCGAAGAAACTTATTAAAAAAAAAAATTGAATATAAGTATTCGAAATTCCCGCACAAATTCAAGTCTAAATGTGAATTTACAGGTGGTGGATATTAGCTCAACTTCCCCAGAGAGCGTGGTGCGGTGGTTGCCGCCGACATGTCGCATCCTCGTCGCTGGCGGAGACGGAACCGTTGCGTGGGTCATGAACTCATTGTTCTCTTTCCCACACGTAAAGGTAGAGATAATATGTTTTATTTAAATATATGTAGGAGTGGTCAAAGTATCATCTACGAACTACGAGAGAGACAGCCCAATCAGCACCCTGAAAGAAGTATTATAATAAACGCCAAGGATGCTGTATGATGAGATGATGACTGTACGTCTGTTGCGCCTAGGTACTTATTTACAATTGAGCCTCGTTCTAGAACACAGGCCTAATCGTTTTTTTATGTGATTGGATGACTAAGGGCTTGTTAGGGCCGGCGCCCACTGGCGGCACGGTATGGCAAGAGATTTATATCCGACGAATAGAAATGTAACTTAATGGTATCACAATAAAATTGAAATTTCAACGGTAACGATGCCGCGGTATCCTTAGGCATGCTGCGGCGTCCTTAGGCATCATCATTGCAATTTAAATTTTATTGTCATACAATTATACGTTATGTATCTATTCGTCGCATAAAAATCCCTTGCCGTGCCGTGCCGCCAGTGGGCGCCGGCCCTAGCAAGCCGCCCGCCTACACTGATGGTAAAGTGAAGCCCCGTATACATACACCGGAAATCAAGTAGTGAAACATTGTTTCAGAAACATGTTAATGTGTTTCGGGATACAACGTTGCTGGCCACACGAATGTTACAGTAGTTGGCAACACGCTAATGTTCCGTATTCATGGTAATTAAAAGAATCGAGTAACATCAATTGTTACGAGAAACAATGTGGCGCGTCCTTGTTTAACATTATTTCTGGCGTTTTGGTCAAATCAAATCAAAATATTTTATTTATTTCACATAAACCTACATGGGCACTTATGAAACGTCAGAAGCAGAATGACCAATTGGAACCGTGAACCTAGCACGGTTCCAATTGGTCGTTTCCTATGGAGAAGAGCCGGCAAGAAACTACACGGTTACTCACCACACATATATATGAAATGCCATTGTAGATGCGTACTTTGCCATCCCAAAGCATTTCTCACGTGCCTGTACCTAATCACGTCGCACCGGGAACCTTTCAAACCGGAACCCGGTAACGCTGCCCGGCGGCAGAAATAGGTACCTATATAGTAGAACTCCTTTGGACAAACTTCAAAACAAGAATAAGTAAATTCAAAAACGAATGAATTGTGTAATCTTTTGTTATTGTAGGCTGCAGTTGCGATCTTACCCATGGGTACGGGCAATGATCTGTCTCGCGTGCTGGGCTGGGGCGCAGGCGGCCATACTACTCTGGACGCGCACAACATTATCAACGCTGTCAAAGAAGCCAGTCATCAACCACTGGACAGGTTTAGATATCTCAGATTAACACGACCAAAGGTGTATTAAAAGATTACCTACTTACAGAAATAAACATTTCATTTCATTTCGTTAACAGATGGAAGGTAACGATTATTCCCAAGCGCAGTAGACTGATTCGTTATCGGCAGCCGCGCGTGCTGCACGCGTACAACTACGCGAGCATCGGCGTGGACGCGCAGGTAGCGCTGGACTTCCATCACGCGCGTGCGCAGTTCCTCTACAGATACGCTAGTCGTACGCTCAATTATGTAAGTTGGACTGTAATTGTAGTACTTGTTATATTGACAGCAGGTTACACTTAGGTACGCCTACTATTTGTCTTCAATGATAGCCACGTTCCTACTTGATGCTGACGGCCTATGCAGGGTATTGTGCGGACATGGTACATATTATATCAATTCCATAAAATTACGCCCTAGCGGTTCCTCATTTGTGCAACCTATTATCTATGGTTAATATATGGTCGTTCTTGTGACAAACGTAAAATATACCTTTCTTAAAATGGGTAGGTTAGGTCACCAACGAAAGTTGATTAACACTTACTTTTTTCTAAATCTAAATTGACACAATCATTCGATAAACTGCTTTTCAGCATTTCTTGTAAGAGCTTGATTCATTTAAAAAAAATGGTTTTATGTTTAAAAAAACCGAACGTAGCTTAGTGTAGTTGATTGCTGTGCTCGATGCCTGCAATAGATCGCAACAGTGTATTGGCCGCTGTACACATTGGGCCAAGCTGATGAGCCAGCATGTTGGGCCAACGTGTAGAGATCTACTTAGCGTACCTATGTTGGTAGTTGGTGACCAACACTGGCCGGACAACTAAATAGTGTCGTTTTTCATGCACACGTCAAAGGTAGGTGCGCTCCGCAAAGTATTCACACGTTGGCGTCTTATTCAGTTGGTTGTTATTCGTCAGCAAAGACAGTTCAAAACGCCGATGCAGCGTCAATGTGTAAACAGCGACCGTTCGAAATCCGATTTTTTGGCCCAACATGCTGGCCCAGCACCTGGGCCCTTGCGTACAGTGCGCTTAGTATTCGTGCGACTGGTCAGATGGCGTACGCGTTCCTGGGCGCGGGGCGCGCGCTGGACGACGGCGGCTGCGGCGGGCTGGAGCGGCGCCTGCGCGTGCGCCTGGGCGGCGCCGGCGACGCGCTGGCGCTGCCGCCGCTGCAGGCGCTCGTGGCGCTCAACATCCCGTCCTGGGGCGCCGGCGTCGACCTCTGGAGTCAGTAGCCGCTGTTCATTATAACGAATACTGACAATTTTCTCTAAAGTCTTAAGGCCGCGTCTCGAACCAAAAACAGATCGTCGCGCGCATACGCGATGCGTCGCATACATATGTCACTTTTTGTTCGGAAAACCGGAAGGCGCCCTCTGTCATCGCGACCACGCGTTCCCGTTCAGGTTAGGACGCGGGGTAATGTAAAAAGTTCCGACTAAAAAGATAAACACTGGATTCCACGAGAAATAACGTCCTGAACATTATTTACTTTACAAAGGCGAATAAAACTGTGGAGTTAATAGTGAACTTTTGTTGTAATAGTATGTAAAACATATCCCGTAAGAAAACTGTATTACTATTTTATATTCTGGCTGGCCACTTAAGCTTTTGGGTAAAAAATTACTGACGCCTGAATCCTTCCTGCGAAGTGTCAAGGTTTTTTTTTTATTTAATTTTTTTATAAAACGTTGCCCTACACTAGGAATTTCTCCTGTATCGTGGCTGCGTTTACAAACATTTAAACTCACATACACAAACAGCCAGACCCGGAACAACTACTTGCAGGTCATACAAATATTTGTTCCGTGCTGGAATCGAACCCGCGACACGTAACGTAGCAGTCAATAGCTTAACCACTGCGCCAACCGTGCCGTCAAAGTGTCTGATGGAATTATTTATTTTTATTCCAAAGTTGTCTGCTTTGCAATAAAAATAAACAATTTGTTGTCTCTAGGGCCTAGATTGGCCCTGTATTTGTTACGGTCGTGAAACATATTTTGATCAATATACAACCTGTCACTGACCTGCAAATTATATAAACGTAATCATCTGTTTATATTGTAGGTATGGGCAATGAAGAAGACGTGGACGAACAGAGCATTCACGACGGGAAACTTGAGGTATACAATTTATTTCCTTGTAATTAGAAAACCACACAATACATGTTTTGGCTTCAGATTTTTCGTCATAAGTCATAGTTTTCATATGTTGAAAAAATCGCCAAAATTGACCCTCATAACGTCATAACTTTATTTGAGAAAAATAAAAATAGAATGTGGAATGTCTGCCTCGTTGATCTAGTGGCCGCAAGCACTACTACTGGGCACCAGGTCCTGGTTTTTCCAGAAGGAAATTTTTATCTATTCAATTTATTTTTACGTCAATATGTGCGCAAGCAAGTGGGCTTCATCGCTAATGAATGTCAGGTTACTAAATAAATATTATTGTGTGTAGGTGGGTAACCGCATTAATTTGCAGTTACCCCCAAATAATAAGATTAGATAAAATAAAATAGATTTGTGTTTCTATAAGCCACGAAATGAAGATTTTCTTTTCAAATACTTAATGTATTCATGGTTCACCCTTCAAAACAATTTCATAGGAAATTAATGAATAGCTAATAACTTCGTAGTTATGTACTTTTTGATGGCAAGATTATACGTACATTTAGTAGAAATTTATACAAAATAGAGGTGTTTTTTTTATCCAAATTTTGTCACAAGTATTATGTAGATTATAGGCATACTATTTACCGAAGCATGTCAATTGAGGAGCCACATTAAATGTGCTATATCTCCCAATTCACTCATTTCTGATTGATTACTGACTCTTATCCTACAAATCGAATATACTTACTATTAAATGTTGAAGAAATAGCGCATTAATTGAACTACTGCTTCTTTGAAAAATTACGAGTCGTATGTGTATGGTCTGAGGAGCCACATATAATGTATGGTAACTTTTTTTTAATTTTAACACTACCAAGCTCAGATTTTGTCTACTAACTACTCTCAAATGCTACTAAATCATACCAAATTATGATAAATATTGATCCATGATGTTCCTAGTTCTGACGTGGCTACTCGATCCAAACATTTAGATTGAGGTGCCACCTTTATGTTCATTTAACTTTTGAAGTAATATACCTACTACAAAATCGAGGATCGATCCCACAAAAATTTTAAACTTACTACTAAATAAATATTTAATTTCATTAAGAAAAGAAATGTGGCACCTCAATCCTTACGGACATAGAAATCCGGGGGTCTTTTCATAACGCAAACGTAAATCTGATTAAAAAAATAGGAGTTATTTTCTGAACTACATTTGGTTGTGACCCGCGCCCCTACGCAAGTAGACACGGCCCAAAAACATACTCCATTCCTAAAAACCAATAGTTGTGCATCCACTAAATAATATGGTAATAATACAAAAGCACACGACGTCCCGCGCACCCGTAGAGCGACGCGGATGAAACGGAGATGAAAGAGATCTTAATTTATATAGTTTATTTATAACATGAATTTTTGGGTAGGTAGTCAACAATTCAATTATTTATGTAAGATGAAAACTAATCAATCATCAATCGCGGCACCATGATTTAATTAAACATTTATTGAATCATTCGTCATGACTAACTGATTAGTAATTAGTCAACAAACAAAGTAAATTTCGCCCATGACTAACTATGATACTAACTTGATAAGACGAATTTAATGTTTCCTTAAACACAAACACGAGCGAGCACGAATGTGTACCCTTAACTTTTGACATAGATTATTGTTGATTTATTTTAGTTTTAATATACAATTGCAGGTGGTTGGGATTTCATCATCTTTCCACATTGCGAGATTGCAGTGTGGGTTGGCAGAACCTTACCGTTTTGCACAGGCTTCTAGTCTTAAGGTAATTAACTTAAAGTAAAACAATAATGAGGCTGGCAAATCATGTATAATGCCAGTAAAGGTGTGGGTTAGCACGTGATTGCAGAAAGAATCTATTTATTGTTACGAGTGAATAGATAATCCAGTAGCTTATCGACAGTATCTTGACCTTGCAAACATGCAACAATATGAATAGGAAGCATGTCGGTATCAAACCTAGCAATTAAATCGATATCGATTGCTCAGGATCAAATGTGTCATTACGTTAACATTGCAATGCTATGGATAGTGTTGCAAAAAAATACAACCTTTGGGCGCATTATGTCCAATTCGCAAAATGTCCAGTGGGCTCAAAATCTCCAATTCTCACAACGTCCAATTCGCAATTTGTCCAATTCTCAAATTGTCCAAATCGCAAATAGTCCAATTAGCAAATGGTCCAAAAAAAGTCGTATAAGGAGTTTAGTAGATAGATAATACGTTCGTTACGTTTCGTTTATTTATTTTTTCGTTTTCTGATGTTTTTATAAATAACAAACGTATTGCAGCGTTACCTCTGCTGGTAAAACCTTACCTCTTAGGTTAAAACCATTGTTTCCAAATAATTCCTTTTTTTATGTTCTTGTTAAACGGAGTTCGTTTTTCGGACATGATAGCATCTCATATTTAATGGATCAGAAAAACTTTCTGACCTAGTTGCTTGATATTGGTTTGAAATTATTAAATTAAAATAATATTAATACGATACTATTTAGCAATAATTACTTACTACTACTATTATTATTACTACTCAGTTGCATTCTGTTCTCACCTCACGGCTAGTAACCTAATTTTCAATAACTAAACGAAGATATTTTTATGTCTTATTTGAGGGTATTTATAAAAATCACTGTATTTATAATAATCTTATCGTCATGGTTGTAGAACACGTAATACTTTACCTATGGTTAAACAAGGAAATATATTAATGTTGTTTGTTTAAAGAGGTACTTAGAAGTGTCTATACAAAAAAAAAATATAGTGTGGATATTATGTTTTAAAGCAAGTACCTACACTAACAATGAACCGCGAGTTTGAAAATTATTGAAAATCAGACAGGAAAGTTGAGTTTGATTCGCAATGATGGCTACCGGTATAATCTAAATTGGACAAATGCTAATAATACTACATTGTGGCGGTGCATTAATCGTAAAATATGTTCTGCCTCAATCACACTGGACCAAGACAAAGGAGATTTTACGTGAATCGTGCCACGTTTGTGTAGCAAGCACAACTTCAAATGTAGTTTTAAAGGGAAAAGCAGAACTAAAAAAGGATGTATGTGATAATTTAGCTCCGTTACCGGAAATCGTTGAAGAAAATTAATTATTGAAGAAGGCTAGAACACAGCAAACTAAAGACAATGATACGGCACCTCAATATCAATCAATAAAAGATACCTACACTGTACAGGGGCCGACGAAAATATTTAAATACTGAATTACTTAGTCATAGCAATACACGCACTGTCACTATCCCAGAGGCTTTAGCAAGAGACTTCCTAATTTGTGAAGATGGAGAACAAGGGAAGATTTTTATTTTTTCAACAAAAACTGCCCGAAAATTTGTAAAGAAAACGAGGTCATTCTACGCTGATGGCACATTTAGAGTGTGTCCCAGCCGTTTTATCAAATGTATGTTTTGCACATGGATTGTAATTCAGATAGCAAAACCACAAACGTCGTCCCTGTAATATTTGCACTACTACCTAATAAAACAGAGATTACATATAGGCGATTATTTACTCTCATAATATATTTTTTTTAAATCAAAATAAAAAAATTCAAATACGATATCGTCCGTTTTCCCGTTTGTCTCAATCAGTGGATGTTATCATCATGTTATTGAAGCTATTTGGAGTATAAAAAAAATAAAAAATTGGTCGCTACTAGAGATGGACGAAATATTTCAAGAATGATTGGCGATGATCCTGCTAATACCTACGAATCTGATTCTTGCTGCATGGCGAAACATTTTAGATAAATATTCGACTTGTGAAGAATTGAGGCAGTTTCGTCATTATTTTGTGAAACAATGGTATCCGCAATTAGTACCAACCATTCTCAGCTGTGTAAATCAAGAGACATCGTACAACGAATGCTCTGGAAGGGTTGCACCGGCGCATCGACGAACGTATTTCGAAAAATCCAAATTTGTATCATTTTCTTTATAAACTCCGGAAAGAAGCCAAATATTGTGATAAACGCCTTCAGGATTCTATAATCAAAACGGTGGGAAATAAAAGGACGCTAAGGGACATCACATTTGATAAAAAGTACAATAAATATTTGATCGAACTGCAAAATGGTAATCTTAGTCTTAAAAGCTTTTTCACAAAGATTATATTTCTTCGTCTTACATTGTTTAAGCGTTGATGTCAAAATACATCATTATTTCCTAGATAGGTACTACGTAAGTACCCATACCTAATGATGTTGATTCCATTAAAAAAAATACTTACGACTGACATTACTACATTACCTACGTGTTTTTTTTTTGTTCTTAATGAATAGCGATATTATGATTTATCAGCTCAGAATTGTAATTTTTTTTCTAATAAAAGAGTCGATCGTAAATTATAAATGCATTTTTACTTCGAGCCGATTCTCACCCAGTCTCACGTGGTAGTCGTGTCAAAAAATGCCTCTCTTAATCAAGGACGCCCCCTAATGGCGAACTGGACGGACGCCCCATAATTGCGAATTGGACCAATTACGAACTAGACCAATTGCAAACTGGACCAATTACGAACTGGACCAATTGCGAACTAGACCAATTGCGAACTGAACCAATTACGAACTGGAACAATTGAGAATTGGACAGTTCGACATTTTGCGAATTGGACATAATGCGCCCAAAGGAGGTATTGCTTATCATCGTGCGCTATCGATTTACTTGACTGGTACGATACTTTCGATCATGTATTGTCGACACCACTGGAGTGTCGTTTACAATTTTTTTTTGGTAACTACTCCACTGCCGACTAGTTATGTGTTACGTGTAACAAAACAATTTATGTTTAAATTTTTATTGATAATAAGTAATAAGATGCAAATGCTGAAATTGGGCTAGTTCACCAGGGATTCTAAAAACATAATTATTAGTTGTAATAACTTTAGTATTAAAACTTCATCGCGGTGGTGTAGTTACAAAAAAAAACATTGTAAACGACATCTCAGCGATGTCGTTAGCAAAACATGCTTTCTTCAGGATAACTATCGTTGAGAGTCTTCAGGATAACTATCGATAGTTCCGAACCCTGCACCTTGTTAATAGTATCGAGGTGTAGATTGAATGTAGTGTAGATTACCCATAACTTTGTTTTATTTTTTTTTGCTTATTTCAGATTGAATTGGAAGGATCTTGTGCTATGCAAGTGGACGGTGAGCCTTGGATGCAAGGCCCTGCAACGATATTGATAGAGCCAGCCGGCCAGAGTCTCATGCTACGAGCAAGCGGGAAACAGCGCCGGAATGAATGATCTATCATAATAAAACTAAGGAGAAACACTGGTCATGCAGTATTTTGAAGTCTACAGGGTCTCATTAGACTTTATAACCACTCGTAAGGCAGAATAAAACGCTAGGTGTTTGACGTGTTAGTGTAATAATGAATAGTTATGATTTTAAATGATAAAAACCCACCGCTAATATTAGTGCCAATGTTTGATGCACTCCTCATCCATGAGTTTGTCACAAACGTTATAATAAATAATATGATATTTCAAGACACGTGGGGTTTTTATTAAAGCCTTTTCTCTTGCCGGTCATGCACAACTGCCTGCACCCTCCAGGGTTTAAATGGCGCAAACGACAGAGCTGTCCAGCCCCAGGTACGCACTGGTCGGACAAAATAGTCATTGGCTCGAGAAGCACGGCTTTCATATTCTTTTATTTAAGCACCTGCCCCACCGCCATCGAGGAAGCGGCTAGCTATCGACCGAATATTCTATTTATCCACCCGAAGGCGTATTATAAATAGACGCGTCATGCATGAACATCACGGCTGTCGAAAACAGCGTAAATACTTTCGGTAGCTAGATAGCTACTTAGAAGCGACGAAGAAAGGGAAAGAAAATTAAATGTCAACTACGGAATTTTTGTTGTTAGAGAGAGATAAATATATTTCTTTATTTCCGTTGTCATTCTGTGGTGCATGCTCATTGGCCGAGCGCGAACAAAAGGAGGCATGTGGGGAAAAATGGACACTCGATTTTCTTGTGTTGATATAGGTAGTAGATTTACGGGTAAAATAATATTATTTTCGATCCTTAAAAATATGAATGCAGTATTTTGCAAGAGTAGGTAATTATTGTTACCTTATTAATAAAACAAAATGTAATATTATAAACATAAAAATCTTTATAAAAAAAAAATGTGAATAATTAAAAATTGAAAATAAAAAGTAGATACAACAATCGTTTAAATTAAATTAATAATATTGATCATTAGGTCTCATAACACATAATATTATATTCAAACAATATAATTCATCAAAATAAAACAATGTTATAAAACATAAACACTGATGCAAAGTACCCCATCAATATAATTCATCAAAATAAAACAATGTTATAAAACATAAACACTGATGCAAAGTACCCCATCTTCCCTTAACGGCACGTGACTTACCCCAGGCGCCAGCCGCCATTAGAAGGCATCGAAAAATATAAATTAAAATAATTTTTTCTTGATACTTACGCATGAAATGATACTTTTCTATCTTTCACGGTTAAAGTATAGTTTTTACATGTCCTAAAAACACAGGACGGCATTTTTTTTTCGTTGTTTGAGGAAGATAGACACAAAAGTTATTTTAATGTCACGTACTGCCGCGGCACTGGTTGGTACGCGACTAAATGGAAGTACGGCAATTGCCTTGCATTCATGTTGCCACTACAGAGCGCGGGCAACGTATCTATAGTTTATATATCATTGCCCGAAGGTGGATACGCGAAAACGCATGTCCATCCACCCTAGGCCTAATTGGATAAACGGAATTTATAGGTTTAGGGTGGATTCTCGGACATGGGTTTCCTCGTGTCCACCAATTATTTTTTTTTGAGGTTTGTATATATTTTCAAGAATTCAGAAGTGTTTCGGTATCATTGTAGGTAAGCGTTTGTATACATTCCATTATTATTATTTTTACTGTCATAGTATTTTTTGGGATAAACGTATTTGTTGATTTTATTAGTTAGTGCAGCAGATCGTTTACTAAATTGCATACTGGCAAGCAAAGTTTTTGTCCTAGGGATATTTTAAGATATGATATTAAATTTTAATATCATGTCTTTCCTTCTTTTGTACGCAAAATACACGCATTGATGTGGAGTTGCGGACACCAGTCCGTACCTATTGCCTTTCGTCCTTTTGTCAGTATGCCAGCATCTTATCAAAGAGACTTATGTTTTTTTTTAATATGATTTGAGTAATGATGTTTCCTGACTGAGAGCAAGGTAGGTACTAAGTCGAAATAGGTCTTCAGTAGGATATCTCCTTTTTTTTTAAGTACATGCACTTGATAATAGCGCGTTGTGCCTATAGAGGCCGAGACCGCTACATGCCCTTTCCACCGCTAGAAATGTTGGCACCACCCCAGACTAGCGCAACATGAATCATCTTAAGGAAATCTTTTTGATGGCCTGAATGATTACCAGCAGTCTTAAGTGAACGAAGTATCTTATCTAAGAATCCTGAACATCTAGCTTAATTTCCTGACTCTATTGGCAACCTGCTCAATGTGTGGGCATACCATAAAAAGTCTCTGGTCCACGATAACACCTAGGTACTTAATATGAGGTACTTTGTTGATTGTTGAGCAGTCACAACTATTACGATTATCGTTATTGCAAGTATGAATTTTAATATTAAAATCTTCCTCTGGTTGTGTATGTTGGCAGACACTGAAGCAAATGTAATTTGTTCTTGTGATGTTTAATGTAAGCAAATTAATTGTCAACCACTTGGCGATTTTAGCCAAGCCTGTCTCAGTTCTAAGTTTAACATTCTGCAAAGTATCACGTGTGAAGACTACAGCAGTATCATCCAGGTAAGAAAAGACTTTTGCGTTTACAACATTTATGTTACAAAGTGCATTGACGTAAATAAGGAACAATGTAGGTCCCAATACGCTTCCTTGAGGGACGCCGTAGTGTAGTGACCCACTCTCACCCTCTGCTTCCTGTTTTCGAAATAGGTAATCTTTGAAAAGGCTAAGAGGCATTCCGCGAACTCCGGTACATTCCAGCTTTCTTTCAAGGAAAAGAGATACATTTATTAATATAGGTATAGTTGATTGCCGACTGTTTTCACCGCTGCCGCCGGCGAGTATTCGTTTGCCGCAGCGAGAAGAACTACCAAAGAGAGTACTCGCTCGGTGACGCTTGCTTTGGAAAGCAAAACACTAACGAGACTCACGCTTGGTACATAGCTCGTCGCCGGCGCGCACTACCTACTTGTTACTCACCAGCTCGTTTTTAATTGCCAGCTCTACTCGCTACACGTAAATTGCCGGCAGTGAGTCAGGTGCCCAAGCCGTGACAAAACGTATTCCGATCATCAATCTGAAAGTTGGGCCTTGGGCCCCTGCAACAGCGGAGCCTGGAAACTTTAAGTAAACGGGAATAAGGAAAGGACATGTACCTAATTAAAACGAAGAACGTTGAGTAACAAGAATTTTAATACACAACCACCAAAATGGAATTCTAAAATTTATCGAAATCTACACAATAAGTCCTACCTGATTAATTGGACACATTTATTTATTTCGATTAATGATGGAAGGTCTTTCATTTCCCTTTATAGTATACAACAATTAATAACAATATTAAATACATCAAATAATTGCATACAAACAAATACATTATATTGATTACAAATTGTGACTATCGAACACAGGAATTTATATGATTAGGTAATAAGTTACTATCATTTTTAGAGAAACTATTAGCTAAGTCTAATGTCAAACATTGATTAATACCTTGGGTACTACTAAGAACTTACACGCATTACAATTTGTTTAACATTCATATAATAATTTACATAAAGGAACCTTAGATTTTGTTTACCCTAAACCTCTCAGGCAGTGTTGGGAATTAATCAATTAATTAGTAAATTATCTTGTTAATTGACTAAAAAGTAATTGCAATTAAATTTTTAATTGCACCTTGCAATTAAATTAATTTGACTAACGTATGTCAATGTAACTCACAATTTAAATAATTGCAATAAACTTTTTTAGTTGTTTTATGAAACAATTAAAACTAACAATTAACTTCATGTATCAAAACGAAATTATAGTAAAAGGTTTAGGAAAATTAAGCTGCAAGTTTCAGATGAAAAAAAAGTGGTCAAAGGCTATAAGTATAGATTATTTTTTTTAAATCTTTCTACATAAAAAACTGCTTGAATAGATGGGGGGGCACTATTCTACTACCCGGAGCCACACGGGTATATTATATATTTATTTATACCGGCTGTACCTATATTATACAGCAGTATTTTTTTAATTGTTAGTTTTAATTAAAATTCACAAAACAATTGAAAATTAATTAATTGTAGTAAATCACAATTAAACAATTGTTAATTGTAATTTTCCACAACTACAATTGATTAATTTGTTAGTTGTTGTGGTAGGTACCAATTAATCAATTGTTAATCTTTAATTCTTCTTGTAATTAAAATTTGCCCAACACTGCTCTCAGGTCATTGTACTCAACATTTTGAACAATTTATCTTCTTCGAAGAATCTGCTCGAGCAACTTGCCGCTCTGTCTGCGCTGACTCCTGAGTGAACACAAATGTATGGGACAGCTGATATTTTTTCACTATTTCATGGTTGTTCCCATAGTAAAAGTTGTCCATAATGACGAGTACAATGACCCCCTTCAAGGTTTAGGGTTAAAACAAAAACTATGCTTGTAGAGGGGCTATAACAGTACGTCAAAATTTAAAAAATAACAATTATAATGTTTTTAAATATAGGATTTGTAACCGCATCGGTCACTTTTTTAGGACACTTGAATGGAAGAATTATATTATGTAGGATGAATAAAAGTGTGGTATCTTTATCATCCTACTAACAAACATGCACCAGCTGGCTTGCAAGTCTTCTGAAAAAACAAACCCAGACTGGCTATGCGTGTTATATAGTGTGTAGTAATTATAGTAAGTGCGTTATCAATTGAGTCGTCGGGCCATAAATCATTTCCCTATGTCTATCTCGCTTGCACTTACGGGCCTTATGGAGCCTCTTAGTGAAGAGCGTAACAATATAAAATAAATATATCGATCAGTAACGATTAATATCGTATCTTGTTTACAAGCGTACAGCGCTCACGTGGTGTCGATGAGTCGATGTCGATGAGCGCGCCGGGACCGTTATCGGTAAACGGCTACCTAGCCGTTTACCGATAACGGTCCCGGCGCGCTGCTCACGACTCAGTTGATAACGCGCTGACTATAGTTATGTAGAGGTTACATGATTGTGTAACCGTAATAAGTAATTATCTTACAATAATAAGAGATACTCTACCTCGCTGACAATAGGGCTGTTCTACTTATGGTATTGAACACTGCTTAGCTTAGACAGATACTGTTCAAGTCATTTAGTATACGATTGGCATTAAAGTCAAACAATAGCTCTAACGACTCCTTAGAGTTAACTCCCAAATTTTTACATTCGGCTCTGGAATGTCACAAAGTGTAAATAAAATAGAGCCATTGCTGATTTCTGTCTAATGCCATACCATGACGACTTGTTCGTTTACATCACTAAAACAGACACGTAAACAATATTCAACAGATCGCCAATTCTATATGAAACAAGTAAATAACATTAGGTATATAGTGTATTTGAATACAGTTTAAATATAATGTTTTTGAGGAATGTATGTATCTCAAATCATCAAAAAGTACATCCAAAAATAAATTCTATGAAAGTGGTTTGTAACCACTGTCGTATTATTATAATGGAATAGTGTTTTGAAAACCATCAAATTCATATTTTGGCACAATACAAACATAACATAACTTCTTAACAACACAGCCCTGAATATAGCGCATCTAAAAAGTAAAAACTCGGTCTTGACTCTTACAGAGACAGATATTGCTACATGCCAATAATTAAATTATCAAGATCACTTGACACCAGTGCTTATGTTTAAAAAAAAACTGCCCCGACCCACCACGACCCATTGCGTCGACCGCCCGCGCTAATATTTAATTTTCGCTTAGCGTTCTTTCTGACTTAACAGATCATGTTATCTTTTATTCTAATAAACGAGCCATTTCATAACTTGTCCATCTTAAACTATTAAGAACTATTAGAAAACCGTCTTATTACGCTCAATGCACACCTATAAGCACTAAACGGGATCAGCATCACCTCACCTCATCGGCTCGCCGTCAACCTAACGGCAACGTAAGCACGTAACCGGATCAGCTCAGCACCAGCTTACGGGTGGGTGAAGGTGGCCACGACTCTAAATAAGCTAGGCGACGGCTCGCCGTAAGCGGGTGGTCGGCCCGTTGTAAGCTCGGTAACTGCTGTTTACTAGCTGATCTCGAGCCGAGGCGATGCCGTAACGATGCGACAAAAACGACGGCAGCGGTATTTCACTTCTTCAGTTACGCGAAACTCTCTTGACAAACAAAAAAAATAAGTACGTCTTGTCGCTATGTTAGTGACAGCACTAGTGGTATTCCGTCGCCGCTCGACCGCCTGCTTTTGCGTTTTCATAGTAATGCATAGACGCCATTATTGTCGCTTGTTTGGGCGGCACTACCGCTGCCGTCTGCGATATTCTTCGGAAATGTAGCTTTAGCATGACACCATACAGTCTAGTTAGTGTTCCCAATGTTTATTGAGCAATTTTACTGAGTAGACTAGCTTTCAGTAGCCTTGGGTATTACTATTCTTTATACCATCTAGGCAAGGCGTAGGTTCTACCAAGTCGAGCCAATTTTGACCAATGTTGATGAAATGGCGCCAATGCCTGGGCTTCTAAGTTTAATACCAAACGAACTAGATAATCTCCCGGGTATGTAACCTAAAATAACGTGCCTATTCCATTTATAAATATTTCAATAACAAATTAATTATAAAACTTTAAAAACAATAAAAAGCATCAAGAAAATGGTAACTATAAAAACTCTCACATGACTGTGATTAAATTATAACTTACTTCCTGGCTTTTTGAGATCAATCCTAAAGGTGACAAAACAAGCCTTCTTATGGAGAGGATTCTTATCCTCTATTCAAATTTATATTCTAAAAAAAACAATGCATTCTTTGTTTTGTTTACAGAATTTGATTCTTGTCAGCGACACAATCGGGAGTTTTTTTCTTCTTCTTATCATTTGAAGCTAATTAATAGCCTTTTCAATCAAATAAATTATTCAGATGTAGTGTTGTTCTTCTTTTGAGTTTGTTACCCTTAGGATTAACCATACAGTCTCAGGAAAAATGTTTTGTTGACCATCATCAACTCATGACATTACCTTGTCCTATGGACCAGTCAAGCCTAGTACCAACATCAAACATGCATGGGTCTTTGTTGACCATCATCAACTCATGACATTACCTTGTCCTATGGACCAGTCAAGCCTAGTACCAACATCAAACATGCATGGGTCTTTGTTGACCATCATCAACTCATGACATTACCTTGTCCTATGGACCAGTCAAGCCTAGTACCAACATCAAACATGCATGGGTCTTTGTTGACCATCATCAACTCATGACATTACCTTGTCCTATGGACCAGTCAAGCCTAGTACCAACATCAAACATGCATGGGTTTTTGACTATAAAATCTATGCAAGCAACTACTTTATTTTTGTTATAAAATTATATAAGATGGTCAAATTCCTTAACTTGTAAAACTAAATGCATCTAATAAAGTCTAGTCAGCACACATTGTCTAAAACCATTCTACAAAACTATGCAAACGTACACATTGGTGCCGATTCTGTTGTACACCGAACTAAACTAACTAAACTATCACTAAAATTCCTTACTTTTGGCTATGAGAATCTTAACGCTATTCTGCAAAATAAAATCTCTAAATTTAAAAATAATTTTGACACATCTAAAATCAAATTTGACAATTATTGCGATTCCACGTGGTACTTGTTTGTCGTACCACGTGATCTTTTTTTAGAGCCGTAGGCGCGCATTATGTGCGGCCTCGACTTGTTTTGTATGGAATTTTTTACTTTTTGTATAGAAAATATAAAAAAATATTACCAACACGTTGAGATTTATAGGTTTACGGTTTAACAAAGGGGGTCGAAATTTTCATTATTTTTGCGATACGACATACCGTTTTCGAGATATAAGCAAAAGAAAAGAAAAAAAGATACAGTACTGTTTTTGCATCTGAAGTCGAGGTGTTGGTGTGAATTTTAGTTCATGACAACTAATTTTATTCCACACCTTTTTAATCGCGATTAAAAATAGTCAGATTTAGTTAAGACAGTCAAAATTTTAGGTGAAAAACGTAAAATTCAGAATAGCAAAATTGCCATTTTCACTAAATTATAATCTCAGTGCCATCTTAGTGCTGTCAAACTAAAATATAGTTAAGTTGTGTCACTTTAGTCAATTTCAGAATGGGAAATCGTCATTTGACAGGAATAAACTAAATTTTGGTGATTTTTAGTCTAGTTTAGAGAATTTTGTGACAAGAGAATCGGCACCATTGTCCTACCTACAGCAAAATCTTCTAAACGATTAAACTCTCTGGTGGTTTGATTGCACCAAATCTCATTCTCAGTTGTTCTAGAAATACGAATGTTAAAATAGTGTGAGGCGCAAGCCTAACAAATGCTGGAATGTATCCTTTAAAGAATGCAAGGGGGCCTTCTCTGCCAGTACTGGTAATGAGATGGAATATGCCATTAAATTCGCCTGGCTTGGCGTTCATCGCACGTGTCTTGAGGACGTCCACCGGTTGTGTCATAGTTGTTGCTACACCTCCCTGGAAATATTAAATAAAACATGTTAAATTTCTAGATAAACAAATTAACTGATAAAGAAGTTTACATATGATTAAGTTGCAATAACCTTACCGCTAATAAACTCGATGTGACATGCGTTACGACATTCTCGTCAAAATACGGAGTGTTGAGAAGTAGTATCTTGATCTGATCATAAAAGGCTAGTTGTCCTATAGTCATGAGGGCTGCACGGCTGCAGGTCATAGTGGCTCCCGCCCAAAGTCGTGTTACACCTTCAGTTGCTGCTACTCGCCATAAGCCATGAATAGCATTTTTGTAGCTGAAATAAAATCAGAATTTAAACTAATTCCAAGTATTGGATTGAAGTTCAAACCAGTGATATCAGTTCTGTTTTTTGTTTATAAAAATAGTAATAACAGCTAGCAAGTTTATTATTTATATCTTCCATGGCTTAGTAGCTAACATTTGTGTTAAACATCATGATGTGGTACACATCATTTAAATCTAACCAGTAGGGTAGGTTGTATGTGTAGCATCCATAAACAAACTGACAAACAATTTAGAATTGGTTGTAATTTCATTTCTCATCTTTTGTGTTTTCAATTACCTACTTTTTATTGTAACACTGGCTTTTGCTCGGTTCCCTATCCATTTGCATAAAATGTTAAGACCTAATATAACTTAGCATAATTTTGTTTGGCATAATTATATTTTCGCATATTATAATTACGCATAACAGCTTACGCATAATTTTTTTAAGCATAATTTCTCTAACCATAATAATGATTAAGCATAATATTAATAATGATTAAGCATAATATTCTAAAGCATAAATTTATTAAGCATAAAGTTCTAAAGCATGACTTTTTTAAGCATAATAAGCATAACATTCTAAAGCATAACTTTATTAAGCATAACAATAATAATAAGGCGTAGTCGACGGAGCCCCGCTTCGCGGGGCCCCTATTTCTGTCTGCAGGGTTTAAAGGAACCTAACACGAAGGGGATGACGGGGGCTCGTTCGCTCGCTCCGCTCGCTCACTTGAGCCCCCGCCACCCCCTTCGAACCTAACCTGTCCGAGTCGGGGTGCCCCAATTCCCGAGCTCGCTTCGCTCGCTCTTGCATCCTAAGTTCTCATTGCCTTTTTACTAAATCACACACCATCCTAAACACCATCCAGGATTTTATTTTTTGGCAAAATAAAATTGTTCAAGAAATAAAACACCAAACCATTGAAATAGATAAACTTGATGTCGGAACATCACCAATACCAAAAAAAAAAGAAAAAATACACGGACAAACACAATAGGATTGAAAAAATTATTAAGTAGTAAAAAAGATGAATATACTTCGAAACATGCACATTTACAAGCGATTGCTAAAAATATACACCTAAATTAAAAACACATAGTTAAGTTATATAATGTTATGTATAATAAATCATTAACGTGGAAATCCAAAATAAATACATAAAAATAACTCAAATTTGTTTCCGTTATTTCTGTTAATTGTATGCCTAAATATTATTATGCTTATAGTCATTAGGCCTACTAACGTTATGCGAATCAAATTTATGCCAAAACAAATTAGTCTTTAAGATGATTATGCCAACATAAAATGTATGCCTAAAAAAATTATGCCGAAGTATTATTATGCCAAAACAAATTGTGCCAAAATCGTTATGCCGAAGTATATTAGGACAAAGAACATTATGCGAAAAGAAGGGATCCCCTTTTGCTCACATGGAGGTCGAAAATGATCCTATGTCCTAACACAGGTTATGGTCCTGTAAACATGTGACTGGTAAAAGCGGGAAAAGGTTACAGTCAAAAAACTGTTGAGTATAATATGCTCTTTGAATGCACAGGCGTCAGGTGTCGCCAAGATTAGAACAGAAACCCTTGGGGCACCCAGATCTTACACAGATATTCTTAACAGACCAGAATGTAATCAACTTCTGGAGGGAAGTGGACTAAGTGCGGAAACCAAACCCTCTAACATAGATAGGTAACCGTCAAGATAGAAAGACTGACAGACGAGAGTAATTTTCGCATTCGTAATATTAGTATGGATGGATTGTTTTTCCCGACACTATCAACCTTACAGAATATTCATAGGTTAACATAACACAAAATTATTACATACTTCCTTCTTTGGTCAGGTGGCAGTTTGACATCATTTTGCATTCGCACATTGACTAAATCTGCAGGATTTCCTACAAATCCTCCAGCAAATCCACCAAGTCCAGCTATAAATGCCGACATATAAAATGCTATGGGGCGACCCTAAAAAATATAAAATTTTTACTTTAGCATCATACAATTTAGAACTACATCCAACAATAACTTTTGTTAAAACAAATTGGGGTTTTTTTTAAAGAGAGAGAGTATGCTAGTGCTCACTGCTTCTACTGCTTATTTTATAGTAACATAACAATGTAAGTCTATGGCACTCTCTGTATTCTGCTCTTGTAGGACATTTGCCATTTTTACCATTTAGACATTAATATTTAAAAGCAAATGCTCACATCTTTAGGAGTAAGTTGTTGTTTAGCCATCTCATATATTCCAAATCTTGCTGTTGAGTATGTTAGCTGTCTCAGCAATGAAGCTGATATACCATTGTACAGACCCATGATACCTAAAAATAACACATTTTGGTACAATCTGCATTCTATCAATAATGACAGCCAGCACAAATTCATCTTTCATCAAGAGTACTTCTTTTGAAAAGGTGTATTATTTATGTTTATTTTAAAATAAGATGGGCCATCTTATTTTAAAATAATCTGACCAAATATTATCGGTTTTAAAATAAATCACAAAAATTTCATCCATTTTCGAATCTTGTCTACAGATGAAGTCTAAAAATATTTTGGCTGTAATTTACTAAAGGTCTTAAGCATTTAAAAAAATATTCCAAAAAGCACATAAAATTTACCTTGATTTTTGACCACTATTCCAACAAGTTGCACCATAGAGATGTTCTTTCCCTTCTGGGTTTGCATCTGAACTTTCAGCAAATCCAATGGGTGTGTGATACATGCAGCTCCAGCTGATGCCAATCCTCCAAAATACCATTTCGATACCCTTACTTCTTTTGGTAATATCTCATTGTGTATATTCATTGTGAGATCTGAAAACGGAGGCAATTGTTTACAACTCATTGTGTATATTCATTGTGAGATCTGAAAACCAAGCCAATTGTTTACAAACATTTCAGTGCAGAACTCAGAATATACAAGGTAAATACGAAGAAAGTTAATTTCGGAGTACTTTTGATATAACCACCATACTTGCATTGTTCCTTCTAGATGTTATCATTAATTGTATTTTATTTATTTACTTTTTGAGCTCGTCGTCGGTTTTGGTTCTGCTTGTTGCTTGATTAATAAATACTTTAAAGTTTAGATAATATGCCGTTGGTACTTAAAGAAATTAAACTAGCCTTACTTGTCAGCAGTAGATATATTCCAGGCGAGAAATTAATTAAATAAACAAGACGCCTTATTTTTTGAACTTGTAATTATGCGAGTTCTATGGAGTTCTACTTCCAAGACAACAAAATGCACGTCCATACTCATTTAACTGACGTTTGACACCAGTATAAAAATGTACTCTGTGTTTGACACTAATGTGACACTAATTTTACGAATGAACTGTTTATTGTTTAACTGTCTGTATCAACCAATTACATTGGTATCAACCATATCAACTGACAGTGACAGCCGATAAGAACAAAAGCTGACAATTTGGTATTATTCATTGCAACAAGGTTCTATTGGCGCGTAGCCAAAATTGGAACTAACCGGAACTAACCAATACCGCACTGTCGTTCAGGCGCCAATAGATCCTTGTAGCGCTGTCAGAATCTGTGATCGACCAAATGATTCTTATTCCTATAAATAGTATATACTAATTCCATAGATTGTAAGTGGACCTGGACCTGTCACGGGAACACCGAACACTGCCGAGTTGCGGCCCATTGACTTATAATTTGCGGCCGAATCGGCCATTGATCTTGTAGGCATTTTACATTCCTTATGTCATCCTAAGAGGTCAGTGCATCCTAGCTATTCTCTATCTACGCACCCATTTGATCCAGGAACGCTCAGTCCATTCTCTATGCCTAATGCCTGTGGTCTGAACACTGACCTCTATTAAAATACGCTGGACTGGCTATCGCTATCAATTTCATGTGCCTATTTGAAAATCGCCATTTTAGCGCTGACGGCAGCAGTGTGGGGGAATGGAACTAATACTAGTGATGTACAACAAAAGGTTTGTTATCGATAAAAACTTTTCTGATATCGACCATAATGATAGAAATATTACCAACGCTATTGTTACTGATTTCCTATAAATTAAATTGGTTTAGGTAATTATTAACATGTAACATTCGTGTTGTCTTTTATACGTAATATGTTTTTTTAAATCGTGAAATACGTTTTATAACATATGTTAAGATTTACAAAAAATTGTAGATAATTGATTTAAAACAAAATAGGCATATATTTTGTTAAATGTTACTAAAACACAGATAAAAAGACGTCTGCACTAGTTGAGTACGCACGGCTACACATCAAGCTATACATTTCCACTATAAGCTGATCTCGCATTGTATAGGATTTTTTTACAATGAGAGGTCAGTGTAAACTGGAAATGTATAGCTTGATGTGTAGCCGTGTGTACCTAACTAAACTAATGAACTATAGATAGTCGTAATAAGCAGATATTTTACGTAGAAAACATAACTTGAAATAGCAGTATCTAGTACTGTTTATGGACTGTAATAATAAGTATCACATGTCCGGTTGACCCCTTCCTTCCTTGTTCTCCTTAATCGGATAACAGTTCACTATAGGATCAATAAATAATAAAATTCTGTAAAATAGTAAATTACCAAGATAGAAATAGTAATTAATAAGATAATCCCTTCCTATAAAGAGTGCACAATAAGATATTATTACTAGTCAGATAACGCATGTTGCCATGTGATAAGAGACACAATAACTTTCTATTAGATCTGTAATTACGGTAATTAACTTGTAACAACTTAATTACCGCAGGGGAGGGGGACAGGGAAATAAAAAACGCATTCTCAAATCACATATTTTATTAAATTAAAAATTACTGTCGAGCCATTTTTTCAACGTAGTCCGTGACTGATGTTTTAAGAAACAGGCTTCCGTGAAGTGTTTAGAACACAGATAATGATACATTGTCGGAGTCCAATTGACAACCTTCATATTTTTTAACCAAAGTTTGAGAGTGTAATCGGAGGGGAACCTGTAATTAAAGGAAACATTATAGTAGGTATGGGTAAAAAAATATAAATTATATACATATATCTATAATTATATAGAACACTTAATGAGAATTATGAATCATAAGTGTGAAATTATTTGTTATTGACTCTAATAATGATAAACCTTGAAGTGTTTTGCTATTATTAGAGATCATTATAATGTGCGTATCATTATTTTAACAATGATGAGCATGACTTTTGTTTTACATCATAATATTACGAAAGTATCGATATGAATTTTGACATCCCTAACAAAAGTTATTTGTTATAAAAATGTTCGTAAAATCCCGTAAACTCGAATAGTTTACGTTTATTATTGTAAGAATACACTGTTCTAAGCGGTTTTCTAATAAGTATTTATGTTTTAGATTCACTTACTTGTGAAAACTGACACCACTGCCCTTTTCGTATCGTGTTTTACAATATACGCACGATTTCATGTTGGACGAACAATACAAGCTATGATACAATCACTGTCACTATTATAACACTTTAATTTATATCACAATCACAGTAAACACTTTAGAAAACTTTTTAGTCCGCAGAGACACTTAGCGTAAAATCAACAAACAACGGCCATTTGCAATCTTATTAGTTCTCAGAACTCTCACGTCTGTCACTGGGGGCGCTTTGAATCGGCACAGCAAATAGCTGTCATTTTGTATGGGATAGCCAGTCCAGCGTATTTTAATAGAGGTCAGTGGGTCTGAAGCATTGACTTATAATAGTAGGTCTGAAGTAGCCATAGTACGATAGTGGTCATTGCTCTTAGTCTTTAGTCATTGGGTCATTGAGAGAATGCGTTTCTGACACTAGCTGTCAGTGCGACAATTCTAGTCGTTTCTAGTCTTAGAATAATAACTAGTTATTATCATTGACTTTGGTTATTATTCATCTAGACTCTAGTCATTAATAAAGATCAAATTCGCAAAACATGTATTCATAAGAAAGTGACGGGTGCCCGGTGTCAAGAACACATTCTGTCGTCAGCCGGACTTTAGTTCCGAAGTCTGTCAGTCCTGGTCAGTCATTGGTCAGTCCATCCGAATTTACAACATTTCCAATTCGGATTACATTCGAATTTGGTTTTGATGTAGTTCAGCACCGCTCTTAGTGTTCTCAAATCTCTTAGTGTTGTGATGTTGTCAATAGAGCAGGAGCTTCCTGATAAATTTGCGATTAAATTCATTTTAAAATCTGAGGTGCAATTTTATTCCTGTAATTTTAAGAACGTTCACAGTCTGATTTACCTAAATTTTTGACATTAATTGTCGTTGAAATGAGATTGCGACTAGATTTGAACGTTTTTAATTATGGTAATTAGTCTTCAGAGCCAAACAGCCTTAACTATAACATTTAATGCTTCGGTCACACCTGCGTAGTTACATAACTAAGCGTAAATATCCGCGTTGAATGAAACATTACGCAGATGTGGCCAATATTTAGTACTTTAATTGAGTTGTGTCATCAACTCATCACTCATTGCTATGTCGTTAGACCTTAATTTTTTATGCCATAGCTAAGGCGCGGTTTGGCTTCGCAGGTGTAGTAGGACTTAGGGCTGATTTTTCAATAGTCAGATATCTTTTATCTGAGTAATAAATATTGTGGTTTGACAGCTTTTGTATGGAAAATATGTCAAACTGTCAGATTTATTCTTGAGATAAAAGTTATCTGACTATTGAAAAATCAGCCCTTAGAAGCATAAACCGTCGTACCCACGGGCGATTTTTTTTTCACGCACTGGGTTGGGTTTTCAAAGCATTGCTTAGCTAGCACCGAGAGTTAAAAATCCATTAGTATATTTTTTTGACGTACTAAGATGCTGTCTGTTGGACTCTGCTCGGCTCAACTGAAATCACCGTAAATCCTATGCGCGATAAAATAATCGCCCGTGCTGTAGGTACTTACAAACACGAGAAGAGTATTATTGACGTAACGAAATAACCTCAAAATAAATCTATCTATGTATCTGTCACAGAGTACATAATATTCTATAATTCTAACATTGATATCCTAATAACCTTCAAAGCGGTCATCATTTATTATATTCAAGGTTGTTAGCTGTTTGGTTGGTGTACTATAATTATATTGGCTGATTTCCCTGTATTCCAATAATCCATAAAATTATTTAAAATATTTACAATATAGGTAGGTAAGTACTTACTTTTCGTGTTTCTCAGTTCTCACTTTGTGAAAGTAAATTAAAACGTTTAATGTACGGCTGCTGCACTGTGCTTTAAAATTTGTCACTCACTTGGAACACTTATTAACTACATATATAACTACTGTGTACATTTAGATCAAAATCCAGCCGGGAAATGTAACGGTAAACTAACGAGCACCTACTGGCTAAGGTCGCGCGGAGCTTGCCTTTCATGAACACGCGGCCAGTGTTTTAAAACACCCAGTAATGACTGCGTTACGCTTATCGTCCGCTACAGAGGGTTAGGTATAGTGAAACTGAAGTCGTAATCACTTGTTAAACTTCTTTTTTCTATCCATCACTTGTTTCATATTAGTGGACTTTTGGAAGTCGTTGTGCAGTTATGAATTTTTGTTCCAGAATGTCATCAGATATAGTAACATTGCTACAGCTGGATAGAGCTTTAACTAGTAGAGTAGTTGTTGTAAAAGAAATCAGTAGATGTGACAGTTCATTTATCACAAGTTGTGTTTTAAACTATTGCATCAAGAATAAGACTGCTGTTATCATATTGTCAACCCACAATTCTTTACAACACTACCAGAATGTGGGTCTCAAGATGAATTACAACTTGCAGAGATATATGGATACAGGACTAGTAGACTATTTTAATATTGGAGAGTATTGTATAAATAGTTTACTTTCTGACAATAACTTACCACAACTGTTTCCTGAAGTGAAAGAAAAAGTATTGTCAATGAGGCAGAAGCATGATGCGGTTAATGTTATATTGGATGGCATTTCACACTTATTTGATTTGAATTACACACTCAGAGAAGTAAATATGTTATGTCAAGAATTGATTCCATTTGTTACAAGTTACAATAATTCATTTATTCTTTGTCACTGCAATGAGGCAATTGAGGATGATGTATCATGTGTCATGGCAAACTTACTATCGCATAAAGCCCACACAGTGTTGGAAGTTGAAAATCTACCATCAGGTTGGAGTACAGATGTGTCAGGACATCTGACAATTAAGTATCCGGGTCTAAAATATGACAATGAACACATGTGTATCATTGATATTAAACCATTGCAATATCTTTTCAAATTATTTGATAGAGGTGTTAAACTGTTGGCCCCAGGTACAGTTTAAGTTTAATAGATAAAATGGTTAAAAATAAATTCTGTTATAGTATTCTGATCTATGTTTTTATTTATTTGAGGTAGCCATTAAAACTGCCATTTAACCTCATAAAACTACACTATATACAAGTGTACATCTCCCATGGAAGTGGCAATGCATTAAAGATGCTTCTGGTGTTCCTGAAGTTCTTAAACAGACTTCATTCTCAGTATATACTATACCTACGTCCAGACATACGATATTCATGGATGATCTATTGAATGTTAGCTGTAGATAAATATTATGATGTTTACCTATTAGATATTGTTCAGTTTTTTACAGTTTTTGAAAGAGCACCAAAGGACAATGCCCATTAAAGCATGGAACCTGGTACAACCCCCCAATAGCTATAAGTTATGTATTTTTGGAAAGGTCTTTTCTATTGGAACTACTTTTACTCTGGCGAGTTTTCTCCATTCATTGTCGGTTCGGAGTTAAAGATCGTTCATTATGTTGTTTTTAGACGATTTATTATTTCTTTTAATAATTATTAAAAAACACGACGATACAAAGAGTGCACAGTTCTTATACCTACCTATGCCAAGCCATATATATTGTAAACAAAAACAATAGTTATTTATTACTATTCACTTAATTACAGTACTTTAATGTAATTAATAAATTATTTTTTTAAGGCTCATCTATTATTACATCATTTAAAAATGAAGCTGGAGCAGTAAATCCTACATGTCTTGCCTATCCTAGATACCAAATAATTGACAATAGATGCGCGCAAGTGCCCATGGTACGTCGACCTGTCAAGCAGATACAGCAATGATGTATTATATTGTTTTCAATATTATTATTTAATAAAACATAACAATAATAATTATGTCCTGGCTCGCACGTGCTGAGATTGGATACAGCCACGTAAAAGCCAGACATCTTTATCGTTTCCATCAATATGTAAGTCGTGGCTTTCTCTATAAACATCTATTAAATATAAACCGTTTTGCATAGGTATGTTCAGCGCAATAAGACCTGGCCAGTTTTAACTGGTATGTACCCGGCAAGGATAATTATTTGCTCTTCAGACAGCCTCGGGAAGTTTTCTAGCTTATTAGCTTCCAAACGTTTGAAAAGGAGCCATTCGGGTATTTAATCGCGTCCTTTCCACATAATCGTATAAGATAGGTACTCAGCGAGTCTCTTTTTGCTCTTAATTGAGTCAAAAAATCTTCTGCAAGTGCCATTATCTTCGATAGGTACGTGCAAGTAGTATAAAATGGCAGCAGCGATTTTAAAATCCTTAAACATGTTTGGCAGCGATTTGTTGAAGTATTTTTAGCGTAAAAGTTTAAAATCGCGCATAAATCTGCCGTTCACTACTTCACTAGGTACCTACTCCTCGGCATATCGTCACTACTCGTTGGGTTGCTTGGTTGTAAGTTGTGTGTCCCCACGGTCTTTGGTTGGTGGTACAGACGCCAGCACATCAAGCTACTACAATCTGTCAAATTTCCTTAATAGATTTTCAACTTTATCGCTAAAGCATTAAGGTTCAAGGTTGATTGGGAAAATTTGACAGTTTCGGGTAGCTTGACCTGCTGGCGTCTGTACATACTCATAGCCACAGGCTTATATTATGTCTTCTAAACTGTCCCTGAACCCACGATCCCAAATAAATGCATCGTTTGGTTCTAAAAACCAATGAATTGGGTTTGTTTCATCCCTCATTATATCTCGTATTTTGTTTGCGTCAGTTTTTGTGGCTCCTTTTACATATATTATATAGCCATCAGTGCTTACCAATATAAATAGTCTTAAAAGGTAATGGTATTTGTGTAGGCTTCTATGATTGCCACTGAAATAAAACGTTTGAGCTTTTATGGGTATAAATATAAGTACAACCACATGTCATAATTATTTGGTGTTTTCTTCGTTTCCAAAAAGGCGTCTCGGGATTGTTAAGTTTCTTTGCAATATATTGCTTCGGTCGATGTGATCGAGTCCTAAATAAAGACCGATATATTCGTTCGTAAGGCACTTGCGTGCCTTGGATAAATGCCGCTCAAGGTGTGCTTACACGCGCGCACTGTACACTGCACGTTTGCACTGTGGTGGCACTCTTGGAAGGTTCTCAGTTAAAATGTGATCTTGGTATCTACCGCGGTAAAGCTCATGTCGACACATCACAAAATTGCGCAGTCGTTTAATTTTTAACTATTCAATCGATAAACAGTTCAGTTCCCTTGAGATAGCCGGTAAACGTTATAACAGGGCACAATAATGTTTAAATCCGCGAAGAAAAAAAGTTAATGATGGCTAATGTTTTTGCACGCCGTAAGGTAGAATGAAGCGGAAACATTGTATTCTGTACGCACGGCTACACATCAAGCTATACATTTCCAGTTTACACTGACCTCTCATTGTAAGGAAATCACTGCGAGATCAGCTTATACTGGAAATGTATAGCTTGATGTGTAGCCGTGTGTACCATCTCAAATCTGTACCTACATTGTTAGGTAATTAATATTGCAAATAAATATTTCTGATTCTGCTATTGAGGGGTTGTACCAAAATGTTCATTGTCCTTTTTGTAAAAATCTGAAAGAAATAGTCAAAAGTAGCAGGTTATGAAAACAGAACATGAATGCAGAAACAATTCAACTCCAAATCAACTCGCAAAGTATAAGTTGAAATGTGAGGTTTAAGTTGTGCTTATGAGCAACTAAATTGTGTGATTCTTGGCAAATGTGGTGGTGTGTGGTGAATGATGTTGTGGGTGGTCGGGTTGGTTGTGGTGTGAAGTGATGTGATGTGGTGTGGTCGGCAAAGCAGAGCAATTTACGGCAACGTACAGTCAACCGCACATACATACTACATAATCAACCTATAATGTTCGCACTGCTGACACACCGCACAGGACTCCTCTCGGCGAGAGGGAGTGGGCCGTAATCCACCACGCGGGTCCAGTGCGCGTTGGTAGATGTCACATGTCTTTCGAATTTTTGGTTGCAGGACATGCCGGTTTCCTCTCGTTGTTTTCCTTCACCGTTTTGAGAGCAGTGGTGATGAAATAATTTACACAAAGTAAAGCGCCTGTCTGGGTTCGAACCTACCACCTACAACTCGTAAGTCATAGTCGTTGTCGTAGTGCAAGTGCTACCACTGATCTCAAACATTTCTCCATATTATCACATCTAACATTGGCGTAATAGTCGATCGGCACGATTGCCATACATAAAAATAGACTAGAAACTAGAATAGTTACCACCGATGTGCGGTTAACTGTACCTACCTCTTGGTACTAGGTACTATAAATTGCTTTCCTGTTTAGAAATGGCCAAGAATGACTTACACGTTTATACAGACTCAAAGCATTTATTTCAAATATACCAAATACAGGCACTTTTGAATTGTCAAGGGGTCGGTCAGTCAGAAAGATGAAGCTAGTTGCCCATTCCAAAGCGTATATATTTGCGTATTGGTTTGCAAATTTTCAATATAATATGGCTTACACACTGTAAGTACGTGTTTTACAAAACAATATATTATAAGTGAAGTTAAGAATATACCCGTAATATTTAGGTTTTATGTAACAAAATTCAACATATTGATACAATGACACAATCAATCCCGACAACTTAGTTTCTTCTATAAATAGGGCGTTCAATATTGACCAAGGAGTTAATATTATATTACTACATTCTCCTGGGCTTATTTATTATCATACGTAGTCAGCTAGATGAGCAGGAGGACGTCGTACTCTTTCAGAACGACGCAGAGTTTCTGTCATGATGTTCTGTGGTTGGACCATCTCATTCTGGGAATCTCGCTGGCCTTCGACTGCATCGATGTACTCGTCGTCATCATTGGAATCAGCTTCATCCTGTTCTAAAGAAGATTCCCCAGCATGAGCTAAGTGTCGATTAGATACGACAACTTCTCTACCACTGCTCAAACGCAAACGAGAATGTTGAGGATTACTTTCCAGACTCTCTACTTCTTCAACCAACGGATCGTATTTACTAGTTCGATTGGTTTCGCGTTAACACTTTGCCTGGCACGTTTAGCCATGTAGGCATTGACTCACCAGTTGAGGATCTCATGGGGTGAGAGAACATCCGCTCATGGGGCGTACTGTTTGTTGCCGTGCAAAGAAGTGATCTTACAGAATGTAGAGCCTGAGTTAAAACTGACTCCCATTTGGTTAAAGGTAGATCATGGCTTTTGAGAGCCAATTGTACTGTTCGCCAAATAATTCCATTGTATCTCTCCGTTTGTCCATTACCCTGAGGGTTGTACGGTGTAGTATAGCTGGTAGGTAGCAATGCCCTTCTGGTGAAGGAAGTCTTTCATCTCTTTTGAAAGAAAAGAAGTGCCAAGATCTGAATGTACGTAGGTTGGCATTCCAAATATAGAAAATAAATCAGTCAGTTTATTAATTACCGTGTTTGTACTCAAGTCTGGGCAAGGATATGCAAATGGGAATCGGGAATATTCATCCACAATCGTAAGGATATATCGATTGTTCCCAGTACCATCTGAGGGAAGTGGACCTTTAAAATCTATCGATATTCTTTCAAATGGGGCCAACGCTTTTATTAGTTTTCCCATGCTTTGTTGAAAACGAGGCTTTACTTCTGCATACATGGAACAATTCGCAGTAATACGTTTGATCTCTTCAGTGGAGTAAGGTAAATTTTTGCTTCGAACCCAATGGAGCATTCTTGTTACACCAGGATGACACAAGGTTCTATGCAGTTGTTTGAGAGCTGTTTCTGAGCTATTTATAGAGGCTACTAATGGTGCTCTTGATAAAGCATCAGCTGCTATATTTTCCTTTCCAGGGCGATAAACTATGTCAAAATTGTATTCAAAAAGTTCTAATCGCCAACGTTGTATTTTATCATTTTTAATTCTTGACGCATGCTGCTGATTGAACACGAATGCAACCGATTTTTGGTCAGTTATCAGTTTGCGTCAATGTTTGCGTAAAAAAAAGTTAGTCTTTAGTCATTGGTTTGCGTAAAAAAAAGGTATTCTTCGAAATTGATATAAATTACCTTCTGCTTCAAATGCTGTATAAGGTTTTTCTGTTTCAAGAATCGGAATCTGATGGTACGCACTTTTTAAATCAATTTTGCTGTAGACACTATGTTTAGCTACTTTGGAGATTATTGACTATAGAAGACAGAAGGCCAATTCTCGTACTTAAAAAACGTTCAAATTCAAGTCGCAATCTCATCTCAACGACAATCAATGTCAAAAACTTGTCAAAATGTATGTAAATTGATTGTATTTTTGACAGATTGAGACTGAGATTAGAATGCGAACGTTCTTAAAAATACGGGAATTGCCCCTCAGATTATTAATTAGTAATCGGAATTTAGTCTCTTTTGCAATAGTTTTCTCGTTCGTAGTTATAGCTGTCAGAAAATTTTCGAATATGTTTTTCCAATGTGTCCACTGGGGGACAGATCTTGACTTGAGGACGGGTCTCCGTCGAAACGTTCTGGTCGTAGATATTTTTCCATTTTGTTAAATAAATTGAAGTAAAGACTAAACCCGTAATATTTAGGTTTTATAACAAAATTCATCATATTGATACAATGACACAAGCAATCCTGACAACTTAGTTTCTTCTATAAATAGGGCGTTCAATATTGACCAAGGAGTTAATATTATATTACTACAATAAGTAACACTTTTGTGCGAGACTGTTGTAAAAAGCGAAATTAAAGAAGAGAAGAGAATAAGAAGTTTGGCATAATCTCTGTCCACGGCATAATCGTAGACAGAGAAACTAGTAATGTAGGTACTGTACGGCCGCTTTTATGTAGTCATTCGAATTTGTTTGGTTAATCGTGTGGTTTCTTTTCCTATTGTGTTTTTCTTATACCTGAGTAGTTAAGTAGAAGGTTTTTTCAGCTGAAACTTTAAGGATAAACAATTTAATATGGGTACCTACGAATTATTAGTAGAATCATAATTATCGTCACTTATAATAGTAACTCGTGTATTTGGAGCGTTACATTATATCGTAGCCAGATTTTAATTAAAATGGATTATCTCTATATGGAATTGGAATAAAAACATCTAATTTCACATGATGCATAGAGTTCATAAAAGGTACAAACCACCATAAAGGGTAACTTACTAGGGTTTCTCATTGAAGCGCAAGGATCGACTTTAGGGTTTTTGAAAAACAATGCCTAATTTTCCAACGGCGTCAATTACTTATATAAAAAATAAAATTGCACAAATTAAGCCCCATCGTAGTAAAAAAAATCGTATTTGTATGTCATGCCGTTTAAGAGATAGGTACAGCATTTTGCTAAACGTTACCCCAGCATCATCTTGAATAACGCGGAAACCTCAAGACGCACAAAATTTATTTTTTGGGCACATTTATGCACAAATTATATCAATCTAAGTAGCTAGTTTGTATTTAGGTACGACGACCAGGAAAAAACACGCCGTTGGGGTGACGTTATTCCAGCGGCATCTGTTTTTCGTGAATATCTTCGGATCGGCTGGACGCACAAATTATAAATTTTTGGCACATCCACAAGACATGAGGTACCTACCTACTAATTATCTGTCAAGTCGAAATCCTGAAAAGCGACAACATTCCGCTGGCGTAACCGTGGGCGTAACGCACACGTTTTATGTATTAGTTTAATTTTATGACACATAAACATAACATAATATCACGCCTGTATTCCCAGAAGGGTTGGGCAGAAGTGCGCTTCTATAGTGCGCTGTCGGTGCGCTGCAATATGCTGGCCCGCAGGTTTGCGCGATGTACAGAGGCGGTGAAAGTTACTCTGTTCAAAGCTTTTTGCTCATCATTTTACACGTGCAGCCTGTGGACTAGTTACAGTTTGCGTGCTTATAGCGATCTACGGGTCCAGTATAATAACGCACTCAGGATACTGTTGGGGCTGCCATGGCGATGTAGTGCGTCAAAAATGTTTGCAGATAGGCATACAGATGGTTTTACGGCCATCATGCGAAAGAGAAGCGCTTCTCTGCTCGCTCGTCTTCGTGGCAGTACCAACAGTATCTTGAGTTTATTCGCAGATAGATGGGAGTCTCCAATGCTGCGACATTGGATGAAACTCCACACGGTTTAAAACTTGTACCTATGTCTACTAACACTAGTATTTAAGACCATTGTTACTAACACTATGGGCGTAGCCCGAAATAAATGATATAATAATAATAATAGTATCTACCTACACCTATGATTTTGCCAGTTATGTCCACATGGACATAACTGGCAAAATCATAGCTGGTGTAGGTACACACGGCTACACATCAAGCTATACATTTCCAGTTTACACTGACCTCTCACTGTAAGGAATTCTTATGCAATGCGAGATCAGCTTATACTGGAAATGTATAGCTTGATCTGTAGCCGTGCGTACCTACTCTAGAACTCGACTCCCTATTACATAATAGGGAGTCGATTATCTTTTTGTATGCACGTGTTTCTGTGACAAATAAATCTATTTTTCTTTCTTTCTTTCTTTCTTTACTATTGGCATCAACCGGACACAAATCCAGGCTTCGGGCTGCTACTGACAAATTCCAGATAATAAAACCCATTAACACTGCCCGACCCATAGATATCCGTGGCCCGACCCATAGATATCCGTGGCCCGACCCATAGATATCCGTGGCCCGACCCGACACACGCAAAGTAGAAGCAAGAAAAGCTGCGGGCAATTTGGTAGCTGACGCTGGTTGCTAAGTTAGCTGAACTAGGATGCGAGAGCGAGCGCAGTTAACTCGAAATTAGTATTCCGCCTTGGCCTCGCGTAAAACTAGGTTTTCTTTCGACAAGTGAAACAGAAATAGAAGTAACTTTGTCGACTTTTACAGAAAAGCTTACGAATTAACAGAATGTAGGACGCTATAGCGAGCGAAGCGAGCTAGGTTGTAGCGCCTCGCCTCGGAAGTTTTTTCAACCGATTTGAATGGCATGAGATTGGCTGGTACTTTATGACGAACACTGCTCATATAGATTGCTTTAAAATACAGCAGATTTTTTAAAATATTGAATGTCAGAAGCTTGTAGGTACCTACTGGGAATCGAACCACTCAAGCTCCGCAACCATTGCATAGACCTGTTAAATAAGTAGGTACTTATTTGAAATGTAGAATGCTGGAATAGATAAATTACCTACCTAGGTACCCGTTACGTACAGTTATCAGCCATTTATAGTTGGCCCGTAGAACGTAATATTTGTATGTATAGTTTAGTTCCCAATTTATAGGAAGGTATATGATTAATAACTGCCGAGGTATGTACATGACGGCGCATGAAACTTTTATTTGTGGTGATTAGCTGTTGCCCCAGCGACCGCCCAAAGCGAAGGCTGTATTTTGACCAGCGTTCAGTCCACGTGAGGCGACGCGGGCGGAGAACGTTTGACTTCGCACCCTATGAATACATATACCCTTAGAAAACAAAGTTATTAATATTATTGACAGTTTTGTAAATATTATTAATCCGTGCTTATTATTTACAATGTGCTCTATATTAATGGGCTAACTTTCCAAGTGTAAATACATGATAGAGCACAGCAGTACAGGAACGTCATTGTGCTTGGATGCGTTTAAATCAACGAAGTGATGCCATGACTCAGAGCACTCTGGCTGCTTCTGACAGATCACATGGCAGCATCCGTACCGTCTCCGAGGAAAAACTGATGGTAGGTACCTAAATATAATATATACCTATGCCTCTTAACAGAATTTTGCAAGGTTTACCTACCTTTGTAATTAAATATCTGTGTGTAGGTAATAACGTTTTATTAAATAAGTAAATAATTAATTTATGTAGGTACTCAACTCTTAGATAGAATATAGGGGAGTCTGGCTATTGACCAATTACTTACGTTGGTCTTATCGACGCCTTAGAGTGAAAACCTCGTACCTAAGTGTAATAAAAGAAGTAACTTTTCAGGAGGAAGAAAAAACTGCGTGCTGTAAAAATTTTGTACGGCGTCTTTTATGTTTTTTTATTAATTTATATGTAAATTTAACCCGCTTTTATCAACGAACAAATTAGTCAGATCAAGACGTGCGTTGCGAGGTTATCTTCCTAGAAAAGCAATAAAATAAATTTGAGTAAAAATGCATTCCCGAGGTTTTCACTCTAAAGCGACGTTATTTACTTTTTGCGAGTATGCACTAAGTAGGCACAAGGTGCCTATTAATTGCCATATTTGAATTTTCTGAGCGCATTTCACCATAATTAAAATATGATGTGTTGAGTACCTATACATTGTACCTACATTTAATTAGCCTGTATAACACACACAGGGCATAAATACGTCGGTACAATATAGGTCGGTAACAAATATATCGTGTTGCAAATTGCAGTAGCCGAAGAACTTTAAGTAGATATACGTGTACCATATCCTCCTGCCCTACTTTAGATGATATGAGATTAGTTATTTAAGGCAGTTTTTGTAAAAAGGTAACAGACACAGTTTTACTTGCGCATTTATAATATTGGCATAGTATTGAAGTACCTATGGATTAACTTAATGTATCTTTCTATAACAACGAAGGGTGGTTTTAATAAGATATCCATAACATAATTAGCACTCGGCAGCCTATTATGTTCCCACTGCTGGGACTCAGGCCTCCTCTCTGTAAGATGCCGCACCTATCTAAGCCATCTCGCGAGTGCGGCAGGGAATCGCGGTCTGGGGGAATGACTATTTCTGACCCCTAATAAACAGGATGACGCTAATCAAATCAATGTAGGGTAAGGTTACATTAGACGTACCAGCGCCTCAGTCGTACTACAGCAATATAGATCTGCACCCTAATTTCGTAACAAACCATCAATGACAATCTTACTATACAGCAGAAATGGACGATAACATAAGTTACAACAACATTTAGGTAATTCATTAAGAGTAGTTTCTTCCTAACATATAGAGAATTAAGGAGTTTTGAGGAAAATTATCAACTACCTGATGTGCTATTAGGATGACTCCAAAAAGAGAAGAATTCCACTTGATCCTCTGAGGAGTTATTCGTTTGTAGTTTTTAATTGGTGCTAATGATGTCTTGTTATATTATTCTATACATTTTTGTACTTATCGTATCTAAGACGACTTTGGCTATGGTACGAATTAGGTACCGTCACCTCTTAATCGTACCGAAGGATTTCTTTTGTAAAACGAAAAAAGACTCATTAAGGTAAAAGATTTTAGTGCTTTTATGGATGCTGGTTGATAGTTTCATAAATGAAGATTCAGTGGACGCAAAGGATTTTGATTTAACTATTTGAATTACCCTTAAAAATACAGTAGTTAGGGGTTACCACTTACGCAGCCTTACTCAACCCTGGGTATAAGAGCGCTGACTGCATGCATTCCAACTGGAACATGTATCAAGCATGCTACGTGCGTAATAACAATTTTATTTATGTTATTTAAACAGATTATAATATCTGACACACGGATCGAGTTCATTCACAGACTGTAGGTAGGTATCTACATCGTATCATAGGTAGGATTTTTTTCGTTACTCGCTGATTGGATAATCAATTCATTTGGAAAACTGTTTTTATTGATTTACAAAACTAATTGTTTCTCCTTCAGATATAGAAGTACCTATTTTTAATAAATCGTAACTACCTTTATAGGGTACTTATAGGTACATCTTCGCAAATGTCAATTTTAGAAGGCAAACTGTCCTTTTATTTTGAAATGCCAGTTTTCCGCGATGTTCCAATAGTAGCCATAGTAAGTAAGTAGGTAGGTACCTAGTCTCTAAGGCGTCGATGTTCCGCTCTGAAGGATACTTAGCTGGTGTAATCACAGTCACATGATATTATTTTAAATTTTGGAATGCAAGGCCCAGAGCTGTGATGCCTCTCATGCCTCTGGTAGGAGCCTATAGCAGCTGTACAGGCTGTGACCTTTTATGTGAACCGCCAGGTTCTTAGCCACTAAATAACATTTGAAAAATCGCAGCCGATATATTCAAGTTTTCTTACGTTATTGCAATTTGCTGGTAGGTAAAGAAAGGTAAGCATCAGGTTAGATATATTATCTTGATCAAATATACTTAATGTATTCACATAATTTTAGAATAGATTAAGTACTCTTTACTAGGCTGAGGCGCAGCGCTAGGCTTTGTACCCACTTGATTGTTTGTATAATCCTAGTTTATTAGCACGGTGTATTTGCAACAGGTGGCAGTGCGCGTGCGGCCGCAGCGAGCAGATGAAGGTCCCCGGATCGTGCACGTGGTCAGCGATAAGGTTACTACAGCAGCATTACCTAATGTACCCATACGTCCATCACACTAGTTACATAAAGAGGTTCTATGATAAGGTTAGGTATACTTTACCTAATACTCTCATAGACACACATCACACTAGTTTTAGATAAACATGCAGTAGGTATAGGTATACTTGCATTAAATAGGTACTGTACTCAACATGTAAAAAAACTATAGGCAATAAACAAACGACAGTATATAATGTTCTAAACAGAAACTAATGTTGTTAAATTAAAGGTAGGTATATCAAACATAGTATAGTAGGTATATACACTTGGGAGCAAATAATTCGAGCCACTTTCTTTTTTCACGCATAATGGTTATTATTTTTGGTATTATGGAACGTATCAATTCAAAACATATATCGCCTAAGAGGTTATTTAATAACATCACAAAGTCATCACAATAATTTCAAAGCTAAATACTACTGTTGACCGGTGATTCTGACGTTCACGATTTATTTGCTCCCAAGTGTTTAAAGTAGGTACCTACCTAAACTTATTTAAAGCAACCTACTACCTAAGCAATGTAAGGACACCTACTCTTGCTCTTGGCCTCTTGTACCTATGGGATATTGATGATCTCCGTAGAAGGGTTTTGTTAGATTTTTATTTATTGGGCACGATCTCCGATTTGGAAAATTAAATCCACGCCACCGTGATCATAGAATGTTTGGTGTGAATTTTTGCGGGGTAATTGCGTAACACACTTTCAGTAGCAATCGCTTTCATTTTGACAGTCCAACAACATTCATTGCGTTATTTACCTTGTTGAGCTGACAAATTTTTCGAACATAGAAGCAATGGATTGGCAATAGATATCCTTCAAAATTATTCAGATTGTGATTGATAGTGTGTTGCGCAATTAGGGTGCTGACTTCTCTTTTGAAATGTGTGTGCTGTGCATTTCTTAGTGTCAAAGAACATTATAAAAAAAGTAATTAAAGTGTATTCTCTTGTTTATTAGGCATCTCTGAAATTAGTTGAGTCATTTTGGTTTTGTCTAAGCACCTAGCACTGAGGACAATCCAATAGGTACAGTAGGTACCTAGGTATATAAAAACTAAGCATAGATTTTGCGTGTTTGAACCCGTAGTGCAAGTGCTCACAATTACTAAGCCAAAATGTTTTCATAATATGGCGCATTACCTACACCAAGTTTGTTTATAGTAATGTTTAATTACACTTGACATATTTTCATAATAACCACCTCTCCTCTTGTTGAAAATATTTGCATGTTTCATAGGGAGAACTTAAATTAGGTTAGGGACTCGAAATGTTATAACAAACACGTAAAATGTTTTTGTCCTGCGATATAAGCCATAGCAAACTTAGACCATGCTGTATAGATCATACTGTATAAATCATAAATAATAAAACAGTTTATAGCATACGATTAAAATGTCACTGTCTCAAACATTTCCAAATTTAAAAAAAAATGTGGCACGCATTTGCATAACCAACCCATAGAAAGTAAGTAAAATGCAAAAGTAGATAAGTAGTACCTTTAAGGGTTTCAGCATTAGACTTAGGCCGTGTCCTAACCGAAAGCACCCGTCGCGCGAGTACGCGATCGACGCGGCGGCGACGGGGTAGTTTGTATGAATAAGACGTACAATCGCGACCTCATACGTCATTCATATAAAAGAGCGCGACGATCGCGGAGTCGTGCAACATGGGGTGATAGGCCCTGTGTCAGCTATTCGGTGCCATATAGGTGTCATCAAAAGATTAAACAAAATATTTTGAATATATAAGTATATAGATTTTATTTTATATTTTTTACGATCGCAGAAGCCTTGGCTTGTCTTATTACAAATAAAACATCAGATGAGAGCCCATAATAAATAATTAAAATAAAACACCTGTAAAGCAGTGAATTCAATAATTTAGGGTCATAGGTATTTGAGCCACGAGCTATAGGCAGGTACAAAAATATTTTTACGTTTCTTTCGTTATCGATTTAGGATATCAGCCAAAACACAATATTTTATCAGTAACCAATTCATTTCACATTTGAACCCTGTCGTATCGCTGTTACCGACAAGATAACGTGTGTTATCAGATGCTGGTGCTGGCAGAGGAACCGGACAGCCGTCGAGATGTGCTGCGTCAGCGCCGGCTCAACGACAAGCACTACGTGTATGACCGCGTGTTTGGAGAAGGCAGCACACAAGTGCGTAACGTTCACTGCTTCCTATCATAGTATCTACCATAGTCTGCTGCAGTAGCAGTGGGATATTTTTGCAATACGCTGCGACAACGCCGCTGGCTCAAAGCCAAGCTAGTTACGGCTGCGTGTTTGGAGAAGGCAGCACACCAGTTCGTAACGTTCGCAGCTTCCTATCATAGTCGGTACTTATCCATCATAATATCCGACTGCTACTGCTGGTATTCGGATATTTTTGGAATGTACTGCGCCAGTGGGGGCTCAAAGCCAATCATTTTATCATCAGTTTACGTATCCACTTCAACCGGTTCTGTGCTTCTCGCATCCTTCCTTCAGTCATCGTTCACCTTGCGGGGGGCCTTCCCACGCTACATCTTCCGGTACGCAGTCGCCACTTCAGAACCTTTCGTTCGGCCCCATGGGCTATCGGTTCTGCAAGCAATATGTGTGCCCACTGACACTTATGTTAGGCAATTTTCGATCTATGTCGGTCACCTTGGTTCTCCTGCGGATCTCTTCATTTCTGTTTTGATCACGTAGGGAAACTCCAAGCATAGTCCTCCCCATTGCCCTTCGTGTGACTTTCAGCCTTCTACTGAGGCCCATTATGAGCGACCACGTTCAGTGCCATAGGTCATCACTGGCAACACGCGCTAGTCAAAGACTTTCGTCTTGACACTGCGGTACGTGAGACGAGAAGATATTGCGTAGTTTTCCGAACGCTGCTCAGCGCAAGACGATTGACCTCTTTCTCGAAGTTGGACCTACCTAACGGGACAGTTTTTCTTAAGTAAACAATCGTCCACAATTTCGAGTGCAGAGTTTTATATCTTCATGAGAGTGGGTGTTACATGGGTATTTGAAATTACTTTTGTTTTGTCCATGTTCATTTTTAGACCCACTCTTTCGGAAGTTCTACTGAGGTCATCGAGCATTGTACTGAGGTCCTTTATAGCCTCAGACATGACTACTATATCGTCGGCATACCGACGGTGAGTGATGTACTCGCTATTGATGTTGATGCCTACCCCTTTCCAGCCCAGAACCTGGAAGACAGAACTAGTAGCGTATTCATACAGACACTTCAGCACCTCGATGTACCGATAGTCAAAAACCGCGCGCCGCGGGGGTAGCGAGCGGTTAAGTAATATCTGTCTGCAGTTTTACATAAGGTGGAACGGTTATACGTGAATTCTTTGAGACAAATCGTTACGAAAACTATTCTTTTAAAAGTAAATATTTTGAACGTTAGAATTTATTTAACACCAAGATATGACGCTAAATATGATTGAAACAGTATTACGTAACATTCTATTTTAGTGAGCCACCGTGAGAGCAATACTTCACTGTCGTTGTCTCACATTACAGAGTTTACATGAAAATAATAAATAGCTTTTTGGCCAGTGCCAACTCCACATGTTCCATCTAAAGCCAAAGAAATAGCCAGAAGTGTTAGCACGTGTGTCTAAAATACATGTACCTTAAGTAGGTAGGTACATGTACGAGTATTTTAGACATACGTGTCTTGATTTTTATATTTTAGGTGCAATGGCGGTGATGAGAACTGAGGTAGATCACGTTTCGGTTGAGCCTGTTCTCTCTCTTTGTTCATCTTACATTGCCTTAATTTGGAATTAGTTATTTTAAACAATTCAATACCAAGCGCACGTAGGCTTCCTAAGACATTGCCTAATTAATGAACTAGACAGAATCTACTTACCTACTACCTACCTTTCTCTGTATATAGGAAGACGTGTACGATGCAGTGTGTGCCCCCCTCGTGGGTGACACACTGAAGGGGTTTGCGGGGGCTGTGTTCGCGTACGGAGCCACTGGTGCCGGCAAGACATACACCATGACCGGCCTCATGTCCCGGGCTCTTAGCCATCTCTTCGCCAGCATCGCTGAGAGCGAGGATCCTCAGTCATACGAGGTAAGTGCATAAGTTTTACGGAAGTTCTCCGTAAATCTAAATACCTACTCCTATAGTCCTCTGTAATCTAAAACTAGTCGCTATATAGCTACCTAACTACTCAGTTATTAATGGTAATTATAAGCATCTAGTTCTAGTTTTAGGATTAACTTTTCACTGTTGCTGATCTAAACTTATACATTCAAGGACGATGGAATTTTGTTATCACCTGTAGGAACGCAATTAGGAAACCAAAATTTGATTAAATAAGTGACTATCTCGCCATGACGTTGGTTGGTACTTATCTAGATCCATTTTGGGTGCAATTTCATGGTTAAGATTATATTTATATTTATTTTTTGCTCACTTTACCAAAACACAGCATAAAATGGCTTGACTGTCGGGACTGTTCGTGAATAGCGTTGAAAAGACGTTTCATTAGTCCCCATTACTTTCGAGGTCGAACCGCGCCATCACTGTGGGTTTTAGGTGAAATAGAAGCCTCGTCGCCAGGGTCGCCTTGCAAATCTCTATTACCGATTCTTTTGTTACTTTCGTATGCATCGACTTTTTTATGGGTTCTCCACAATCACTCTTCTCTATTGTTCCGTAGAACGATCAAAATAAATACTTACCTACATAACATAGGTATTATCTCTCAATGAGGAACTCAAAGATACTGTTTAAAAAATGTACCTAGGTAATCAATAAAGGGGGCAGGTAACCTCGGACGGCACGGTTGGCGCAGTGGTTAAGCGATTGAGCCGCGCCGTGCCCTCATCTCAGAAGTAGGCAGTGACTTGTCGCTGCCGGCCGTAGTTGAGTCGATGGTCGGCAGCGACGAGTCCTGGGACGCGGTGGTTTCCTTCTGCGAGACAGTCGTCTCGCAGAAGGAGGCTGCGGAAAGGGAGAGGGAGGTCTCGTCCACTCACCCGGCCCGCAGAAGGCGCACCGGCGTCGGCGGAGGGCGGACAACGCCCTCTTCCAGCCCCCCTAAATGGGTCCAGGGGCGACGGACTCGGGGACGTCCGTCGCCCCCCACACACCAGGACCCGAGGTGGCGGCGCGTAGTGTTCCACGCGCGCCCCTTTTAGACGTCACGGGGGGAGTCAAACACCTCACTCCCCCCCAGACCCGAAGTGGCCCGCAGCGGCGGGCCGGCACCAGTCAGGGGTTGCGGAAGGATCGTACGTTCCCGCGACCCCCGGCGTAGGTGTGAGATGGAACACCGGGGTGGTTTTTAGTCAGTAAGAGTCTGACAGACCCCGCCGTCCGCCCCAGGGCGGCGGACATCCATGAGGATTATCCACCCCGGAAACAAAAAAAAAAAAAAAAAAAAGTGGTTAAGCGATTGACTGCAGCGTTACGTGTCGCGGGTTCGATCCCCGCACGGAACAAATATTTGTATGACCTGCAAGTAGTTGTTCCGGGTCTGGCTGTCTGTGCATGTGAGATTTAATGTTTGTAAACGCACCCACGATACAGGAGAAATTCCTAGTGTGGGGCAAAGTTTAAAAAAAAATAAAAAATACCTATCAAATTCATTATATTATGTTTTGTAAAAAGTTAGTTAAAAACGAAACGTCATGACTTCGGTAGTGCATATATTGTGAAGATTAAAGATATGTGACTGCATGATATTATTGGTCTATCTATACCTACCTACAAAATATCTTGGAATGCCATTTATCATGCGTGATTTATGTTAGTTCTTTGGCACTACGTCATATCTACTCTTAGCTATGTTTGTTACATAATTAGGTAATTACATAAGCGACGCAAGAAAAGTTACGAAACTGTGTGATATTTATATGTATTTTCACACCACCTACTCGACAATGTCAAATTTTATGTCATGCAAACCTATCCTAAAGTAAGTCATTAAAGCTCTGGGGGGTGTACTGGATTTCATGATTTGATTTTTGACCCACTAGTCATTAATGTGATTTGAATTTGGAACACCTCAAATAAAAATCACATACAAACATTTTCCATAGTACGTACTAATCCTATGCATTTATCATTGAGAATTGCAATAATAAACTAAATTGTTCGGAAATCTATCTGGCCACCGCACCGACAGCTGCAGTCGAAACTAAAAAAAAATAATACCAATAATAAAAGGCGCAAATACTGCAAATCGCTTTGCTGTTAAATAGAAAATTCTATACAGAATAAGGATAAAATAAGCTATCGCATTGGTGACAACACCAAACTAAAACACCGTCGCTAACTGATACTTGGACACCTTTGTCACCGTAACCACATCAAAATACTTTTCATCTAGCTCGCTGCCTCAAGCACAACCTTCACCAACTTTCACGATCCCAAATAATCCTCAGTTTCTGAAACTTTACTCAACAGCAATACGCAAATAAACTCTACCTCCACTTCTAAATAAAAAAATATACATAAAACAATAAATGTACCGAATAAAAACATAACCTGCTTTATTATTATTATTTTACCCCTTGTTGCATAATCTACTGATACATTATATTGCTGCGAAAACAGGATTACGTAAATAGTTAAACCTTTTTAGGGTTCTATAGCAAAATGGCGAAAACGGAATCCTTATAATTTCCTCATGTCCTTCTGTCTGTCTATGCGTCTGTCCGGATGTGACACATCCGTTTTACTCGAAGATTTTTAGCACTATGTCGATGAAAAATGGGAAATAATGCGTATTTTGTAGCCTCTAAATAATGGTGCAGTGTAGTGAAATTACGAAAAAAATAATTAGCGGTGGCAGTCCCCGTACAAGTAACCGAGGACGAAAAATGTATTATACAGGCGGTCAACATAAAGACCTCAATCAAAAAAAAAAAAATTGATTCCTCTTTCCTAGGGGTATCCGAAAATACCCCATGTATGTTCCGCGACTTTTATAGTTTAGGAGATATGAATATATTTAAAAAAAAATGTTTTTTTTTAATTTATAACTTCTTTTCGACAAGCTCGTTTTATATTTTTTTTTTGCGATGGACTGTTTAAAAATTACTAGTAGAATCTGAAAAATTTGTTAACATTAATCGTAAGAATGTAAACACACTTTCGATGAAAAAAATTGTATCTTGCACTAATGTTAGGAAGATTTCTTTTATATAAGTGTAAGGGTACTTCATGACAGTCCAATCGCAAAAAAAAAATTATAAAAAAAGGTGTAAGTAAATTTTAAGATGTCCCCGAAGACATTCCCCAAAAATAAAAAAATAAACATATTCTTATCTCCTGAACTATAAAAAATCGCAGAACTTACATGAAGTATTTTCGGATACCCCTCAGTATGAGGAATCAAATTATTTTTTATTGACATCACTATTTCGACCAACCTGAATACAGGGTTATTGGTAATAATTATGTCTGCAATCCATTAAATGGATGTAGGGGAGGTCTTTTGCAACCAATTTAATATAACAATAATGTTCGATCTCATAATTAAAAAGATTATGATGTTTCTAAGTGACTTTGCTATTTAAGTCAATAGTTTTGAAATATGGGATATTTTCGGTCACAACCGTAGAAATAACTTCCTTTTCATAGATTTTTCGAGAAATAATTTGAAATACCTACATACTTATTTTTGTGGCCGGTAAAATCATCCCGACAACAGAACCCTTTTTTTTTATTATATATATTTTTTTTTTGAGGATGGGAAATCATCAAATGACTCCTCCCGCTCTGGGTGGAGCGGAAGGGAGTGTCAGACTCTTACTGACTAAAACCCACCCGTGTTCCTTCCTTGGCCCTTTATGTTCCGGGTCAGCGGTACCCCTTTCGGATGATCCCGCTTTCCCGGCAGGCTTGGGCCCTAGTGGGCCCCCTCTTCGATGCTGACATCTCTTTAAGGCGCGCGTGGAACACGTACGCGCCATCCAGCACGGGCCTGGTCCTGATCGGACGGTGAGCTACCCATTACTCACCGCCCGCAGGCCCGCGCCTACGGTGGCCGGGAGTTTTCACGCGGCTCCCGACGCCCGGAGCGTCCACCGCGGCGGCTTGGACGGGAGACTTTCTCCCTCTCCCGTCCCGCCACCTCCTTCGCTAGCATGACTGCTTCGCAGAAGGAGGTGACTGCCTCCCACTCCCCCTCGCCCCGGACCATGGCTTGAACCAGGGCCGGGCGTGAGAGGAAGGCGGGCGGAGGAGGGTGGGTGTTGAAGAGCCTCCACGTGGCGCACCCTGGGCAACGCCGGGCTCAAGTGCCCACCAGGCTTTTGGGGGGTACTTGGTGCCGGCGGCGAATCTTCAATACACGGGGAAGGGTCACGGTTCCAATCACCGATCATCCTTGATGGTTGGTGAAGGGAACCGGGCTATATACGGATACGGCCACTCCCCCTCTGCTTACAGAGGAAGGTGAGTGGTCGTGGACGGGGGAAGGAGCGGTTTGGCCGCCGTGGAGGGAGCGGGCTCGGTGTGCACTAACCCTGCCGCCGCCGGGCTGGCACGAAGAAGTCTCTTCCTGCCACCGCTTTAATCTCGTAGCCCCGAAGACTGTACAGGTCATGTCTCTGACTTTTGACGGGGGTCGAGGGTCTTGGCTTAACCGCCCGGACCGCGAGGAAGATCAACCTCTATAAAAAAATCCCCAAACCTCTAAGCGGCGGCGCACCGTGAGGGAGGTTGTAAGCTTGGCTGATGGGTAGCTTGATTCAGTCGCTAGTGCGAACCACGCAAATTTTTAGTCAATAAATTAAGTTCTTACTCGTGGGAGCAACTATGGAAAAGTTAAAAAAAAAACCAAAAAACCGAAGAGGGGAGGAGTGGTGCGGGGTCGGAGCCCGACACCGCGCCAAGTGGCGCGAGCACGGGAGGCTCATTGAGTAACCGCCGCGCGGAGGAGTTGGCCGCTGAAACGAAAAAGAAGAATATCAGGTTCTTCAGTAAGCGGCCAAGATCAGTGGACGGCCAGGGGTCGTCCTCTGATGGCGAGAGAGCCTCGGCTCGAAAAATCCCCACCGGTAGGCGGGGAGGGGGGGTCCAAGAGCGAGGCAGGGGGAGGGGGCTCACAGCCCGGGAGGCAGCGGAGCTAGCGGAGGAACCCGCAAAGGAGGGGGTGAATGGTCGTGCAGTCGCTTCGGGGCCCTCGGGCGACGAGGCGAGCCTGTCGAGTGGCCCCGACGACAACGGCGACAATGACAATGAGGCCTGTATAACCAGCCTCAAGGAGGTAGTGGAGGGTGAGCTTCGGAAGGTGGTTCTGAAAAAAATCAAGTCGTCCAAAAGCAGGGCCGTGGTCGCGACAACGGCCTCCATCATGGCGGCGATGGAGGCGGCCAAAACCGACGGGCCTTCGGGCGGCGAAGTGGCCGAACTGCGGGTGGAGGTCGCTCGCCTGACGGCCGCCATGAAACTTCTCCGGGAGGAGAATGGGAGGCTCAGGGAGGACCTGGCTGGCCTGAAGGCCACCGGCAGCGGGCAGGTGCAGGCGGAACAGGAGCCAAGCCAGCCCGTTCGGCCAAGCCAGCCCATTCCGGAGGAGAACCAGGTCCTCAATCTGGTTCGGCAGGAGCTGGCGGCCTTCCAGGCGCGGTTCTCCGTCCTGGAGGGCATAGTCCTGCGCCCGCCACTAGCGGGCAGGACAGCATCGGGGCCGAGGGTGGCCTCGTATGCCGCTGCTGCGGGAGCCGCCGCCCCTAAGCCCGGCCGCCGCCGGCCAGACCGGCGTCGGCAGGCGGAGCCCAGGCAAAATCGGCGTCGGCCGGTGGAGCCCCGGCTCCGGCAACGCAGACGCCGGCTAGCAAAACGCACGGGAGGCGCAGGCCCCAGAGCCTACTTCCCGGCCACAGGAATCTCCCACGACTGACGCCGGGTGGCAGGTGGTCGGGGAGAAAAAGAAGGCGGCCAAGGCGGCCAGCAAAAAGGGGCAAAGGCGGCGCCACAAGGAGCGAGCCGTCGCGGCAAGGCTCCGCGCCCCAAAGACCGCGGCTGTAGTGATCACGCTACAGCCGGACGCGGTTAAGAGGGGCGTGACGTACCGTGACGTGCTCACCAAGGCGAGGGAGACGGTGGACCTCCAGGAGCTGGGGATCACCGAGGGCCTCCGGCACAGGGTGACCGCAACTGGCGCCCGCATGCTGGAGATCCCCGGTGTGACGAGTGGCCCCACCGCTGGCGCCCTAGCTGAGAAGCAAAGGGCGTCCCTCAATGCGGACGAGGCTCGAGTCTCCAGGCCCGTCAAGTGCACAGACATGCGAGTCTTGGGCCTGGATGACTCCGTAACGGAGGGAGACGTGATAGCCGCCGTCGACAGGACGGGCGGGAGTCTGGCCGACCAGGTGAAGACGGGCACCATACGTCCGGACCCCGCGGGTATGCGAACCGTAACGGTAAGCTGCCCCGTGACGGCGGCGAAAAAGATTGTGGAGGGCCGAAGGCTTCTGGTGGGCTGGGTTTCGGCGCAGGTTAAACTGCTGGAACCCAGACCTCTGAGGTGCTTCCGATGCCATGTGGGGCACCACGTTGGCGTCCAGTGCACCTCGGAGGTGGACCGCAGCACTCTGTGCTTCCGCTGCGGTCAGCCCGGACATAAGGCCGGCTCGTGCGAAGCCGCGCCGCACTGCGCAGCATGTGCGGGTGCTGGCAAGCCGGCCGATCACCGGGCGGGCAGTAAGTCCTGCGCTCCACCCGCCGGAACCAGGAGGAGAGGCAGGCCCTCCGCCGCCGTTGCCACAACGACCGTCACCGCGGCCAGTGCCACTGCCACTGTTGCCGCCGCCGCCACTGCCGCCACCCGGGAGGAGACTGAAATGGAGGAGTAACGGCTCCATTGAGACTCCTCCAGGTGAACATCAACCACTGCGCCTGCGCCCAGGACCTGTTGCTCCAGAGCATGGCGCAGTGGTCGATTAACATTGCCGTGGTCGCAGAGCCGTATTTGGTCCTGCGCAGGGATGACTGGGTTGAGGACCTGAGCGGCTCAGTGACCATAATTTCGTCGGCCGCCGCCGGCACCCCATCCCTCGAAGGTGTCACGAAGGGACAGGGGTGCGTAGCAGCACGGTTCGGGGAGATAGTAGTAGTGGGAGTGTACTTCTCTCCGAGCCGAACTCTCGCCGAGTTCCAGAACTCTTTAACAGAGTTAAGTGTCGTCGTCGCCGGGTACCATCGCTTCCCCGTGCTAGTGCTCGGGGACTTCAACGCCAAAAATCCGGCTTGGGGTTCCCGTTACACTGATGTGCGGGGCAGGATGGTGGAGGACTGGGCTCTGGAGACAGGCCTGGTCGTCCTAAACCGGGGTTCTGTCCCCACGTGTGTGCGGATGCGGGGTGAGTGGTGGACATCTCGTTTGCCAGCCCCGCTCTGTCACAGCGTGTCATTGACTGGCGCGTCATGGAGGAGGTGGAGACCTACTCCGACCACCGGTATATCCGGTTCGACGTCTCCGCCCAGACCTCTAGCGCGCCGGTCCAACAGGCCCCGAGTGGTCCGCGGTGGGCGCTGAAGCAGATGGACCGGGAGCTCCTCCTGGAAGCCTCGATCGTGCAGGCCTGGGTGTCATCACCGGACAGGCCTGCCGATATTGACAACAGAACCCTTCACTGTGCGTTGTCCGACACGTACTTACCGGTTCTTTATGACCTCCAATAAAAAGTCTAAAATTATCATCACAGACCTTCAAGCACTTATACAGTATACCTTATGTGTTTTACTGATCTGAATTTGGGGCCTGGCGATATCTCTAAGCCCAAAACCAAGTTTGGAATAAATTGTGGTGGGTCAGTTCGTTTCTATCTTTTGGAAGTCTGCCAATAATCCTTATATCTATAAATATAAGACGTAACGTCTGTCTTCCCACGGTCTTCCCACTGTGTCACACGTGATCGTGAAAAATTTGTAACTAGGCCCACGTGTTCCTCAAAATCTGGCTTTTTTTTAGAATGAGTACAATGGAGCCGCGGGCATAGCCATATTTGTATAATTCAGCTTCAGTTAAATGTCAACACAATGAAGATGAATCAACTCAAATAAATAAAATCGGATAATTGGCTCTACCTAAATTCAACTGACGTTTCTTTCGACGGCATACTAAATTCAAAGACAGCTAGGATAAGTACATAAAGTAAACAACATTAAATGGTGTGATGTTTCAACCTTGTGTTACATTGTTCGGTGACATCGAACATGGAACTGCATGTATTATTAATTAGGTATTGTGCTAGCTTGATTCAACATCGTTATACACTTAACTTATTATGCTTTACCTAATGTAAAGAGTCGTGTTTAACTAATGGTAAACATCGACTCTAAATAAACAATACGTAATAAATAACTATCGTATTTATTCGTCTCATTACTCTTCTCACTGGCACATTGACACCATGGATACAACGAGTGCCAAATATACCGCGATGATCGGCATTTCATTAATTTAATTAACTATTTATATAACAATTTCATGTTTCAAAACAAGCGAGTAGGTACACTAGGTACTAATTAACAGCAATTTTTTTTTGGTTTAGTTTATTTTCTTTTTTAATAAATAGTCCGCTTATCACATAAAATGCTGTAATCGTGGGGTCAATAATTTTAGAGAGCTAGAATGAGAATATTGTGTGATGGATGGATGCTTGTGACAAGGACCTTCATTTTATATTGAAATACTTTATTAGGTCCGTAGTTGACACATAATTATAAGCGATCTCATTTATCTGGTATCGGATACGACCTGTCAGTAAGATAACGTACAAGTTCAACACTTCTCGTAGAGGTCGTGCATAAATGAACACCTTATTATGAAACGTTTTAATGACGAGATTTGTAGAAGTGAAGCGGGTGGGCGCCCTGAGTAGTGTGGGTAGTCTTGGTAGGTTAGTATATGTAAATGTAGCGAGCTGACCGCAAGCCGGCGTCGGCGACCTTGACCAAACGGAAGTGCTTTACTGTTTTTCATGCATATTTACGAACCTAGCTGAAATTGCAGGAGCCATGAAATCCTTTGTTGAATATTTTCTTATTTTTATTTATTCCTTGGGTTGGTACCTACTTTAATATTTAATTAGGTACAAAATTACCTTGATTAAAAACATGAATAAGGTAGGTAGGTACCTACATAAATTTAAATTGTTTATTGAAATAATTACATAAATGATTTGACCTGCGTGCTAGCTTATGAGGCATTTTTTCATATGGTGACTAGTCACATAGTGCAATTTCCCGAGGTGAAGAGACGGATAGGAATAACAAGGAAGTCCCGTTAAATTAATTATAATTTCCTTATATCTGAAATGCATACTTTAGTCACTAGCAAACTTACGTAACATTGGTAGGTAACCTACCTACATGTCTAACATTTCCAATTTCGCTTAGGGTCACGGGAAGGTGTAAGCTGTACAGTACGTCCATAGATACATTATTTAGGTAATTAATTGTTTCTATAACTGTGGGTATTGTTTAGTAATTTGGAGAGCTTGCGATGCTTGTGAAGGAAAATATTGTCATAGAACCAAAAATTCGAAGACTGAATTGTGACATCTACTTACCAACCCGCACTGGGCCCGCGTGGTGGATTTCGGGCCAGTCCCTCTCACCGAGAGGAGGCCTGTGTCCCAGCAGTGGGAACACATAACATTGTAGGCTGATTATACATCGTGACAGAAACGTGGTCTTGGAATCTTCCAACAAAATCTCCATCTATTCTCCGATTGACCTCGGGATCAAGACCCAAGTCGTACCTAGATAAATGTGTGCTATCTATTAGGTTGACGATATTGTTTAGTATATTCTTAAGTAGGTGAAGTAACAAAGATATGGAAAGCGACCGTCGCTGTCGTGTTGTGTCGAGAATGCCTGGAATAGTCGAAATGGAAGATGTATACAATTCAGCGGGACAGATAGTCAGAAGTCGTCAGGCAGGCCAAATCCTGATGACACAGAAGCATACGCGGGAAATTGGCCTGAAAAGGCCACTCACAGGGAAGTGTGAAAGGCCTTAAAAGACTTTTACCCAGCAGACAATGCAGGTTGCATAATATGAAATTCATAAAAGAATAGGTAGGTATACAATAATTATTATGTAAAGTTAGTAAAATTTTGTATCGCCTTCGGTAGGAGTTGGGAATTGTCCGATTCTATTTCGAGACAACATTACTGTGTAGCTGATTTCATTTCCGAATACGAATATAGTACATTGCATTTGTTCCAGAACGCCATTACGCTTATGCAATCCCTAAAACGACACGTCGCCTCTTGAGACAAACATGGCAGTAGTTATCTTATCGATTAATATACAGATAAGCAGACAGAATGGAGGCGTTTCAGCTAAACGACAATAACAATCAAATATACGTTAGTGGTGGTAAACAGGCTGAAGCCCTGTAGGCCACCGGCCGCAAGGTCACTGTCGGAACGAGGCGCCTCGACTCGCGTGATTGACACCGCGGCTACCATTAACCTATGACGATGCTTTCTTCAATACACTTATGTGCTTACTACCTATGTACGTGTTAACATAAGTATGTGTCATTAACACGCATTTGCTAGAAAATACTTGACAAAGAATTTACTTCTTTCAAAATGCTGGTATCGTTAAAATTATAGGCCAAATAAAGTTTGAATCATTTGTCAATGTTTAAATTTTTTGTTGTGTTTGTAAGAATACTTATCAAGTACTTTTTATCACGGTTTACCTAAATGGAAAAAAAAACATTAGTTTTAGATAGGTATTTAAAAGAACAGTCTGCAAGGAAATGATGTAGGTATACCATTATAATCGAATATTTCAGATGAATTTTATTATGCACTGCAAGTCTCTTATTCTCTTCAGTAACAACATTGAAGAACAGACTTCAGTAACCACCATGAATTTAATTTATAGAATCTCTAACCAACCTATCAGCGAATAGCATTGTGTATTCCTCTATGAATACCGTGATATCTAACTAATGCTACCCGTCTATTTGTGGCCGCCCACCATCTTATGTAGAGATGGCGTCGCAAGTTGACTTCACTCGCAGCCCGTAGGCCGTGAAATTTTGTGGCTGATTATGCTTACACTGAGTGACTGCCTATCTGACCTCCACAACCTAGCGTCTGGGTAACACGATACCCCTTGGTAAGATAAAACAAAACTAAACGTCACTCGTTAATAGAAGAATAGAAGAAAGCGGCGATAAAATATTCAGGGTTAACGTGAGACGAGCCATTCTATTAACGTGAGCACGTTAGCGTGACCAGCGGACAGTGATAATAACCATAGGTAACGAGTTACAAACAGGTGTATCAACATAACTAATGATCGTAAGCGAACCTCATTCAACAATGTTATTGACCAATATATTTTTAATTCGAGCGTTTCACATTATAACGTTTTTTAAGGGTTGGCCTTAATTAAGACGGTTTTTAATAAGGCTTGCTATTTGTGGGGCGACATTCTAGGACAAGCCAGACTCTGTGACCTTAACCTAGTTCGGTAAGCTGGTTAGCGGAAATCTTGATTCATAAATAGCACTAAAGTATAAATAAATACTTATCTTGCGAGAAAATTTGAGTAAACACAACAGTGATTATTCGATTTTGAATTTCCGCCTAGGCGCTAAGAGATAAGCAATCACCCTTTTTCGTACCACTTGCTCAAAAAGTGACATTCTATTGCCACAAAAAGCGATCATAACAATAGTCATTTTTAATCTGTTAAAAACAGGGAAAGAAAATTGTACTGAATTTCATTCATCCTCTAGGGGGAGAATGTGATTTAAATTTGGAATACTTACCGAAATTTATACTGAACTATGACTGAACTACATCTGTGTCTACACCATTGAGTTTGTATATAAAGCATTATACATCTTTTTGAAAAAGGAATACGCATTTATTATGCAGTTATGATTATTAAATAAAATTACGAAAACCGACGAGTCCGTATGAGCTTGATGCCTTTGCTTTTCCGACAAAAATATATTAGTCTAGGAATTTGCCGCGTTTTTGTTTTCTTCAAATACATAAACGTTAAGTTTATTTTAATTTATTTTTATAAATAAGTTAATGTTCTAAAAATACGTTTAATTGTCATTATTTTTAATAAATGCTTATCTCATATTATTCTTGTGTTATTTTTTTCGCAAATGGTACGAAAAGTAGAGTATTTTCCTCGGTGATAAAGCTGTCTTAGTCTTGGGTGAACTTAAATCCCTCGCTACATTCAGGACTCGTCTTAAATCCCTCGCTTCGCTCGTGATTTAAGTTTTTAACACCCTCGCTACGCTCGGGAGTAAACCTCGAGTCCTTCATTACGCTCGCGATTTAAATCGTCACCCGCGACAGAAGACACTGCTTTTTCCCCTTGGTTAATAATCTACTATTTCTTTGTTTTATCGTGTTAAGATATCGATACCCATCACGTCTGCGGAGTTTCGCTAGCTAACTAAATTGACCCTGTATAATGAGTATTTAGAAGATTTGACTTAGCTAAGTTATGAAGATAATATTTTGATCTTTATTATTGACATTATGGTTAGAGCAGTCATTAGTAGGAGTTTCTTGCCGGCTAGGCGGCTCTTCTCCATAGGAAACGACCAATTGGACCAAGCATCTAGCTTCTGACGTTTCTTAAGTGCCCATGTAGGTTTATGTGAAATAAAATAATTTGATTTGATGAGATACAGAATGTTAGGTTGGCTTTCTAGTACCAAATTGTTACCAGGCTTTCAAGCGACTTTACAGAAATCCATAAATGCAGTGTGTAATCTTACGACGACTATGTTAAATAAAAGGCCCCTTTCTTCCATTAATCATTTTTAGAGTTCCGTACCAAAATGGCACAAAAGGAAAACTTACTCGTATGATGCGACTTAGTATATCTGTATATTACAACTGCTTGATTCCGTAACTACTGAAGTTATCGACTTAAAAGGAACAGTTTTAAATTATGCTTGCCAAGCTATGAACTATATTGCAAGTTTTTTTTTTTTTTTGACCCTAATAGGAAGTGTCACAATACATTTTATTTTCTTCCTGTCGCATAGTTTTTAACTTATGAATTTATGATCAAAAGTCTGAAATAAATCTAGTATCTAGACGGAAGTTTATGTAAATGTTACAGGTTAATATAATGTTTAACTTTGAAAACGGAAAAATGTTTTTCCTAGTGCGAGTCTGACTCTCGATTTACTTTTTAAACAGCAACGTTGTCTTGTTCGACTCAAAAGTGCAAGGAAAGTCAAGGCCCATGAATTATATATCATACAATTTTATTATTAGACTACCGATCCGCTATTGCTTTGCACGGGTGCAATCTACTGATGTGGCGACATATCAAATCAAATCAAATCAAAAGTCATTTATTCAAATTAGGCTGAGAACCAGCACTTTTTGAACGTCAAAATCACATAAGACAGTCCCCCCAAAACGCCCAACCTTCACCACTTCCATATTGTCAAAACATCGAGGTTTCTTTGCTATACTATATCAATTAAGTGTTAAAGCATTATATTGACCTTTTGAAGTAAATTCTATAAATAATGGTGAACACTTGCATTTTAGAGTTGCAGCCAAAAACAAGTTTATTTGCAATACAATACAGTACAATATACATATATGTGGCACTCTGGTGAAGTGTTAGTTTGTTATATTTTTACTTACCTAAGTAGGTACTTCTAAATTAACTTTGTGGAAGAAGCAACCCTTTGCCCCGATGAAGTATGTAGATAGCTGATGATCGTCCGATAAACATTGTAAAGGCTGTGAATTAAGCATCGAGGCAGTTTTGCGCTTCAGTAAAACGTTTGCTTTGTGTGTTTCATCTGATAACAATACGCTGCATTACTGTTTATTTCTTGCCGCATTGTGTACACTTGTGGTCGAACCCATTTGTTACGAAACTGGGTCCTTAATGCTCTGACGGCGGTTTCGTGGCTATTAATTTGGAATGTTAATTCCTTTTTTTATTATTGCCATTGTTTTTGTTTTAAGAAGGAGGTATACATTTTATAGTAGGTAGATAAATCAGCACTAGGCTTTGATTATATATATATAATCAAAGCCACTAGGTTTCTAAGTGTGCATGAATTTAACGGGTTATTTGTTTAGTCATGTGTATTGCAAGAGGTAAGTATTGAATTTCTTGAGTCATTAATAAGACATAAGCTTATAAGGATTGTATAAATAATTGTGTAAAGTTCTCTGGTAATGAATTACTTAATTGGCATAATATGTGCGGTATGTAGGTACATATTTGGTAAAGAAGACCTCTTGCTTTGAGGAAACTACGTGTTTGTATATTTACCTACATTTGTAGGCATTGCATTGCATTCTTAATCACAATAATTACAACTATTACTCTTTTCGCCAAGCGAAAATATATCACATAGCTGCGCCCCGCGGTATCACCGGCATAACTCTTGATCCCTTGAGAATATCGGGATAAAAAGTATTCTAAGTCCTAACCCAGGTCGTGGTCTACTCATGTGCCAAATTTCATCTAAATCCGTTCAGCCGTTTTAGCATGAAAGCAAAAACAAACAAACGTACCAACATACAAAAAAACAAATCTTGTCTTTTTATAATATTAGTTTAGATATCGATCGATCGAAAACTCGTAATTGTTGATATTAGCGATGTATTGTTTTTCAAACTAAATAACATCACAGATTATGGTTCAGATATCGTGACGTGGCATGATAATAGTTCGTTCATCGATGGTGGTATAATAAGGTTAATCATTGAAAGCCTCGTTATAAGGGGCATTTAGGGCTACACGTTTAAGTCATTTATTGATTGTATGAACTTTAGTAATTGTGGGTATAAATTTTTGATACTATTTCGAGTTCAAATACTTCGTTCATTATTATAGCTATTGAGGTACCTAATAAATGATACTGCCAACTGGCATCAGCTAGTGTTGTAAAATTATAGTGAGTTGCTGCATAGAACATTCTAGTAGCATGGAAGAATAGTTTAAATAGGTACACTAAAAAACAAATGGTTTTTATAACGATTGATAAGCAAAGAAAAAAAAATTACGGGAAGAAGAAACCGAAAATTTTGCTGACAAAATTTTATGTTTCGATATTACGTTTGCGTAGCTGGGTCTCGTAGCATTTGTAGACCGCTACGACCCTTCGTAGCAGATAGAGAAAGTCTCGAAAGTAGCATTATTTGTTTGCGTAGCAGGATTCCGTAGCATTCGTAGCATGTGCCCGTATTATGAATTGTAGCCGTCGCGCGTCGCCCTCATTGCAGGTCAGTTCTTTTTTTAATTTTTCTTGAGTTTAATTTTTTTATTATTCCATGGCAGTCAAAAATCGCTATGAACTTAATCTAGTACTACTCGGTAGAGAAAGTCCCGCTTGTTGAGAAATTTTAGGATGTCGATTCGTAGGTACCTAGCCTAGTAGGTACCATAGCACTTAGAAATGGCGGAAAAAAATCAAGTCCTGGTTCTCGGTAAACGATTGTTCGTCCATATCATAATTTGTATAGGAATACAAATTTATAATATCAAGCAAGCCTGTATTCCCCGAAGGAGAAGGCAGTAACAGTGGGATTTCATCAGAATAGAATAAAATTGCGATTAAATCTATCGATATTGTTATTATACATAGTTATACTACGCGATTATTCAATATTATTAGTCTTAGTTGTTGTAGCAAGGCCTCTAATCTCCTCGAATAAGCTCTCAACCAACGTACATAAGACATTATTTAATCGTTATTTTTTTATAAAAAACTTTACTTAACGACAAATTGGATCCGTGAACATAAATTCCAATAAAAAGTAGTTTAATGTGAAATTACCCCAAATTAGGGAAAGTTTGCTTTACCGGCAATACAATATTCAAAACTACCTCGACTTAAAAAATTATCCATTTTATGAATTGAACATTTGATCAATTTTCCATCGACCTTACCCTCGTCTATGGTGGTCGGAAATGTTATTTGCTAGGAACACTGTGTACTTAGCTGTGGACATTTCGTAGATATTTGATATTCATAACGAACGAAATGGATGTTTGGTGTTCATCGAAGCCTGCAATCAATAGGAGTGGGTGGCGTAAGTACACGGAATGTGGACGTATACTAACGATCCCCTAATGGTCATCGATGTTTGTCATGTGCGAGAAGCAAACAGTTCAGCCTCGAGACTTTAGGTACTGTTTCAATGACAAATATTAGGTCCTTACATATGAAATTGGCTTTTTGTCAAACTGGCCACTTTGATCTCAAATATCTGGCGTTAGGTTAGCAATTCCAAATTTTCAGAACGTAAATGTTGGAACCAAAAACGACAATACGTTTTTGGTTTCAACGTTTTTGTTCTGGAAATTTTGACCTACAGAACAAACCCCGTAGACGGCTGGAGACCCTAGTTGATAATGAAGAATTAAAAGCGATCGTGGAAGTGGATCCATCGCAAACCACGTCAGAGTTAACGGCAAGCTTCGGTGTGAGTGATAAAACCATTTGAATTCACTTGAAACAAATTGGAAAACTAAAAAGCTCGAAAAATGGGTACCGCGTGAATTGAGTAAAGCAAACTAACAATCACGAGTCGAGTGCTACCTTACATTACTAAATCGTCACAATAACGAGGGGATTTTGAATCATATCGTTACTTTGATGAAAAATGGATCCTGTACGATAATCGGAAACGCTCATCACAATGGAACCCAGGAGACCCGGCCAAATCCTGCCCCAAGCGAAATTTTACTCAGAAAAATGTACGGGTAAGTGTCTGGTGGACCAGTGCTGGTGTCATCCACTACAGCTTCCTTAGATCTGGCCAGAAGATTACGGCAGATCTGTATTGTCAACAATTGCAAACCATGATGGAAAAGCTAGCCGTTAACCAACCGAGACTGGTCAATTGCTCTAGCCCACTGCTGCTTCAGGACAACGCTAGACCACACACTGCACAACAGACGGTCTCCAAATTAGAGGAGCTGCGATTGGAACCTCTCCAACACCCACCGTACTCCCCGGACTTTGCTCCAACTTTTTCCGGAATTTGGACAACTTCTTGCAAGGGAAATAATAAAATATTTAATTCCGATGAGGCTGTCAAAACCGCCTTCAAAGATTTTATTGATTCTCGCTCCCAAAATTTTTTCAGCAAAGGAATCAGTCAACTACCGATAAAATGGCCGAAATACCGATGAAAGTGCGTAGATAACAATGGTACATACTTTGATTGATTAATTAATGTAATTTCATAAAAAACATCGTTTTTCTTTTTCCATACAAAACGCCAATTTCATATGTAAGGACCAAATATTACACACGAATGAGTTATACTGTCAACAGCAAGAATCGATTAACATAGCTGATCGGAATTTTCGAATCGAATATCGCTCATTATATTAAATTAATCGATTTTGATGCAAGTCTATAACGGGCGTCGACCAAAGAGACGTCGTCGACTCAATAATGAAATGCACAATTATTATCATAATTACTAGTTTTCAATCATTATAAAATCAAAGATATTTATAGTCATCATTTAGTTTCGATGTTGACTGAATGACTGTACATACCTATGTAGTTACCTACATATCCTTTTAATATATAAGTACATAAATTACATTAATAAAATAATAATAGTCTTATCCATTGAAAAAGCCAGGCCAGTTGAACAAGTCAGTACGACTTGCTCAACTGGCCTGGCTTTTATCAATTTACCGATAATTTTGATAGCAGCGGTAATTGACATGATGGGTTTAATTTCAATTAACCATACAAGTATACAGTAGCTGTGATGATTACTAACCACTTTGCGAGGCTTAGCTTCACTAAAGTGGTGAGTTTGACTGGGTTTTAAGTCGTATTTTGTTTCAACAAGACGCTTAGGCAGAGGAAGTGTACCTACTTACATTTAGCACTTAAACTGATTAAGCCCCATGTGCTCGTATTCTAGAAAGAGCCTATCCCCCGATAAGGTTTAACCACATTTTCAAGTATTTTGTTGTTGACAACTTAGCTGCTATCAAAACTCTTAGGTAGTGGATACCTCTACATATGGAAAAAAAATGAACACATTGTATTTCTCATAACGGAGATTACAGCCAACCTTAAATATTATTTTGAACAGGTAAAAATGTCATACATCGAGATATACAACGAGATCATCCGGGACCTTCTAAATCCGAGCGCTGGGCCCCTAGAGCTGCGCGACGAGGGGGGAAGCGGGGCCCCCGTGGTGGCGGGCCTGAGCGAGCTGAGAGCCAACAGCGCCGCGCACGTCGCTGAGCTGCTCGCGAGGGGCGACCGCTCTCGCACCGCCGAGCCCACGCATGCTAACCAACATTCTTCTAGGGGACATGCTCTTCTCAGGTATTACGAACAGCAGATTTCTGTAGACAGAATATATAAGAGCAAAATTTTTCATGCTTGGTATGTATTATCGGTTTATATTCCCACATTGGAGGCAGTACCTGATTTAGGCTAAAGTAAGTATTATGTAATAAGTTGCTCTCGTCAATCAAATCAGAGAATTTGGTTTTTGGCATGTCGTTGCCGTTGGTTGGATTACTTAAGATGGTAACGTCTGGAGAAAAAAAGTTGTTATTATAATTGGTGAACGGTTCCATAAGGTACTTCTGAGCCCCACCTGTGTTACAGTGTGACAGTTAGCCAGCAAATGGAGAAAGGCACCCAGCGCGGTCGTCTGTTCCTCATCGACCTGGCGGGCTCAGAGCGCGCCGGGTTGCGCTCGCGACGCCTAGAGGGCGCGCACATCAATCGATCACTTCTGGCACTTGGAAACTGCATCATGGCTCTCTCTGGAGGAGCTAGGTAAGCAAGTGCTATTTTATTTTATTTATTTATTTAACACTTTAAGCACGCAAATGTACAGAGGCGGCCGATGAGGCTGATTGTGATGGATGATAATGATTGATAAGGCGCCTTACAATATTGTGGTCGCAAAGAGTCGCGGACTTTTGATTATCCGTCGTGAGAAACGACGGCGCGGTCAATAGTAAAACACAATCCAATTGAGCACTCCTCCATGTAATTTTGTAAGTTTTAAGTGCTCCTTTTTATTTTATTTTTTTATTGTTTGTATTTCCTGTGCATGTCTCAAATTAAATACTTTTCTTTCATTCTTTCTAATCGGAATATTGATAGTTCGAAATATTATGAAAATTTTTCAAGTAACTGTTTACATTTACTAGATACAGTGCAAGGTATTGTGTTTTTAAAACAGCTCAATGTTCCCCTCGGCACACGGTTGCATTGCAATGGATAATGGAGTTTCTTGCCCATTCTTGTCCATACGAAACTATATTTTGAAAGGGCCGACTAGAATCAATTCTATTTTAGTGTAAATTTTGACATTCAAAAGTGCCTTATATGTGCTTTTTTTTAATAAATGCTTTGATTTTGACTTTGGTATTGAGTTGCTATTTCAATGTTTGCAGGAACTTGATAAAAAAAAAATATGCAACATTTTTAAACTGATACAGATTCTTAAGATTTTTATAATTTCTCCGTTCTTTTTACTGACAGACAACACACAGCCTTAAGCCGTTAGTTCTAGATAAGTATTTGCACAAGAGTTCTTTTTTATAACGAAGATGAGCACTTTTTAAATTCTTACCCTAAAGGGGTTAAATGAGGTGATGAAAGGTTGTATGGAATTTTGTCATATTTGCCCAAGGGAAAACCAGCGCACAGCTTGTAATAAATAAGGGTCGATATCGAAAGATAACCAAGATGATGTGCTTGCATTCGCGCCACCTAAAAAATGCGCAAAAACTGTATTTCTTGCTTCATCTAATATTCTCTACAACCATGCCTGACAGGTACGTGAACTACCGCGACTCGAAGCTGACGCGGCTGCTGCGCGAGGTGCTCGGTGGGCGCTGCCGCACCGCGATGGTGGCCCACGTGGCGCCAAGCGGGGCATATCGGGACACCACACGTTCTACATTACACTATGCACAGAAGGCATCTTCTATCACCAATAAGGCAAGTACTTAAATATGCATGTGTGTGTCTGTGTCTTATTTTGTTTACACGTACCTAGGTATGTAAGTATCTTATTAGTATTTATTCTTGTATTGTATAGTAATTTTTGAGCTATCTATCCCTTATGTTGCACCTGCCATGTTTTGTCTCTGCATCATCGTAAGGTTTACTAGTAGAAAGTGCCTCAGGTATTAAGTTCGCCTTTGTACGAGTATGTACAGTATTTTTTTACTTGTGCATAAAGTTATAATAAATATAAATTAGTTGGGACCGTGAGGCCACGTAAATAGTATGGACTATTGAGGCTCACAAGACAAGCCACTGGACATTATAAACTGCCGATTTATCTTTTCATATCATGCATCTTTTTCTTGCTATTTCTCGTCATTCATAATTTTCATATTCACTTTGTGCCAAGTTTTACGACGCCGAAATATTATTTCAGGTGGAACGAGATTTGGTCGAAACTCCGTTGCCTCTGTCGCAGTATCGAACAGTCATCAGCGACCTGCGCGAGGAAATCGCTCGACTGAAACTTAAAATGAAGGACGACAGAACAATGTAGGTTTTTGTTGAATGATTTAGGTAGACCGTACTTCGGTATTTAAACCCGAATTATGAATAATTCATTAATAATTTAATCATTAGTAATTTTTTGGTGTACCTACATAAAAAAGAGCGAATAGCGAATTGTACCTATATCAAGTAAACTCACTTGCAGTGTGTAGGATATTTAGTTTAGATACTCATCATATCCCGCATTTCTTTTTAGAATTCTAATTTAGCGTCTTAGCATCCGAAGACGCTTACTCAATTAGCTACTTATAAGGAAAGTCTGGGTCATTGACTACTAACTTAAATTATCCGTATATACAAATTGTATGAAATTACTATAACACGGCAAATAGACGTTGAGTGTCAATTTGCTTAACAATTAATTTCCCAGACTGTACATAATTTTACGTTGAGCAGTAAACCAAAAGAGTTCGCAAGAGTCGAGGAAGAGGTCAGCAAAGAGGATGCAGCGGAGAACGCAGCGCATCTAAAGTCTCTACGCGAAGCTATCGTATCCACATTCAAGCAACAGATGCGCTTGCGACGACGACTGATGGAACTGGACAGCCACCTGTTGGGCCTGGCACTGGACGCTGAGCGGCAACACGCGGCCATCTCACACTGGGAAGCGAGGTTCAACCGCCTCTACAAACCTGTTAACATTCCTGGCTCGAGATTGAGCACGCAGCAGAGTTACAGGTACAATATTGTGAAAATGTTATTGTATACTTTAGGTTCGACAGATCGAGTAAAAGGTAAAGTTTAAAGGCTTCATCTGATTGGGGCAGCTGCGGCCCAACGCAACGCATTACAAAAGTCCTCTTTCATCACTTTTGCACATTTTTTATAAACCGTCGCACACTACATGCGGGCCGAACCGCACCTTTATGGCTGAAAATGCAGCACTTTGCGGCTGTAATGTGTGTTTGGCTTTAGTGGTATTTGCCTCTAACATGTCAAAGTACTCTGTATACGCTTTTATTTGCGAGATCGTGAGTATACATGTGTCCAGGGGCGGCACTGGGCTGTCGTCGAGCAGCAGCGAGCGAGCAGAAGCTGAAGTGGCCGTAGAACAGGCGTGGTCTGAGCTTGCGGCCGTCGAGCGCGAGCAGGAGTCCTCACGCACCGAGCGGGAACGTGTCGAGAGGCAGCTGGAGCAGGTCCGGCTGAGAGGAGCTCAGTTGGAGCAGGTAGCACAACAGTTTACTTTACTTTATTAGCTGACCCGACAGACGTTGCCTTGTCCAAATTTCAATAATTCATACAAACATCCAATAAATAAAAGGATGTTCCGTTTTTGCCGAATGTAGAACTTAGCGCTCGTTGGTTTAGCTCTAAGTCCTGGGTTGGTTGATATTTGGTTGATTGGTTATGGTTTGGTTGTTGGTTAAATTATACGAAATTATATGGTTTAAAGTTTATATTGAGACTGGTTATAAAATGGTAAATCTAAGCTAAATTAGCACTAAGATGGTTTGATATGGTTTGGTTGAGTTACGCGGTTGGTATCCGAACACGTACTAACTTGGTAATACTTGCGATACATGCATTTATGGAAATGCACGGAGGCAAAAGTGCTGAGCTGTTCGGTTATAAATATTGTACCGAACACCGGATATGATAATTTTTTCTCTAAAATCTAAAAATGTACCAAATCAGTCCAGCCAAGTGATGTGGGCTTACCAACGAACATCATAATTTTTTTATTTATATACATTTGTTTAATCTGTACAAATCGTTAAATCTAACTTGGTTTCCGTACGTCGATTTCGGGTGACCACTGAAAATCAGTGCTGTGCTGTCGGACCGCCATAGCACAGCATCATGCGGAGTGGAAGCCTTCTGGTCACCTGTTTTTAATATTTCTGTGGGTCACAGTCACTACGTGCAACTACCGCCTATTTCTTTTCTGAGCTCGTGACTTCCGATCTGTTTTGGTTTTTTATAATATTTACTAACTTATCTTTTTTGTATGCACATGACATGCATACAAAAGACATAAGTTAATTGTGACAAATAAGCCTTTCTTCCTTTTTCAAACGCTACTTACCTATAATATATTAAAAACCAAGGTGTAAGTGTTCAAGTATGATTTGTAGAATGAACTAAGTCAAACAATAAGAAAACTGCAATAATTAATTGTAGGAGTTACCAGCCACCATCAGCAGTGGTCCGGAACGTGAAGTGCTGGCTTTAGTGTGCCGCGTGCATGAACTAGAGGCCGACAAACTGGCCCTGCAAGGAGAGCGCGCGGCTCGGGCGCACGAGCTGCGGAGACGAGACCTCGCACTACAACGAAGAGACGCGCAGAGAAGACTCTCCGATGAGATCATTACTAGGCAAAGGCGCGCACTTCAAGGTATATTTTTTCAACAGTCAACTGTCTTATACGCAGGCCAATGCAAAAGGGGCTAATTAACAATCTACTGTAATTGTTAGCTTTAACCGTCCGTTGGTCTTCTTATTGCTCCACAGACGTAGGCATGAGCGTGCCTCCTGAGCTGGCCCAGCTGTACGAGTTGTATCAGCAAGAGATCCACGCATCCACCTACACCGAGAGCAACGACATCTACACGCCGCCGCACCGCCTGCCGCCTATCTCTACCAGGTACGCTAGTCGATATAAAAATGAAAGCCTGATGATTTTACAGCCTTAACATTGTACGACTATGAATCTTTCAGTAAAACCTGTAAATGTTCGAATAAAAATAACGGCCAGTATTTTGTTTTTTTTTTGTTCAGGATTTCTGTTAGGCTGTAGTTTATTTGAAGGCAGAATGTATTGGTAGCAATGATTTAAATCGTTAGATTTCCCGCCACCGTACATAGGTCGCGCGAAAAAGTGTCCATATACTGAGAAGAGTGAACTCACACATCCCGCATGGACCAATAGATTAAATTTTCAGTATGAATGAGCTAGGCAATACAATTTAAATCGACGTCGACGTCAACGAATAGAAACGAGAACACCTTTTGTCGTGGTTGGCAGATCTAACTATTTAAATCTTTGATTTTTAGGGAAAGTCACCTCACCTTTGAAGTGAGTGCCTTCAAAAGTTGGAACTTTATTACGTATCTACTCAGGTACTGGCGAAACATGACACATTGTTGTCTCGTTACAGCATGTCGGAGCTGATGTGGTCGGAGAGTTCGAGCGGGTCGGGGCGCGGCTCCAGCTCGGGCTCGGGCGGCACGCTCGCCTACGACTACCGCCTGCCGCGCCTCGCGCCCACGCCGCGCCCCCGTACCAGATACAGGTGAGTTCTGAACATTTGTAGGCGCAGCAGTAGGTACACTAACGCTCCTCACTACTGCAACTCAAAGAGCTATTGCTCCACACTGAATTAGTAGTTGTTTTAACAGCGCAGTAGGAACTCTATCAGCGGTCAAGTAGTTTGCAGAACTGGAATGGGTACTGTTAAGTTATGCATGCAGTAGCAGATTTAGTTTGTGCATTGCAGGATGCGAGCAAGCTATCCGTATGGACTTCCTCAAATAGCTACAACACAACGACAATAATGTATTATTTAAATGTTACTTGACCCAGCAAGGAGGAACTTTAGTTGTCTAATCCTGACAAGAACCTCCTGCAGTCCCACACTGACTGCAGGAGGTTGCAATACATTTACAAATCGCATACTTTATTACTTACGCAGGGTTCAGAGGTCAGCGTTCTTTGTGGTTAAGGTAATGTAATATTTATTGGTTTCAGTCAAGGAAGTGCGTCGGCTCTGAAGCGCTACGCGAGTGACGACAGCCTGGTGACGGCAGCGCACCGCGCGGACGACGATCCTGAGCCCTGACTCCGCTCCTCGCTCACATGGCTCTAGCTTCACGTGCTCTCGCACTATAAGATCCTGTCTTGCCAGAATATAATATATTATGGCACTATTCAGTAAGCATTTTATTAAAGCCAAAGTTGACTTTTTGGGCTTAGACAAACAGTCGATGGTAAGATGCCAAACGGCAAATGAGTTCGTAGTTTCTTTATTCTACAAATATTTATTGATAGTATAATACGAATGTCGTCGGTCGTGGGTTTCGGCCCTCACTTGATTTTGGCTTTGGTGAAGGTGGTTACCACAATTGAAAAACTAAACATTTGTAAATGATCTTAGGCGTGGTAACTACTCAAGTTGGTGTTGCGTAGATCACTGTAGTGATGTTGTGGATTGTTGTGTCAGTTTGCTCCGTTTGGGCTTGCGTATCATGCAAGATATTGTGAATTAGTTTTTATAAAATATCAATAAAATATAATCGCCACTTGTCTGGCATAGAACTTTGTCTTGCTTTTTATCCGTGCTTAGTACTTAGCAAGTTACAATTTGCGAAAACTCTGGTCTTGGCAAATAATAAATAATGAATCACGAACTTTAAAGGTCAGCTGCTCTGTCCTGCCAACAGTGGACAGAATAAAAGGAAAAACTTACTTAGAAAATGTCATTTTTTTATGCAATCAAGAATCATAGATGGTTTGAACACTAACAGCTTAGGTACCTATAGGAGCATTTTTTTACTGGTTTTGCCCTTGGTCTAGCACTCTAGGTATCTAGATTTTTTTACGAAGTTCCCATCGTAAAAAATCTCAAATAGGTGTTGCTTAAACATGGCGGCAGTGCATGGATGTAAGTTCTACAATCTAATTAGGTATAACTTATAGGTATAAAGGACAAATGCATCCACGTGGGCATAACATCTTGTTGAGGGTGATGTCCTGAGAATAGCAACAAACGGCACGACGCATGAATAATAACGAAGTGAATAACCATCTGCATTTACCTTGTAGGGGAAAATAAACATAATGCATAATGCGAGCAAGCAATAAACACAATAATGATGATTCGAGTTTATATTATTGAGATTACAAACAGTAGGCACTTATCTAATATTAGACAAGTTTTCTTACTCCAACTAAATAATCTCATGAAGGCACTTAATTAAGTAGTTGTAAAGTTTAGTAAAATAAAACGTAATCTATATGCATATGTACATTGTAATGTATTCTAACAATTCTAATCTAGTACCAACTTTACCTTTAAATAATAATAAGTTACAAATAATTTATTTTAAATGGGTACTCACAGTCATATTAATATTTTTACTGAAATACAGACAGTTAAATATATCCGTACCGTAATAAGACTTACAATAGTGTAATTTAATTTGATCATGACCCCGGTGTTGACGAACACTTAACTAAGGTAGATTACAACTTACATTTATTACCTAATACTTATATTACAATATTTCGTTTGACTAAAATCGACTAATCTCATTTGATAATGTTTTACATAAATGCGAATCGAAATCAAATCTTGTGATATGCGTTAGCAAATCAAAATGATCCTAAGTAAGTACTTAATTAACTAATTGGTCCGTTCGTTTCGAAAATAGCAACGATCTCAATACCGTTGTTACACTTACTCAACTGGGTTACAAAAAGCGTCCTATCGGAACAAAATAAAATAGGGACGCGAATTGCACTTAAGTATTATCTATATAATAAATAATTATTTGCAAAATAAATATTCCTTTGCCAGTTTTTTTCCAATACTTTCGAGATATAATATCACAACCGTGGGCTACTATATGGTTCTACCCAAAAGGTTTTAATAATATAAATAGGTAGTCTCGATACAACCTCGCGTAAATAGAATATCAAGCAATAGGCAAGGTGCGCGGATTGGCAAATGACGAAAACTACTTTTAATTTGATCATCAAATAATATTATGGCCACTAAAGTTACCTAAGTAACTACCTATATCTACTAGAATTAAGTTTCAAATGTTTTGCCTTTACAACCGCAAAACGTATTTTGTTTCCTTTTGAGAAGGGGGTTTCCAGATTAAACATCAGTAACCTGCTTAGGCTTAGTCTGTGACATAGTTAGTATTAGGTCACTATATTAATATAATGAAGTAAACAATTATAGTCGATCGATGTTCTGATGTATGGAAACACAGTTACACATGGTGCATTTGAGCTGTTATAGACAGTAGACGAATGTCCAGTAAAAAATGTTGAAAACTATAAACATGAGCGGGAAAAGTATGCGGGAACGTTTGTCGATCCACGTGGCGATCTCCTGCGGCGTCATGGTGGTCCAGTTGTGCTTGGGCGGCTCGTCGGAGCCCTCGCTGCCACCGCGCTGCTGCTTGCCTCCCTGCCCGATGAGCTCGTCGAAGCTCTGCGTCGTGATCGTTGGCAGGTTCATCGCAGATGGGAAGCTCTGTAACATGTAGCATGTCTGGCATTTAATACCGTATGTTTCTACTCCTATGTTCTTACATACTATTATAGAGATGTATGACAACGTAGGCCAAAAGAATTCCATTCTAAAGATACAATTTAAGTTTTGCAATTTAACCTTACAGGTGTGCAATATCTATACAATTTAGAAAGAATGTTCCTGCTTCCGCATACTGATTGAGATTTTTAATAGTTTAGCGTTTATGGGAATGTCATAGGCTCACAGGTTGACTGATATTATTCAATATAATCATGTATCCTTATGGAAGAGTTGTTGAATTGAATGATGATGCACGAGTTGAACCAATATGTACATATCCATTATTTGTAAACTCCCGTTGATAACAATTAATTCTAATTTACCTTGTCGCACCATTGTATATAATTACGATAATGCAAATTATATGTTGTAGACAGGTTGTAGTGTTATAGTATGTCACAAGTATGTATTAATCTATGGCCAACGGAAATAAGATCTGAAAGTACATTACGTTCTACATATATTTGCAATGTACGATGGATTTAGAGATGATACACGACGTTTTCTTCCAGGATAATTGCATTGGCGATATAAGATTCTACTGGATCTACAATGACATCAGTACCCTTAATTATGTTGTGTGTAATAGTAATGCCCGGCATGGTGAATATGGGAACAGATAACTCGTAATCGGGTCCTGGCAGTTGTAATAATGCGAATGGATGAAAGTTATGAAAAGCATATTGAAATCCCCGCAATGGTTCAAACGTAAACAGTAACGTACGTGCACGGTCAAGTAGTTGTTGTATCCTGGGCCCGCGGGGTCTGTGCTGGTCTCCTGGTTGAGCGACGAGCACGAGCGTGACTTGCTCAGCTGCGGCGACGACTCCTGCAACTCCTTCTGTAACTCTTTGCGAGCTAGTCGCGGTGTCAACGTACTCTTCAGTATATATTTGCTGTTCACCTTCTTTAAGCTCACCGCTTTCCTGTAAAAGAAAAACAACGTCTTGTTAATAAATACATTACAACGAATATGTAACTAGTTATGTTTTAGATCATTAGAAGTACAACGTACTTTCTACGCCAAATAGTGTTGACGAAAGCGAATTCGACTAATGCAGAGAAGATAAAACCGATGCAGCCCAAGAACCATATTTCACTAGCTTTGATGTAAGACACCTTCGGTAATGTCTTCGCCTGAGAGGACGCCAGTGTGATAAACGATAACATAGTGCTGGTACCTGAAATGAGACAAGATGGTAAACTAAACCTGTTTCAGATCCATATCAATAATCAAAATGAATAATTATTGTATTCTGTTCTTGCATCCATTTCTTCAGGACGTACCTAACGTTATCCTAGGAGCTGAAGCGTCTGCTTGCAGCCAAAAGGTCACCCATGACATGGCGACGATCATCATCGAAGGAATAAAATAATCCATTAGATAGTAGCCCACTTCGCGACCTAATTTGAACGTGAATTTGAGGGCACTGTAATTTCCCGCTGCGAAACAATAAGTAAATGATTAATTAATGCTGAAGTAAAGTGTAACCACATAGTGACGTCACAGACAGAAAAACGACATTACATCTACCTTCGCCGAGACGCATATTGACAATATCCCCACGTACAACTGACTCATTCGTCCAAAAATCCAGAAGTGAGTATTCAGTGAGATGCAGCTCCGATGATAACCGAACTGGGCTGTCCTTCTCCCACATTAGTCGTAAGATGGATGCGTTGTATTTCCCTAAAATTAATAAAATTATAGAAGGAAAATTGTTATTATTCGCTGCAAGAAACCCACATTTTGCAGATTTGTGATTCACCTGCGATGACGCTCACATGTAATTTCACAGCCTTAAGAAAGTACCTATACGTAAACAGCTTTACAAATATATGTACCTACTTTACGAATAAATATATTATGGGTAGTTAGAAATCGAATGAAGCTACAGCTTACTTACAGCTTTCCAAGTTCATTGAGCAGGTTTGATCATCAAATGGGAATTTTTGTAGATTCATCCAGCAATAAAGTACAGCTTGCATACGCCGACTGAAGAGCACCTCACCATTTGGTGCTATTGATATCAGCACATCTTTGCTGTCAGTACCCATCAAGCTTGACGACTGCTCGTTTGACATGTATAGATGTGGCACCCAAATTCTTTCTCTCAGATCATTCTCACCAATAATCCTTGACCTTTCTGGCGAAAATAATCGATACGCTAACCGTGGATCAGTCCATCGTAGTTGTAGGAGGAAGTGGAGTTTGAAGTTCTGAAATCATGTTTAATTTGATTAAAGTTATTGTTGAGTTTAGAGGTAGGGTTGAGTAGATATTATAGGTAGTACCTACAATGATAAAGAATATGCACCAACCACCTTTTACTTAGTAGGTGAGTACCTATCATTGTTATAGGTATATACGAGTAAATCTCTACTTATGTAGTTCGTCACAGCACAACCGTTTAGGAGCAAAAAGGTACATACTTGTAGGTGTTTGAAAATGTACAAGACGAGAAGTTACTCACCAGATCGTGGGCCTCAGCGGGCTGTATGAAGTAGACATAAGCGCTAGCATGCACATACACTACGTCTCCAGACGTGTAGGTAGGCAGCAGCAACCGGTCGTAGCGGCACTGGTGGGCCAGGCGCGAGAGGAATTCGGACTGCGTGTAGTTGTCACCGTCGGTGAGCCCTGGACAATCAGCTACATTTGATCTGAAAAATAAAACAACAATCAATTTATGAGTATGACAGTTTGACAACAATAGATAATTCGTCTTCTCATCACGTAGCGATACGTTCACTTGTGTAGACTTTTAAATCACGCGCGCTATTAGCGGCCTTACTCGAGGGCAACACGCAAAAATTGTATCATTGATTTTTAAGCTAGCGAATGGTTTTCCTTATCCCAATTCCTGGCCTATTGATAATACGTGCTATAAAGGCCGAGGGTAAAAGCGTCCATTAGTGCTAATGTGCGACACCTCATCAATAATTAACGTCTACTAGTTTAAAGTTAGCTAAGCTGTCTACGTGTCACGTGATTCGTGAGAACAGGATAGCGACAGGTAATTAAAACAAACATAGACACTGATATTGGTCACCATCACCATAGCTCAGCGGTCGGTTCGAATGGTATTACAGAATTGGATGCTGCTGTCAATCTTTCTGATGAAATTACAGAAACGAAAGTTTATGTACAAGAAAACCTGCAGTTCCTACTTAAACGCAGAAATGTTGAAAGTGCTGTGATAATCTGTACGGTCACGAGTTAGGATTAAAAGGTGTATAATGAATAGTCTCAAACGAGGCCGTCGTACGCAAAAGTAGATCTTAACTACAATAAAAATAAGGAATTTCTTACAAATGATAGACCGTCCATCACATGATCGAATATTATGGCCAAATATCTATTGTAATATATACATCTTGGTTACTGTAATATTATGTAGGTCTATTTCTTTGTGCTTGTATTAGAAAATTTTAAACACTGAAGTCAAAAATCCCGCCATGATAAATGGTACAGTTAAAGAAATGGACAGCATAAATATCCTGTTTAAGTGAACAATAAGGAAGCATTAAATCGTAATGAAGGCCATAATAGATTGTCATTGTTAAAATATTCAACTACCGATCTCAGCGAAATTCATAGTCCGTCTATCGTTTTTCATGATAACAAAAGAACGTCACAATTTAAAACCGATATCTCTCTTTCTGCACTGTCTACCGAGCATTGTATTACCTATTTTAGATCTGCTCCAATCATGCATATTGTATCGACTTCTAGCAAAAAGTTCAATTCAAGTGGTGTGTTTGCATTATTTGGGATTATTGAACACATCATATTATAAAGATTGCCAAAATGTGCTCTTGGTGAACGGAAAAAGTCTTGCTAAACCTGGTCTCCTTAAATAAAGTCTATAGTTTTCACATATCTCAACGCCACTCTTTTAGCAAGAAAATTGGTGTTCTGTTAGATGATGGAACCTACAAAAACATTAAAACATATCTTGTTACTTTTTAAACCGATATGATGCAACGATTCCACAAACAACAACACGTTGAATGATTGTAAAACGTTCTCCTAGGTATGTGAACGAGTGCCTTTATTTCAGTTAAAACAAAGTACTAACGTAACCTTACCGGCGTTATGTAGTTCATTATTCATTTTATCTATGCTCGATCACGTCTGCACGCTGTGACAGTGATTATGAACAAACTCTCTTTTCAATAACAATACCTAATTGTTTACTGAAAGACGTTGTAGTATCTGTTTAATATATGGACTCGTGGTGCGGCAAGGTCGGAGTGGGAGCAGGTAACGACAACAATGCTAATATTTGTGGTGCCTGATAACATTATGAACCAATTCTGAGAGATATCAACAAGATTTACTCTTAGATTACGGCTAAGCCGCCAGCTACGTGTACATTAAATATGCTTTTCGTTCTTTTGCTTGGACTGAAAGTACTTCATTACCAAATTAGGTGTATCATACATTGTCTATACTCATGCAAAAATGAGTAAAAAAGAAAAATCTGAGCAAAAGGTTATTTTTTATCTGAATTCAGATTCTAATTCTTAAACCGGCATTAAAATTGAAATCTTGCAGGTCGAAATCACAACGCTTTATTGATTTAAGTTAAGCGAAATAATTTATAATAGGTACAAAGTAGGTCTGACCCTTTTCCTCTTAAATCCCCTTGTTTATTAACTTACTTTAGCTAATGTACCTAACTACCAAGGCTTAATCAAATTTGTTCAGCGGCACTTATATGTTAAACTGAGCACACACTATCTAAGAATTTACGCAACTAATATAAATTTAGTTCTGATAAAAGATAAGAGTGGTAGGTACCAATAGAGACTTTTAAAGTAAATGGATAACAAGCTTTAAATAGTTTTACTTGGGTACTTAGCAAATTAAGTGAATGTCATCTTAAAATATGAATCAGCGAGCAGAAACCCTGCAATTGTTTTTCTAGACTTGATCATAAATACTAAATGTTCGGTGACATCATTTCACCTGCCAACCTTAAAGTTGTAAAAATTAGCTGAATTACTTATGTATTTTAAATGGCTGCGACATATCAGTTACTGCTGCTAGTTACATTTTATGTCCCGCTACTAGAATTTAAATGTTCTGCCATCTACAGAAATTACAGCAATTATGGACCTACAATTGTTTATCTGTAGTCTTTAATTCAGAAACCGAGATAGGTAGTTTAAAGAACATTTTTAACATAGCTTACAATATTATTGATGGGTACATCATGGCGTAAACAAACTGAAACAATGCCTAGATATTAAGGAGACTATATGACCTAACCGCAAGTTTTATAATGCCTAAAAGTATATGATCCACTGCAGTAAACAAAATTAGAAAAATATATGATATTCTTCAGGATCTAGGCTAGTTAGTTAATGTGTTGAAAACATAATACAACTAATTTGGTACGATAGAAAAAAGTCACGAAGATACCTCAAAAAATTTCTTTTAACGATTAAAAACCATATACGAGTACCTACATGCACTCATTCTGGTTTTTTTTCAGATGGTTCTTTAAGCAACATATTAACGTGATAGTGTTTTAATTTTTTTGTCCAATCAATAGATTTCTTGTAAATAGAGAATTGCTTCATATTTTGCAATAAATTACCAGCTTTGTATCATCGCGCTTTTCTTTCTTTTCTATGCAGTCCGACAGTGACCGCGCTTTAGCTGTTGTCAGCTCCTTAACAGTATTATAAAACTTATGTTATGCCCTAATTTTGTCTATATTAGGTGTGTATATGTCATCAATAATTAAGGCGATGCGTAAACGTAGGACACCATAAAACGCTCAGTTTTTTGTATTGGTACATATTACAAACCAAAAAAAAAATTGTGTATTGTAAAATTTTCAAAGAAAACACTTATTCAAAATAATTTCATAAAAATAAAATAGTATCATGATAACAAAAAGTATATACCGTAATTACGTAAAACGTGTTTTTGTCGCATACTTAATTCTCAAAATATGGAGGGGAAACTATCATAATTATTTTATGTGATGATAATAAAGGGAATTCAATCAACTAAAAAAATAACTAAAAATGATTCCACTGAGCCATGCTATGCCGATGCCGCGCCGTGGCGATCTTATTTTTTGCCGCAATGCGCTATTGTCAATAACCTAAAAATTTGCTTCTCACCGCGCCTTATATAATTAGTTACATTTGGTCGGAGCTTCATGCGTAATGCACTCTACAATTTGTTACCACAACGACGCGCGATGTTAGTAGCATCATTTCCAAGGAAATGCTTTCGTATTTGTGCGTTATACGTACCTACCTAATACATTGTGAGACATTCAACAAACAGAATAATCATGAATAATAACAAAGCGATAAACAAAGATAATTAAGGTTTTATCAGAGACTACTGTGTACTATCAAACGCAGCGTATTAGTCAAAGTAAATAAAATATACAAGTGTGCATCTAATGTTACTGTTTTCCAAGAAAAGCCTTTTATAAACCAATATTAGTTTTCGCTTAGTCTCTTAAAACCCCTGTTTCAGGAACTCACTCAGGAAATCGTTTTCAAATATATCCTTAATATCCTTTTTCTTGAAACGCTTAATTATGTTCTTTATGTATTATGTTCTTCCAAAATTCGGCTGAATTAACTTCTAGGTAGCACGTTTTCAGTCACAGAACTGTTGAAATAGGTAGAAACAGGTAGGCAGTGAGTTTATTTAAATAATGACACGACACATCCAAAAGGGTCAGGAGAGAAAGTGTTTAGCCTTCGCAAAGTTATTAAATAGGAGGTCAAAAGAGGCACTAATTGAAATATTTATAGGATTATCAGGCACAACATTCATCCAAATTCCTTAAATGCGAATTGTTAACTACCGGTGGAAATAACATGCATCGATCACTGATGTAGGTAATAATTTATGCAGGGTGACGCCCAAACTATACCCACATGAATGCAGGACATGGTTCTAGACGCCCAGCGTATATTTTTTTTTGACGGTTATTAAATAAACATGTTGCCTGGAAGAGATCGCACAAAGCGATAAAGCTGCCCATTGTATATTTTGTAGGGTTAAATTTATTTTTTGTTATGTATTTTATTGTATACAATAAATAATATACAAATAAATAAACGTGTCAAAAATATCTGCTGTTTCATAATTATGAAACAACAGATATTTATTATTATTATTTATTTATTAAAACTTTATGCACAAGTAAAAAATAATACTGTACAAAGGCGGACTTAATGCCTGAGGCATTATTATTTCACTTCTGATTCCACAAGGCTGTATTTAGGAGCAAGTTGCTGATGGACAATCCTGGCTACAAGGTTGTGTCTAAGCAAGTACTCTTCGTTAGCTAGACGAGAACACCCTATTTATTTTTTTGGTTTTTTGCCAAACATAATTGCCTGCCAATTTAACAATTTTGGAATTTTGATTCCAATAATAATTTTGATTTTAATTTTTGATTCTTATTTCCGTTATGATATTGTTTTCAAGTACAAGGCCATCAAGTACAGTATCATCTAACATACGATTACGCTGGATGACCCGCAACTGTTCCGACAATCGTTGTTCCGAAACGTTGACAGCTGGCTCAAGTACCTGAAAAAAGAGAGAGCGTGCGAAAACGGTAAGCGGTCAGATTGTTTTCCCCCTCTGTAGCCCCATAGTATGAGCGCATGACGTTCTCATTGATGGATCGTGTCCATCTTATGCGCTACACACTTCCGCCGGCAGTTGGGACCCTATCAGAGACCGATAGGCTTCGAGATCCTAAGCTGTCCGACAGCCGGTGTCTCTCCGTCGACGACCAGCAGTGCTATTCTGTAACCATCTCACCGTTAAAACGTAGGTGAAATGAGCGTGGAGTGCTTCCAAAAAACTGAAAAGCTGTCAACAGTGTCAATCCGTAGTATCAGGTGGAATGAAAGCTCACTTCAAACTCACTTCAATTAAGTTTTCACGGTGAGATTTTTACAGAAGAGCAATGCAGGTGGTGGCGTCGTGGGCGACGCAACTACCGCGGCCATCGTCGTCACAGCGCTCGCAGTGGGGCTGGGTGCGCAGGGCACGCTACGATAGCGGCGGTAAGACCCCTCTTTGAGGAGTGGCTAGAGAGGCGTCACGGCGTCCTCACCTACCGCCTGACGCAGGTCCTCACCGGACACGGAAGTTTCGGGAGGTTCCTGCACATCATCAGGCGGGAGGAAACGCCCGGGTGTCACCACTGCGATGATCGCCCCGAGGACACGGTGGAGCATACGGTGGGGGCCTGCCCTGCATGGGCGGAGCACCGCCGTGTCCTCGTAGAGGCGATCGGCAGCGGCGGCGATCTCTCACGCCCGGCCTTGGTTCAAGCCATGGTCCGGGGCGAGGGGGAGTGGGAGGCAGTCGCCTCCTTCTGCGAAGCAGTCATGCTAGCGAAGGAGGTGGCGGGACGGGAGAGGGAGAGAGTCTCCCGTCCAAGCCGCCGCGGTGGACGCTCCGGGCGTCGGGAGCCGCGTGATGACTCCCGGCCACCGTAGGCGCGGGCCTGCGGGTGGTGAGTAATGGGTAGCTCACCGTCCGATCAGGACCAGGCCCGTGCTGGACGGCGCGTACGTGTTCCACGCGCGCCTCAAAGAGATGCCAGCATCATAGAGGGGGCCCACTAGGGCCCAAGCCTGCCGGGAAAGCGGGATCATCCAAAAGGGGTACCGCTGACCCGGAACATAAAGGGCCAAGGAAGGAACACGGGTGGGTTTTAGTCAGTAAGAGTCTGACACTCCCTTCCGCTCCACCCAGAGCGGGAGGAGTTATTTGATGATTTCCCATCCTCAAAAAAAAAAAAAAAAAAAAGTGGGGCTGGGTACCGGCGGCAGCGTGGCGAGCCGGAGCTGAGCGACAACGTGCGGCTGATCTTGTCAAAATATCTTCATTTTCTTATTTTCCGTATTTTCTATTTATTGTTGTTTTGTTGGAGGTGACATCTATCATGTCACCTCCGATTTTTGTATTTCCAGTACTTTTCCGGTTTCAGGTCTCGTTTCTATGGGAAAACTGTTGCACAAATTCTTAAAAATTAATATCACTGTTAAAATTAGGAAAACGAGACGTTCTGTTGAGACAGTGTTGCCAGGTCTTATTATTACATATATTATTTTATTGTTATAAATTACAGTTTGGTTATATTCTAAATTAAACCACAATGATAATGACAGTAAATACCCAATTTAAATTCCGGAAAAATGTTAGTTATGCGTTATCAAGCAAAGATAAATCCATCAACATTTTCCTGTGACCTTTTCCTAAAATCAAATAATAGTACATTTTGATGCAAGTGCGCAAAGTTTGTCAGTACCCTCGGGACGAGATTGCAGCCAGGGGGCTAAATGGAGTCGAGAGTGCAATAAGAAATGCTCACGCACGTGTACCTATATGATTTTCAAGACACTTGTAACAAAAATAAATAAAATTTCATAATATTTTGTCACAAATATTTGTGACATGTCAAATGGGCTCGCAGTTATTTTCGTTCGTGCCTGACTCAAAGCCGCCAAACAACCTGATAATAACAACAACAAAAAGAAAACTAGGGATAGATAAGAACGCTTAAATGCTAACATTATTTTCTTTCTTTCTTCCTTGCTCACCTAATTTGAGGCATGAATGTTCTTTATTGAGATTGAAAAAATAAAACCACACCGGGGGGTGGCGTACTTTCCCACACTAGTACGGGAAAACGTCGGAAATGCTCCACGAAGTTCCACCGGCTGTCGAGGACGAGTCCCAGGTACTTTATCGTTGACTCGACGCCGATGTGAACCCCTCCTACCGTTATTTGGGAACCCGACGGTGGCGCGTTCGGAGGACCATGAAAACACACGGCCTCGAACTTGTTTCTTCGTCTTTTTGGCGATGTCTAGAGACACCGCCAAGATGACCCCACCCCGGGCCACATCATTTCCCGTCGAGAGGGCCCGCGCGCGCATGATGGCGTCCACCGTAGAAAATTTAATTTCCCTTAAGGGGTAAAATAGGGGATGAGTTTGTATGAAAGTTCGTATGAGCTTTTTTGCCAATGGGCTATGTATACTTTAGGTACTTACTACATACTACTAGGTATGGGACATACCATTGGGCTCACGGTTTTAACGATCTATCATCACTTGTTTGAAAAAAAAATTGACGCTGTTATCGCGGTTGGCGTCCTCGGAAAGTCCATAAAATTGTGTGTAGGTAATCTAATGCACAGCAGAGATGTTCATACGTGACAAGTGCTTATCTACGTCAGCTGTTTGAGCTGTGCTGTAGGTGGGTACCTACCTACCTCAACTTCCTAAAATAGTTGAGTTAAAGTCCTGGTGGGATAAACCCTTCGATGAAGGATATACCTAAGTAAGAAATGACTAAATAATACAAAATCGAATGTACTTTAAAAACATTTGAGAACCGGGTTTAGTATGACTACTTACAGTCAAAAATAGGTACCTACGATCGGATGAGGTATCTATGGTACCTACATACCTAATCTTAGGTTAAGCCTAACATTTACGAAACCCAAATTGATTAACTAGGTGCTCAATTTAGGTTTCGTCTAAAGAGATAAATCTCTACTATTTATATAACAACTACTAAAAAAATATCACAGGTATATTCACCAAAATCACTGCTCCAAATTATAGATAATCTACTTTTCACGAACACCTATTATGACGAAGTCGTTACCTCGCTTGCCTAAATAAGTAACACTTGCGAATCTAACACAAATCATTGCAAATCACACAAAAAATTATGTGTTCATTTCCTGTTTGTACGCTAGCAATTGTCGATAATATATTTCGCAAATGATTCACAATAAATTAACCAAGAGTCACGGAACATTAGTCACGAAAAGGTCCATTAGATATTAACTCTCCTATTAACATAATTAGCAGTTCATTACAATACGGACTAGACATAATATTATGTCACAGTTTGCTGAACAATTAAGATGTCATGAAATAAGTTCCTATGTAAGGTAGTAATTATGCGCTAATTATTATTTTCTGGGGATAGCATTTTCTATTTTTAGGTATGTGTTGATAGATTTGTGAACAAACAGTAGGTAGGTAATATTCAAGCGATCTAAGTAGGTAGGTACTGTAGGTAGGTACCTATGCTTATCATATCGAGCCATTTCCCTTTCGAGAATCATCACTTTCAGAACTGTTTTCAATAATGAGCTTACTTACGGATAAGCTTAATCGCTTTAGTCTTGAACTTAGGGTGTAAAATTACGTCGAACTCCGATCTCGAAAAACATGCATTTAATAATGAAAGAAAATCTATGTGGCTCTAAATATTAAAAAAAAAAAAAACTAAAACATGACTACGGAAAACGAAAAAATAAATAAACATAGTTATTTGTGTAATAATTGCATAAAGATACCTCCTAAGCGATTTAATTTTAAAGATGTTACTAAGAAGAAGATTTGTGAAAAAATAATAAATTAGTACCTACTCCAAAAAAAAAACAAGTTTGACGTCATTTTTATTGATATGATTTTTATTTTATTTTTAGCTAACCGCTTGGATATGATTCGTTAGTGACAGACTGGTTTCTGCTGCACGGTTGAGGCTTTACAGTTCAGCAACCATTAGCTTCCAAAAGAATACCTAATACGTAAATCGTACAGCTACTAACAATAACGCATATAATCTTAAGGTCTTGCTATGAAACAATTTAAATAACTCTCAAGCCAAAGCAAGGTAGCCGGGGCCCAGTTCAGCTAATTTACTAACACTTCAATAGAGTGATATAGATACAAAGATAGAGCGTGTCAATTTAATAGTTTTACGGTGTGGATCGGATCATAAGGTAGTGTATATCTCACTCTCGCCTCAGGATAGTAAGAGGAACCGTGGAGTCGTAGCCAGTAATAGTTCGATACAACTCTCCATTTTTCCCAGACGGAAAGTATCCAAGAGGATTTTCGCCAGAAGAACATGAAATAGTTAAAATACATATTCCGTTCTATGCTGAATGACATCTAGCACATAATTATACAGACTATATAGGTACCAATAGCCATCACTGAAAAGTGAATTGACTCTTAAAAACAAGTTAACGCCAAAAATATTTCATCTTGTACAGAGGCAGGATTCACAGAATACGAAAAAGATGAACAATTAAGTATTATTCATCGACTTTCATTGGTGACGAACGAACATAGGTACACTCATAGATTGCAATCTATGTAGGGAATTTATGTTAGTTCGATAGGTTATAGGTATGTAGTAAAATAGGTACCTACGGAACGATTGGGCACTTGAGGCATCAATTTATTTTCGTCTGGCCCTGCAGTCTCGACATAGTTAGCAATCGTTTTCGGTTGCTAAGTCCTAACAATCCAGATGTAACGATATTTGGTGGTCTCCACACTCAAATTTATTGGTTGTTACTGGTATTTTAGGTAGGCACCGGTAGGTAACAACCGATAAATTTGAGTGTCGAGACTACCAAACATTTACATCGACATTTACATCTGGATTGTTAGGACTTAGCAACCGAAAACGATTGCTAACTATGTCGAGACTGCAGGGCCTGGAGAAGAATTATTAACAAAAACTTTTCGGTGTTCTATATTTTGCATTAGTTAGAGGTACTCGATCTCGGAAAGCTTAGGGCATAGTAGTTGATTAAATGTAGGTAAGGAAGATCACTGAAATACACCCTAAAACATTGAAATCACACTTCATGATGTTAGAATAATATATGTAGGTAATCTACTTAAAATCATAAAGTCGCGTATTTTCAGTTTCTTAGACCAAACCAATAGAGGTAAAAAGTCTTATAATAATAGTTTAAAAAAAACCAGTTTAGGAAGACTGAGGAAGACACAGATATTCAGAGGAATAATAATGAAAAAACTAAAACACGCAAGCCATTTCTAATAAACAGTATCCGCTTTTGTAACAAGCTGCCAAAGTCGGTTACAGAACTTAGCGATAGGAAGTTCAAAACCCACACCAAACGTATCCTTATCAAAAAAAGCATATTATAATGACTACGTTGAAGACAAGGAAGTCTGGCAATAATTCCTTTTGCACATGTGGCTTCCCTGGTAGGTACCTACTTTATTAACGGCATCACTATGTAAATGTCTAATAACTGCTCCCAAATTACGATGTTTTTTTTTTTTTAATATTATTTGACATAATCCCTATTTGTTATAGTTGTAATGGCAATCATGTCATTTGGTTTGAATAGGCTTTTATTTTTATTTACCTTAAATATAGATTGTTTGTATTTTGTGAATGTGAGAACGTTGTAGGCCTAACTTGTAAACTTAAGATTTGTAGACTATTTTCTATCTTATTAAACTGTACCAGGTACCTGTTGACAGGCATACACTGTACCTACTCCCATACCTATAAACACTGTCATTTAAAAACATTGCAAAAGCCAATTATTTTTAAAAGAGTAACCGTGGAGTATCTTACCGGCTCTTCTCCAAAAGAAACAACCAATTGGAACCATGCACCTAGCTTCTGACGATTCACAAACTGTGCCTATGTAAATGTAAATAACATGGGCACCTAAGAAACTTGTAATACAATATTTTGATTTGATTTGGATGCCTGCTTTTTATTATTTAGCCGGAGTTTACTTTTTTTGGCAGGTATATTAATTAAATACTACAAGCGTGGACCATCATTGATTTGATACGCAAGCGCAACAATTAAACTCTAACCTAAACCGACATTGCTGAATGGTCTGTCAATAAGATGATCTGTGCACATTTACCTCAAACATAAGGTTACGGATACAATAGCGGAAATTCGATTCGGAAATAGTTTTGCACATTCATTTATTTACATTTCATGTAACAATGTTGTAGTGAGGGATCGCGGTGCGGTAAGGTCGCGGTCGGACTAGCAAGGCGCCAGCGCCAGTGCCGGCGTACGCGCAGCCATCTGCATCAGAATAGATGACACTTCGCCACGCTCATTGTCAGTAACAGATGTTAATAATTATAAATGATACTGCAGTTTCCTCTTGTCATTATTATTCAGTAGCCACGTTAAGAGTCGTGAACTAAAATCACGAAAATAGAGTGCACGTCAAAGTTTATGTAATTATTTGTGACTTAGACATAGTAGAATTTAAAAATAAAATACTGGTATTCAGCTGCATCCAGGTAGACTGGAAGACGACCCCAACAAAGTTCGGAAAAAGCTAAGCAGATGATGATGAGTTAATGATACATAGTATAATTTACGTTGGGTACTTATTCAAGTATAAAATTGTATGATGTTGTAATTTTATTACTTTAGTAGCTACATCTTTCCCAAAAACGCATTTCAAACTTGCTAAGGAATATCATTTATAACATTCGACCGAATTTCACATCAAATATGGTAATCAGGCAATAGAAAAATGTGGTTTTCGGCAAGTGTTTAATTGGCGATGGACGGTCCACCTTGAATCTAAGTCATGTGACTGGTGACCAAGAGCGCGTCAATTACGTTGCTTCCCATTCAATGAGTAAGTAGGCAACTTCCTTTCCAATATAGGTAGGTATCTACATAATCTGCAACTATTGCATTACTAAAAACAAGTTCATAGCGTGACGACCTAGCTTCGCATGTTGAAAAGATCATCGTTCGAAACTCATAGGAGGAAAACATTGGTATACCTAACCAGCATTTTTATCACGAGGACGGGCCATGTCTACAAAAGGTACAAAATTGGCGTCTTTTGAAATTTACATAATAATCAGTAATCACGTAACGCACAAAAAATGTGAATAGTTCCACTCTATCATATCATAAGTTTATGCTACAAATGCTATTGAATGAATACTTATTATCGTAACGAATGAGAAACCGGAGATACTCAACTGATGGTGAAATTAAGTGGATCTTAGCAATGATATATCAAGTTCCGTTGATATTCGTGTAGCTGGAGAACAATTCCGATAGAGCAAAACAACAAGGCCACGATCAACGAGAAACACCGAGGCAACGAGGGATAATAAAAGAAAGCCATAGATTTCCGTTTAACTAAGCTATATACGAATTATGTGGTGCTATTACACAATCAAGATCTCACTAGCTACCTCACATCACATGCCAACATTAGGTAGGTACTCCGTGATGGAGTTTTTGGAACGTGGACTTTTATCACATGAATACATATTTATTATTCATGTGCTTTTGTTGTAGGCATTTTGAAGATCACAATAACGGTGGCAAACCCTCGGATACTTTAAAAACAACTCCTTACTAAAAAAGTTAAAAACTGTCTCTCACTTTACAGGCAGCAGTTCTCGAACTCAATTCAGTCCAATTCACCTACTTAGGTACTTACTTGAATACAGAAACTAAATGTTAGCCGCTTTTTTATGTACCTACGCTGTGTTCGGTGACTTGTACTTAAAGACCGAAGTTTCAGGAAATCCCATTGAAGCTTAGCCTTTTCTAGTTGTAATTTACAAAGTCGATCGAGACGTGCGATCCGATCGGATTACGAAGACACCTACGAAGACCAAGTGACATTTATTTTCTTTATTTTCAACAATATGCTGTAGAAATCATTCTACAATCCATACTACACACTCCGTCATTTTGTCATTCGTTTCTTCCTTTTCGTAACCTAGGCTGCTTGCGAAGCAGAACCACCGTAGAATCCGATCACGTCCCTAAAACAAATTGCGCAACGCGTTTTCATTATATTTGGGTAGACCACTTAGATAGAATGACTTAGATAATGATTCGATAAGCGAGCGAGCGAGCTAATTTTAGTTGCCGATAAAATTCCCGAATTATCCAAAGGCACTGCTCAGTTCTCATAGGTACCTAGGTACTCGCAGAGTCAAGTGGCTGAAGTGAAATCAAGAGCAGTGTCTATCGCAAAAAAACAATCGACAAAACTTGTGTTGAGTGCATTGGTCTAATTTGATTGATTTTTCCTGGTTCCTCGGCAAATCTAGAATACTTGAAACGGATTGCTTCTAATAATTGGACAATATCTACCTAGACTAACAAATGCCAGACGAGGTCACTATTTCTTTTGTAGGTAATGTCTGAACTTCTGAGGACTTGCTCTAAACATTCTCACAATTTCGAAATTCCCTGCCGAGTTTCTCTAAAAAAAATATTTATTTTAGAAAATAATCTAATAAAACTAGCTAGGAACAGTGGGACTGGACGGAGTAGGTAGGTAAGTTACAAGCATATACATCGTAATCCGAGTACCTAACAAAAGGACACAAATTAAAAATGATTATATATACTTTGTAATACAATTGAGTGATATCTATTTCTGAACTTGATTTATTATTGGTATCGGTAGTTAACTAATTTCTAGTTTTACTCATCACACTGAATAGTTACAGTAATTCTACTAGAAGTAAAATCATTATATTTAGAGGGACAATATTATATACACCGGAATTAACACCTATTATTAAAACTACAGCTAAGATCATAATAAAAGGTCAGTGTCATTATGGTCCGTATGCATACAAGGGTTGTGCAAGTAAGGTTAGGCGACATAATGGCTTATAATTACCGTAATATTCTGATATATGGACACACATATTTTGCATAATACGTTGTTTGACATTGTATCTCTAGGTATCCCACTAATAAAATAAATGGACTAAAGTTCCTTCCACTACCTACTTAATATCTTATAGGTAGGTACATGTTACCGAAATGTTATTGAAAGTTCCAAAATGTCTTGTAAGTAGTAGGTAAACCTATCGATAATATTATTGTGATCACAGAATTTGTACAAGAAGATTTGGTGACACCTCCACCGCTACCGCAATGGCAATCCCGGAGTCTACCCAATGAATAATTTAATGAATGACTAAACCTGAGTATTTAATTATAGGTAAGTTGTTTGAACATAATCAAACGATTCCACTGATCATGACTTAGCAGACTTAGCGTTGTGTTTATTCCACTGTAAAATGTGTTCTCAATCCTCAAATTCTAGATTGTTTAACTTAACTACGTAACTTACTAACGTAACTTATAATGACGCGACGTTTTTTTACTTGATGAAATAGTTACTTTTTAACATTTTGATGGAACCTACTTACAATTTGACAGTATTTGATGGAAAACACCGTGTCACTACACCGATCCATTAAATTGGCGCCTTGAGCGATAAAAAACTTATAAAAAGGTCAACCCTCCGCTTCCTCGCTCTACTATCACGACAATTAGTTGGGATGTAATTGGTTTTATCACCCAGAAAAACTATTATTGACATAAATACGTGAAAGTGTTTAGACAAAATTGTTTTCAGCAACAAAAGAGAATGGCTTGTAGCTGGTTAAGTTATATACTTAGATATTTTGTTTCTTCAGTCAATAGTTTTAATAGCATTTGGTTCTGTAAAGAATGAGACCATGGATTTAATTATGGAGAGTGGGACCAAATAAAGGCCTCTTCAAACAGGCGCAACCCGAATCGCACGCGACACAAAGCGACAGGTGGTGGCTTAGGGTCGCGTCGCGAATCGCGCCTGTTTGTAGGAGCCTTAAGCAATAAAGTAGGTACCTACCTGGCTAAAAGCTAACATACAAAATGTACTAACCGCATTTTTTTTTTATGGTACGAAATTATATCTTCTTTCATTCAAATAGGCAGTATGACATTCATAATATTTGATTGAAAGACTCCAGTGTTAACATTGCACGTAGGTACTTAATGCACACATAACCCAATAATCCCCGAAAGATTAGGCAGAGGTGTATTAAGTCCCATGTAACAGGAGGCGAACCTATTGAACAGGCAGCTGTGCTGCTAGGGAGTTGGTTGCGCCACTTCTTCTTCCCAGCTAAAGCACTAGGAAGTGGTGAAGGACGAGCGTTTTGGGGGACTGTCTTATGTAATTTTGACGTTCAAAAATTGCTGATTCTCCGCCTAGATTGAATAAAAGACAAGTTTGATTTTGATTGCCATCAAGCGGCACAACTCCAGGCTTCGGATTGCTACTAATAAATTCTTGATAAAAACCAATAACACTTTGCCAGACTTGGGAATTGAACCCAGGACCAGGTACTAAATACATACCTACATAAACTCACGCCTTCATCCCATTGGTAGGCAGAGACTACAGAACGCCACCTGCTACGATCATTGCATACCTACTCAAACTCAAAGCATTTATTTCGAATAAACCAATTACAGGCACTTTTGAATTGTCAAGGGGTCGGTCAGTCAGAAAGATGAAACTAGTTGCCCATTCCAAAGCGTAGTAGGTACCTATGGAGAAAAACGGGCAAGAAACTCCATGGACACTCTTTTAAATCAAAATATTGTTACAAAATAGTGGTTACATCATTCATGTGAAATTATACACGTGAGAACGATGTAGAAAGACGGGCATTTAAAAGCGCCCGTAATAAAAAGATAAAAACAAATCAGGAATCAAAACAACCGTGGCAGCTAAGAAATGACCAGTGCCTACTGATGGCGCCCGTTCACGAACATGACGTATGCATCAGCACCATTCAGTTCAGCTCAACTATTTTGAAGGGAACTCAATGATCCAATACACACGCCACCACCAGCGACACATTTGAGTGAGCATGACATACTCTTAGCCGCCAGGGCACATTCAAGTCAATGAAAGACGAACCCAGTAAGCTTTATAGTAGGTACATAGTGCTCACACATGTGCTATGCAATTATACAATACTAAGAGATTGAATTTATACAATGCAATGATAGATTGTACAACCTTCATCAGCTCCAACAATATTTTCTCAGGTACTTAATATTACTTTTTATTCTCTTTTGTTACATACCTAATCAGCAGAGGTCGGAATTAGGTAGAGTTATTTATGTACTTACACTGATTTCATACAGCGAAAGAATAAAGTGGATATGCCTCAAATCCCGAGATTAATTTAAAAGAGCAGAAATTCCCGTGATTTATTAAATAAAAAAGTTATACAGTAATGTCGGAAGCGAACACTTCAATTCTTAGTGGTACTTTGAATGAATCGGACAAGGAAAATTATTCTGATGGGCCGTAAATACTAATTAAGATTGTATGTTAATATTATCTTTGTTTTATTTGTCTGTCTATCTCTGAGGTTTTTATTATTATTTATTTGTAATATTGTTAGCCACACAGGATTGTCCATTACAAATCCCGGGAAGATCCATATTAATATCAACATTTCGATGCAAGTACATAAATAACTCTACCTAATTCCGACCTCTGCTAATCAGCCTAGTTATATCTGCTGGCACACGAAGCCTCCTCTCTGTAAGAGGGAGTGGGCAGTAGGTAATCCACCAGACGGTGGATGACACAATCATGTCTTCGAATATTAGGTACCTTTAATTATTTTAAAGTTATAACATTGTGCTGATTCAGACAGGATAATTATGTAGGTATTCCTTATTTCCTTAGGTATTCTTTTTTCCTAAACCAACAGTGGCCAATTATCGAACAGCGCGGCAGCGTTTTGAAACGAATATCTTGCTGTAGACGCCTATAGACTGACTTAGAATATGATTACAACGCAACGGTTCGAAAAAAGTTTGTTATAAGTAATTAAATAAACACTAGTGACCGACCCACATCTGCTTCGCACGGTTTGTACAACAAAACGTCGACTTTTCTTTATTATATGTAGGTAAGTTTAATATTAATGTCTACACACATAAACCTTCCGGAATAGATTCTCTGAATGATGGTGAAAACCTTATCAAAATACCTACGTTGCGACGAACAGAAGAAAATCTCGTTCACATAGTGCGGGAATACAAATCAAAAAGCACGTGTGTTACTACACCGCATTGTGCATCTAAAAGCGGTGCAGTAAGACATACAAGAAATAAATGAAAAATAAAGAAAGTAAAATAGATTTTTTTTTATAGAGCCACTTTTCGTGCAGATGTGTTGAAAATGAACATTAATTAATGTGCTAATTTGGCTATCTCAGCCGTTTGGCGGCAAGAGTCAGGCACGAATAAAAATCCACGAGCCCATTTGACATTATTCTGTCACAAAGTATGTAAATATGAAATAATATTTATTTTTCGTTTGTGTTGAAAATCGACGCTTGATACGTGTCTCGCCACAAATGTGATGACAAACTTTGCACACCTGCATCAAAAATTACCAACTATTCATTTATAATACTTATGTATAGATATGGAAAGAATTTGAATGGATACATAGGTAAAGGAAGAAGATGAAATTGGCATATTATATCAATACTATTAAATATTATTATAAATGAGAAAGTAACTCTGTCTGCCTATTACCTTTTCATGCCTGAACCATGGAACCGATTCTTATAAAATTTAACAGATACGTAGGCTGGAGAAGGACATCGGCTACTTTTCATGCTATATTTTGTATAAAAAAAATGATGAAATACAAAATCACGCAGAAGTCGAGTGCAACAGCTAGTAGGTACTGCACACACAGTGCCTGGTACTTGGGTCATAGAATGTTAAATTCTAGGGAGCTGTCAAAACTTATGGGTTTCCGCTTAAAAATATATATATATATATCTTGATATTTATGGATAAATATCTTTTTCTCCGTTGAATTAGGTATCTACAATGTTGAAAGCTGTTATTTTTCTCAACTAGTCTGAAATGAGGTCCTCTCTTACTTGCAAAGTTGTAACTGGCCGTCGCGTCGCGTCGTCGGGTGAGCTAAGGTATTTAGACCCGCGTGGGTTTTGTAGTATAGTAGGCCCCATATCGGTGGTAACCTAGCCAATATAAGCTGGCCTCTTATTTTATTGAAACTCCGTGCTACGCTAGACCAGCTCAAGGTCAAAGTTATTCCACCGACGTGCGGTCGACTATACCTACCTATTTTACTTAAAATGTCTATTATCAATTATGTTGCATACGGATTTGCTCGATTTTTGACTATGGAAGTGTTTCTTTGTAGACCTTAAAAATTTTTGCATATCTGTAGGCACCTTTACCAACACCAACATGACCTTACCTATATGACAATCCTGTTATTTAAGTAAACACATGAAGAAGAAAGAAATAATGGGCCAGTTTTGGACATTACGAATGGCAAGGTAATCGAAAACATTATGGGCTCTACAGAGAAACGAAGAAGACTTACAGTAACTTACTTACTTACCTTCAATATTACAAAAAAATTTGTGAATAATTTAAATCACAGTAGATATATTATTTGTTTAGGAAGTACCTACTTATAACAAAAGTGTAGGTCTGTAACCTGTTATATTTTATCTAGACACGGAATTTATAGACAATGTCTAACGCGCGGTCACGGTCAATTATCGGACCGTGTCATAGAGCCGTTCTTGTAACTTATTGTAACTTTTTATCAAGTAAATAATAATGATTAAAATATCTTCTTTGAGTTAAAGTAAATAGTTCTGGGTATTGTTACTTTGTCTTGATAACGCTCATAGATTTCACACTACAAAAAGCGATTTAGAGCGTGTAATTTAAAGTCGAAAAGGGCCGTATCATGAAAAACAGACCTATTTTATACTGATACTCGCATGCCAATGGACTGAATTTGTGCCCGGTTAATAGCAATAGCCTCACCCCTTATACGAGATAACATCATGGGACTTATAGTAGAATGTAGGTATGTACCTATCTACCCTTTCGGTAACACAGACGGGGTGTAATGTCTGTCTGTTATATTGACCCAAGGGTTGCACTGTTCATCTGTCAGTAATTACAACTGCGACACTGCGGTTCCCTTTCCGTCTGACAGGCAAATGTGATGATCTAAGAATTTAGTCAGTAAGAGACTGAGGACTGACAAACCCCTCCGCCTAACCCAGGGCGAAGGATTTTCAACCTATACCCGTCATTTATTTGCAGAAGAAGATGGTGTGGCCTCATGGCCACAGTACTAAGCGAGTTATTTCGTCAAGTTGTATATAATATAATTTTATTGACTTCTTACAATTATTATAGCTGATTATGCTGTGATACCTACAATCTTGATGTCATCTGTCTGTCAGATACTTCAAAACGTTATCTTTGTCGTCACATATTTACCCAAGAAATGCAGGTGCTTATTAAACATCATCTTCAAATTAATTATATTTCTGTGAAAGTTAAAGTAATATTTTGAACATATTGTGCGGACGAGATCTGCAGGGACATGAGAACATTGGGTAGGGATGGGTGTCAGCATGCATGGTGTGATGTGGTGGTGTGGGATGCAGTAGAACATCATAGCCACTTTAGGTACAAGAGGGCCTGGTTGACCCTGCTGTCGCATTTAGCTAAGTTTTTCGAGGTCGTACTGGATTAGACCTAAGTCTATGGCAATTTATATATATAAATTGAACCTACCTCCGAAATACAAAGGAAATCAAGAATTTAAACGAAAAATGGAATTGCTCGGGCCATGTTTACCGACATTGCATTGAAATAAGTTTAGAGGGATTATAATCCTATAATATACCTTACAGCCTGTCTCATTTCGTCACGATATCGTGACGATTGCAGTCGCCACAATAGACTCCTTACCTATCTATCTACCAAAAGTTCTTATTAGTTGTAGGTAGGTACACAAAAAGTACCTATCATGTCTATCTATCTCACAAAGCTATTTTTGTGATCTACGAGTAAACCATATTTTGGCTCGTTGTTAAACAACATCAATACGAGACACTTTTCTTTGTTCATTATTAACCATCGGTTAATAAAACATTGCGACAACGTTGGTAGAGATGATATACGTAATTAAGAGCTTAGTGCACCTCATGACGTTCAGATAATCTGATTAACACGTTGAGAAATTAATCCGAGGATAAAGATCTAACAAAAAGAATTTCACCTTACTAACAATAGATATATACATTTCAATGAGTTGGAATGAGTGTTTAAAATCTGTTTAGGCTTAACAATAGATACAGTGCAATTAAGGAAAACATAAAGATCGTCGACTGGTTAGTATTATTTTGTTGGACTAGTAATAATTGCCTACCTGTATTCATTATGAATCTGTTAATGAGTAGGGTAGCCTTCGTGACCACGGATCATTATTAATACAATAGGAGCTAACACAGACAGTCGGCACGACAGAAAACAGGCACTTTTCCTGCGTTCGAGTGGTGCAGATATCTGAGGACAATGACGCGAAACCACTTTATACGAAGGCCATCCCTTAGGATAGAGTTAATGTTGCTATCTAAACATTATGCTTGCTTTTGTACGTACCTGTGAGTAGGCCTTCATTTGGCCTAGGTATATCTAGATGTGATTAAAGTTTGTAGAGTAGGCACGTACCTAGGTAAACTCATGCCTGTTTTCACTAACATCAAGTTAAGCAATACCTAGTTATGTATGCCTAATAATGTAGTAAGCAGATCCCGAAGTAATCACAACTGTTTCACAGTTCGTTTCTCGGTAGGCAAATCGTAAGCTTCAAAATCTACTTTTTTGACACTCCTATCAAGCAAAATTTTGTAAGACAAGCAAGTTGCTAACAAAACCGTTAGATTAGCCTAAGCATTACACATCGGAGAATCGGTGTCGTAACTTTAGGCATCGCTTAGAGGTTGCTGAATCGTTTTGTGCGCTAAGTAGATAACTGCTTAGGATTTAATCTGAAAAACGAAAGAAGAAGAGTTTCTCCCAGGGGGGAAGCGCCATTGCTGGTCAGTGTCAGGTTGTAATGTAGGTAAGTTCATATACTTAATCCTATTGAATGGCAATTCCATAGAATATAAATCAATAGGATTACATGAACTTAGAGGGTTGTATTGATGATTTTAATGATTATAATTCTGTGATACATTCTTGTTACGGTCGCGAATCATATTTTGTACCTTTAGATAACAATGATTTAAATGCAACAGCGAGCGAAGCGATTTCGAAAATTTTAGCACCTGGGATAGGCTTGGTTATCTTTTGACCGTTGATACAGAATTAATAGGAGTTACGATGAGTTAGGAGTCGACTCTAAAATACAGGGCGTCCCACGGATATGCCACATGGAGGGAAAGTACCTTGAATATTGTAGATAGAACATTTTACTGAAAGAAGACATTATTTGAATTTAAAAAACAGTTTAAACTGCATTCATAGATATTAAAATAATTATATGGTTGAACCGGAAATCGAACCCGTTACACGAGAAAAATAATCACCCTGTAGCTTTATCATACCGATCGAAAGGCTTCATCATATGGATTATTTTTTGCTTAATAACATAGTGTCAAAAATAAAAGGAAGACCATGAATTTAAAAAAAAATAATACAAAATTAATCAATTTATCAAATTCTCAAAATTAGTCCCTTCCTGTTGAATACAAAGTCGCACTCTTTCATTTGATTACTTCGATTGATTACTTCGATTTGTTGCATACAACCAGGTACCTACTAATTACGTATCTCTTTATCATTTTATCATGCACTTAAATTATAAGAGGGAAATGATGCGTAGGTACTTTTCAAGTGGGTACATTTATTAGTAATAGGTTCTTACGGCAATGTCAGCTTTTCATTTTTCTGAACAAAATTTCACATCAAATGTTAAAAATTCATGGTCTTTCTTTTATTTGTGACTCTATGTTGTTTAGCAAAAACTAATCCTTATGATGAAGCCTTTCGATCGGTATGATAAAGCTACAGGTGACAATTTTCCTCATGTAACGGGTTCGATTTCCGGTTCAACCGTGTAATTATTTAAATATCTATGAAAGCAGTTTAATTTTTTTTTTTAATTCAAATAATGTCTTCTTTTAGTAAAATGTTCCATCTACAATAATCAAGGTACTTTCCCTCCATGTGGCATATCCGTATATGTAAAAGAACTAAGAAAACACTGAGAGTCTGCAAGAACGAGAGAAGCAAACTCGAAATATTTTGCACCCAGGCTCGGATAAGTCACCTACTTAGATTTTATTGACCAATCATTGGCCTTAGCTAAATATATTTCATGTTGAAGAAAACTGCATAAACTTAGGAGTGAAATGTCACCTCCTAAAACTTCCCACTGGGACACCGCCTCGCCTTCGCTACGCCATCACTGAGCTGCTGCTGGCCACCCTATATGTCCCTAAAAGCTTTTTCACATAGCTTGAATTGAAGAATAAAACAACATAAGAGTTCTACTTTGATAGACACAACGTAACCCGTGAGTCAAGTAGAAATATAACAGTGTTATTAATTTATAGGTCACGTCCATTTCGCCCAATCTATTTAGTCTTAATAATAGGGGGCGAGCATATAGCCATTAACGGGGCACAAATTCAGACATCGGACGGCTATTAGGAATTTTCGTAAGCCTTCCACTGCCTGACCTGGGGTTGGAACCCATCACACCTACCCTAAGCTAAACAGTCACACTTGCGACCACTAGATCGAAGATGCAGTAGGTAATACGGTTAAGTAACTGTAAACAATAAAAAGCTATTGTCTATAGTTTTCGAGCTTCCAATAAGTACCTACCTACTACCTACTCCTACTCGTACTATAATAATTATGAATAACTTTTACTATGGGCTCGACGCATTGCTCTGCTTTACGTTTGAGAGCAGTGGTGGCCCCGTGGCATCAGCCGCGACTTACGAGTTGTAGGTAGTAGGATAGAGCCCAGACAGGCGCTTTACTTTGTGTAAATTATTTAGATAACCACTGCTCTCAAAACGGTGAAGGAAAACATCGTGAGGAAACCTGCATGTCCTAGAACCAACAATTTGAAAAACATGTGACATCTACCAACCTGCACTGGGCCCGCGTGGTAGATTACGGCTCACTCCCTCTCACAGAGAGGTGTGTCCCAGCAGTGGGAACATTATAGGCTGATTATGCTGGGCTCGACATTGAAAACACCGATGTTTCCTACATTATGTCGAGTTATGCGAACTATTGCGAACGTATAGAAACGAAATGTTACGGAGCAGTTAATTTTTTTTATGATGAGTAGGTAGGCTACAATGACCCCTTTTCAGGTTTTCAGTTATGTTACCTACACCTTGTTAAAGTAGGTATCTGTATCACTGAATTATCGCCGGATTTTCGAGTCGAGAAGGAGAAGTCCTAATGCGTATGGAATGATAATACCGGCTTGCGCTGAATAATCAATTCACGCGTCTGTACCTACTTATCTATGAATGTACCAGACATAGGTAAGACCATCATTCTACTCTACTACTCAGTGCTTACTTAGGTATCCATAAGCCCCACAAGCACAACGACCGAGCACCACATGACTACCTACCTGTAGTAAGTAGAAACAGCATTTGTACAAGTAAGCTATGAATATTAAAAATATTATTTTATAACGACAAAGATTACTTGGATGACAAAAAGGCTTAGGATTAATTAAGCTACTCCAATGTACCCTCAAGCAACAAACCATATTGTACTAGTATGTGTTTTGAAATTAATAATGTAATTAATATTGATTTACGTGACATACTTACATAACTTATAATATTTTTGATGATATTTAAAGAGAAACCTGACTGTGAATGTGAGTACCATGTAGACTAGATAGAATACATGACTAATAGCTGTCCGGCGGTTTTGAGTATTATAAATACGGCCTACGCAAATGTTAAGCAGAGTTGTGTGACGGGTCGTTGAGCTCCCTAAAATAGGGTTGAGCTACACGATGACTGATGCACGCATGCCGTCTGTTAGGACAGGTCAACTCAAAGCTGCAATGGCTCTTTCTACAAAAGGCCCTTCCAGACACTGTTCTTGCGTTGTTAGACTCACATAAAATCCTAATAATAAAATGTTTTGACTTTAAAAGAGACCATGACCTCTGAGTTTGTTTCGGCATTTCTTTTCAGGGATCAGTCAGCTAGGAAATGCCGGCACCATCTAGTTTTAAAATATTGACATGTAAAAGTGTCTTAAAAGATCTACTTACAGAAACAAACATTTCATTTCATTTCTCTTCGTAGGCAGGCGCGACGCGACTCTTGTAGAGCAATTTCTATGATGTTTTCATAGAAATTAAATTGTTCATACCTATGCAAATTCAAATGAAACATTATGTTTAAAGTTATAGGTACACCTACCTCCAGCTTCGTTTACCTACTGTAGTTTTGAAGTACCTATGTATGCTGTTCGAAGACTATCACACAAAATAAATCGTCGTCTGTTCGTGCACTAATTATGACAAACAGCTAATTTAGTTACGGTTTCTAAGTGGTGCTTTTATAGGTTACAGAGACTACAATTATCTACCAAATGCGTAGTCTGCATAGACCTACAGCACGTAGATACCTAAGCAAAATCTCAAGTGCTGTTATAAGAATAAGGAAAATGTGACAATAAAGTTCCAAACGATGCTTATTTACTTAGGTATAATGGTTATAATAAACACAAAACATACAATTTGAATTTAGTGAAAGGTAGAAATCAAAAGAAATGTCAAGCATGGTCAACCTCAAACTCAAACTCAAAGCATTTATTTCAATTAAACCATTTACAAGCACTTTTGAATTGTCAAGTGGTCGGTCAGTCAGAAATATGAAGCTAGTTGCCCATTCCAAAGCGTAGTAGGTACCTATGGAGAAGAACGGGCAAGGAACTCCATGGACACTCTTTTAAATCATATTGTTACATAAATATTAGGTAGGCAGGTAGCACTTAGGTAGGTTAATATCTACTTACCTGTTTTTAATTTTTACGTCCTGTCTGTCTTTAGAAACCGCCGTTACCTACCAACCTATGTTATCTACCTATAGATATACCGTGAAGTGAAGTACAGTCAGCAACAGAAACAGATTAACACGGTTACTTGTACCTACACACTATCTATTAATACATACATTATTTACCATGGAAATAAAGCAGTGTCTTATGTCACGGGCGCAATAATGAATCCCAAACATATCGAATGACTGTTTCTAGGGCTAACTCCCGAGCACAGCGAGGGGGTTTAGAGTTAGCATCTGAGCGAAGTGAAGGAGTCAAGACTTGTAGCCTGAGTGCAGTGAGGGATTCAAGGTCATCCAAGACGAAGGCATCCCCGAAGAGAATATTTTACTACACCTTCTGCGAGATACCTACCTACTTAAGAAACAAATCATTTTTCGAATGAGTTTTTCTAATGTGAAGGTTTCTATGGTAAAAGTTTTCATAAGACTTTATACCTACCTACCTAAGTAGTTGAGGTTTCTTATTCAAATCACATTATTGGCCAGTGGGTTATAAGAAAATCAGTAGGTATAATTAATTAACTATGCTTGGACAACGGTCACACAATAACGGATGTCCACAAATATACCTACCTACCTACAAAGCGTTTTTGACACCAGTAAAAATGGCAGTTTTTCACGACGGTCGCTATATGACGGAACCGCTTTCCTAGGAAACCCTAACCCATAATGTATAATTTGACATTAGCGAGTAGGTGGTGTGAAAAATTCTAAATAGACCCAAAATAATGCGATACGCTACATAGGTGAGAGTTTATATTAAAGGAAATGCGCCAGATTGCCCGCGAAATTCAAATTTTCTTACGTTTTTTGCATTTTATTTTTGACAATTACATAAAATATCATACAATAGGATTATATGAACTTAGAAGGGCTGTATACATGCAAATACATCAGCAACATACATAACTGCAAATACATACCCACTTGTTACGGTCGCGAATCACATTTTGTTCAACTTATTAACTTATTAAGATAATTTAAATTTCGTGGGCAACCTAGCGCTACCCCCTTAACTTAGTGAAACATTTGTTCCCATTATTTTTAATTAATTATGCTGCTCTATAATTATGATTAAAGAAACTGCAATGAAGTTCGATTAACAAATCGAAAGTCTTTGCTCACTGGCCCTTTATGTAACTACCTACCTTAGCTATTGACTGGCTAGGATACAACTATCTTATCGTAATAAAAAGCAGGGCACATTCCCATACTGTTTGTCGGTAGACTGGAGTTATCCTATCTTAAAATGATTTCTGATTGGTCAGATTCCATCAATACCTAGTACTAGTAGTAGGCCACTTTTAAATCTTTAAAATTACTCGGGCGCAGTTGGCGGTCGGGTGTCGCTGATTATGCTGTCTACCCTTCGGCGATGAGCTGACCTTAACAAGATGCAAGATGATTCCGTCGGTTTTATTCACCTCATACGCATAATGTACGTAAATTAAATATCTCTTGTTTAAGCTACTGCTAATAAAGTTTTTCTTATTCTGACTAGTAAGTGCTCAATCGTTCAATCGAGGTCGAAAGCATTTGAGGGCCGCGGCCAAGGCTGGTTGACGACATTTCGACGTCTTTACGTCTCGAGAATCCTAAATAGAACCTTATTTTGCCTATCAAAATCGTTAAGTTGCAATACTTTATTGATTTTGATAGTACCTAGTAGCTTAGCAAATATAAGGGTTACTAAGGTTATTATTTTATGAGGTAAGTACTAAAATGACGGGGTTTGCGTGGAACCGGATTGCATGTTTAATACTAATTTTGATGCACCATTACAAATCAATAAGTAGGTACCTTCTACTTATCATTATAACAAAATTATTATTTAGCCATTGTATTATTATCAGCATGGCTTACGAGTATGTTACTGCAGATATACCTACTTATATGTAGTTCTACTGCCCATTGTTCATATATTTAAAATTAGTAGTACTCTACGCGAGTCTGTATGATTGGTATTTTTTTATAGTGGCTACCGCTTTCGTTAGCCCATATTAATTATCTTAGCACTTAACTCAACATCAAAATCGTCATAAGCTATTGCCAATTATACCGAAGTGTGGGCACTTAAAATATGAGCGTCAGTCATTTATAGGAAGTCCTGAAGTTGTCGAAAATTTAGGCGATCCGTAAACGAATTATTTCAATGTTGATTATATTGCTAGCGTTACCACAAGTATTCACACCAGAAAAATGCAGCCTGACTTAGGACTTATTACGAAGTCTAATTTTTAAATTGGTAATAGATGTTTAATAATGTCTCGCAGAGCTTATGACTGTTAACGAGATAAACAAATATTATAACATTTTTCCATAGCAAGTCAAATACTTATTAAATCCCTGAACTGAATCACTTCATGACGTACCTGCAAATCCCGGTGACTAAGTAAGTTTATTAAAATTTATGTAAGTAATGAGTTTTCATTTGTAAGTAAAAAAAATTGAATAAGAAAAATATGAAATAAAAACTTACACTTGCGATTTCTGTCCTTGTGCATGATTGCAGAATATTAAAAGTAAGGTATAAATAATTGAGATTTTTATATCCATGATTTAAAAACTAAACATTTGTGACTCGCGGAAAATATAAGCGCGAATACGCGACCGGTCCACTTCGCGTGATCGATTCACTACTACTGCGTGCACGCAGGTTGAACTTGCTCTCCGCGAAAAAAGGCTGCGCGGGCGCTGACGCGCTCTAATATCTGAGCTTTTACATAGAGAACAAGCAAATTAACATTTCGCAAGTTTTGTTTGAGGAGAAATATTTACATGCGTCATAGGTTATAATCTAAACCAGATAAATACGGTCAACGGCATACATGCTAGTACAAATAAGGGTAAATTAAACATTATATAAACAAATGCTAGAAATTGGAGCATGGAACCTTTATTACTCATTTAAACATTGTTAACAGCATGAGGTTGCATGCAATTTACAGTGTATGTTATAAAGTTAAGATCCTGTAAAAGATTTGTAAGTCTTTCAAAATGTCTTTCTGTATAGGGCAAAGCACCTTCAATGAAACTTGCTAAAGCAGGTACTTTTAAGTTTCCAGCAATAATTTCCGGCGCTAATATGTTAAATACGAGTTGTGCTGCATGACAGTTCTTGTTGTTTGTATTCCATTCTGCAGCAAACTTTAACAGAGTCTCTTTTTGAGTGTGGTTAATTTCTTTGAGTGTTTCATAAAGTTTTTCATTGCCACCAGCCAGAACCTCATTAACTATTTTTAAAACGTGCATTGGTCTTTGCATGCGCAACGCTAATTTCAGAGCTTTAATCAGTTGCTTATCGTGTAACAAATTCATCAATTCTTGTTCTTGTAATATCATTTCTTCTCTTTCTTTCGCTAACTGTTCCCTTCTTTCTGTTGTAACATCCTTCAGTTTTACTAACTTCGAATCAGAACCACCAGTAATTACGACCGATTCGTTCTTATTGACAGTTAAAGACCACACTTTGCCCTCATGATTATCTAAGGACATTTTGCTCTCAGATGTTTTTATATTCCATAGTTTGAGAAGTCCATCTGCTCCACTTGATAGTATTTGTTGACCTCTGCTCACAAATTCAATTTTTAGAACTGAGCTCTCATGGCCTTCAAAGGTCTTTAAGCAGCTCAAGTCAGCTATAGACCATAACTTTATTGTACTGTCTGCTGAAGATGTCAATACAACTTGATCCACAGGTGAAAATCTCACACACCACACACCTCTTCTGTGTCCTTTTAGTATGCCTAATAATGTCAACTCCTCTGACCATAGTTTGGCAGTTTTATCCTGAGAGCCAGTAGCAATCATTTTGTCATTAGGTGAAACAGACACACAGTTTATATCCATCTGGTGGGCTAATTCAGTGTAAGTAGATTTGATCTTTTGATCAGTTGTGTGCTCCTTAGGAACACTCCAGACTTTTAAGCAGCTGTCTTGACTTACAGAAGCAAAGAAATCATTTGATGTCTGTGAAGTAAACACTGACCCAACAGATGCTGTGTGTCTAGCTCCAACCCCAACACAGGATATTGTATGATCAGTGTTTTGAAGCCAAATTCTAACAGAATTATCTTTACCTGAAGATACAAACATTTCTGGTCTTGTTGGGAAGCAAGCTAAAGCTAAAACTATATCAGTATGTCCCTTAATGATCTGGCAATTCATGCTTTCAATCTCATAGTATTTTAAATCTGGGCTATTTGTAGCTACCACCAAATGCTTTTCTTGTTTTCCAACAAATATAATATCTAGAACTTCATCTGTAAAACCAATTAACTGCTTTTTACAATCAAATGTTTCAAGATCATGTATGATAATGTTATGGTCTGCTGTGACAACAGATAAAATATTCCTTAATTCATTAAAAATCAAATGTGTTACAGCTAAGCCACCCTCCTCGGATGCTGGTGACACAAGACTGTTATCCTGCTCATACATGAGCCTGCTCATCAATACATTCCACACTTTGACAACACCTTTCTCACCAGCACAAGCAACATATATTCCTTCTGTTTCTAGTTTCTTCTTAAAATTTGGTATTCTAAATGTTGCTGGTAATAAAATTGTGGATTCTATGCTTTCATATACAGGAACTACTCGGAGGGCCTTACTCTCATTTAAGCTCCACAAGATTAACACACGGTCCCTACCAGAACTGACCATATATTCACCATCAGGAGTAAATTGCAATGAAGTGATTTTGCTGAAATGCCCTGAATAGATTAAATGTTCTTTGCCAGTTTTGGAGTTCCATGATCTTATTTTTGTGTCATCAGCTGCTCCAAATATCAACTGTTTGTTGAAGTCTGGATGATACTTCAAAACAGAGAAGACTCCCATTGCACCTCTTAGACTGCTTGTACATGTGTTGCGTGCTAAGTCCCATAACCTGATGTTGCCATCAGAGCCTCCTGAGGCTATATTTTCATCTGTGTATTCAAATGCTAACTTGGCAACAGGTCCTTTATGGCCAGATCTCCAAATCTTCTGTTGTGCGCCAGTTTCTTGGTCCCACAATTTCATCAATCCACTTTTGTGTGCAGTAACCACCATTTTATTATTATGTGACATTTGAAAAGTATAAATTTGATCTGGTTCTGCATCTTCATCAGTCTGTCCAATTGTGTAAGTTGTAGAGAATGTGTTCACATCAACCACTTTAATTACATCTTCACAGTGGCACAAGAGATGTACTCCATCTGTTGTCCATTGGACATCCCCGCCAGTGTAAAATGCAGTATATTCAGCAGTTTTCTCATATCTGAAATAAATGCAAAGGGGTATTAAAATAGAACTATTTTTAAATATGCTAAAGTAAGGAAATAAATTTAATAAGGTTTTTTTTTTTTTTTTTTTTTTTTAAAAACGTTGCCCCACACTAGGAATTTCTCCTGTATCGTGGGTGCGATTACAAACATTTAAATTCACATACACAAACAGCCAGACCCGGAACAACTACTTGCAGGTCATACAAATATTTGTTCCGTGCGGGGATCGAACCCGCGACACGTAACGTAGCAGTCAATTGCTTAACCACTGCGCCAACCGTGTCGTCATTTAATAAGGTCAATGGCAATATTTTATTGGATGATTAATGATAATAAGGAATAAGGCAAAACAATTTTGAATGTACTTTACAATATCTTTGTAGACATTTAAAATTGTTGTGAACAACAGCAAGAGTAGATTATAAAATCAGTTACAGAATGGACTTGCTTATTAAATGTACCTATGTAACAAGTTACTGAAAAGGACAGAGCACCTAATTCAAAAAATTTTATGGCTACTAAAAATATGATCCTATTCTGTTATTGAGTTTTTAAATAATGTCAATGTTTTAAATTATATTGTGATGGAATGTATTGCGAAAACATTTTATTATGATAATTAAAATTATCTATAAAACAAAAATTAGGTACATAACTACTATTCTATGACATAAATTTTTATGTTGCGGTCCGGACTGTACAGCCAATACGAGATAGAGCACATGTAAGCTGTATGCACGCCCCCCACATGTGATTTAAAAAATACACTGAATGTATAGTAGTTCTATTCTTCACCAATGTATCTTATAAACAAACGTGACTCGTAAAATCTATTCGAGACAAACTATAGTAATTTATTCCTATAACTGATTACGGATACTCACATTTCTTTCAATGGACTGGTCATTTTATCGTTTATTAATCCGACACTGCAGTACCTACTTAACCTATTGATTGTAGTCTGCAAATACCTACTTAAGTTTAATACTACAAGTATAGCCCTAAGTAAATCTTTTAATTCTTATCTTTAAATACCAGTCTTGGTAGCTAGCAAAATACGAGTTTTTTTTTTTGTTATAAATAAACGAAAAACGAAAACATAACCACGCTTCACGCTTGGACGTCCTACTTTGACAGGTTTGACAATTTTGACATATTACAACGTAGTTCTCTATATAGTCTGTGCATATTACCACAGACTAACTAAGGCTGCATTCCGAATTAGACCGTGAGCGCTCACAGCGATCACATCGATAATTCGATATTTTGCGTTCCGTATTAGATATCATGATTATGACAGTTTAGAACTGTCATCAATTCGGAACGCTCGTTTGTCGTGAACGCGCTCACTGTGGTCGCTCAACGTCAACCTCAAACCTTGCACAAAAAAGACCGATTAGATATTCTTCTGCAAATGGAAGTTCAACGCATTGGCACTTCTATTTTGTTGGATTACTCTATCGACTCAGATAACTCAGATTTTAATAAGTTTGATAAGTTTGAGAACGATAATTCGTCCAGGGATGAAACGGACATCGAAGTACTTTTATTAGCGTATTTACATGCTCCCGGCAAAGATTTACCCCGAAGTAAAATACCATGTTCATATTCATTTATTTACTGTTTGTCACAGGTGACAAGATAGTTCATACAGTTCGCATTATTGTATCACTTTAAAACATACCCATGGGGTTCACAATATTTATATGTGTGTCAATATTATTGGCTATGTTAAAAAGAATTAATAAAACTACAATTACACTCTTAATTGTTACCAAGAATTACAAATAACATAGATGCAACAATAATTAAACATAATGCGCATGAGTTTAAAACTCATTTCAGGTATACTATTCCGTTACGTCTTGGATTTTACAGCATAATTTCGAAAATGCCGCTTTAGTTTACCATCATTTTTGACAGCGCTCACGGTGATATTAATTTAGGGCATGGTCGGCGTTATCGCAAGATGGTGCATGTCATGGCGTCATATATGACGATTCACGGGACATCATTATCGCGCTCACGCTAATTCAGTACGGGTGTTAGCGCGCTCAAATCGATGACAGCGCAACTCGGAACGCTGCCTAATTGACTTTGACTTTGACAATAGAAGCCCTTCGTACACACCAATGACTAAAGAATAAGAAACTAAAAGATCTATATAAATTATACATTATGGAAATATGTTTACTGACACAGAATGAACTAGAATGTTTAGAATGACTACAATGTTTGTAACCGGCACTGTAAATATTTACAGTGCCGGTTACAAACATTGTAGTCTGAAGATACGCGAATATTTGGGTAAACTTGATTACACAGACACAGAAAGACTTCTAGAAGTACTTCAATAATGATGTAGTTGTTAAATTGGCAACTTTTATTTGTATTTAGTACCTAGTTTATTAAGGATAGTATTATTATTGTATATCGCTTAGTATGGGGATGGCCTGAAACACAGGTTTTTATTAACCTAGCTCAGGCAGGTCGCCACAAAATAGGATGTCAGTACCAACGCACCTCTCATATGTAATTAAAAACGAGTAAAACTAGCTTTTATATAAGTATTTAAGCCAATCTGTAAGAACTTGGTACTACCTGCTAAGTATTTAAGTGTTTAGATGTATTACTTTGTAAAAGGACCTAAATAAAAGTTATTATTATTATTTATTATAACCTGTGCACAGCTGCCTCCCAATGTCAATGAGTTGTGTTACGGTTGTCAAGTGCTAGTCAAACTTCAAACTGAAACTTTTCAACTTGAAACTTCCTACTGACCAATTAGAGACCGTTCACAGTTATTTTTATTTCTTAGGGCGGCCGTACACGGACTGCTCGAGCAGTTAGCGGCTGAGCGACGTACACGGACCGCTCGAGCGGTCGGCGTCGACTGCTCGAGCGGTCGGTTGTTGACTGCTCGAGCTGTCGCTACCAACCACTCGAGCAGTTGATTTTCTAACACAGTCGAGTCATGGATTCTGACGAGGAGTGCTTCCTCGCAGTGCTCGCAAAGCAGTGCTTGCTTTTGCTGCTTTTCCTCAAGCGGAGACGACGGCGGCGAAGTCAAAAGAGAAAATTTTGCGTTCGTCTAATTTTGGAATTAAGAGAACAACATATACAATTCCATCATTTGTTTATGGAACTTAGAAGTGATGAAGAAAAATTTTCAACTATTTTAGAATGTCAATGTCTTCGTTTGATGAATTGAATAGTTTACTAAAGTCTCAAATTAAAGGTGAAAACATAATTATGAGGAGAAAAGTATCCAACCAGAAGAAAGACTAGCAGTAACATTGAGGTTTGAAAAATATATAGCAATTATTAAAAAAAATATTCATTAAAAATATTGGAAATTACACCATCGGACATTACTGAAGATGATGAAAGGTCATCAAATTTAAAATTTTGGTCATCAGCCACTGATGTAGAGTGGCCAGTCGCTGATCTAGAGGGGCCAGGCACGGATGTAGAGGTAGAGGGGCCAGCATTATAACCCCATTCTCCACGGTAATCATTAGATTACCGTGGAGAATGGGGTTATAATGCTGGGGATATTCCCCTGTCAGCATAACTCGGAAGGATATGTGTGATTTGTCATCCCTAAGTATTTCATTACGTTAAGTATTTCTGTCTTAGCATCTAATTTATACTGCTCATTATTTTTTTTGAATTCGCCAACTAATGATAATAAAAATAATTTATCTTTATCTTCATTATCAATGCGCGAATTCTGCGATTTTTCATCGAAGCGTTTGGATAACTTTTCAATTAAGACGTTCTCATCTGTGATTGTACTAGTTAATTTTCTTTTGTTTCTTTCTTTGTTTATTTTATTTTGACGATTTTCGCTTTCTTCGGACGTAATTTCAGCGTGCTCACTTTCTTGTAAACTGTTTGTTTTGTCGGTCTTCTATTATTGCCTTTAAAAAAGAAATCTGCTGATAATATATGTATATGAACCACTCTTTGGTTTAATTTTTTTAGCATACCTGGTGTACCCATCTCTTAATGTTTTCCATTTTTTCTGTATTAACATGGCTGTAACAACAAAAAATATTTATTAGTATAATTATACTAATACAATCAATCAATCAATCAATCAATTGATTGATTTAAAAAAATATGTTTTTACATGTATTTGGCAACTGGATGTACATTTATGGATTTAGAAAAGCATCAACAACATTAGTTAAGATAGTGAGGGATGTTTGCAGAAATATATGGATACATATGAAGGATATGTGTATGGAACAACTAACTGAAGATAAATGGAAAGACATAAAAATGGTTTTAAAAAAACTGCCAAGTTTCCGAACTGCCTCGGTGCCATTAATAATAATACCTAATAATAATAATATGAGACAACATCCACACAAGGTCTTCAGGTCCCGAACTAGGCAGAGCCTGTACTACGGTAACCTGATGACTGATATACATACTTATATACATATACACACCCAGGCACAGGTCAAACAGACATGTTCATGCACACAAATGTTTGACTTGTCCGGGGATCGAACCCGGGACCAGCGGCTCAGAAGGCACGATCGCTACCACGGAGCAGAAACAAAGAGGTGTTGTAAAGTCATTCTCCATACAAAAGTAGTGTCGCAGCCTCGCGGGGTGCGGGGGGAGCCCAAACAGCAGAAAGCCATCTAGTGGCTAGTAGCAAAATCAACTCATAGGCAAATTAGACAGATGTCGTAAGAGTTCTGCTATGTTTCATTTGTCGCTTTTATTGTAAGGAGCCGGATTCAGGTTTAATAGTTTTATAATATACCGATATAGTTTTATTTCTATTATGTCCGACCGAAATAAATTTTTTGACTGAAACGGAAACCGAATTTCGGCAGCGGTTTCAGATTCGGCCGAAACCGAAACTTCCAGAAATTAACAAGTGTGAGGGAAAAATAAAGAAAACGTTTTTATAATCATAGTTTTATTTTTTTATCTTTAAATCTTCTCTCTTCTAAATTTTGCTTCTGATCTTAGTTACCTACCGAAACTAAACCGAATTCCGTTTTTTGCCGAAACTCGACATCTATTTGACTTCACTTTTCATATAGCATATATATTATGTAGGTATGTGCTTATCAAAAAAGTCTGAGTACGGACCTGCAATTTGTCAGTACTTCCGCTACTTGCCGATAGGGGGCGGCAATTACCGAACACTCGAGAAGAAATAAATTACAAATTTAATTTTAATTTTACTTACGAGTGGAAAGATATCTTTATTCCGTTTGAATTTGATTGATCCGTATAACTTCTGCAAGATAAAACAGCATTTCATGTTAGTGCAATGAGTATGGGTCGGGAATACTTTTTAATCGTTTAAAAGACTAAACAAATCCATGACAACCTATCCACTTCACAACGACAGTTGTACTGACGAAAGCGCCGCCTGGTCGCAAGTAGTGCAACTACCGTGTGACGTAACGACTACATTGGTGGCTGATGGACTACTTTGATTGCAACACCTCCTCTTTGTTTCTGCTCCGTGATCGCTACCATTGATGGCAAACATATTAGAATAATACAACTCGCGCAAAGTGGATCGTCATATTATAACTATAAAAAATATTTTTCGATAATTTTCTAGCAGTATCTGATAGTAATTATATGTTCACTTTCGTGGATACAGGCTCATATGGAAGGCACGCTGACTAGACTATTTTCGAAGAGTGTTGTCTATATAAAATGTTACAAGAAAAAAGTTAAATATACCTCCACCTTCTGCAATATCGCAAAATGGACCTTTATTACCGAATGTGTTTATTGGGGATGAAGCGTTCAGCTTGCAGGAAAATTTAATGCGTCCATATGGTGGCAAGTATTCACCAGAGAAAAAAATAATTTTTAACTATCGGTTATCACGTGCGAGGCGATATATTGAAATAGCGGATCTTTCATAGACCGTCAGTGTTGATTTCGCAGTGGATATAGTAAAATCATCATGAGTTCTTCACAACTACGTAAAACAACGAGATGGAAATAAATTAGAGGATACGTTTGAGGGTCTTCCTCATTCTATAATACACTCAACCCAGCAAGTTCCTCCAGGTGGACCTATGTTAACAACAATCCGTGAAGAATTTGCTAATTACTTTGTGAGCGAAGAAGGCAAACTAGATTGGCAATGGAATATGATATAAATCAATAAATATGTGTGTGACTTTATAATATGACATAAACTTAATAAATGTGTGTATAAAATGACGGACTTTTTTACTTACCGATTTGTTTTTTTTTTTGAACTGGTTTTTCATCAAAGTTCTCAATTACTTGGGCGCAATTAATTGCCCATGCATTGTTCTTCTTTATTTTGTCGCTTTGTTCCTTAAGTTTATAGTTCCAAATAAGTTCTTGCGATTTAATTGCACTAATAAACGCATCACTATCGCACACGCCCTCCATGTTCAAAGATCAGTCGACAAATGAGACGAGACAGACAGACGCCGCGAGGCCATAAGGGACGAGGGGGAAGGTCGGAGAGCTGTCGACTGCTCTAGCGCAGTCAACGGCTCGAGCAGTCGGTGTATGCCTCGCGACCGCTTGCGAGCGGTCGACGCCTCGGCGGCACAATGGAATTTCGTCATGCAGTTGACGGCTTGAAGCGGTCGCGACTGCTCGAGCAGTCGTGTGTACGGCAGCGAATCAATTACTAAAGTTCACCGCGCGGTCGCGGCTTTAAGCAGTCGGTCTCAACTGCTTGAAGCAGTCCGTGTACGACCGCCCTAACTTCTTACTTCTGACAGCAGCAACCTAACAGCAAACCTATCTTATCAATATTATAGAGGTAGGTATCACAATGATTTTGACAGACTTGTCACTGGCAGCGACCCAAAAGCAACTTTATAGAATAAGAATAAAGATCACTGTGATTTGGTCAGTGATGCAAAATCAGTGGTAAAATAACTGAACGTGAACGAAGCGGTACTGTCATATCGGTCCTATACAAAGGCTACAAACCGTAGACAGAGATCTCTGTCTACGCTACAAACAAAGAGTAAAGTAATGGCTACAAATTACAATACTAGGGTGCGTTCCGAGTTGCGCTGTAATCAATTTGAGCGTGCTAATGGGCGTACCGAATTAGCGTGAGCGCGATAATGATGTCCTGTGAATCGTCATATATGATGTCATGACATGCGCCATCTTGCGATAACGCCGACCATGCCCTAAATTAATATCACCGTGAGCGCTGTCAAAAATGATGGAAATCTAAAGCGGCATTTTTGAAATTATGCTGTAAAATCCAAGACGTAACAGAATACCTGAAATGAGTGTTAAACTCATGCGCATTATGTTTAATTATTGTTGCATCTATGTTTTTTGTATTTTTTTGTAACAATTTAAGAGTGTAATTGTAGTTTCATTAATTATTTTAACATAGCCAATAATATTGACACACATATAAATTTTTGTAAACCCTATGGGTATGTTTTAAAGTGATACAATAATGCGAACTGTAAGAACTGTCTTTTCACCTGTGACAAACAATAAATAAATGAATATGAACATGGTATTTTACTTCGGGGTAAATTCATGCCGGGAGCATGTAAATAAACTAATATAAGCACTACGATATCCGTTTCATCCCTGGATGAATTGTCGTTCTCAAACTTAAAATCTGAGTTATCAGAGTCGATAGAGTAATCCAATAAAATAGAAGTGCTGTCCAATTCATATATTAATGCATGCAATAGGAGGTAGAAACAGTCGAAAATAAATCCTCATTGAATAAAGACGTTTGTTAATTTTCTAAAAACACCGTTCCATTCCCCAAAGAAAAGTGAACCTTAAGTGCGTAAACATATGGTCGAAATCGAACCGGATTAATTAGTGAATGGGACGGCTAGCGGACTCGCATTCCTTAGATAAGGATTGAGGTTGTTTACAAGTAATTAGTGTATGTGAAGACTATTATAAAAACTTATAAAAAAGTGGTTAAGACATTTCAACAATATTGAACGTGTTTGTGTGAATTAAACTGCGTGGACTATTTATTTAAATTCTGCAAAATGACGTCACCAACTCCAGAACAGTCAAAATATTTATCTACGTTAGAAGATGTGGCTGGTATGTTACGGAAAGCACAAGTTAACATAAAAAAGTGTCCGAAACAGCGAATGACAGCAGGTTATGCGAGAATAAAAACCATTGAGGAGTATTGGGATTCATTCAAACAAACGCATAGCAGCCTTACGAAGTGTACACCACGAGAACAGCGGGGCGTGTTGCCTTACTTTCTTAATGAAGAATATTATACGTACGAAGAAATGTATCTGTGTTTACAAGCGGATTTAACCGATCTTCTAACAAACTTGGAGTCGCAAAACAGATTGTTAGAAGCGTCAAACACGTCTACTTCATCACACGATGGCCAGCTACCGTTTGCTAAGCTACCGAGAATACAGCTACCAACTTTTTCGGGCAGATATGAAGAGTGGCCTACGTATAAAGATATATTTACAGCACTCGTCCATAACACTTCTATTAGCGATGTGCGTAAGTTGCATTATTTAAAGACTAGTGTTGCCGGTGAGGCAGAGATGTTATTACGACATATTCAAATTACAGAAAGTAATTATGCAAAAGCATGGGAACTACTTCAAGGACGTTTCGGTAACAAAAAGATGATTGTGTCGTCAGTATTAAAGAAGTTTTGCTTCCAGAAAAAGATAAACAACCCATCAGCTACACAAATTAAAGCTTTGCTCGATAATACAGTAGAATGCATCAACAGTCTGAATAACATGAAAATAAACACCGCCACTTGGGATCCTATCCTAGTATTTCTAGTGGCGCAAAAATTGGATTCAGAGACGTTAAAGTGTTGGGAAGAGGATGCTTACAAGGAGAATAGTGATGAGTTGTCTACGTGGGTGGAGTTGAAAAGGTTTCTCGAGTCTAAGTTTCGTACTCTCGAGCTAATCGCTCCTATCACTACAGTTACAAAGGAGAAGACACAAGGTCACAAAGCGTATCATGTCGTAGCAAAGGATACTGAGAACGATAAGGGTGACTCTGCGCATACCAATAGCAGTTCATCGCCTTTTTGTGAATATTGCAAGGGTGATCATTACATCTTTAGTTGTAAAGAATTTGCAAAACAAACTGTGCAACAACGACGTGAATTTGTGAAGAACAAAAACCTCTGCTTCAACTGCCTAGTACCAAATCACATAGTCTACAAATGTAAACAAAAGAAGAAATGCCGAGTCTGCGGAAGAAAGCATCATTCTCTCTTACATGAAGAAAAAGAAACAACACACGAGAGTGACACACAAGAGAGTAACAAACATGAAGAACAACCAGAACAGAAGGTCACCAGCGCACATTTCTCCAAAGAACAATCTGGTCGTCAAGTGTTATTGGCAACAGCACAAGTACATGTCACATCAAGCGACGGCAAAACACATGTACTTCGTGCATTGATTGACCAAGGCTCAGAGGCTTCATTTGTATCTTCAAGAGTAGTCGAACTCTTGAGATTGAAGAGGACAAGCATCAACGGTGTAGTCTCAGGGGTGGGAGAAGGAAACCTGGTTCCTATAAAACATGTAGTTGACCTATCAGTTACATCGCAATATAATAGAAAGGAAGTTATTCAAGTGAAGGCTTATGTTTTGAAATCACTGTCTGCTAGATTACCTTCAAAACACATTGCGATGAACTGGCCAGAACTCCAAAAATTACTATTGGCTGACCCTACGTATAACACACCGGGCAAAATTGATATATTACTCGGTGCAGACATCTTTTGTAAAATTATTGAAGTTGGTTTAGTAAGATGTTCTGATGGCATAGTGGCTCAGAAAACACGCTTGGGGTGGATACTTTCAGGTCAAACAGAAGACAAAACAATTAGCGACGAACACAAAATAACAACACTACATGTGACAAGTATGATATCAGAAGACAATGATTTATTAAGAAAATTTTGGGAAATAGAAACAGCTTTATACAAGAAAAGAAAGCTACTTACAAAGGAAGAAGAGATGTGTGAAGATATTTACAAGAATACAACTAAAAGAGTGAACGGAAAATACACAGTGCAATTACCTTTGCGACAAGGAATAGAAGAGACACTGAAATTATGCGGAGATACGAAACAACAAGCTGTTTATAGATTCAAACAATTGGAGAAGAAATTACAAAATTCTCAAAGTTTAAAGTCGGACTATACTAAAGTAGTTCTTGAGTACATAGAAATGGGTCATTTGAAAAAATCCGACTCAAACGATGATAACAAATCGGTCTATCTTCCTCACCACGCTGTAATACGCGAAGACAAGGACACAACGAAAGTTCGAATAGTTTATGACGCGTCTGCGAAGGGTTCTAACGGCCTTTCTTTGAACGACACCATGATGGTTGGACCTGTATTGCAACCTGATTTACGAAGCTTAATTATCACATGGCGAACACATAAAATATGTGTAGTAGGAGACATCATTAAGATGTATAGAATGATTGATATGACACCAGAACACACAAATTTACAACGCATAGTCTGGCGAGATAACCCTGAAGAAAAACTAGAAAGTTTCAACTTGATGACTGTAACCTTTGGTACAGCTGCAGCACCCTATTTAGCTGTACGAACGTTACAACAACTCGCCGACGATGAAGCACTTGAGTATCCTAATACTGCACCTGTAATTAAAGATTCATTTTATATGGATGATTTGATGTCGGGTAGTGAAACTGAAGAAAAAACTAAGAAAATGTGTGAGGAAATAAAGCTGATACTAAGTAAAGGAAATTTTAAAATGCAAAAGTGGTCTAGTAATTCGGAAGAAGTGTTAAAGTATTTACAAAAGGGAGAAGATACAAACAGTACGAAGGATGGAATAGAGATAAAGCTAGATAAAGTTATAAAAATTCTGGGATTGACATGGGATAGGAAGGATGATACATTTAAATTCACAATTAACTTACCTGAAGTTCGATGTCCCGTAACGAAGAGATCTATTCTGTCTGATGTAGCAAGGCTGTTTGATCCATTCGGATGGCTGTCACCGGTGATAATCAACGCTAAAGTTTTGATACAAAAACTGTGGCTATGTAACATGGGATGGGATGACGAGCTGCCGTCAGAGTTGATAGATGAGTGGATGAGTTATAGAGAAGAATTAATACACCTGCAAAACATTACAATACCACGCTGGTTGAAAACTACACCAATCAATTATACAAACATTGAATTGCATGGGTTTGCAGATGCATCTACGCAGGCATATGCTGCTGTTACTTACCTTAAGATTATTGAAGAGGACACAATACATATCACAATCATCGCATCTCGAACCAAGGTTGCACCTTTGAAGCAAATTTCAATACCTAAATTGGAATTATGCGCCGCAGCATTACTAACAGACTTAATCAATGATCTGGTGGACCTGTTGAAAATACCTAAAAACAAAATCTTTGCGTGGACAGATTCAATGGTTGTGATGTCATGGCTGCAATCTCAACCAAGTCGTTGGCGTACATTTGTTGCGAACCGAGTGGCAGACATAACACGGATACTAGACAATGAGCGATGGAGACACGTGCAGTCTACCGATAACCCAGCCGATATGGCTACAAGAGGCGTAAAAGCAAGCGACTTAGCTTGTTTAGACTTATGGTGGACTGGGCCTGTATGGTTAAAACATAAAAATCTCGATGTACAAACATATGAAATTCCTCAAACTGAATTAGAATTGAAAGGTTCATCATTGCACACAAATTTAGAAGTCAAACCAATTTGGGAACACTTTTCCTCAGTTTCAAGAATGAAAAGGATATTGGCTTACTGCAGAAGATTTATAAAGAGAGAAAAGGAAAGAAAGGAAATATATTTAACAGTGAATGAGCTAGAAAAGGTATTAGAATTATGCATTAAGTATTATCAAGACTTAGTTTATCAGAAGGATATTGAAGATTTACAGAAGGACGGAAGCGTGAAGAAAAGAAGTTCTCTTATCACACTCGCCCCCTTTTTAGATAAAAATGGGATAATAAGAGTGGGAGGAAGGTTAGAGAATGCCTCCATACCTGAAATTACAAAACATCCGATTGTAATACCGTGTAATCAGCATATAACAAAGTTATTAGTTCAAGAAGCTCATCTTAGAACACTACACGGTGGGATACAAGCGATGATGGTTTTTGTGAGAACAAGATACTGGGTGATAGGTTTGAAGTCTGCCGTAAGAAAATGTATTCACAACTGTAAGACCTGCATTTTGGATAAAGCGAAGGTAAAAACCCAGTTCATGGGTCAGTTGCCTGCCGTTCGAGTCACTCAACATCGGCCATTTATGAATAGTGGGGTTGATTACGCTGGACCGGTATTCATAAGGACATCGAAAGGCCGCGGACACCATGCAACAAAGGGCTATATTTGTTTATTTATATGCATGGCCACTCGCGCGATCCATCTTGAAGCGGTCACAGACCTAACAACACAAACTTTTATAGCCGCATTTCGGAGGTTTGTGGCGCGCCGAGGTCACTGTTCAAACTTATGGAGCGACAATGGCACCAGTTTTATTGGCGCTGCCAAAGAATTGAAGGACATGTTCCAGAAGGGAAAGAATAATATCGCGAAGGAAGCGGCTGAACTTCTAGCTAACGATAGCACAATATGGCACTTCATACCACCAAGGATGCCTACATGTGGAGGCCTGTGGGAGGCTGGAGTTCAGTCTGCTAAAAGACACCTCTACAGAATAAATAAGGATACCAAATTAACATACGAGGAGATGTCAACGCTCTTAGCACAAATCGAGGCGTGTCTCAACTCGCGCCCGCTTTATCAAATGGACAATAGTATGATGCCGCTTACTCCAGGGCATTTTTTAGTTGGCGAACCTTTGATTTCAGTTCCTGATAAATGTTACGAGTACCAGTCTGTCAGTCTTTTAACTAGGTGGCAAATTATTCAAAAAATGACTCAAGATTTCTGGCATAGATGGCGTACAGAGTATCTTAACACGCTCCAACAAAGATATAAATGGCAAAGGAAGGTTCCAGAACCTGCTATTGGAGATGTTGTCATTATTAAGGAAGATAATCTGCCCCCTACGAAATGGTTAATGGGACGTGTGAAACAAATACATCCGGGAAAGGACAAACTCGTAAGAGTGGTAACAGTCCAGACTATGGGGAACAGGGAGGTAAAAAGGCCCCTATACAAATTGATACCGCTTCCCAAAGAAACAATAAGTGAGTGAGCTATGGTGGGCGGTTTAATAGATGGTTATTAGTAATGAGTTTTGTTGAAATAAAATGATAAAATTAAGATGTACCTATAGCGTAATGAAGTTAAAAATATTTACAGTCCATTGTTCGATTTGCATGACATGTATTAGTATACCAATAAGTATTGATTAAAACTAATGTTTTGGTGGGCGGTATGTCCAATTCATATATTAATGCATGCAATAGGAGGTAGAAACAGTCGAAAATAAATCCTCATTGAGTAAAGACGTTTGTTAATTTTCTAAAAACACCGTTCCATTCCCCAAAGAAAAGTGAACCTTAAGTGCGTAAACAAGTGCCAATGCGTTGAACTTCCATTTGCAGAAGAATATCCAATCGGTATTTTTTGTTCTAAACTGTCATAATCATGATTATCTAAGGAACGCAAAATATCGATGTGATCGCTGTGAGTGATCATGGTCTAATTCAGAATGCAGCCCTAGTGACCACCGTCAAACTAATATGTTCTGTGAACTAATCTCCAAGACCTTAGCCTGCACAAGTAGGGCGAAGAGAAAAAAAAAAAAATGTGAACTAATGTCATTGTCAGTCAGTACAAACAAGTACATGAAATGAAATTAAACACGATTTGCTTTGGCTTACCTACAGTTTATGTTTGAAGTAGTCATTATTTATAGAAATGTTGAAGTTGATATTAGGCAGCAAAAAGTATAATATCAGCAATGGTAGAAGTTGCTCAACTGCAAATGAAAATGTAATACGATCCAAATCAGAACCATGTTCGAGTATCTATGAAGCAGTATTTTCATTACCTTTCGTTAAATATATTGCATTATTTAATAGACTTAAAGTGTACCATTTGACAGGCACATCATTAGCCGTTCCTGGTTGTGCTCTGATGGAAATATTTAATGTCCTACCACAAGGTGCTTTTTATACAGCAGCATATATAGGTGAGCCACCTGTCTAATCATTATTTGATTTCCGAATTAGGTATGAGGTAGTAGCGTGGAGTTGGAAGTTGGTGCTGGCCCCACTAAACTCGAAGGGCATCTAAATCCTGATCTCTCCGTAGATGTGTCAGATTGCCTTCCTATCAGGCTTTAATACAAGACAATGTGCAATTGTGTACACACTTTTGCACTACAATATGTCCTGCATTGACAGGCTGCTGCTGAGTAACAATTACTAACACTTCATTCAATATATTTTACTTTTAAAGTAAGTTGTTGTTGCCTAGCCTTTTCCCAACTATTTTGGGGTTGGCTTCCAGTCTAACCGGATGCTGCTGTATACCAGTATTTTACATGAAGTAACTGCCTATCTGACCTCCACAACCCAGTTTCTGGGTAATACAATACCCCTTAGTAAGGCTGGTTGTCAATCTTTTGGGCTTCTGATGACCCGTAATGACTATCACCCAACTGACAAAGATCCACGAATGACAGCCGAGACCAACAGCTTTACATTCTTTCCGAGTACAGAGGAGTCTTGGTATGTAAAGATTGACATCCACCCACTGACCACCCGCAGCAAGCGTTTTTTTTTCGAGCAGCGGGGTCTGTCAGGATCTTACTTACTATAAACCACCCCGGTTTTCCATCTACGCGGTCGCGGGAACGTACGCCCTTCCGCAACCCCCGACTGGTCTGGCCCGCCGCTGTGGGCCTCCTCGGGTCTGGGGTGGAGTGAGGTGTTTGACTCCCCCCGCGACGTCTAAGAGGGGCGCGCGTTGAACACTACCGCCACCTCGGGTCCCGATGTGAGGAGTCCGTCTCCCCTGGACCCATTTAGGGCGGCTGGAAGAGGGCGTTGTCCGCCCTCCGCCGATGCCCGGTAGGCTTGCTGCGGGCCGGGTGAGTGGACGAGATCTCCCTCTCCCTTTCCGCAGCCTCCTTCTGACTGTTTCGCAGAAGTAAACCACCTCGTCCCAGGACTCTTCGCTGCCGACCATCGAGTCGACTACGGCCGGCAGCGACAAGTCACTGCCTACTAAGATGAGGGCACGACGCGGCTCCTCCCAAGCGGCACACTCTGCCAGCGTATGCCGCGCCGTGTCCTCCCGGCAGTCGACGCAGTGGTGACACCGGGCGTCCGGCTCCCTGTTTCTGCTACACAGGTACTTCCCGAAGCAACCACGCCCCGAGAGCACCTGCGTCGCCTGAAACGACAGGGAGCCGTGCCTCCTCCCGAGCCAGCGCTCTAGCACCGGCCGGACCGCCTCGATGGTGACGAGGCCGCGGCCGGCGGTAGGGCGTAGTAGGGGCGCGGGCGGGGATCCGGACAGTTCGCAAGACGCCACGTAGGAGATCGTGCGATACCCCGTGACGACTCTGACGGCCATCGCTCTCTGCGGCTTTCGCAAAACTGCGATGCTGCCGGCCGTCAGGTCAGAGGCCCACACCGGGGCCCCATACAGGGCCATGGATCGCACAATCCCCACGTAGAGCCGCCTACAGGCGGCGCTCGGGCCCCCCAGATTGGGAAGTAGCGTTGCGAGCGCGCCAGCCGCGCCCAGCAACTTGGGCGCCAGCCGTCGGAAGTGGGGCCCGAAGTTCACCGGCTGTCGAGCACCAATCATAAGTAGCCGCAGCAAGCCTAAATTAACCTGATCGATCGACCCGTTTGGCTGTTATTACTTAGCCACAAGCCCAATATAAATAAATTAATTACAAGCAAGCTCACAGTCAGAAGCCCAAAAAGTCTGACAGCCAGTCTTAACAAGGGATATTGTATTACCCAGTAACTGTGTTGTGGAGGTCGGATAGACAGTTGCTCCAGGTAAAATACTGGTGTTCTACTGCATCTGGTTAGATAGGGAGCTATGCCCAACATAGTTGAATGACTTTTGAAAAGTAACTTACTTATGCATGTGTGTTCCAAGAAGTAATTTATTCATCATTTTAGTCTATAGGGCAGAAACTAAATTTTTACAGCACCTGTAACTCACTTGATTAGTCCGTTGATTTATAATAGATAAAATCGACCTAAACTACAAATTTCGTAAATCATAAAGGGTTAAAGTCCAACATAATTATTTGGTTCAACTTTACAACCAACTATAATTTAGAAGCAACATGTATTTTTTTAAGGTTTTCCATTTCTGTGACATTATTTCCATCTGTTACAGGTATCACTGGCACAGCAGTTCTATCACTGGCTAGTTTACCATTCCGGAACATTATTGGATATTTATACATAAGAGTAGATGATAAGAAAATCAAGATATCTTCAGTAGATTTCTGGGGGAATAGAAAAAATAGAATTGTGAAAGTGGATGATTGGTTCCCATTACTTGATATGGCCCCAAAAGCTACAGATGCTATATATCTACAACCATTACTGGCAGATGGAACAAAGTACAAATTGTTTGTAAAGTTTGGTAATGTTTTAAATCCTCAAAGAATGGGCAAAGTGTTAGAATGATTGTGATTACTAAAAATAATTATATGGTAAGGTTGGGAGAGTGAAAGAAACAACAAATTCATAATGTTACCAATCTACTTCTTAAACATACAGTAGTATTGAGAACCAAATCTTATAAATAGGTGAATTTAGATTAAATACACTGTTAAAACAATTGCAAGTGACTTCTTTTCTTAAATGTTTCAAACAATTTCATCCACATGTATCTAAATTAGTGAATAAATACTTCAGCAGTATTCTTATTAAGTGTAGACTTAATAGCTTAACATAAATTAATCTAAAATAAAATAACACATGCCATTGATTTTTGGCAGTCAATGTTGCTATATTTAAAATTATGATTTCAACTCCAGTAATGAAGCAATCCACAAGCTCTTCATTTTGACATAAATTATTATTAAGCAGAGAAGCAACAACTTATGATCAATCTAATATAATCAAACCTGTAGGCAATATGTACCCAACTATGGTTAACAATTACATACAATGATAAAATCCATAATAATTATTTAGTTGGTATAAACAAATTTATAAAATCACCTAGGTATATATATATTTTAATGACCTATTTCCTAAACCAAACATTTTACTCAGCTAGCCAAAGGAAGTGTGCTGTAAGAAAGGTACAGTCGACCGCGCGTCAGTAGTAACAAGAGCAGTATAAGCTGACCTCGTAGGCGTATTCTATTGTTACTCCGTACTATACTAGGCCAGCTCAAAGTTCAAGTGTTACCAGTGACGTGCGGTCGACTGTACAATATGTCCCCGCAACAAGAAATGACGTGACCTCTTTAACTTGTTTTTGTAAATGTTGCAGAATTAGAATAATATTAGTAGCCTGTGAGCTAAACATACTGGTAATTTAAGAAAATTCGATAAACTATACCTTCCATAGATAAGCTACAAAGAATATTAGTTGTTTCTTTACTGAAAATAATGAACATAATTATTATAAAGACAATAAAATTGACATTATTTCTCTACACCAATGCCATAAATAAGATTAAGAATTTACTAAACCAATGGATATGGTACAGCTCGCGCGATAAGAGTTTGGCTTTGACCTTCGGATTTTTGAACTTTTGATTGTACAACAGGAGTGCGCGGTACGTCGTATCGATGCGAGACGCAGGGAACGACTGGAGCGCCAATCAGAGCACCGCGTGCGCCTACACACCCACCCCGCACCCCGCTAATTGCCCGTTGATACCCAATTTCTGATTTCTGCGCAATAACGGTCAAAGCCAAACTCTTATCGCGCGAGCTGTATAAGACTAAGGAAGTGCCTAACAACGAATATACCTATTGATCGGTAATATTTTCGCCCTCCGAACATATTAGTCTTAACGCCTGCAACATTAACATGGTAAGAGTTTAAGTAAAGGATTTCGTCTTTACTACCAAGGCAATATGAAGAGTCTTAAATTCATAAATTGTATATACGAATTCATTACAAAAGTAACACTTATGATTGAAACTTAAACAAAACTATTAAAGAGTACAATGTTTTATAATTAATATGAACATTATTATTCGACCGGTTTTCATATCATGAGCTGTGAATGAATACTTTTACGTGTGAATTTACAATATAAAACTCAATGCCGTGTCTAAATCAAATATTAAAAAAAAACTCCTAAATGCAGAAGCAGCAGTGTTAGTGGCATGGCAATTAGTAGACGTAAATTATAACTATGAACTTGTTTTTATAAAATCAGTACTAACATCTTCATAAGCACATCATCTTGAATTTAGAGCAAACTTTAGATCTACCTTACCATCAGCATTGCGTTAAAAACTAGATTAACTGTAAAATTATTTATCTACTCTCATAACGTAAAATTCGAATTATAAACTTCAAAACTAGTTTATATTGACATACTTTATATACACAATATATTGCTGCAATTATAAGAATTACAAAAAGTTTCATGTGCGTGTGGTGCGAGGGCCACTTTGTTAAAACTCTTCGAAAATGTGTTTAGGATTTAGTGAACATTCCCAAAGAATTATTGTGAAAGTTGGAATCAGATTTTGTGAAAGTCAAATAACCGAGTTATGGACTGTAAAGCTGGGCCCTCAGTTCTCACATAGAGGATTGAGGGCCGACCTGAACCTGATAAACTATGGATACTACAGAAAAAGTCTTTATGCCAAAATCTAAGCTAATGCCAAACAAAATTTGTGAAAACAAGATATTATCGCAAAACACTGTCCTACTTTGTACAACTTCGTACAAAATGGGCCCTCAATTCTCATACACGTAAAAGTTATTACGCAAATAAAATGAAATCATTAACTTACAGCTACCGTTTGAAATCCTACAGCACATTTTCAAAGAGTTTTAAAAAAGTGGCCCACAAGTGGCCACACCACACGCACATAAAGTTTCGATTCCAATTTTTACTTGTCTGTGGCAGCGCCCGCTTTAGCGCATGCGAGGTGATGTGCTGGGTTCTGGCGCCATTCATACGTTTTGCTGTGAACTGAATTTCGTGGGAAACTTGTGATCTTTTATTTAGTAGGTTCAATCCCAATGTATGAGAGTAGATAAAGTAAGTGTATGAAACTGCACATAACTAGGCATTAAAACATTCGTGTGCTCTATTAAAAATCGTGTTTTAACACCCCTCATGGTGCAACAGTTTCATAAACTATTATTGAGAATTTATTGTCACCACCAACATCGCGCATTGTTTTTTTAATCTTCTAGTCTGGCCTATATAACTACACTTTACTGCTTGCAAAATTAATCGCTCCTGCGAATAAATCCATTATTGCAAAACAAGTTATCACACATTTAAAAAAATATCGGCTGTCTTTATGTGATGTGCCGTTGCATTTAAGTGAGAGTATATTATAAAATGTTTAGTGGAAATAAAATAAAAATACCACCCTAAATGTTAAAACCAGTAGGCCTATGTCTTGAGACTACTCATGTTGCCAATGCTAATGCCCTAAGTAATTCAGCCATTTCTAAAGCCATTATTGGTTTAACAACAGAAACATCGTAGCTGCCCCACTATTAGGCACCTCAAGATTTTCTACAGATTCCGCATTCATGGCAGTATTTATATTATATAGATATTATATAAATTTTGCAAAGTTAATATATCATAGTTATGTTACACTTCTAAAAACACAATCACATTTTATTTATGACAAATCACTGGCAATTAACAATTTTCCTAGTTGCCCTAACATACTACACTGTAACTGGTTTGGTGCCTATTATATTAGTCACATTCAGTCTTTACTCCCGAGCTTGATATTCACCCTTCTTGTCGGCCCCCGCCTGCAAGAAGGTTGAATATCAAGTTCAGTTGAGTGTAAAGTGTTTAAACGAGAGTTAAAAAACAATGAACTCGCAGCGCAAGTTTACCTGAAAGTGACTAATATTTTGCTAAAAATTCAAAGCATATTGTTAAAAAGATACTATATTAGGGTGAAATAACAATCTTAGAGTGTGCACAGATTTCGTTAATAATACTTATCAACATTGCTGGTCATGTATGGATATTTTTGCACACTTTCTTTACTTTCAATTTAGTATCTTCCTAACAAACAATTTGAGATATTCCTTGAGCAGAATTTGGATTTATAAAATTTTATGGTAAAATATTGCAAGTGTGTATTGGTGTTATTAATTTTATATTAAGCAAATACCCACACAATCATTTTAGATATTTAATCGACCCAAGCTTGTGCAGGTTGGTCTGTTGTGAAAGGGCTGACGCCATTGCGCTCCATGGCTTCTAAAATTTCACCAACATGTTCAGCAACTTCAGCCCGATTCTGGTCAATACCTTTGATAAATGGGTGTTCCAATAACCTGTTATATTTAGGTCGCTGATTTTCTTCTTTAATGAGGCTGTAAATAAAAGATAATATTATCGTAACGTTTACAAATGGTACTACATAATAAGCAGTTCACATTAAATCTGAATGGCCTACCAAGTATTGACGAAGTTTACAAAGTTATTGGAGAATGCATTGTTGGTATTAGTGAGTCTTGGCGGGTCACCCTGTACGACCTGCTGCAACTGCTCGAACACCGAGCCCCAGCGCGGGTAGGGGAAGGCGCCGGTGGCGACCTCCATGAGCGTGATGCCGAGCGACCACACATCCGACCGCACGTCGTAGCCCCGAGCTCGTCCAGGATCTATGCGCTCCGGCTGTATGCAAAGCAGGCAAATGTTTTATTTACAAGTTTAGTCTTTTCCACGTGGCTTGGCTAGCATGAATTGCACAAAACAAAACTTGAAAAACTGGCGAGTTAACCGATTTGCTACTTCAAGATACGGCCTATTAGCACAGTCTATACATCATACAGTCGTCCGACGAAGACGTCTAGACAGGGCAATCGTGCGGGGTGTGAGGGGCGAGACGCGGGAGGTGCGAGCCCGAACTGCATACTGCCACCGTGTTAGTAGTTCGGGACACAACTTTCAGGGTTGACGATTTCGACTTGTCGGTGTTGATTTTATTATTGTTTTAATTTATGCACAATAAATAATTAAAATGGTGCATACAGAGATACGACATAGGTATTGTAACACTTGAATGTCTGCTTGCTTATTTCTTAAGTTTTTTTTTTAACTTTTCGACATGTGTGTCATTTTCATGGTTTTTGAGGTCGCTGCTAACGATAAAGGAGTTAAAATCAAAATTCAAGATGGCGGCTGATGCGTAAATTTTAATACTTTTCGTCATGGGTATTGTTTTCATGGCTTCCGAGGACGCTAAAGCCGATATTGCAGTCAAAACGAAAATGCAAGATAGCGGCTGCGATAATTTAAAAATTTTTCATCATGGGTGTCGTTTCCAAGGTTTTCGAGGGTGCTGACATCGAATATGAGGTCAAAATCAAAATGCAAGATGGCGGCTGCGAAAATTTTAAAATGTTTCGTCTACAATATCATATTTATAGTATAGTCAAAATTATCAGGTGATAGTGAGGTCGGTGACCGCCCGGCCTACGTAAGCCACTCATCGACGCTAACATCAAACGGTGTAAACAATTTTGTCTCTTTCTTACGGACACAAAAAGGCGCGATAGAGACTCATGGACACGTGGACGCTCAATCTTGCACTGTGGTTTCGGATCGAGCGAGCGGGACGACAGGCGAACATACTCAAGGACGCGGCGGCTGTGATGGTTCGAGCGGGACAGCGCTACGAACAAAATGTGTTGAGGCCGCGGTGAGTACTGCGGTTTCGCACATGCCAGTCAACACAACAGCGCACACCTCAGTTGAGCCAACGACCAGTGGAGAACGGTCGCTACACGAAGCTGCAGTTTTACCTGGTGATAGTATGAATGCGCTCCAAATACCTAAAGCGAGTATGTGTATGCGGCAGTCTAGCACAAAATGTGAACAAGCGGCAAACAAGTGTAGTGATACAGAATGGACGTTAGTGCGGGGCAAAGCATCCAATCGGTACAAACTAATTGGTCAGAAAGGTTGTGCAGCTACCGCACCGAATAGTAGGTTTAAAGCGGCTAACGTTAAGGTGCCTTTATTTCGAACGTAAGCACGGAAACGAGTGAGCAGGACATAATTAGTTATATACTGGAAAAAACGAATGAGAGTGTTACCCGCAAAACAAAAACAAAAAAAAAAACTAAAAGAGATGGCCAAAAAAAACCCCAAGCTGTACATAGATAAAAGTATTACAGTTAATTAAATTAAAATAAATAAAGAATTTATAATAGCTAATAACATTTCATAGCAGTTGCTGAACAAAATAGTAAAATAAAAGAATTTCATCCGTTCAATTCCACTTTAAAGTATCTTCAATGTTGCTTGTATCTTCATTTAATAATATCAATGCTTAGAGGAAAAAGATAACTAAACGTACTTAGCACTTAAAATATTCGTAACAAAATATTTATTTAAATATATTTTTGGCGATAAATAATCCATTTAACCAACCTCTTTTTAATGATTTTATAGATCAAAAGTCAAAGTACACAATGCTGATAGGATATTATAATATAGTTACGTCGTGTATCACAATATTGACATAAAGGTATTACTTGACTTAATTACTAGTAACACTCAATGAATCCGTCAAATGTCTAAACTGACATATGACATTTCAAATCAAACTCAAATAATCGTCGCTCATGCTGTTTTACGGTATTCGTTTGCTTCGTTATTTTATTTCACTTTTATTTTATTGTGTCGTAGCCCCACGCGAGTGCTCCACTAATTATAATAAACTGTGTAATAACTATTTAGTAAGGAAAATAGACCTTTTACAATCGTGTGTTAACTGTGGTATCGCTATTAGAGAACGCATATCAAGACTTTCAAATCTTCATAACTTTATTCCATGACTGCATAGCTCTGTGTAACTTATAATTCTTAATTAATGAAGATCTGCCCTATTGAACGAAATATATTTCATATTTGTACATTCTGGGGTATAGGTCCTAAGAATTTTTGGCCATCTCCTTTGTTAAAGTTTTGTTAAATATAAAAGCTACAAAAAAATATAATGCTTATAAGTTGTTTCTAAATAATGAATTGTGGCCAGATGGCATAACTTTTAGGCGTTTCGTGCGTTTTACTACTACGCTTTGGAATGGGCAACTAGCTTCATCTTTCTGACTGACCGACCCCTTGACAATTCAAAAGTGCCTGTAATTGGTTTATTTGAAATAAATGCTTTGAGTTTGAGTTACGTATCAAAAGAATGAGGAAGAAAATAGTATGAACAATAACCCTTGCTGACTATGGTTTTGTTATTGTTATTAGTAATTAATGTTTCTTTGTTTTACTTCGAAGGTCCTAGTTTATCATTTGTGGCTACAAGTTACAACTATATATGAACATAATGCAGCATTGCATATGTAAGCGGGCACGCCCTTTATGCCAGGAGGCTTTGTATTATGTATTAAGTTCTGTTTGCGTTTTTGTTTTTATTATTTATTTCTGCTTGAGTATAGTTTTAAATATTAGCGTGTGCTAGCTGACATATGGCAAATAATTTTAAAATTTTTGTGTTTCGTAATGTTAATTACTTATTACTATATAGAATCCAGTTCTTCTAACTGAACAGACAGCAGTGCTGCTGGGGAGTTTGTTCCGCCACTTCTTCTTCCCAGCTAAAGCACTAGGAAGTGGTGAAGGGTGGGCGTTTTGGGGAACTGTCTTATGTGATTTTGACGTTCAAAAAGTGCTGATTCTCAGCCTAATTTGAATAAATGACTTTTGATTGGATTTTGGACCATAATAATAAGTGTTGTAAATTAGTTAGCTTTAATTGTAAGTCTGTTAAACGCTCAATTGACTGTGTAAGGAACATTTGTGAGATGTAAGATATAGTAGCCCTCCAAGAGACGTGGCTTCTCCCTCATGACATTCCTTTGTTAGGAACCATCTGTGATGAATTTGAGTATACCGGTAAATCGGCTGTAGACACGTCTGCGGGTTTACTCGTAAGGAGGCCATTCTCTGGAGGAAGGGAATATTTGAAACAACAAATTTGTGCTGATCAAACCTGGGTTTGTGCTGATATAGAGAAGCTGGGCTATGCAGCCAATAACAACACTTTTGTTAGCGAAGCACACAGGTGCAGAAGATGGCTAGACCACTGTGTTGTGAACTGTTGTGTCTTTATCAGCGTGGCAAACTATTGTTAGGGAAGGCATAGAAGAGAATGAATTTTTATCTGACCACCTACCACTATATATTGAGTGTGACCTGAATTTAGTTAGACCGAAGATAACGATGCAACATTTTTGCTATTGTGATGTGACTTGGGGTGAGAGGGATGACTCGCAAATTACAAAATATCGTAATTTATGCAATGACAGGCTGCGCCACATCAGTATTCCTCGTGAATTTCAAAAGTGTAGATATGGGTCTTGCAATGTGGTCGAACATAAATGTATCCTGGATAATTTATATAAAACTATTGTAGATATTTTAAGTGACGCAGCTGTAATGACGAGTGTGAAGGTTAGGTCCAAGCCAAGGAGAGGCAGAGTGTTGTGTCAGTGTGGCTGGAACAAGCATGTTCGAGACGCTTACCGAGAGGCCAGGCTTAAATTCAAAGAATGGGTAATACATAATAGACCGACCTCTGGAGTAATATATGAAGAAATCTGGGAGACCCGGAAAATATTTAAGGATCGTCATAAATGGTGCCATAAAAATTGTGAATAACTAAAAATTTATTTTTTAGCCGAGCAAAGAGCCGCAAACAACTTTAGTAAGTTCTGGAAAGCCACAGGGTAAGCTGGATACCAAGCCTGGGCTGACGGTGAGCGGCGGTGGAATGAATGATCCAAAGCAAATTGCAAATATGGTCATTAAACATTTTAAAATGCGATCACCCCTTGGCGCCTCAGGTACGATAACCGGTGCTAAGTCCTTCCGTGAGGGAGTGGAACCGCTAATGTAGGGTAATTCCAGGATAGGTGCCCCAATGGGATAGGTGCCGCGGCTTTGAATACTCTATGTTAGAAATGTCGTAGGTTAAAATCGTACTACGTAATAAGAAGCGCTCCCCCCTAAGACCCCAGGGCCACGCCGCCCGCACGCGAGAGCGCACGCGTTTTGCCCGTGAGAGTAAAAATCTTCCGCAGCGAGACCATTACAAGCGTTGAAATTATAATCGTAAGTACTGACTATCGAATATCTTTTCACTCAGTTATAAATTATATATCTTTTTAATTTATTTGCTGATATTACAGTTTAAAGCGGTAGCAAAATTATAAATAAGGAAAATGACAATAAAAAAGAAAAAGTGAAAGCAAAGAAACCGACACAGGTATATAGTTCTAGCAGCAGTGAAAATGAGGATCTAGATCCTATTTTCATAAACTTGAACGAAGGAAGAGGGTTGAGAAAGAGACCATTAAAAATTTACAGTACGGTACTGACAGCGAAAATGAACATGGTGGTAGTAATATAACATCAGACAAAGGAAAAGCCACTAAAGGAATATTAATAAAAAAAAGCAAGAATGTTAATAAGGCACAAATCCCTGAGAATACATTACATATTATAGACCCAAATTCTACAAGATATTATACTAGGACAAGCGAGAATGATTCAGTTGATAATAATTGTGTAGAATGTTATGAAAACTACAATTTGACTAAATCCAAATCAGATTGGATTGCATGTGCCACGTGTCGGCAATGGCTACATGAGACATGCACACAATTCCAAATTTACTGTTCGAGATGTGGTAAACTAAAAGCTATTACATCACAGACTGAACTTAAGCTATAACTTAATACTATGTGTTAAGCATAAGATGATTGCGGTATAACTAAGGTATAAGAGGAATAAGACTGATAAAATTATCTTTCGTTAGTTCTGAAAACTATATTGATTATCAAATCTATCTATCTATCAAAAAGCGGGGCACCTATCCTGGAATTACCCTATTTATCGAAGAAACAGGTCAGGGCGGTAGTTAAAAACATGAGTAGAGGTAAATCACCCGGACATGATGGGCTCAGCATCAAGCATTTTAAGTATGCTGGTATTCACCTGCCGAGGGTCCTGTCTCTGTTTTATTCAATGTGCATTAGTCACTCGTACCTACAGGCAGAGCTAATGAGAACGATTGTGGTACCAATTGTCAAAAACAGGACAGGGGATATCTCGGACAAGGGAAACTACCAGCCAATCTCTCTTGCAACTACCATTGCTAAAATATTGGACAGTATGCTTGATTCGCGCTTGGAAAAACATCTGGACCTGCACGACAGTTTGGGTTTCAACCTGGGCTGTCCACTGAAAGTGTAATCCTAAGTCTCAAGGTCCAATATTATACAGATCGTAAAACGCCGGTGTATGCCTGTTTCCTGGATTTTTCCAGGGCTTTTGACCTTGTGTCATATGATGTGCTCTGGAGGAAGTTAAGGGACAGGAATGTACCGGCGGAAGTTCTTAAGGTTCTGCAACTTTGGTATGCTAACCAAACAAATCATGTGAAGTGGTCCAACATTCTCTCTGAGGCCTATGGGTTAGAGCGCGGGGTGAGGCAGGGAGGGTTGACCTCACCCAGGCTCTTCAACCTATATGCCGCATACGCACTTGAGATCTGAGCGGTCCATGAACCCCATCTTCACAAAAAAACACTGAAGAAATGGGATAAAAATAAATTTGTTTAGAGAACTTACTGCCATGTATGGTCTGCATCCAGCATCGCGCGTGCGCGCTATTGAGTCAACTAGTTTCCCGGATATACCAAAATCGCATAGTTTTATGTTACCTCTTCGGTCCAATAAAATATTAGATGGCTTCACATCTCTGAAAATAAATACAATAAAACTAACTAAAACTATGTTATCAGATAAAGAAAATAGGTGATTGAACAGTGAAATCTGAAACCTCACCTGTGTATTATTTTTAATTTCTCTTTTAAATAATTTAAAGCTTTAACTGTTGCAAGAGTTATTTTGGCTAAAATGGTTTCAGGTATTCGAGTTTGCATCCGCTCACATATAAACTTATAATATTTGTCTAATGAAGTATCCATTAACTCCATACAAATCCAGCAGTCACCCTGAAATGTGTCAAAAACAAAAATTAATATAATTTCATTTGGACAAAGTTCTTAGTCTTCATTTTTATTTAACACAAATATTATAATGATTAAAGAGAGTGCAAAACAAAAAAAAAATAACACAACACCATAGTATTTACAATGAATGTGTTCATCTTTATGATATTAATTTTGGTCTAAATATATACTTCCTTCAGATTAAGAAAATTAAGTAAAACACAATACTTAGTAATTTAATTCAGAGTTACATTTTTTGTGTATCATAAACAAATAAATTACCTCTTTAAAGAGTGCTCCATAGAACTGCACAATATAAACACAGTCATTGCTCTTCATTACAACCTCCAGGTCCATCAACAGTTGCTTTTGTTCTTTCTCATCAACAGTGGAGCGGATACGCTTCACAGCCATGACACGGTTTGTTCTGCAATATTTATGAACCAGAAAATCTGTATAGAATCTCCATAGTATAAGTGCTGTGTAATTTTAAGACTATCTTGAGCACAGTTAATTTACTTGCCATTTCATTTGATTAATTTATTTGTCACATAACTTCCTACAAACAGTAAAATAGAGGAAGTATTTTTACATTTCTGTTTTATATTATTTGAAATCCATGTCTTGACATTCTTTTGAATGAATAACACAGAATCAATGCTGCATATTATTGTAATAATACAAAATTATAATTATGGTATAGTTGAAAATCTGCATTGATCAAATTGATAATCAGCTGCAATTTGATTAGGTATTGTTACACTCACTGGTTTCTTCATAGGTATCTATAACTACAAAATGTAGAAAGGCTTTCATTGCATTTCAAAAGGGCATTAAAGTTATATCTGATGATGAGGTTTTCTATTTAATTTAATAAAATAGCCTTACTTTCTGTGCACCATTTTGTTTACAGCTCCAAATGCACCTCTTCCTATTTCACCAAGATCCTGCAGGTCATCAGATGTGAAGTCATACACTTCGGTTGCAGAAAATTGCAATTTCCCTGATGATTGCATGGACGGATATATTCTACATCTGTCTCTGAAATATTGAGAGTATAGCAAATAATTAAAATTTACAACATCAGCATAAAACTACAAAATAAGATTTTTATACGGATTAGTTGTGTTAGACAATAAATGCACTTACACAAAAAAAAAAACAATGATTAAAAAAAAACATTATTAGTTAATGGAGAATCAATAAACGCAAATTTACCTTGCATTTTCAGGCAACACATCTCTTATCGTACGTGACGGGACTCGGGGTCTCTGCACTGGAGGAGGATTGGCAGGAAACGGCATAAATGCTGCCCCATCACCTGATGGACCTCCGGCTATCTGCAGGTTTAAACCTTTGCGCTTCTCCAAACCAAATAAATTCAATTCAGGCTTCGGCATTGTCGGTCTACTTGGGCCTAAAAGATTATAACATGTTCATACATTAATTTGTACGAATATTAACACTTAAAACAGTAAAATGCGTGCATTTCAACGTATAAATTTGCCTGCTATTACCTTGATTTGATGACACTTCGCCATTCTTCGACATTTTTATATTAAACGAAAGTGTTTAATATTATGTTTTCACTATTCTTTGGTGCAAATTACAGCTTCAAAATTCTCCATTTGAAGGTTTATATTACGAAAAATTGGTCACGTTTTCATAATATGCCATGTAAATATATTGTCGAATGTAAGCATCGTATCGTACCAACTACCAATCGACAACATACGATACGATTCGTTCAACGATGGCATACGTTTGACAGCTGCTTAGTACCTTGTACTGCTTGTACATCAATACTCTGTGGTACCGGTGGTACGGCTGCGGCTCTGAGATCAGTTTTTCTAAAGGTGGCTTCACGCGCCTGGTATTCTGCTCTGTGAGGGTTTTATTTATAGAAATATACGTGTGATCATTATATCGCCTTTTATTATTTGACACATCTACAGAATACATAGTAAAACAGTACAAAGAAAACCATACGACGTGCAGTGTCATTTTGGTACTAGGTAGGTGGCCAGTACATACTCACACTCCTCTTCACGGCATCGTCGCCGTCGTGGTGATCATGAGTTCAAGAAACTCCTAATCTGCTCCGCAATTTCAACAGCCGCGGGCCGGCTAGGGCTTTGGTTAGGATGTCTGCCTCCATATCTTCGGTTCGCAGATATTTGACCTGTATGGCTCCGTCCATTATGCAATTTCGTATGAAGTGCATTTTTAAGTCAATGTGTTTGGACTTTGAAGTGACCATTGTGTTCTGACTTAACTTGAGGGCAGCTTGGTTGTCGTTTAATATGACTATGCTTTCATAGTTGGCCCCAAAATCAAAAATCAAAATCAAAATCAAAAGTCATTTATTCAAATTAGGCTGAGAATCAGCACTTTTTGAACGTCAAAATCACATAAGACAGTCCCCCCAAAACGCCCACCCTTCACCACTTCCTAGTGCTTTAGCTGGGAAGAAGAAGTGGCGGAACAAACTCCCCAGCAGCACTGCTGTCTGTTCAGTTAGAAGAACTGGATTCTATACATATAGTAATAAATAAATTAACATTACGAAACACAAAAATATTAAAATTATTTGCCATATGTCAGCTAGCACACGCCAATATTTAAAACTATACTCAAGCATAAATAAATAATAAAAACAAAAACGCAAACAGAACTTAATACATAATAAAAAGCCTCCTGGCATAAAGGGCGTGCCCGCTTACATATGCAATGCTGCATTATGTTTATATGTATATAGCTGTAACTAGTAGCCACAAATGATAAACTAGGACCTTCGAAGTAAAATAAAGAAACATTAATTTCTAATAACAATAACAAAACCATAGTCAGCAAGCTGACCTGTCACCACAAGCAGCACCCGTTCACGAGCATAACGCAAAGATCAGCCATTACCCCCCTCGCCATATTTGAGGGAAGGAGGCAACCCGACCCCCGACGCTACCGCAAGCATTGACATCTAAGGGAGCATGACGAACTTGCTGCCGGTTGCTCAAAAGAATAATATGATGAACTGTCGAGGTCGCTAGCTAACCATATATTGCAATACAACTCATTAAAAAACATTGAAATGAGTAGATTATGTCAATAATAAATAAAAATTAAATTAAACTAAGGTGACTAATAAATATAGTCAAATAAAATAAACAATTATATGAACTCGTATAACTTGTCAGTAGGTAAGCTAATTTTGGAGAAAGAACATAAACATTGTCTTGAGTTAATCACAGCGACCAACTATTTTTATCGTTTAAGTAATCGTTGATTGAATAGTATGCCTTTGAACAAAGGTTGGATTTTACTTTAGCTTTAAACGCATTAAAAGGCAATTCTAACAAAGAAGAGGGAAGCTTGTTATAAAAGTTTATACCAAGCCCAACAAATGAGTTATGGACCTTATGAAGCCGGTGAAAGGGAGCACGTAGTTTCTCCTTGTTTCTAGTGTTAATATTATGAATATCACTGTTTTTTGTGTATAAGTGTATATTTTGCCTAATATATAAGATGTTGGCGAAGATGAATTGTGAGGCCACCGTGAGAATACCAATCTCTTTAAAAAAATCTCTCAGAGTAACTCTAGCACCTAGCTGGTAAATTGCTCGTACAGCTCGTTTTTGAAGAACAAATATATTTTGAATATCAGCGGCTTTGCCCCACAGCAGAATGCCGTAGGACATGACGCTATGAAAATAACTGAAATAGACTAGCCGAGCTGTATCAACGTCAGTGTATTGTCTTACTTTCCTGACAGCATAGGCGGCCGAACTGAGCCTTCCCGCTAGGCATGATATATGTGATCCCCACTGAAGCTTGGCATCAACTGTTATGCCCAGAAATACTGCCGAGTCTACAGTTTCAAGTACCTCTTTATCTAAGACGATGTTGGGTCCTAGATTTCTAACATTCGGTAAGGCGAACTTTACACATTTCGTTTTCTTGGCATTGAGAACTAAGTTATTTGTGGTAAACCAATCTGTAACCATTGATAGTGCACTGTTTACGTCGTCAAAATTTTGTCTATTCCTGTCTACTTTAAAGATAAGAGAGGTATCATCAGCAAATAGTACAACGTCACAGATGCCCTTTAAATAGAATGGTAAGTCATTTATATACACCAAGAATAAAAATGGGCCCAGTATAGAGCCTTGAGGTACACCTAACTGAACTGGTAGCCCGGAAGATTTCACACCATTAACATCTACACATTGGTGCCTATTATGTAAATATGAATCTAATACGTTAAGAGCTTTGTTTTGAATACCGTAATGAATTAGTTTACGCAAAAGCGTGTCATGGTGCACGCAATCAAAGGCTTTGGAGAGATCACAGAAAACTCCAATAGCATTTTGCGAGCTCTCCCATGCGCTAAATATGTGTTTCAGCAGAGCAACACCCGCATCTGTAGTCGAACGACCTTTTGTAAAGCCATATTGTTCATCATGAAGGAGGCTATTTAAATTAAAATGTCTTAGCAACTGCTTGAGTATTAATTTTTCAAATATTTTACTAAATGCAGGTAAGATAGAAATAGGCCTAAAATTGCCAACGTTATTTTTATTACCCGATTTAAATAATGGTATGACTTTACTACTCTTCATGAGGTCAGGAAAAGTTCCTAAATCAACACATTTATTAAAAGTAACAGCTAGATAGGGGGCTACGATGTCGATTATATTACTTACAAGTTTAATTGAGATGCCCCAGTAATCACCAGTGTTTTTTGACTTGAGTGTGTTAAAAACACTAATTACATCACGAGGTGTTACATGTTCGAAGCTAAATAAGCGACTACATTTAGGTACACTATTATGCAAAAGGTTTTCAGCTTCAGATGGGGACGAATTTAAGGAGCGAGTCGTAGTTATAGGTATGTTGGCAAAAAACTCATTAAATGCTTCAGCTACGTCAGCTGCTGTATTAACTAATTTGTTGTCGACCATAATCTCTAATTGTCTTTCTTGTTTAACCGACTTACCCGTTTCATTGTTAATAATTTTCCAGGTGGTTTTTACTTTGTTATTCGAATTTTTAATTGTATCGCTTAAAAATTTAGATTTAGCAAAAACACAAATCTTTTTAAATAATTTTGAATAATTTTTGACATACTCTAGGAAAGGAGTATCAAACCTGTAATTTTTCAAACCATATAACTCGTATAGTCTCGCTCTACTTTTATAAATACCTGGAGTAGCCCATTGGTTGAAGCCAGCGGAGGTGCCATTAATATTAATAGTTTTGGCCTTGAAAGTAGATTGGTATTCTTTTTGCACAACATCAAAAAGGGCTCCATAGATTATATTAGGATTATCATGTTCTACAATCGACGGTTTAATTCTAAGGGCTATATTATTTTTAAACTTGTTGCAACGACTAGCTGTATAAGGCCTGCATTCTATTTTATGTGGCTTTTTATGTATTGGCATAGGGAAGCTAGCTAATAATCCACAGTGGTCAGACGGTAAGTCACTTAACACTAATTTATTTTTGGCATCGCAATCACTAAAAATATTATCAATACAAGTCGATGAAGATGCGGCCCCAAGATCTTTGAAAAGACTTTTCAGGTGAATGGCCTCTTTTGCAGCTTCAGTCAAGGCGACATAATTATTCCGCTTCGGCAGTCGATAGCGCTACAGTCTTTTGCTTCTTCGACATCCAGCTTATGGCCGTTCCAGCATATTCAAAAGAACAGCTTGAAAAAGATTTCCGGTCGAGTTTGCTTGCGCCCCAATCTGCGTCAGCCATGCCGTGTAATTCTCGGCGAGTTTTTCTAAATATGAGACCAACGGTTTTTGTTCCCTTTAGGTATCGCAGCACTCTTTTTGCACATTTGAAATGCTCTTCTCCGTAGCAGTCATTAAATTGGGAGAGATAGCTTATGGCAAACATAATATCGAGTCGAGTTGCCACTGCCAGATACATGAGTGTGCCAATCAAATTTTTGTAAGCTAGATCGTTCCTTTCATATCTTTCTCCTTTTTCTAGTCTTAGACCTGGTTCTATAGATGTAGACGTGGCCTTGCAGTCTTCCATTTTGAATTTTTTAAGAGTGTCTTCTATGAACTTCTCCTGGTTCAGTTTGATTTCATCTCCATTATAGGTAACATCTATCCCTATTAGCCGTTTAGGCGTTCCTAAGTCTTTTAACTCAAATTTCGTATTTAACAGGTCTTGAATTTCTTTTAACTTTCTAGGACATGAATAGGCAATTAACAAATCGTCTACATAGATAATTATTATGAATTAAAGTCATAATTGTGTCATAGTCTAGTTTCTAAATATAGCTAATTTCTTTAAGTAGAATAAAGCCTTAATTTCCGAAAGGCTTTGCGTTTTCTTTATATCAATTTATTCTACTTAAAAATAATGTCATGTAAACGCTATTCAAAGTTATTCACTAACAGTTATTTTCGCTGATGTCTAACAAAAAAAAAATACATCTGACATACTGGAAAAGAATCAAGAATCCAAATTTACAATGGCTGTTCGTCCAACGAAATATTTAAATCCAGATAAGTTTGGTGCTGATCCGAGTGATTCTGGCGCAGAGCTACATTGGAGTCATTGGTATAGTACGTTTAAAAATTTTATTTCCGAAGAGGTACCGGATTCTTCTCCAGAGATGAAACTGAAGCTACTAGTAAATTACTTAACGCCAACAGTTTTCGCACTAATAAAACATTGTAAAAATTATGAACAGGCTATTATGACATTAACGGAAACCTATGAAAAACAGAAAAACCGTATCTTGGCACCTCATATTCTATCTACCAGACTTCAAAAACCAGATGAATCTATATCCGATTACATTCGTGCTTTAAAACTGCTAGCCTAAGACTGTGATTTTCGTGCTGTATCCGCTGAAGAATATCAAAACGAATTCATGTGTAACGCGACGTCCTGCGTGAGCGATCTAGACGCGAACGCGAAGCGGCGCGGCGCGGCGCGAACACAACAAACATTCGAAACCTATTGAAGTGGCCTACGTGACCAAACGCACGTGGGGTGTGGTGCGGAGCGGAGCGAAATGAAGCGAACGCGATCAGTTGGCTTGATATTTTCGCGCGAAGTGGACGCGTCGGCCATATTTTTTTCAAGCAAAAATTGTAAATGTCGGAAGTAGAACTTCTTATTAATGCTATCCAAGAACGTCCTACATTATGGGACAAAAGGAATAAAAGTTATCATAACCGGTTATTATCGCACCGCGAATGGGAGGCTGTGGCTAAAATAATTGGGACTACAAGTAAGTACAACATATTTCTTTATTATTATTACATTCTTGGCAAAGGATGTTGCTCAAAATACAATTTAAAGTTTTCTCTTGCCTGTGCGGCTGCTCGTGATGTAGCATTGTATCTTCTTTGAGAATTATGTCTTTGTGTTAGTGACATATTTTGATATGTTTTTCGGAAAGACATTAACTCATTCTCATTTATTGATTCAAGATCCCTTATAATATTGTGTAGTAAACATATGGCTTTGACGATATGAACTGCATTTGTAACATTCGTTTCGATAGATTTATGTAGAATTCTGAATTTAGAAGTTATTGAACCAAAAGAACATTCCACCACCATTCTGGCTCGAGATAAGCGATAATTATAATTATCTTTGGCGTCCCCTTTAACCGTTGACTTTTCTGGAAAAGGTCGCAATAGGTATTTCTTTAGAGGAAACGCCGCATCTCCAAGGAGCACATACGGAGCTATGATATTAGAGCCCGGTAATACTTGTTCTTTAGGTATTTTTAGTCTTCCTTGTTCTATTGCTCTTCGAAAGGGGCATTCCTCAAAAACACCGGCATCGTTGTCTTTTCCATAGGAACCCACATTTATCATTACAAACTTATAATTTGCGTCAGTGACTGCTAACAACCCAATCGAAAAAAAGGATTTGTAATTATAATACATGGAACCACTCTTTTTTGGTTTTTTTTTGCGAATGTGCTTTCCGTCAATACATCCAATGCAATTAGGAAACTGCCATCTGTCCCAAAAACATTGCGCTATGTTTTTAAAGCTATCTTCTGAAGGTTCGGGCATGTGTTTCCTAACTAATTGAGTCCATATAGCTTTGCAAACTTGTGGTACGATTGTAGAAATAGCAGATTTTGAAATTCTGAACGAGAAAGCGAGTTGCCGAAATTGTATACCTGTGGCCAAATACCTAAAATAATGCAAAATATTAAGTTATAATTCCTTTTCTTTTTTCAGGTGAAATGACTAAGAAAAAATGGAAAAATTTGAGAGACACGTTTAGTAAAGAATTAAAAAAAATTCCTAAGCCACGTTCTGGGACTGACGCCGATAATGAGCCGAAGTATACAGGCACATGGCCACATTTTGAGGCCATGTCTTTTTTAAAAGTAGTTCTGAAACCCCGACAAACAGAAGGGAATATTATATCAAAAGACTCCGAAAGCAATTCTGTAGATCTGTCAGTGTATTCAGACGCGGCTAGTCCGGAAGAGATTTTCAACATGAACGCATCTGACAATGACAACACCCAGCTCCCTGAATCTGCGTCTATTTTAGAAGAAATACCACAGAACATGTCCATAGATAACAACCTTCGACAAGATCGTCCACCTTCGCCCTCGTTGCCAGGTCCTTCGCCTTCATCCTCATTGCCAGCTATCACAAGGCAAACACGCAAAAGAAAAGATATAAGTCTCGAAGCATTTCTCGATATTGAGAGAGAAAAAATGAAAATTCTTCGCGAAGATCAACCAGATAATACTGACGACGACCTTCTTTGGTTCAAATCAATATTACCTTACATGAAACAGTTGCCATCACTCAAAAAATTACATTTTAGAACGCCGATGCAGGAGCTTCTTCTAATGGAGCTGTCAAAGTTAAACCCACCACAATCCAGTGCTCAACAACATGGCTATTACACATCTTTGTGAAAGTATTGCAATTATGTACAGACGCCAGCACATCAAGCTACTACAATCTGTCAAATTTCTTTAATAGATTTTCAACTTTATCGCTAAAGCATTAAGGTTCAAGGTTGATTGGGAAAATTTGACAGTTTCGGGTAGCTTGACCTGCTGGCGTCTGTACATACTTACTAATTAAACTTAATTAATATTATATGTAATCTCTAACATTTATTTCATAGTTTTCTTACCTCAAAGTCACCATAAGTCGTTCTTCTACAGAAATAGGTTCCTGAAAATTTGTTGTAGTAAATTGCAGAACAGGTTTAATGGCTTGTACAATATAGTCAAACGTAGTAGGTAACATTCGACAATATTCCTTGAACAACAGGGGTTGAGTACGTAAATCCTGGTACAAATTATGAAATTCCCCATGAGTATGCCTTTCTAAGTACACAGTATTAGTTCCACTTCTCTGCTTTATACACTTCTTCAATATCTCATATTTAAGATATGAGTTTTTCAACAACATTAGCTTCCGTCCGTCCATGACAAATGTTTAATGCTAACTGAACTGAACGGCGGCGGAGGGCGCGGAGGGGACGGTTCGCGCGCAGACAGGACAGAGTAGCCGCGTCGCTCCGCACCGCATTAAATTCGCATCGGATCGTTTCGCAATCGCGTTCGCGTTGAGTCGTCCACGTAGGACACAGCGTCACGCATTCATATCGGGCTTATGTTCCCAAAAAATCCGTCAAAGACTTTTGGAGAATATGACATTGACATTCGATGAAGCTATAAATCAAACATTGACGCTTGAGAGCGCTGAAAAGAGTTCCCTATCTTTTTCAACTCCAAACACAAACTCATTGCTGAATGCAATCACTTCTCAAAGGAGTATTAATATCAGTGAACCACAAGTAGAACAACAAAAAGAGATCCAAAATCATTTAGCTGCTTCTACTCCCCGTTTTTATGGACAAAAGAAACGACGTTGCTTCTTTTGTGGCGGGAACGTCCATCAATGGATAAAATGCCCTGTATTCCATGCGACGTGTCAACTTTGCTCAAGAAAGGGTAACGTATGTCGTAGCAGTAGCGTTGGTGGCTCGACGGCAAATGCTATTTCTGAAGAGACATTATTAAACACTGCAACTATAATCGCAGCCTCTCCGGGAAGCCTTAAAAAGGCCACTGTCCCTGCTTCAATTAATAACTACACTGCAGACGCTCTCGTGGATACTGGCAGCTCAGTGAGCTTTATTGATAAAGGCTTAGCAGAGACATTGGGTCTAAAGAAAAAGCATTGCAACCAGACAGTCACCTTAGCGTCGTTGAGTTATACTTCTATTGTAGAAGGTTCGTGCGTTGCAACTATAAAAATCAAAAAAACACGTCTACAAACAGAAGACTTTGTTGATCGTGAACAACTTATGCGCTGACATTATCATTGGTCACGATATTTTGAAAACACATTCATCAGTTGTCCTAAATTTTGGCGGTAAAGACGAACCTTTGAACATAATATGTAACGTCATGGAAGCTGCTGTAGGGTAGAGTGGTAGCCAATGAACCGCGTGTACCGTATGAACCATAGTACCTACCGTCCATACGCGACGTTGCCAGCTCGCGCAAAAAACGTGTCAAGACTCGCTTGCCACGTCGGCGTCGTGCAGTTTGGTCTAGTCGCCGGGCGCTTGTCGCCACAAACGAACGCGTGCGCCGCGTCCTGGTGTTTACTCAAGCAAAAACGACGAAAAAAACGTGAGTTTCTTTTTGTAATTACTTTAATAATTTAACTCTTACTTAACTATGTGTGAATTGTATGTGTAATGTAGGTCCTTGCGCTTGTTTAAGACTATTTTTTGTAATTACTTTTCAACGGTTATTGTGTAAAACATAACCTAACATTTCCTAAGGAGAGATGGGTACGCAGTGAGCCGTTTATCCTGGGTAAGCAATGAACCATGGTTCATTGTGTACCACATCTAATTGCTTTGTTTTATGCTATCTATACGTGTTAAATGTGAGTATAATTACTATTTGTTTATTTCAGCATGGGACGAAACACGGTAGGAAGGGAAGCCCGTAAAAAAGGGTATCACACCGGAGAAGATATCCAAAGAGGAATAGATAAGCACTTGTCGGGACTGAGTATAAGAAAAGCAGCCAAAGATTGCAACCTTTCCTATCCAACACTGCGAAGGTACATAGCAAAATACAGGAACAATCCATCTTGTAGACTAGAGCCCCATTATGATGCAAGTAAAATTTTTACTGACCAGCAAGAAGACAGCATAAAGGAATATTTATTGGATTGTGCTAATAAATTCTATGGCCTAACTTCTAAAGACTGCCGTAGAATTGCCTACCAAATGGCATTGATTAACAAAATCGAAATACCGCCATCGTGGAAAGTCCATGAAATGGCAGGCCGAGATTGGATGAGGGGGTTTAGGGCAAGACATCCTGAATTGTCTGTGAAAAAACCCGAGCCTTGTAGTATAGCAAGAGCTACAGCATTTAATAAAATAAACGTCCAAAAATTTTTCGACAACCTTAAGGAAGTTTTAAGTCGCACTCCATCTTTTGCAAATGGAAGCCGAATATATAATCTCGAAACCTCCACGACAACAGAGCAACGTCCACATAAAGTGCTGACAGCTAAAGGACGCAGTGTCTGTAAAGTCACAAGTGGCGAACGTGGAATCTTAGTTACAACTTGCTGTATTGTAAATGCGATTGGCCAGGCCTTACCTCCAGCTATGGTATTTCCAAGAAAAAACTTAGTTTGTATATAAGCCGAAACCTATTAAATAATGAAACTTACAAATGTTTTATTTATTTTCCACTTAAAACAAACAATCTTCGGTTTTTATATTACTGTGATTCATTGTGTACCACCTGGATCATTTAGTACCACCCCCCCGGTTCATCGTGTACCCTTAGGTGTACACTATGAACCATTTTATTTGTTTTAAAAAAACCTGTATTAATTAGGCTATAGCAAATATTTTCCATTTTTTTAACGCAGTTTGGTATCTTATTAAATTACCTATCTTCTGAGATAAAAATATTTTCTTAGACTGTAATAACGACCGTGCTAGAGCTCTTCAAACTTTTGGTGGTTCAATGGCTACCACCCCACCCTACCCCCTGCTTCGATATTTACTAATCTTTCACCCTATATAAAGCCCATTGCAGTTAAATCTCGAAGATATAATGAGGAAGATGAATCATTCATAAAACAAGAAATAACAAAGCTACTAGAGGATGGTGTCATCAAACCTAGCACTTCGCCATGGAGGGCTCAAATTTTAGTCGCAGGAGGGGGCCATCACCGGAAACGCCTAGTGATCGATTATTCGAGGACGATCAATAGATTTACTGAGCTCGATGCTTATCCATTACCTACAATTGAATTTATCATTTCGAAGGTATCAAAATATAAATACTTTAGTCAAATCGATCTAAAAAGTGCGTACCACCAGGTACCTATATTAAAAAAAGAACAAAAGTACACCGCTTTTCAAGCTTGTGGTAAGCTACACGAATTCACACGTATTCCTTTTGGCGGCACTAACGGGGTAGCCGCGTTTCAGCGTACTTTAGAATTTATTATTGAAAATGAAAATTTAGAAGGAACCTACGACGTCACGTTGATGACGTCACTGTTTGTGGAAGAACAAAAGAAGAGCACGATAGAAACCTGCGTGATTTCTTACAGGCGGCTGAGAAATATAAACTTACCTTAAATAAGGACAAATGTACTTTCTGCGCAGAGACGATTAATCTCTTAGGCCACACAATAAGCGACCAGACTATCAGACCAGATAAAACAAGGGTTCAACCTCTATTAGATTTACCTGTTCCAAAAGATGCCAAGTCCCTCAAAAAGGTTTTGGGGTTATTTGCTCACTATAGTCCATGGGTTAAGAATTTCTCATATAAAATAAGGCCCTTGATTGACGTAAATAGTTTTCCACTAACTAATGAAACGATTTTGCATTTTAACGCTCTTAAAACTGAATTAGCAGAGTCAAGTCTTAACACGATTGATCATAATGCTACATTCACGGTCGAAACAGACGCCTCGGAATTTGCAATCGGGGCTATTTTATCACAAAATGAACAACCTGTAGCCTATTTTTCACGGTCATTATCTGCACCCGAAAGACGTCACTCATCAATTGAAAAAGAAGCTTGCGCCATTGTAGAAGCGCTCCGTAAATGGGTCGCCATTTACGGAGCGCGGATCTACTTTCTGGAAAGCATTTCATTTTAATAACTGATCAACAGTCTGTTGCTTTTATGCTCTCTCATCACACAAGTAAAATAAAAAATGAAAAAATAGAAAGATGGAGACTCGAACTTTCTTGTTTTAAATATGACGTCGTATACAGGCCCGGAAAACTCAATTTGGCGGCGGACGCTCTATCTCGTGTTTGTGCTCACATAAATACAAATAATTTAGCTAATCTGCACAACGCTCTTGGACATCCCGGTATCACGAGAACGACACACTGGGTTAGAACCAAAAATTTGCCATATTCCGTTAATGATATTAAAGCTGTAACGTCATTCATCATGTAAAATATGTGCTGAAATTAAGCCACGATTTAATAAAAACCAAGGAAGTCTTATAAAAGCAACAGCCCCTTTTGAACGACTGAGCATTGATTTTAAGGGACCAATACCAACAAAAACGAAGAATAAATATATATTAACTATAATTGATGAGTATTCAAGATTTCCGTTTGCCTACCCCTGTCCAGACGTGTCAGCAGAGTCTGTAATAAACAGCCTTAAAGATCTTTTCTTTATGTTTGGAACCCCACTTTTTGTTCATTCCGATAGAGGATCTGCGTTTATGTCAGAACGTGTCCAACAATTCTTGCTGTCTCTGGGAATTGCTTGCAGCCGGACTACCCCCTACAACCCGCAAGGAAACGGACAGGTGGAGCGCCTGAATGGCACTTTATGGAGGACCGTACAACTTTTTCTTAAATCAAAAAACTTGGATATAGCTTTCTGGGAGAAGGTTCTTCATGAGTCACTCCATGCAATTCGGTCATTGTTGTGTACATCCACGAACACCACTCCTCATGAACGGTTATTCTACCACCCACGACAGTCGATGAATGGTCAATCAATCCCATCATGGCTTTCAACCTCTAGTACCGTCCTCTTGAGAAAGAATGTTCGACAATCAAAATATGACCCTCTTGTAGAAGAGGTCGAGCTTTTACAAGCTAATCCTGCATATTCATTTATAAGATATTCTGACGGTAGGGAGTCTACCGTTTCAAATAATCAATTAGCTCCTTTACCTAATGACGAAGACAGTATCTGTGATGAAGCACCTACAGCCATAGAAGCTACTCAGGGAGAGTCTGAAACTCCTCAAGAATCTGAGGTTGCTCAAAGCCAACAAGAGGTGGCCCGGGAAGAACCTGACATAGACGAGAGGCGCCACTCAAGCAGGTCCCGGAAACCGCCGGGCTACTTGAGAGACTATGCTTGCAATATATAAAACCCTGCTGGGAAGAATGACGTAGATTTATATCTATGGTAATGCCATATAATAATTGTCAATGTGTCATAGTCTAGTTTCTAAATATAGCTAATTTCTTTAATAGAATAAAGCCTTAATTTCCGAAAGGCTTTGCGTTTTCTTTATATCAGGTACATATAAAGCTTCGGTCAGTTGCAGATCAGGTCTTTCCTTGATGTTAAGTTTTACTGAACCACGGCCTTCAATTTGTGCTGTACAGTTCTCTGATGCTAATTTTAAGGATTTTCTCTCATACTTATCGAGATTTTGGAATCTTTCTAATTCATATGTCATATGTGACGTGCAACCACTGTCAAGACACCACTTGTTTAGTTTTTCTTTCCTATCATTTGTATTTAGACATGTTTCTTCAGAACAACATAAATTTGAAATGTTTTTATTGCATCTTTTTGGTGCTGTCTGTCTTTTGACCAGCATTCATTGGCTTTATGTCCTTTCTTTTTGCATTTATAACATTCAACAATATTTGTGTTTCTTCTGCGCTGTCTACTATATAGCGCTTCTTGTTCACAATTTTTTTCACTTGTATTTCTTCTGCGCTGTCTACTATATAGCGCTTCTTGTTCACAATTTTTTTCACTTGTACTACCCATATTCCTTCTTGCTTCAGCTTCTTCCATAATTTTTATCTTTAAGTTTTCAGGATTTGGTAGATCATCTCTGGATTCAATAGCGATTCGAAAATTTTCAAAGGATTGAGACAAACTATAGAGCATCATAATGCTAAGTAGGTAGATCTTTATTCATTTCTATATCTATATTTGCTAGCTTATCGACTATGTCCATAAACTTGTTCAAGTGGTCCACTATATTATCGTCTTCTTTCATTTTTCTTAAGATTAATTCCTTCAAAAGACTTGCCTTTCGTGCAGGACCCTTGCTGCAGTAAATACCCTCAAGAGTGTCCCAGACATCTTTGCTAGTTTGACAGTTCTTCACTTGTTTTAGTTCGCTCGGTGAGATGATCAAAAATAATTCTGCTATTGCCAAGACATCTTTTTCTAAATGTTTATTTAGTTCGTCACCTTCACTAGTAGGTTTTTTTATTGTCTCAGAGACGTAATTCCATAGCCCCTTTTTTATTAGAATGGCTTTCGCATGTATTCGCCATGTGTCATAATTTTCCCTTTTTAATGGTTCAATATTTATGTGACTCATTATTGCTCACATTTATCCTGAGCTGGGCCCATAACCTGTTATATAGGAAGGAGGAACAAACCCTTTTATTTAAATAATTTTAGAATTAATAGCAAGAACACATTTTTATTTCCTTTGACACCTTTTAGATTGACAACATAGAAGTAGTTGAAGTAACAATTCTTTTTAATAAATCATAAACACTATATTATCCATAACACCGAACTTTCTTTCTTCAACGTCTTCTTCTTGCCCCAACATGTCTCAATAGTGTGGCCTTTCTTTTTACAGCTCTTGCAGTAGGTACAACTTTTGCCTATTTTTCTTGATGTGATATGCTTCTGATCTTTCAGGCTGATCACTTCCGCTCCTTGCTTGGTATTCCTCCAGAATCTTTACTTTTAGATCTTCGGGATTGGGCAGGGGAGTCTCGAGATTCTATGGCTATTCTAAAGTTCTCAAAAGTGGTTGGCAAACAGTAGAGAAGCATTAGGCTAAGCAGTTCTGGAGGTACCTTTATGTCCATATCTGCGAGTTTGTCCACGATGTCCATGAAGTTATTTATATGGTCACGTATATCTTCTCCTGTGGTCATTCGCTTTAAAACCAACTGTTTTAAAAGGGTAGCTTTCCTCGCAGGTCCCGTGCTTTAGTAAGTAGCCTTTAACTTGTCCCATACAGCTTTAGATGTCGCGCAGACTTTAATTTGTTTCAATTCAGACGGTGACAGTAAAAGTAGGATTTCAGCTCTTGCCTTTAAGTCCTCTTTCTTATATGCCGACCTCACCGCCGCATCTGTAGCTGGTGGTAATGTTTTCTCGCCGCTTACTATATCCCAAAAGTCACCTTTTATTAGGACCGCCTGTGCTTGCATGCACCATGTATCATAATTATTTGATTTTGTCAAAGGTTCTATATTTCTATAACACGTACTTGCCATTTTTGATACTTGCAAAAATATAACCACGCTCTGCTACCAATTTTGTGAGGGTTTTATTTATAGAAATATACGTGTGATCATTATATCGCCTTTTATTATTTGACACATCTACAGAATAGGTACCTACATACACAGAGCATGTGGGTACATAGTAAAACAAACACTGACCGCACTGACCTCAGTGAAAACAAAAGTACAAAGAAAACCATACGACGTGCAGTGTCATTTTGGTCACTGACCTCTGCGTATTTTAATAGAGGTCAGTGCCGAAAATAGAGGTCAGTGCATTTTGGTACTAGGTAGGTGGCCAGTACCGTAGTACCTCTGTCTACGGCCAGTACTCACATGCTCTCCGCTGGGAGCATAGACATTGGGAGTAATATTGTTTTGTGTATCTGCTGCAAAGTACACACCTCTACAATCGGATAAATGTGAAGAAACATCGCGAGGGCTTGCCGCATATTTATTTTGAATGCCTTATAACGCCACTACTAGCCAAGCCATCATCCTATTTATGTATTTTCGCACACGTGATTGTGGTAACCCGCGTATCTCGCATGCCGATGCCGTCACCCAGCTATCGCCTTGCGGTACCCAGCTCATCAGGGTCATTATTTTCATTGGAAACGTTGAGCGTGCGTTGAGCCGATACGGTGCAAATTGCATGAACAATACAAATTTTCACGGAATTAGTATGTACTTTTAATGTTATTTTATGTATTTCTAATTATAATTATGTGTACACTAAAAAGTCGATCTAGAAAAATAAAACTGTTCTCTAGAATCCTTTTCTCGTATGGTGACCATACATTTTACTTGAAGAGTAGGACAAGATGGAAAAGCTGAGAATATTTAATAAAAATAATTTCGAGTTTTAATTTACCAGACAAGTTAAGTTAAGTATAATAGGAAATAATTTAATACTAACAGATAGATGTCGACAAAAGATATTTTTGACTGAAGATCATCTTTAAATAATGTTACGTGTGGAAAAAATTATAATAAACAAGTACTTACTGAGACCCTGCCACTGCGAACATACACCTTACATGCTCTGTGCATACACCTTTATATTTAAGTACTTATAGATCACGTCGTCTCGCTACAACACCGCAAATTCTAGAGTCCTCATTTGCTTGGCAAAACAAATCGCGCGTTTGGCTCGCGATCTTCCCTCCTACCGCGAAGCAGTCCGTCTTCCGCACAGAACATTTATACCCTGACGGGGTCTTCCGCCACCGTACGGTGCGCATGCCATTGCGCACTCCCGTGATCTGGTCTGGTCGCCGACGCAGGGTCTCAAAGACCTCTAACTTTTAAAACTGTTTTTCATTTTACCCGACTAATCGCGTACCTGCATGCTGTACGCAACAAATAAGATCCACTTAAGCATCCTTTTTACATTTTATACCTAGTAAATAACATTGTTTATCGAGACTTTATAGGTATAGCTAATTCGGATGAATTAAAACAAACACTCAAAATAATTAATCTGGAGGTACGGTAGTGCCCCCGCCAAGACGAGCCAAAAACAAAAAGCAGGGCACTACCTACCTTTTCTCGAAGCGTTTCGTCGTATTTTCAAACCGTCATAGCTACTACGGCTTGAATAATGCTAGAGAGCTCAAATTCTCAGGATATTATGTAGTCAGCAGAATTATAAAACGTTTCTTTTGTCTAGTTTTTATACTTTGGATTACGTCGATTTAGTCACTGACTGAAGTCCAAGAAAGCTGAAATTTGGTATCAGGCTAGGAATTGCACACACATAACAAACATAATAAAGAAATATGTAACTTTTATCATCCAACCCCCTTAGAGGGCTCATTTTAACCCAGATATAAGGATTGTAGAGTTAGGCCTTGTGAAGGATCTTATGCTTGGATCTGATCTACATTAGATCTGGGTTACTTTTAACAGTGAAAGCGTTTTTTTTTACCTAACTATGGCATCTCGTAGGTGACCTAGAGAGGTCGTCACTACTTAACCGGACTATCCTGTGGTTGCCTTAAGAGAAACTCAAAGCCTTCAGCCAGGGGCATATTCTTACATACTAAGCGACTATCACCTAAGGGCACCCCCTGTGGGGTACGAACCTCGGCTTAGGGCGTCGCTGGGGAGAGGACAGCAAGGTGAGACAGGCTGGATCTGATTTTTATTATTTAAGCTTGATGAGGTCGGCATTTCCTATTTGACTACTCTGAGAAGAAAGGCCGAAACAAACTCAGAGGTCACAGTCGGTGATTTAAAGTTACAGGCTCAGCGAAGAATTTATTGTTGTCTTCATACCTTAGTTGAACTATCAAAATTTTACGGTTTCGGATTTGTGAATAGCGTAGAACTTAGTCGATAACATTGACGTTCGATACGGCACGAAAGCGTATCGTACCTTTGTGAATAGCTATGCTGATTTATTTAAGATTCTTGTCAATTTTTCACAGGATTCTATAATGCGTAGACGGATCCCTATCTACGTAAAAAATACTTTTTCCGGAAGATTTAGATTTAATCATCTGTTTGTCAAAATGGAATTAGTAAGTTCGTTGTCACATACCATAATGCCGTAGACAGAGAAATTCTCTGTTTGGTGTGCATTGAGCAATGACTAAAGTCTTTAGTCATTGGCATTGAGCAATGACTATTGAGCAATTGAGCTAGTAAGTCAATGGGATTGTGTTGTTGTGTCTATGGTTGTTTTGCTTTGGGGGTGCTATTGTCTCTACCCTCCATAGGTGCTATCGTAGACAGAGAATGCTAATGATGCTAATAGGTATTGTTTTTCCTAGCTCAATGGGTATTATTTAGTATTTTATCTATGGTGCTATCACAGAGTACTTTTTTTAGGGTGCTATGGTTGCTTGTGTTTGGGATTTATGTCAAAAATAACTTCTAGCAAAAATTATTTACTTTGGCTAATTGGTGCATTGTTATTGAATTGAGGTAAAATTAATATATGTGGTAATAAAATGTCAACAATTATAAAATTTGATATCAAAGAATTAAAAAAATTAGCTAATGATAAGAATTCGTGTATTATTGAAACAAAAGTGACACAGAACCTAGCCCTACAACCCTGGTGTCTTGGAAACCTCAAGGAATCTATTAAAAACTTATTGGACTACAAAATAGGAAAGTTTGATAAAGAGTAAGTCATTTTGTTTACTCAGTTGTGAATCTATGTCATTCAACTCGGCCTGACGCACCATCGCGGTCCACTGCTAGGATCTATGTCTTGCCTTATAATTTAGAGTAGAGTAAAACCTAATAAAGTGTACAGTACAATCTTATGCCAAATATAGAAATGCATCCAATCTTACAGGTTCAATGGAATTCTTTTAAGTTACAAAAACCTCAGGATCCTGCAGAATGTTGGAACCATCAGAAATGATAATGCAGATATTCACTTTCAAGTTCAGGCAGACTATTTCATTTTTCGTCCATTTGTGGGAGCTACATTGACAGGAATTGTTAATAAAAAAAGTACCACGCATTTAGGCATACTCGTGCACAGGTAAGAGTGACAAAATACAACCAAAAATACAACCATAAATCTTGAATGTATTTAAGTACCTAATAAATTTGTGTTTTCACAAAATCAATTTAGTTGCAATTATTGTGAACTAACTACTTGTATTTCCCATTCATATCCAATGTTGTGCAACCCCAGGTAAACAAACACATAGTGTTGTGGGTTTACTAAAATATTATGAAATATTTATATTTCAGGGTGTTCAATGTTGTTATTCCAAGACCAACAGAGGAGCCAGGAAATATGTGGGTTGGCTCAAATGTCCAAGAAGGACAAGAGGTCACATTTAGTATAGTTGTGTTAGATCTTTATGGAGCCCTGCCATATATTAGAGGAGAGCTGGATGAGAGGTATCATAAGAAGCATGTTTATTTGTATATTTAGGAAGACTCCAAAGCATTAGTTAAAAATAAAAATACTTGTTATTTATTTGTCGCTATGCAGTTACAATGGTAAATTGATAACAAGTCTTTATTCAATATAACTTGTAGCAGTATTACTTTACTGACCAACAAAAACATCCATTTGTTATTTATTGAAGAGGTTTCAAAACTTGCAGACTTGCAGGTCACTAACCTAAGGGAAGTGGGGTCAATGACCTGAAAATTACAATTAGCATTTAATCTCTCATAAGTACTATTTCATTACAAAATGGTTTTATTTTATTATTAATTCCGGTATTGATTTTCATTTCAGATGTGCTAAGTTGGGACCTGATGGGGATGATGATGAAGAAGTGGAAAAAAAGGCAGCACATGCAATCAGTGTATCATATGTTGACTTTGACAAGACTAAACCATACAGTCAGAAACAAATTGGAGATGGGCATTCCCATGCACCTGCAAAAAAATATTCTAAATTAGCAAGCCAGCTTAAGAATAACACTGCAGACAATCATACACAGGCAGTTAATGGAAAATCTATTTTGACAAAAACAAAGAATGTTGAAAGTGAGATTAGTGTGTCAGAAAAAAGTAAAATTAAGAGGCAGAGTAGAATAGTTGAGTCTGAGCAAAAGCAATCAGAGGCTCCCCTCCCCAAACCATCTAAAAAGCACAAACGTGATATACAATAACTTTGTAAACATATATTATTCAAGTTTTACCTATTGTGAAATTTTAGAGGACCTATTGGATTTTTAATATACTATTAAAATAAAATAATTATGTACATTAATTTCCCTTTTTGATAACACTAGTATTATTTGTTAATTTTTTAAACTAATTACATTTTATTACCTATTTAGGATTATTTGAATTGAATTATTTTACCTTGGTAAATTTCGTAGTTTCGTTTTTGTTTTTTTTTAATGATAATATTATAAATACTAATCTTAAGTGGTGTAATAGTAATTTTGTTATTGTTAATAAATCCACACAGACAAAATTTACTTATCATTAAGTAATAATTTTTTAATATTAATTCAGGTGTAGGTATGTACGATATTGTGGACTGTGACTGTCGTATGTGGCAGAAAATACAATTTTCTGGCTACTCATGGTAAAAGGTTTGTATCTTACCATAACGGGAAATCACTACCAGCAATGACTTTAGCAGACCAAAGTTGCGACTTATAATGTTATTATTCTGGTCAACCAGCTAACCAACTAATAAACGGATAACCAAATAAAGAAACAGTTATGATCAAAGGGAGTCATTAGCGCAAATAAATTGATAGGCTTAACAAAATGAAGTAATAATATGTAGTTTAAACGATAATGGCACGCTTGGTCGGCCCAACTGTCGAATACTAGCAAAACAGATTTTCGAATCAGAACCACATAGATTGGTGGTCTTTCAGCTACGCGCTGCCCTGAGGCCAAAAGATAGATTAAATAAGTACATCCATAGGTAGATACATTGTCATGGAGTGTCCTCTGCCCATGGCAATATCCCGGGAAGTGTGTAGTGCTTTGCTAGGTATACACACTGAATTTAGTCGCCGGCGCACAGTGGTTCGGATTTTGAATATGGTGGACTTAGAACCCAAGGTCAATATTTCGCGCTGAAAAAGTTCATGTGGACAGATAAGTGAACGCTCATCAACGTTTGTTCTAGCGGTTATAAAGAAATGGTTTACTTTCGCAAAAAAAATATAAAGGTTTTTACGAAAAGAGGACCACAAGGACTACAAACAACTGCATCAAGCAATTTTGGACTGCATTTTGCTTAAAATTTCGCAAGAAGATTCTAAAAAATATTGTATTGTGCAAGATATCTCACTGTGAACTTAAATCGTCAATGGACAGACGCACGCAGGGTGCAAAAAACATTCATGAAAAAGCATATGAGCTGGTTAGAAACAAGAGTTAAGTGGCCTGAATGTGAATCTGTGAATCACAGAAGAAGAAGCAGCTGCTCTACCCTTTGCGTCTACTTCGAAGGCGACAAGTGACTTCTACAGACATCGTATCAAGGAAGCCATTTGAAAACTTGGGAAACAAGCAGAAGAAAAGGCGATTGGGTACATTACTCGACTATCCGGAAGAAGAACTGACTTTTGGTTTTGTCACAAAGCTTAAGTCTAATGGGAAAGAAGTTCTTGCTCGCATCATCGATCATCTTATGAAGAAACCTGACAAAGTTAAATATAAATATAAAAACTTTATTGTTCAGAAAAAATATTACAATATTTGAATAGCACTAGCCTCCACACTAGGATTACCTGTGTCGTGGAGACTAGTCTCCTTCGTCTTACAAGATTATGAGTTACATGGTAGGTAGGCTTCATACATAGCATCGGTCGGTATGATTTCTGAGGCGACAATAATCAGGTGTTTTTCCAAACAAATAAATTCATTAAATATAAGTATGTAGTTTTAAACGTAGGTGTATTAAATTTAAACTTGTGTAGTGTGTTGTATACGCGTGTGGTGTGGGTGTGTGATGAATGAGTGAGTTAAGGTGGGTTTAGACCAATCGAAGACCGAGCCAGAGCAAGAGTAAGAGCACTCCTCCTGCCATCGCTATCATTCCTGTGGTTATGTATAGACCAACAAAAGAATACTCTCACTCCGTTTAGAGTGAGGGAAGTGGGGACAGAATAAGTATTACTTCGTTTGATCCAAATCAACCTTTATGTATTTGTGTGATGAATGTGTGTGTTGCGTTCATGAGTTAAGGTACTTCTCCGTGCTTTCATAGTCCATTCCTGCCATAAATTTCGAGAGACGATTTTTACATTTATTTCTAGTCATAGGTAGTATATCCATTTCACTGTTGAGCTTATTATAAATAAATAGTCCCTTAAAAAGAAAGCATCTGTTGCCAAAAAATAGTCTACATTTAGGTTTATGCCATTTAGGCTTATTTGCATTTCTAAGCGAGCGAACTTCGGAGTATGTTACTGCGCTGTGGGCATTTTTGTGGTACCTCAATGCCACTGCCATAATGTATAGTTGGCGCACACGCAGAGCACCAGTCTCTTGGTACAGTGTGTCAGTCGAGAAGCGCATCGGTCTCATAAAAGTTACCTTAAGAAGGGCCCGTTGTGCACGCTCAACTTTCATTAAATGCGTCTTATGTGCTACACTACACCCTATGTTACAAAGCAGTAGTTGAGACCAGATTGGCAGAGTATATGGTAAAGCATTTTCAAAACAACGTTGCTAGCAATCCGGCCCATTTTTTTGAAAATGTGTATGAGCTTTCTAACCCGGCCACTTACATGCTCTATTTGTTTTGACCAGTTGAGGTGTTGGTCTATGTGAAAACCGAGATACCTGATGTGCTTGACTTTCTCAAGGCTTGGGCAGTTACATATTGTTGGTGCATTACTATAACAGGAGTGTAATTTAACTGAGAGATGATCTGGGCAGGAAGTTCTTATGCTGACGCTAAAATTCACAACCTTAGTTTTCTCTACATTCTGTCATTCTGTTCTGTTTGTGTATGTGAGTTTAATTGTTTGTAAACGCACCCACGATACAGGAGTAATTCCTAGTGTGGGGCAACGTTTTTTTAAAACAAATTAAGCGTCAGTAGATTGTGAGTAAGCCAACTGGAAACCAAGTTTACACCGTTGTTAGCAAAAAAAAAATCAGTTTTGCTCCGTATGTTTTTGTTTTCAGTATATTTTTTTTCGCGAAAGGAAACAATTTCTTCTCTTCTTCTTCTTTCTTTTCTTTTAATTTCTTTATTTCTTATTTATTTCTTATATATGCAATTTTTTATATTTTTTTTAGCGCGAAACATTGACCTTGAGTTCTAAGTCCACCATATTTAAAATCCGGGCCACTGTGCGGCGCGGTGACTTACTAGCGAATTCAAAATCTCACGTCCACACTGATTTGGTCAACCAAAAGTGTACAGTGTCTAGCCACCACAATACCTAGCATTACATTCATAACCGTGAATAGGCCAAATAGGCTTGTGATGTGGTGGCATGCTCAAAAGTCCATGATCCTCACAAGATTTTTTTTTTTTTTTATTCGCCCAAAAGGGCAGGCTATTAGATAGTCTTTTGACCATACCGCCTCGTCTTCCGTACAGAATTTCTTACGTGGTAAGTTTTGCGAAGACAACGTCTTTCGTTTTTAAAATCATTGTATTATTTATTTTATTTATTAAGTCTTTCGTAGTCAATCCATTTTAAACTTAGTCATTTTATTTTTGTCAAATCCAGATTCTTTATCTATGCCATTTTACTTACTGTCAGTGTCAATGTCAATCAAGCTAGATTGTTTTCATTTTATTTCTTCTTCAATTTCTAGTATTGTTATTTTCCGAGCTATCTCCTCATGTAGATACATATTATTATTTATTTATTTTATTTATATTTTTACATGAATTATACCTAAACTTAGTATTACTAATAACACGAAAACCCAATACGTAAGTAACTAAATATCATTTACGGTCTCTACTTAATAAGCTGAGGCATTCTTAAGTAGCTCCTGAATGCATTGCGGGACCTTGTCAGGCTTATTATAAATTTTAAGCAACTCATCCGACAACACAAGGCGCTGAATGTTGAAAGACGAGCATTCGAAGAAGATGTGATGCAGTGACTGAACCTGAACTAAGATAAAACGTCTTTTTTGTATTAAAAAAAAAACCATTTGTCACTTCGACCTTTTTTTTTTTTTTTTGTTATGGCTTCGCACCGTAGACAGATTAGTTTCTCTGTCTACGCTTCGCACGGTTTGTGCAATGTCACACTTCGACCTTTGACAATTTGATTTAGGTACTCGACATACAGACATTGACAACAGGCTGCCAGATTGTTTATTTGGAATTTGGATACAAAATCTGTATAATATGGTCATCTCAGTACTTCTTATTCTGTGGGTCATCTGATGTATCATGTGTATATATTGCAAATTTGTTTAGAATTGGAGACAAGAATAGGAATTCGAATGTAAAGTAAACTATATAATTATATTTTTTTGGTGTAGTCATTTGATTTTGTATAATTTCTGGGACCCTGCGGTATAATATTAGTTGGCTGTACTGGCAGCATTGAGCTAGGAATTATAAGTCAATGACTGGCAGCCCTGATTGACAACTGCTGCGCTGTCAATGCCAACGTCAAGTCAAATATGAGTCAAATGGAAACTTCATCGTAAAAACAAAAAGTAGGGTTATGATTTCGAACTCGACTGGGTTATTTGTATTTTTAGACTAAATATAACAAAAAAACATGGCTAATAATATCAGGATTTTAAATAAATGTATGCCATGGTACCCGTCTTCTTATTTGCTTCCTAGGTAAGTAAATTATAAAATTTATCAGGTAATCCATTATTGCCAAGGGATTACCAGTCCAGAGGCATAAATCGATGATCTAGTCCCCAACTTTAAAGTAACTGACATAGTCAGTCTTTGATAGTCCTATAAATTTAAATGTACAAACTCCTGTAGGTATTAATTGGTTGTTCTAATTAGGTTGGTATCTAATGGTTCTAGTCCTGATGAGATGATAATCATTAAAGGCTGGCCCACAATTGCGTAAGATCGGTTAAAGTGGAAAGAGGGAAAGGAGGCCTTTGCCCTGGGTATATAATAAAAATGCGGCAGAAGTACCAAATCAGTTCAATTGTCTGTACAGTAGGTAATCATACTAATCATACTTCAAATGTTTAACTTATACTACTTAGTTCATAATGAAATGAAATGAGTCTAGGTCTGTTATATAGTAAATACCTACTGGCCATCTCACTCATGTCCATGTTTGTACTGTAGAATTTCAGGGATACTACAATCCAGAGAATATTCAAGACCCACCACTTTCCCAGACTTTTTTCAAAATCCAGTCTTTAGGAAAGAAGATCAAGCAAAACTTATAGATAGTTCAGAGTTAAGTAAGATAGCTGCCTTACCTGTGAGGCCTCCAGCTGTATACGAAACCAGTTCTGTTTACCATGACCCATTGGTAAAGTAAGTATTTAATATGCTTTTTATACATTTTAAGATATGTTTTGGCCTTTTATTTCTATATAATCAATACTTAATAATAGATATCATGTCTTTATTTCAGCAAACTTATCAACCATGTCATGGAAATGGGAAAAAAACAGTTGGCTCGTAGTCTTGTTGAGAAGTCATTTGAGAATATCAAGAGGTCACAGATTGAACGCTACCACTTGGCATCAACACCTGAGGCAAAGGCTACAATAGAGCTAGATCCAAAGAAAATCCTGCACAAAGCTATTGAGAACTCCAAGCCACTTCTTCAACTTCAACCTATCAAGAGAGGAGGTATTACATACCAGGTAAACATTGTCTACAAGCAAAGGCATTTACTAATGTCTTTTAGTCCCACTGCTGGGCAAAGGGACATGTCATATTTATGAAAATTAATTGTTTTATGAAATGGTGATGGCAGGATTGTGTTGCTCTTCTTTTGTGATTGTCTCATAATGTCGCCTTTTACACGGCACTGGTTCACCCACTATAAAGTATGGTCTTCTTACATTATGATATGAAATAACAGACAAACTCAAGCTATGGGTAAATTCCTTTGCAGGTTCCAGGCCCCATTACTGAGAAGAGGTCCTTATTCCTGGCAATTAAATGGCTGTTAGAAGCTACATATGAAAAGGAAAGAACAGTCCATTTCCCAAAACAATTTGCATGGGAACTCCTTGACGCTGCCAACAATACTGGTAAAGTTGTTAAAAGAAAACAGGACTTGCATCGATTGTGTGAAGCAAACAGAGCATATGCGCACTATAGATGGCAATAAATATTATGTAACCAGCAGTTTCAAAGTAGTTATCATTGGTTTTTAATGTACCTATAGTAAATAATGTGTGCCTATTATGTGGTAAAAGGTTAATTTGGACATAAGTATTACATAGTAGATTACATCATTATCATTTGTTTTATTTAGTATTTCCCTAGACATAACTTGTGATTTTATTACAGTACACCTATGCCTATTACTTCGGAGAATACAGGCTTATTAATGACGGTCCGACTTCATGCATGCTTGCAAATTTCTACATACTTTTCTTATGGCTCCATTCTTTCCTTAACGGGGATGCGCTAAGGTAGCTTGTATTGATTAATTTTCATAATTCTGTAAATACATATACACGGTGTGGCGTAAGTAGTGGCCCACCGTTCAGTATTCGATGAACCAGATAATTAACTATAACAATTAAAGATTTTAACCATTTTTAGTAGTAAGTTTTTTTTACAAAAATCGCTCTTGAACTTGATGGTGTGTTAAAAATTAGGGTTAAAATTAGAGAAGAAGCAACTTTTTCTTCAAAAGAGCTGAATTTACATAAAAAATCATAGTTTATCATGATAGCTCTAGTATTCAGCAGTAATTAACAGAAATCAAAATGAATAAATAATGGTTTTTGTTTAAACTACAAACAAATTTGTAATAAAAGGTAGACATTTCGTAAATAAAAGACAAAAAGGAAATATTTTCGGAACCCTTGGGTAAAAATGGTTAAATTTTTTAATTGTTATAAGTAGTTTAATAACTGGTTTATCGAATCCTGAACGGTGGACCACTACTTACGCCACAACCTGTATATGTTACGGTCGCAAATCATATTTTGATCAACATAAAACCTGCAAATTGCAAAATACTCGAGAAAATTTGAATTTTGCGACTACCCTATATGATGCTTGGAAATGGGTCTTGCACACATATGGACCTTGTTGTCTAGTAACAGTTTGTTTCTTCTAATGAAGTAATGACAATACGGACCTACGGGTAGGTAAGCGGCGGCGGCGCAGGCGTACTTTACGCAACCCCCAGCCGCGGATGTGTGATGCTACTGTATATACATAGGTAGACAAGACACTTGTTTCTTATTCCAATGTAGTGGACTTTGATTCTGCTCATACTTGAGTGTATATACATATATATCAGACACAGTTATATACTCATCACATCATACTCGATCGGAATCGATCTATGCGGCGAAATCTTCTTCACTGGGTACCTACAATGATATCACATCGGTATTCGGCCAAGCGCGTGTGGGCGGCCACTCGCAATCAAGGTTTTTCGTAGTCGGGATGAATATTTACGCATGCATAATATTTATTTTATTGGCAGTGAAAGTAAGTTTGTACCAATTTCATAGCAGGTATTAAACAAAAGAACTTCAAAGTTACTAAACTTAAAACAGGTGTAACAAAAAATATTAGCTATCGCAAAAACTACACTTACCTAATTATCTTATTCTAATAATCTAATCATTCTAATATTCTAAAAATCTATAGATAATTCTTATTCTTTAATCTACTAATGCAAACCACATAGAAAAGATACAGGAATTTCTGCAACAATCTCCTAAAGAGTTTAAAAACTAATTACGATAAAACTGAATTAAATAAAGCAGTTAAAAATATCAAGCAACTTTGGAAACATTAAAAACGTCACCAATATATCTAAACAGCGTGAATCAAATTCGAGTCTATTGTTGGCTAACCCTTCACCACTCTTATCAGCTAATAATGTAAATAACTTTTTTGTAAATGTTGGGAAAATTCTCGCCGAACAGATTCCGGAATACTGCGACCACCATCTTTCCAAAAATCATGCAATAGCTGTAACCCGAAATCTTTTGCGATGTTGGATACTGATGAAGATGAAATAACCCGAATTATTTCTGGGCTAAAAGATGACTGTGCAGTTGGATGGGATAATATAGGCAATAAGACCCTTAAAACTCTTTAAGCATATTTTGGTACCTCTATTAACGCATATATTTCGAGTCTGTCTTTCTGAAGTAATTTTCCCTAGTTGTCTGAAAAAGGCAGTTGTAATCCCTATCTTTAAATCTGGAAGTAAAGACGTAGTTAATAATTATAGGCCAATATCCATACTCCTCTCAATTTTAAAAATACTAGAGAAAATTATAAACAGTAGACTAGTTAACTACCTAGAAAAAAATAACATCTTATCCCCTGCGCAATTTGGTTTTAGAGCTAAACTGTCGACAGCCGATGCGGTGCATAGCCTGAATGATTATATTTCAGAAGAACTCGGCAAAGGAAACCAGACCCTGGGAATCTTTCTCGATCTAGCCAAGGCCTTCGACACGGTGTCTGTTTCTGTTCTTCTGAACAAATTATAGATCATAGGAATAAGGGGAACGCCGCTGAAACTTTTTACTGACTATTTAGACCACCGGTACCAATGTGTTCGAATAGATAATATCACGAGCGATGAGCAGAAAAATACTGGTTTTGGTGTACCTCAGGGGAGTATTCTGGGCCCCACCCTCTTCCTTATTTATATTAACGACTTGTGTAATCTAAATATTAAAGACGGCAAAATAATATCATATGCCGACGACACGGCGTTAATATTTAGCGCCAAAGCCAGTAGCGAACTGTTCGAAATCGCTCAACTAGGTTTTAATACTGTGACTAATTGGCTTCGAAGCAATTTACTAACATTAAATGCCGACAAGACAAAATAAATATATTCACTTCTCCATGCGCAAGCCTCAACTTAACATTACCAACCCTACTCTATATGCCAATCAATGTGGTAACTGTACAATCACCATTTGTAATTGTCTTCTTATTCACAAAACGAGCAACATAAAATACCTGGGGGTAATAATGGACGACACACTCTCTTTTAAAAAACATATCGAAAGCCTAGTTAAAAGAGTGCGCAAACTTATTTGGCCCTAAGTCAATCTATAATTCAATACTGTATCACTTCTTGGGGTGGCGCACCATAAACTATTTTTTCGTACCACTTGCTCAAAAAAGTGACATTCTATGCCACAAAAAGCGAACATAACAATAGTCATTTTTAATCTGTTAAAAACAGGGAAAGGAAATTGTAATGAATTTCATTCATCCTCTAGGGGGAGAATGTGAAATTTGGAATACTTACCGAAATTTACACTGAACTACATCTGTGTTTACACCATTGAGTTTGTATATAAAGCATTATACATCTTTTTGAAAAAGGAATACGCATTTATTATGCAGTTATGATTATTAAATAAAATTACGAAAACCGACGAGGCCGTATGAGCTTGATGCCTTTGCTTTTCCGACAAAAAAATATTAGTCTAGGAATTTGCCGCGTTTTTATTTTCTTTAAATACATATACGTTAAGTTTATTTTAATTTATTTTTATAAATAAGTTAATGTTCTAAAAATACGTTTAATTGTCATTATTTTTAATAAATGCTTATCTCATATAATTATTGTGTTAATTTTTTCGCAAATGGTACGAAAAGTAGAGTATTTTCCTCGGTGATAAAGCTGTCTTAGTCTTGGGTGAACTTAAATCCCTCGCTACACTCAGGACTCGTCTTAAATCCCTCGCTTCGCTCGTGATTTAAGTTTTTAACACCCTCGCTACGCTCGGGAGTAAACCCCGACTCCTTCATTACGCTCGCGATTTAAATCGTCACCCGCTACAGAAGATACTGCTTTATCCCCTTGGTTAATAATCTACTATGCTTCCTCTTGAAAGAGCTCAGAGAGCAATTTTAAAGGTAGCAAACTTCCTTCCCTTCTTTTTTCCCACAGATCTCCTATATAGATCCTGCAATGTACTAACCGTTCGGCAGCTTTTCATTATGCACTTAGTATTAAAACAGCACACCATGCTTGCCTACAATGCCGACAACACTAACAAGAGACGCAATGATCTAGTATGTATATCTAATACAACCTCAAAACATGTCTTTGTAGAAAGATTTTTAACATTCTTAGGCCCATTCTTGTACAATAGATTAAATAGAAAACTAAGTATCTAGGTAGGTATAAACTAAATTACCTACTATAACTGTAAAAAAATATATAATTAAATATTTAGGTACTAACCATTGACTATGCACAGACAGAAGACCTACCTAGTGTCTGCAAATAGAACTACTAATATGCTATTTTACTTTTAATTATTTAAGTTTTAATTTAGTTTTAAGTTGTACTCATTGTTAATTTATTTTATTAAGTATTTATGCACTTTTTAGCCTGAAGCACAGGTTCAACCTAGTTCAGGCAAATTAGCAACTGTGCGCTATTTTAATTGTTAAGATATTCATTGTAAATGTATCCCTTTTTTAAAATAAACGTTTTATTATTCAAACCATTATCATAACTGTTGCAATTGTTCAACTAGGTACCTACTTTACATTTTCTCATAATTTTCAATAACATATTTGAGAAGTTAAGCGGTAGGCGACTCTATTTACTACTTAAGAAGCTCATATCTTACGAATTGACTACGCTGTATTTTTTTCGGCGGTACCTATACTTATACAGGTAGGTACTACCGGTAAATAATACGGTCAATGGTGTATCCAGCGAAATCTCAAAGGTGTCCCCATCGATAGCCGACGGTCAATGGTGTGACCATTGACCGTCGGCGTCGGCTCAACGGCCGCGGCTGGTCGGCGTCATTGGCGTCACCTTTGAGATTTCGCTGGATAAACAAGTAAATCGGGAGGAGAACACTGACTATGGAGAAAGTTGACTTTCGTGCCGTGATAAAGTTCCCTACCAAGCAAGGAAAAATGCCTCAGATAATTATGGAAGAAATGTCATCTGTTTATGGGAACTCTTGCCCTGGAAAATCTATGATTTACAAGCGGCATAGTATTTTCAAGTAAGGCAGAGACTCGATTGAAGACGATCAGCGCTCTGATCGGACGATTGAGGCAATCAGCGCTCTGGTCGGCCGATTGAGGCAACATCTTCAGACATTGTTGAAAAAGTAGTTCTTGAAGATGCTCGTCTGAAGAAAAATAGATCGCAGAGATAACTGGAGTATTGTCTACGACTATCTTGAGCATTCTCCATGACCATCTTGGCATTTCTAAGGTCAGTGCAAGATGGGTGCCGAGAATGCTGACAGCGCTTCAAAAACAGCAGCGCGTCGAGTGTTCTCGCAAGTTTTTGGATCTGCGTAGTGAGAACAGGGATGAGTTTATAAACCGAATTGTGACTGGGGATGAAATTTAGGCTAACAAACCCTTAGCCAAACAAGAGTCCATACAGTGGCATAAAAAAGGCGCAGCGCCGCCTAAGAAGTTCAAGGTGTCACAATCGGCCGGAAAGATTATGGCTACAGTTTTTTGGGACTAAGAGATGATTTGGTTGATCAGTTATAAAAATAAAGGGGTCAATATCACGAGGCTTTACTACGCTACGCTACGAGAAAATTAAATGATAAATGATTTTATTTCTGTAAGTAGGTTTGAACAAACACTTTTACACGTCAATCGTATTTTAAAAACTAGATGAGGTCGGCGTTTCCTATCTGACTACTCTGAGAAGAAAGGCCGAAACAAACTCAGAGGTCACAGTTTCTTTTAAAGTCCAGACAAAATCTTTGTCAGATCATTGTGAAGGCTATGTAGATCGGTGTCTGAAATGGTCTTTTTAGGAAAGAACCACACAGATTGAGTGGACCTATCCAGTCAGTGCACGCAATTGTCAGTAATCGTGCAGCTCAACTTAGACTTAAGGAGCTCAACGAATCGACGAACAATACCAAAAAAGGACATTTGAGTAGGCCGCATAAATTACTCAAACTGCCACATCATGATTAAACTGAGAAAAATACAAAAACATATATATAAAAAAAACCAATGACCGACATAGTTCTCACATTCACAATAATTAGAATTATTATAATAATCTTTGAGGACCATGTAGATTTGTGTCTGAAATGGTATTTTGAGGCAAGAACCACACAGATTGAGTGGACCTGTCCAGTCAGTGCACGCATTTGTCAGTAACCGTGCAGCTCAACTCAGAACATAAGGAGCTCAACGATTCGACGAACAGTACCAAAGAAAGGACATTTGGGTAGGCCACATCAGCTACTCAAACTGCCAGAACATGATTAAAACTGGAATAAAAACACACATAGTCCTCACATTCACAATAATTAAAATAATATAATACTTTATACAGTAAATATTAGTGTCATTGTATATGTAAATAAGTATAGACACTTATAGCAAAGATTAAAAGTAAAATAGTTAGCAAAATAAAATAAATTAACATTGCCTGTGCTTTATTGGAGCAACTCAATCCCAAGCCTTTTTGTCCTCAATATAGTCTTTGACAGTATAATAGGCATTCTGGCATATTTTCCTTTTTATAAAAGATTTGGATTTATTAAGGCTTAGTTCTTGAATTAGGCTAGGAACTTTGTTATAAAAACGTATACATTGGCATCCGCAATTAAATAACTAAAATAAAAACTGCAATTAAAGAAAAAAGAAGGGGAATGTGGTCTCGAGGTGTGCTCCTTTTGCACGACCTTTTGTGCTCCGTTCACAAGAGTTATGTTGCGATGCGGTTGGCTACCTTACACACGAGCGGCTTAGAAACTCTGAACCCCCCACCCTACAGTCCAGATTTGAAAGGTTTGTATTTATTTGAGGGTAATGGAGAATATTATATTGAAAAAGAAAATTAACTTCATGTTTAATTTCACCTCCCTTCCTTTTCATTCCGCGAACCTTTTGACCATCCCTCGTATCTTCACTTCAGAAACGTTTTGACCTGAAACTGTGTTAAGCGGACGCCCGTGCGGTTCTGTCCGTCCTGGGGAGGCGGGGCCTGCCTCCGTACGACGGAATCCGTCGCGAGGGCAAGCGTGGGCCCCTAATAATAATAATAATATCCCCTTCGCCGTATCTGTACGTTGACGTCGTGGTGGGGCTTACGCGCTTCGAATTCTAGGTCTGCGCCGGTAGAGTTTACTTTGCTGGAACAGGTCTAGGGTGAGGAGCCAGACCAATAGAGATACAGAAAACCGCAGGCCAGCATGTGGCGAACTGTTGGGCAGTAGCGACCCCACGGACCCTATCTCCCGGGAGGTCTTATTCCTCATCTCTGGCTTGCTTTTATTGACCGGCTGGACTGAAAACTGACGAGGAACAGAGCTCCCACCTCTTTCTTGCCTTTATTGGTCGGCTTGAGTGGAGATTCGCAAGAGCAAACGTGCTCGGCGAAAGGAAGTATTCCAGTAAGTGCTGGTAATGATCTTGACCATTTTCCGGGCTCTGGGATTGTTCTGATATTCGTGGAAAACCTCCCCACTCCTCAAGCACTTCAAAGATATGTTGCCCCCTTGTCGCTAGGTCACTAAGTGCTAGCGACAGTTTTCGTGGTCCCATTATTGAGTGTGCAAGTCACCCTCTGCCATTTTGTCCGTGTATATTAAAACATTGATCAGGCAGGGGTTATAGTCCTTCCATAGTTCTAGGTAACCAATCCACTATAGCCACCCAAACCCATAGCCCAATATGTTTTGTTCCCACGTTCTGCAATATTCCTGCACCAACCGGAGGTGTACTTGCATAGTGCATACAGGGATAATCGAAGCGACAATATAAGGCGGGGAATGGAAGACACAAAAGTTACAGTCCTAGTGATAGTTGACTTTTCAAATGCTTTTAATACCGTCAGTCACGAAGTCCTTTTATACATCCTTTCCTATCTTATGGTCTCTCTGGAGGTACTAAGTGGTTTTCCTCTAGGTAATCTTAGGGGACGTCAGCAGTCTGTTTATGGTGGAGACTCTTCGTCGAGTTGGTGTGATCTTGCAGCTGGCGTCCACTCTGGATAATAAGTAGTGAACGCAGGGCTCTGCCGTGGTCGACTTGAAAGTACCTAGCTACTCAAATTCAAATTCATTTATTTGCCAGAATGTAGGTTTACAAATGTATGATCTTAAATCTATATATAATGGCCCCTTTATATTCTACCATTATCTACTGGTGTGCAAATATTTAATTTTAACCTACACAATTATGTTATTTTAACTACGAGGTCCATTAGAAACAGAATAAAAAAAATAGACAGTAACTAACAACAAATAACAAATAATAGCTCATGCATAATAAGGGTTTAAAAGAACAAATTAAATACTTAGTTGATGTCAAATTAAATAAAAACAAATAAAGGAGATCACCCATTTTGTTCTATGATTTGGGATAAAAAAAAAAGTCGGCGGCCAGGAATGAATTATATTTTATTTTAATAGTGGCTCGAGTAGAAACATTTCTTTGTATGGCGACAATGCTGTAATGAATTCGGGAACCAAGATATACAACGATTTTTAAATGAAATAAATTATGTCCAATTGTCCATACATCATTATGTGTAAGATTCCATATAATTATTATTCCACTATTTCACAATGATTAGTGTTGATAAGTGATGATTTATGTTGTGATTAGTGTTGAAACATACAACACTAATAACTATAATAGGCGTAATATGGATTTAAAAAAAAAACAAAGAATTTATCAAAACATTGATTTATTATTCCTTACAGGTCTACATATTATGCTCGTCGTCTTGTACTATGACATAATCTAAAAAACCTGCCGGTGTTTGTATGGGCTCATCTAGGTGCCTGGCAAAGCCGAGAAACCAAATGATCGACATGGTATGTGCACAACAGCCGAGTGTTTTTCTGCCAGTAAGACATGTGCAATAATATTTTTTTATTGCACTTCTGCCACGTTCTAAATAATCTGCCATAATATAAACGTAGAAGATCCTGGCCCTCGAGTGTCGCAACTGGATGCGACCTCTTAGAAGTCGTGTTGTAGGGTTAACACCAGGCAAGTTAATTCCATTGGGATCCATGTAAACTTCGATTAGGTATATCCCGTCTCTAATGTGCTCGCCACAGTATGACCTGGCTAGTTTGAGCTGATATGTGCCTAACATGAAGAGTATACAGTCTTCTTCGTTGAGACGAGGAAAGTCCGTCAATTCCGGATCATTAGCCGTCATTCTCCTGAATGCAATTCTTTGTCTGTTCATATTATTTTCAACAATATAATCTGCAAGGTCATTCTCGATATTTCTTCTGTGTTGAATGATTTGTAAAAAGTCTTCCGCATATATACTGTCAACTATTGGTCGATGGAATGCGTTGATGAGACTGGCTGCTACCCTAAAATCATCCATCATGTGTGGAATTGCTCTATTAAAATAATCCTGTCGGAATAAATGAACACGATAACGAATTGATTACAAATGCCCCAATATATAAATAGATAGGTTAAGTACTTACTTGTCGAGGGTGTATAACTTCGGTTATATAAAGTTGTAAGTGCGGCCTGCGTTCAAATAATTCGGAAGTAAGTAAATACCGCCTTCTGTTGACAACTGAACGATTGCAACACACGCATCTTTCCATGATAAAAACAAGTCCTTTATTCGCGCAAGGGTTATAGGTGTTTATGAAGAAAACTGTCCAATACACACACACAAACACACACACACACAGAAAAACGCAGAGAAATAATCGCAAAAACAGTGAGTAGTGAACACGGCATCAGATGAGTCTGAACTGATTCAGTTATTGTGGAGAGGTTGGAGCACAGGGGCAGGGAAAGCAGGGGCGCGGGCGCAGAGTACTAAAACAGCTTTACCTGCGTGTAGCGCGCATTTTGCTATCATAATAACAATAATATAATTCTTAAAGCCCCAATAAAACATGTTTCCCATCGTCGTCGTTTTAATTCTTACCTGGTATATATCTCCGAACCCAAATAGTTTTCGACTTTGACGCCATAGTAAAAAATAATGCATTGCACGTGTTCTTTAAAAATGTGTAATTATTATTGATGGCCGCAACAAAATTTTTTGTTTATAATTTTAGCCCAGAATGGGTGATCTCCTTTATTAAAATGTCACTATACTAAATATAAATGCAGGTACTTGTAAATTGTGATTGATAATGTCATAAGTAGGTATTATAATATCAAAGCGTTAGTATAGTAAAATTTGAACATTAATCAATTATTAAAGGGTATTTACCATTCCAATTACCACCATTATTAATATTATGTATTTCTGTTCCCTTCTCCGCGATCTGACTTATAAAAGCATTTTTCATTTAACCATTGCGTTACCTTTTTTTTAAACATTGTCAAAGGTAAACCTTTAAAAGCGTCCGGTAATTTGTTATATACCTACCTTTACAGCATTTATGTACGAGTTCCTCTTAAACAATTCGAGCCTGCATTGCGGTAAACAGAGCTCATGATTAAATTTATTTTTATTTCTAGGAGCTACATTTCGTTTGGTTACATCTTTGTATTTAGTGAACTATTCAGGATATTGTTGTACAAATAGGCATAATTCTCTAATGTACAGTAATGGCAGAATATTGTACTTTTTAAACGAGGGTTTACAACTATCCATACCTATACCAGGCTCCAGAGATTGCATGTACACATTTTTTTTTGTACAATAAACGCTTTTGTAATATCCAGTGAATTACCCCACAATAAGAGACCCTATGCGAGTACGGACGAAAAGTATCCGTGATATGCACAAAGAGCAGCTTCTGTTGATACCATGTTGATACCGTGACTCTCAATATTTTTATTGCATAGACAATTTAAATCTGTCGAGTTTATCACGAACGTAACTCGTGGGAACTACATAGACCCTTTTTTTTTTTTTTTGAGGGTGGGTAATCATCAAATAACGACGCCAAGAAGGAGGAAGAAAATTAATTCAAATTAATTGACATTCACAATTTGCACAACACATAGGAGGCTCTAGCCCATGTAGTGCCCATGTGCAATCAATATCCTGGCGCCCTCTAGTAGGCGTTCGGTCAAAATTGAATATTTAAAGTTATATTTACGCCCGTGATAGGAAATTCGAGTGCAAGTGGTGCAATTTTAAATGATGTCGGAAATCATTAGGTACAAGAGCTAAAAGTATTTTTTAGGAAGGAAGGGGTTACAAGAATAGAAAAGAACAACTTTGTAGTTAGTAAAAATATCTATTAAAAAAAACTAATTACATTACAGGACGCTTACATTACAACACAAATATGTTTACAAAAAAGTTACTTTTCTTGCTTTTGCATGAGCAAAACCTGTAACGATGTCACTGACTTCAATTTTGATTACATGTTCAATACTTATTATCGACAAATTTGTCAATCTAATTTGCGACGATGTTGATCTAAGATAGTTTTAACCGACTTCAAAAAAGGAGGAGGTTTCTCAATTCGACGGTACCTATAATTATATTTTTTTTTATGTGTGTTCGCGGGTAACTTCATCGTTTATGAGCCGTTATTTTGTTGGAAAGGAGATATCCCAAGGGTGGTACCATGATAAGGAAACCAGGATCTGATGATGGCATCCCAGAGAAATCGAGGGGAACCTTCGAAAATCGTAGTGGCGACTAGTGCGTTTGTTATTTTTTTTTGCAAGTATTTTAAAGCAGTACTATTTAATGAAGATCTGTAGTCGATCTGATGATGGAGCTGAAAGACAGTCGCGGGAACTCCTCAACGATTTTACAGCAATTACCTGGTGTTTGGGCTTGATCAATTTGTATTGATGAGAACTTTACACTTAGATGGGTTGTGACTGTCATTGGGGGTCTGATGATGAAGACGGAGGACAGTCTAGTGAACTCCTCAACGTTTTACAGTAGCATACCTTGTGTTTGGACTTAATTCATTTCTATTCATGAGAACTTTGCACCCATATGGGTTATAAGTGCCATTACAGGTCTGATGATGGAGTTATAATATAAGTATGTACCTATACCTGTACTACCTGTGTTAGGTACCTATATTTTGTTGCAGTTATTACATAATGATATTAAAGCACCATAACCAACCTTAGAAAAACCCGCTTCCCTTACACCTGTTAAGCCTGTAGCTGCCTGGAGTATAATTATGTTGAGCACACGATGTTCTAAATCAATCAGCTGTAAATTAAGTTCAGGCCAACCACCAGTACCATCGAGAGCCCTATTTATTCTGGCTACCTTTTTCTTGGTGTTATTTTTTAAATCGCTTCAAACTTTATAAACACAAAATTACTATTTTTGCGGCTTGTATATTGAATTAATAAGTACGGTCAAATATAAAATTGTTTCGGCTCGCTACGTGTCTCCGCACCTTGTGTTGCTCCGCATCGGTGTCACTGTGGTGAAACTCTCGACAGCCTCAGGCACCATGGCCTGTCCTGCTGCAGGAGCGCAGGTCGCATAGCACGGCACGCCAGCATCAACGATATTATACGTCGAGCCCATGTCACCGCCGGCGTACCAGGGGTATTAGAACCAAACGGCTTGGTACGTGACGATGGGAAGAGACCAGACGGCATGACGTGGTTGCCTGGGAAGGTGGGTAGGCCTCTGGTGTGGGACGCAACCTGTTTCGACATTCTTGCGGCATCTCATGCTGAGACCCTCAAGCGGCGCAAATACTGTAACCTTATGGGTAACTACAGTTTTGAGCCGTTTGGAGTTGAAACGCTCGGTTCATGGGGCCCGAGTGCGCGTCTCCTTTTTAAGGAAATTTCTCGCAGACTGGTCGACACTTCACGTGATCAGAGGGCTGGGTTGTTCTTTGGCCAAAGAATTAGCATTGCCATTCAACGTGGCAATGCTGCCAGTCTTCTGGGCACGTTTCCGGATGACAGCGATGCGGACGAATGTTTCGACGCTTAAGTGTCCTTTTGTTTTTGTATTTACTTATTTGTATAGTTAATTAGTCATTTAATTTAGTACCTAGTGTAAATAGTTAACTGTAATTATAAAATAAAAAATGTCCTAGGTAGGTAGGTTTATTTGGGCGTACCTACATTAAACCAAAATTAAATATTTACTTAATTATAGATACATATAGGATAAGATCTGTACTGTGCTAGGTACCTACATACCATCTTCCATCTCTCTGTATTCTTAGTTTCCCCAGTGGGATCAAAGTAAGTAACAATATAATAATGTTATCTGGGATAATCGAAATACAAAGAAAAACACAAGCGCGAAAAACTTTGATGGCAGAAGTAATTTTAAATAGTTACATTACATGACGCCCGCCACTTGAATGATGACGCCACACACAAATTATTTCACACCTCCCTTACTCACTGCACGTTAAAACGAAATAGGAATACCTCATTCATATAAAATATTATTCGTCTGAATTACGTAGGGCACGCATAACGCTTGTTAACATGGTTGCGATAAGATTTGTATTTTAGTCGTGTTATCTCGCCGAAACCATTCTAAAACAATAACAAACCGTTCGGCAAATCGGCATACTATCGGACAAGTGACGATACGAGCTGTGGTTCGTATGACATACTACGACTCGCACTCGATCATTTTTAAATACCATCGCTCATTGGTTAGCTCGATTAACTTGATCGTCGCCTATTTCGTGATACGGCAAGAAACTCACACTCGAGCTACAGAACCCGCGTCAGTTATGGTAAAATGTCGGTACACGATATAGTCGATATTTAATAACTGGACTCTTATTGTAGAGACTTTTACCCCTTAGTTTGTTTCGCCATTTCTTCTCAGGGGTAGTCAAATGGCGAATCCATCAAATATATTTTTCTCCTATGTCGTGTTAAAGTGATTCCGATTTGCCTATTTACTGAATAAACAATTTCATTTCATTTGTAATAAAAAACAGTAATCTAGTTTTAAAATATACTATAACGTAACCTTATAAAATGGAAAAAATATTAATACTATAATAATAAAAGTTAAACTACCGTGTTGTTAAGTTACTGCTGTGTGCTGCATGGAAGTGTTACATTATTGAAATTGATGATCATATAATGTAGTACAGTCAACTGTGGCATGTTTACTTTCTATGAGCAACTTTACCCATGAGTATTGTAGGTACTTAAATATCTGATCACTCGCTAACAAGAAATCTGTTGCCGCCATTTAATATCAAAGCGATACGAAAGTAGAAAAATCGAGTACCTATTTGTAACAGATTTTTAAGTAATCGAGAAATATTTAAGTACAGTGCTCATGGGTAAAGTTGCTCATGGAAAGAAAAGATGCCACAGTAGATGGTACTTACAATAATTTATGACATTTGGGTGGTTTGTCGTCTCCATGAAGTGTAAGTATCCCCTGTGTAGGTGTTCACCTCAGGTTCACAGTAATTTCTCAACGAAGTAGTAGGCAATGCTTGGTGTGTTAAGATAAATTAATTGTTTTACGAGAGTATCTACAGGCGTGATATTATCTTACTAAACAATTTTTGATTGATCATGCATTGTACCTACCTACATAGTTAGGTACATACCTACTAGGATGAAACTGGGATGGTCTCGTATGAATGCGACCAGACAGCCTTGGTCAGACGGGAATATCAACGTAAAGGTTAGTGTCTCACGTTGAAAATATGATAGATACAAGCGGTTACGAGCAAGTAACCGCTCAAGTAATTTCCAGCACCTAATATAGATCTATCGGATTTTAAGTAGTTGCAAAGAACTGGAAAGAAACGAACTGAAACGTGTGACCATTCTTCGCTCCCCACTCATGGGCACCAGGGAGGGAGGTGCAAGGGGGAGGCCCTTTCCTGGCTTTAAATGAAATACAACAAAACAATCGGAAATTTAAAAAATCGAGCTCGTTTCGTAGAGCTGAAGATGACAATGATCCGGCCGCCATGCGCCACCCATGTCCTCACGTCGTAATCCATTATTAGATACTTATCTACGGAAAACATATAATTTTTTAACAATACGGCCATCCATTTAATTAACGTTGAATTGTGCTAACTCTGGGATTATCCTCTGAGATGGCATTGCTTAGGCTTGCTTGACGTCGAGTCCCGCCACATCGAGTCGCCGTCGCCGCCACGGCTACTTCGAAAACTCCCGCTTGTCATCCCGCCTCATCGAATCGTTGAAAAAGTCTCTTTTATTACCGTCACGTAGATATACTTAACCATTTTTATTTGTACAGTCGTAAAAAAAATACTAATAGTTGGTTATTTTGAATAAATAAATAGGATACATTATAATGCAAGTATATTAAACAGAAAAACATACTTCTGACTTATTAGTTAAAATGAAGAAAATTAACACTTAGGTAACCCTTTTTATTTTATAAGCTATTTACTTTTTGTAACCGGTTAAATGATCAAAAGAAAACTACACCTATGTAGTCGTTCGTATATTTCCTTCCTAGTACCTACCTACGTGTTAACTGGGAGGCAGAAGTCGGCAGAACTCAGAACTGTGTTAGAGCGTTTACATATTATTACTTTAGATCAAACACTGCTGGTGGACGTGGCTACGTACGTAACAGCAGTGTTCATGAATAATAGCGCGTACTATTAGTGTACCTCTCAAACGGCAGCTTATCATTGTATTATCTTTGTACCGATTGGAATTCCCTCGCCATTAATATTTTGCGATTTCATAAGTATTTGACCGCGCAATTTTTACAATACTGGCTAGTGTTTTAGTGCTTCTGTAACGAGGGGGCGAGTAGAAATTAAGTAAGTAGATATGAGTATAATAGTTATTTGTTATACAAGAGTGCAAAGTTGCTTTTTAACCGCGTGTTCAATTTTGATGACCGAGCAAGCGAAGGATTCTAAAATTGAATCACGAGCGCAGCGAGTGATTCAAAATTAGAATCCTGAGCGTTAGCGAGGGAATCAAAAGAGCACGAGGTGAAAAATCTTTGCACTCGAGTGCAACACGTAACTTTTCATTCCACCTCAGCGAGGAAATGACTAAATGCAAAAAAAAAACGTTTACAATCACAAGATAGGTACACTTTTATTTCAGTTTAGGTATTAATTACTACATTATGACAGGTAAGTATTACAGAATAATCTTTAAATTATAACAAAATAATACTAAGGTATAATTAAGAAAATTTTAAAGTAACGTTGCTACAGTTATTTAAATTGAGTGTAATATTTTTGTTTGGTACTGTAATATTGGTGTTAGTCACTTGTGTACTGTTTTTCGGTAAACTATCTGTCATACTTAATAGTTGTACCGATTCATCGGATTCCCTTGGCGTGAATGTTGGAGAGAGAGGGAGATGGTTAGGTGTTTCATAACGGCTTATTTTTGATGTAGAAGGGCCAGTCCAAGGATCCGATTGAGGCTCTTTCAGTGTAATGGCTCCTACGATGCCTTCACATATTTTAGACTTATTTTGGATGGAATCCTCTATGTATCCCTCTACAACTGCATTGGACTTCCAGCCTCCGTGGCGCTTAAGAGACAGGAGATCAGCTCCGGAATCAGCCAAAAGTGTGGCTGAAGTTCGTCGGAAACAATGACCCGTGTACAACAGGGGTTCTGGAAGTTCAAGAAATGTTGCTATTTCTCGTGGGATACTGCCAATTTTATTAGTACCCATAGGCTGTCTAACACACTTTCCATTGCGATACTGTAGAAAAAATCGATTGATTGGAGTGTTAGGCGGGCGTAAGGCTTGATATTTCTCAACAATCGTTACGTATTCCTTGCGAATGACGAAGTTGCGGTCTCTTTTTGTCTTTGTATTAGGTAAATTAATTAATAGTAAGTCATCTGAATGTTTCTCAATGTTTTTGACATTAAGTTGTGTTAGTTCATTAGTTCGACATGCTCCGTTTATTCCAATAATAAGAACAACCTGTAACGTAAAGAGTATTGTAGTAGATAAATGAATAAAATTGATATGAACGCATAATTATGCCTATCAACATCTACTAAGTATACTATTTAATTGAGATTAATATACTTAAGTAGATACTGAATGTGCAACTGACTTACTTTTGCCGCCAAATATACGGAATCGGGTGCTTCGTTAAGAAACTTTTCAATATCAGATACTGTGAAAACCTTCGATTTTTTTGGTTGATGACCAGATGAGGCTCTTTTTAAAAATGCCACTAATTTAGGATAGGTATCGATATGTTTGTCTTTTTCATCTTTATTGTTGCTTTTAGCATCGAATACGTACTCCATAGAGTGCTTGCTTTCTTGTTCTCGGATAATTCTATAAAATATGCCAGCAAAACGTTTTCTGAGAAAGTTTTGGCTCCTTTTGCTAGTCGCCACGTGTTGAACATATCGTACTGTTTTAAATACTTCTCGCGTGATTGTTGAGGGAGAAAGCTCATTTGCGCATTATTAACAGTTTCAGTCAATTCTGTTGGCGTCAAGCAAACTTCCTCGTCGCTAGAATCACTCATTTTAGTTTTTTCACTTGTTTTCAAGTTTCTTGTTTTTAATATAAGGTTTAACAATGACGTGAAAAAATGCCTCGTAAAGAACCGCGTACAAAGCAAATTGAAAAAAGAACACCAAGAAGGTTCCGAGTCTGAGGTTTTAACAAATTAAAAAAAAGTTGTATGATATATTCGGCACCATAGAGGTAGCAGTAAATAGGTTTAATGTTACTATGTATGTAATATTAAACCTATGTAATATGTATAACTAATGTAATATGTAAATTCACAAACTTAGTGCACACGATGTTCTAAATTCAATTTACTTTATCCTCTAGAGAATAAAAACGGCTTTTCCACTCAGATATTGAAGATTAAAAATACTCTTTCCGAGATGGTGGGATGAAAACAATATTATGTTCAGTCTCAGTTATATCGAGGTGCTGGTGGCCCTAATCATAAACGCAAAGTTCTTATTTATTTCGTGCGTAGGTATAGGATGCAGGATAATGTAATCAAAATAATATCTAAGTGTGATAATCTTATGATAATTCAAGTGTCCGTGCAGTTTTATCAAAAGTGCGCTAGTCATAGTACTTACCTATTTTGTGAGATGGAAGTACCTATCCCTACGGATCATCAAACTATGAATAGTTCGATCACATTAACTAGTTTTGAGTGGTGTACCTAAAGGTAATTACCTCGAATACATACATGTGGGAAAAGTGTTCTCAATATAATTTATTTTATTCTTCTTTACAAATTTAAAAACCAGTGTTATTATGATGGTCATACAAAGGGTAAATGTACCTACCCAACTGTTTTCCTTTACGAAGACCTGTGTACTGTCATAGCTAGTGTTTGACACCATAGCTACCTACCTACATAGGTACTAACTTGCTTTTCCCAATGCAAAGAGGTACGTTTTTAAAGCAGCAGCTTAAGGATTTTCTTTAGAAATGTTTGTTAGATCGATCACTAAATTATATTGACCGAAACTGAAACTCACGATATCGATGAAGCATCGATGTTATTATAATTGAGGATTGTTTTGATTTCCATTTTCCTCCCAAGTGGAGATTTCACCGGAATCGGGATCATACTTGAAACCGTCATCAGAAACAATCAGATTTTTTTTTATCACCTTTTCTTACAATAAAAGGTGCATCGGTAATCCAATTTCATTCAAACTGGCATAATTCCACTTCTATTACCTTTATTTATTTATTTTATTTGGTTCACCAACGATTGTTTGCACGGGTTGTATGCTAAAAAGTAACATGCAGAAATATAAATGCAACAGTGCAACAATCACTTATAGGTAAACTCCGCATGCATAAAGGAGTTGTACAATTTTGTAATATTAATCTAGTTTAAAAAACGGAAAATACTAATCTAAAGGACTAAATAATATAACAACTTATGAAACTAATAACATTTAAATAACATTTAAATATATTATATATTCTCTCTCAACGAGAAAATGAAAAGTTAAGAAAGATACAATTTATGATAAGTACCTACCTCGATTAAAAAGGCCACATTTCTTACTACCTACTTTTTAAAACATATCGTAAAACTCAATCAAAACTCCAATGTTTTTTATTTACGTAATAAATTATTATGAAATTTTGATGGTAACACAGCAATTTTTTATTTTTTTTTAAAGTCAAGAGGTGCGACACCCCTCGACTTTTTCTTTTCTACACCCGGTCGGAACGAAGTTCCTTTCGCTGTATATTATGTGTTAATAACAGGCATTATGAAATAAATTAAAAACGTTTGATTACTCTCAAACTTTTACGTTATAAATGAAAAAAAACGTGTCGTGACGGTCAAAATGTTACACTTTTTTCGGTCTAGCTCTTATTCGCCAAGTGTACAGAGTATAAAGCGTGATAAGGAACTTATTCGTCCCAAAAACTGCATTCTTGTAAAAACACTCGTCAATAATTATATTTATCTAGCTGACCCGACAGACCTAGACGTTGTCATGTCTTAACTATGAATATTGAATTCGAATCGGTATAATTAGTAAAAAATAAAAATAACATAATATTGGGCAGTTAGGTCAAACGCCATAAGGTTACAAAAGGAGAAAATAGTTAATATGGTCGTTAAGTTTTCTTAAATTTTCTAATGGTTCGCGCAACTTTCTTAGTTTTTTCTTTCATAAGAACCTCCTCCTTTCAATAACAAACACAACAAAAAAGTATTAGCGAAATTGGTCCCGCCGATCACGCGTGATGCCGTGAGCCCGTGACCAAGGCAAATAGGGATTGATTTTTATATAGATTATCGAAGAACAGATTCATCTATATCCACAAAAGTGCAGCGGTCTTTATGCTAATCTCTAGGTATAAATAAAAAACTTAACACGTTCCGCGCATCAGAGTAGGCACTCTGCTGCGCGGAACGTGTTGAGTTTTTAATGAAGCTCGTTAGTCATGATATATTCATGGCAGAGTCAAGGCGCAGTACCCCAACAGGTCACCTGTCTATTATTCTATTTATATATAAGTAGGTAGGGCTTTTAATTCTTTGCACTTCGCAGTCAAATTTTAAAGAGTTACGTAGATGGCTATTTTATCGAATTTCTCTCTTGTACCAAATGGTTGGCTAATTCGACAGCATCCCTAAGCTATTTTAAAGCTCGCTTTTGGGTTTTTTGTGTAAGTTTTTTCTTTATGACCATATTTTTAGACATGACCGTAGTTTTTCACGGCTTTCATAATGATCTATCTGGTCACTCGGAAAAATCAGAGATTAGTTCTGTTTATAGTATCTAAGTATCGCATTTTGCTTTACTTTCTATAAAAACTAGATAATTAAGTCATGTTGAACGAGAACTGTTGTAGAAAAATACTGTTTTCTCAGTACGTAAGTCCAACCATAACCGTAATTTAGATCAGTACTCAACTACGTAATGGATGGAATGACGTCATTCACATTAAATTGTTCATGAGTTCATGTTACTGTCCACTTTATGAAGTTAATATTTGGGTTGAAATTAAGGTCTGGAGCCTGGTCTATCTACATGACCTACCTGTAACAAGCTACAACGGGTCAGACAAGAGTGTGTGAAATGATCAGGTAAAACTTTTTTAATCTTACAAAAAAACCGGACAAGTGCGTGTCGGACCACACAAAATGAAGGGCTCCGTATTCGGGATACCTAAATTTATCCAAAATTTATAAACATTTATGATCACTGGTTTAATTTTTTTTATTTACTGATTTTATATTTATACTCATGCCAAATTACAGCTCTAGTACTAAAGAGTCTCTGAGCTAAGCCGCGGACAGACAGACAGACGTCACATGGCGAAACTATAAGGGTTCCTTGTTGACTATTGAACCCTAGAAACCTTAAAAAGTAACAAAACAAATATGTTAAGTTACTCCTTATCACCTATCGTTTATGGTATTAAAATAAAGTAAACAATTTTGGCTCAAACAATAATGTAATAGGTACAATAATGACAATACGTCGGTACGCATGGAACTCCTATTGATTGGGAGGCCTTTATCTTTAGCAGATTCCTTATCTGTTATGTAGATATAAGTAAGGTATGTTATACTTCCAAGTCAGTACAATTATGACGAGTGAACATGTAGTGTACAATGAAATTGTAATGTTATAAAGTGACGATTTATATAGTGACAATAGTTATTTTGATTGACAAACAAAAATAGGTAAGAGTGTTCCATATTACGAGTATAAGACGTGTTGAATGTTTTCAAAAGTGCAGTTATATTTAATTATTACAACATAAAAAACAATGTGTGGAAACTAGTATCTCCTTACATTAGGTAGTATTACTTAATAAAAAGCCTCTATGACGCAATTCTATCTGCGTAACGATTATTACCTACTATTTTTAATTATTGACAAAAACTAAATAGTTACACTTAGAAACACACTTAGAAAACTGCTTGATAAAAGTAACAACAGCGCAACAACCATTTTTTTTTTTGAGGGTGGTTAATCGTCAAATAACTTCTCCCGCTCTGGGCGGAGCGGGAGGGCGTGTCAGACTCTTACTGACTAAAATCCACCCGTGTTCCTTCAGTTGCCTGTGCCAGGGGCCACGGTATCCCTCTCGGACTTTCCCGCAACCTTGGCAGGCATCGGCCCTAGCGGACCCTGTCATTGATGCTGACATCTCTTTGAGGCGCGCGTGGAACACAACGCGCCGTCGACCCGGGCCTGGTCCTTATCGGTCGGCGAGCTGCCCATTGCTCGCCGTCCGCAAGCCCGCACCTACGGTGGCCGGGAATCGGCCTGGGATTCCCGACGCCCAGGGCGTCTCCTGCGGCAGCAAGGGGCGTGAGGGCGCAAATTTTGCCTCTCCCTCACGCGTTCCGCCTCCTCCTTCTCGAGCATTACTGCTTCGCAGAAGGAGGTGACGGCTTCCCATGCCCTCTCACCCCGTACCATGGCCTGGACCAGGGCCGGACGCGAGAGATCGCCACCGCCAATCGCCTGCACGAGGACACGGCGCTACTCCGCCCAAGCCGGGCAGACCTCCACCGTATGCTCCACCGTGTCCTCCGGGCGATCCACACAATGGTGACACCCGGGCGTTTCCTCCCGCCTTATTCGGAACAGGAACCTCCCGAAACAACCGTGTCCGGTGAGGACCTGCGTCAGGCGGAAGGTAAGGACGCCGTGGCGCCTCTCTAGCCACTCCTCAAAGAGGGGACTTATGGCCGCAATTGTGGCATGCCCAGCGCATACAACCCTACTCTCTTCAAAGTGAGAGTGAACAGCTTCTTCTGGGTAAGCTCACTCCATCGTCGACTGTCTCTGTCACCACTGACCTAGACTAGAGTCAAGAGCAATCGCATGCAAAAAAAAATCTTTCACATCTTTGCTTTCGGTCGTAATTAAAGATTTCTCAAAGAGATTTTTCAAAGAGAAGATTGTCTGTTTTACAGTACTAAGTTGTACAGTAGTGCTGATTCGATTATTTTCTCAAAGTACAGCCATTTAACTCTGTTCCCAAGTGTTCTCAAGTTCAGTGACGTCTTGAACAGGAAAGCGAACTATTGTACTCGGCTGGCGACACCTAAGTTACACATCCCATATGTTTTGTTTACTGTCCGGGTGTAACTCAACGCTCTAGAGAGAGTAGATACTTTTACCGGGAAACCGAATATCTATTTTGTAGAAAGAAAGCTACGTGAAACCTTATTTAAAACCTTGGTATCATATTAAGGCTTATCTAAGGCAATTGGCAAATCTAAGGTCTAAACAAGGCTGTTGAAAAAGAGTCCTATCACATCCGTATCGTGGCTAATTATGCTACATTATCTAGTAGATATCAATAATCCTAAATTAGAACAGCTATGAATAATTTATTAACACACATCGAAAGTGTCTAGGAATCAAGCACGTTTTCGCTAGTTACTATAAATCTGGTATTTTAATTATAATTTTTTTGTAACTCCTACGGATACTTTTTAGTAAATTTCGTCATTTGAAAAGGGAATAGTTTTTGAATTTCGGTCAAAAGACGAAAATCTTCTGTCAAGTCGTATTCCTATATAATCCTGAAACGGGTTCGAAGTCTAATCAGTGAAATTTCTGCCAGTGCCATACCTCTGAGAGGTATCAATACAAAATAACGTTATTATGGAAAGAAGACGTCATTTGAGCCGAGCAGAAATTATCAGAGCCGTGGGAATGTTGGAAGCTGGTTCTCAACAACGTGCTGTGGCAGAGCACTACCCAGAGTGTTATAAGTCGACTTTGGACACGTTACTGCATCACTGGCAGCGTGGCAGAGCGACATGGAGGATGAGCTCGCCTCACCACACGCAGACAAGATCGTTACATACAAATTATTGCTCGGCGAAATCGTACAATGACCGCGATGATGTTGGATACGAGGCTTTATAGCTCTTCGGGATGTTAATAAGCGATCAGACCAAAAGAAATCGCTTGCATGAAGTCAATCTCCGTTCCCGAAGGCCGCTACGTGTACCACCGCGCAATCGCAGAGCCCGTTTACAATGGGCTCGTGAACACAGAAATTGGGCAGATGAAGAGCGGCGTTTTGTGTGTATTACTGACGAATTTCGCTATGGTATGAAGCCAGATACTAGACGTACACGGTATTGGAGGACCCCTGGACGCCAAGAACGTTTAAAATCATGCCAGGAAGTCCATGCATACATTGGTGGAACAATCATGATATGGGCGGAAGAACCGAACTGATCTGGATCAGAGGCGATCTCAATGCACAGATTTACGCTGAAACGATTGTATTCAATATTGTCATTCCTGTGCGAACCCAGTTTGGTGCTTAATTTCTGCTTAAACATGAAAATGCACGTCTACGCACTGCCAGAGTCGTTGCAAACACACTTGCCACAGCTGATATCTACGTCCTATCAAAGCCTGCTCAATCGCCAGAATTGAATCCCATTGAGCACGCACGGAATATGCTTCAAAGTAGAGCTGTGCCAAATATGAATTCCGTACACACATCAGAAAATCTATTTCACCTGTTACAACGGATGTGGGCGGCCAATTCACAACGTGATTTAGATGAATGAGTTGAATCGCTGCGGTTGTGTTATACGCGTTAACGGCGGAAATTCAGACAATATAAGTTTATAAAGGTTTTTACCTTTATAAACTTTTATTTTTATCGTTTTATCACTTTTTAATGTCAGGATTAAGTAAGGTGGAAAATCCAGCATAAGCAAAAATCGCGATAAGTCTTTAGTAATGCACGAGCATAGAGTACTTCGTCGATCAACACATACTAATACCTTAATAAATATATTTTTTTATTTAAATTCAATTGGGCTATAAAATATTTTGTTTAAATACCTTGATCCCTAGACACTTTTGATGTGACCCGAAATCAATGATGATGCCTCAGATCACTGAGATGATGGCGATAATTTATCAAATTATGTACCTACCTACAAAAAAGTGTTCCCTGCCGTCTATGAACCTAGGCCATACCAGAGTTGTCGCAGTCCCCTTTACTTAGGTACAGCCTGCAGAACCCATACCCTTCGAACTAGAACACAGCAACGATGTTTGGGGTATCTTCGCTGTCCTTGACAAAGCTTTGTGTATAAGCACGACTCTTAAGTCAGTCAATAACAATGTCTGCTTTTTCATTTGTTGTTATTATCGGGCACGACTCAAAATTCGTTGATAATACTAAGGGTTTCCTATCAGAAAAACTCAACGACCGTCCTTTGATTGACTCAGGTATCGAACATTAAGTAGGTACCGAAAGCCTCCCTGCTGGCCACAATCTTTTTACGCCTACCTTTAATGATTACGTATGCTTAACACAAGTCGTATACAAGTGAGTCATAAAGATTTACACCAACATCAACATAGTGCCGAATGATAGATCTATTGATTAGGTACCTACTGTAATAAAAAATGATTGTAATAAAATTACAACAATGTGACCTCTGGACATCAATCAGTTGGGCGATGAATCGAAGCAACACTTTCCTTGTGTGGCAGTGAATAATGTTCATGTCGAATTTTAATTACAGTCAGACGTAACTTCTATATGCGTGCACGAACAATCTGACGCATGCTAGAGTCGTTTTAGTTCGATAAGTGCTCCTCACCACTCCTCACCATTACTTAGAAGTGGACTCACGAAAAGTTCGGGGCTTTCAGGCCCAAGATTGCTAATAACATTAGGATCACAAATAATATGAACACAGATATGTGTTAACCTTATGTTATGGATTATAATTATTATTATGATAGTTTCGTGTGAAGATTCCTTTTGGCCGGTGAGTTCCTTTTTTATAGCTTGTTCTTAGTAGATTTTTCTAGATAAGGTTCAGTTATTCCTTGATTTCTGCTCTATCTTATATATCTAACTATGACAAGAAAGTTATGAGAGTGTGCAGTCCACAAGCTGCCCACTCAATCTGGAAATACTTATTTGTTTATTTATGTACACAAAACACTTAATAGAGAAAGATACACAAGGACAGTAGAGCACTTACTTGATTTTCAGGATGATTGATTTCATTTAACAGTCGCAAGAGCAGTGCCTCTTTTAATTATCTACTTACAGCATTGAAAAAATTAATTAACTAAAGCTGAGTGCAGAGCTATTTCACTTTTGGCTTCAGTTTGAAACTCTTTACTAGGTATAAAATACCATAAATTTCTATATTTTTTTGTTGAACACTGAAATTTTTGACGACTTCTATCATTTTAATCAACGCATCCTGAGATTAAATTAATTAATTTCCATTACTCCATAATGTAAACAATAAATAGTAATAATAAATATAAACGAGAGATCCTCCGTGAAGATTTTGAGATGACAAATTAATGTACCTAATGATTAGGTGATTAAAACCTGTGGTCTACCAATACACGTCTTGCAGTACCTATGAAGTAGGATGTATGGGAAGTACTTTTAGTCCCTAGATAAATATCACGTTTTCCTCAATATGTTATAGGTAAGTGTTTTAGTATATATGACACTTCACTTTAGCGATGGACTGACTAAATTGCACTTATTGTACCTCCACGAAGTGCTTTGACTATTGTTTTTACTTGGTGCATTGTGAGTGCAATATTTAGTGATTCTCATAGTGTTGCACAAGTTCCTAGGCATATGGATAATTTTTGTGTGACTTTTTGTTTGCTTTCGTGATTAAGTAGGTACCTAGGTTCTAGGTACACTGTGTGGTCACTGAAATCAAGCCACTTTTTCGAGTACTTATTAATTTATATTTCATAATACTGGTCTTACAAGAATAAAATGATAGATACCTACTTATAATTAGACATGTGATTTCGTAAAATTTCCTATTGGTAACTATGATAAAAAAATATATCTTAAATTAATGATAGGAAGATAATTATTTTATATCTGAAATAATATTCCATAACAATGAAAAATGCAAAAAAAAATATGTTCAAATAAAGGTTAGAATTTTTTTAAAGCGTTACCATAAGATTTTCAAGATAATCTAAAAAAAAAAAAACTAAAACTATCAAGAATTGCGGCACATATTATGGGGTATTTTGGGATACCCTTGGGCATGAGAATAATTTTTTTTATGACGTCACTATTTGGACCAGCCTGTATACCTATCTTATTGCAATAATCTAGTGAAATCACTGTAAAAGAGTTTTGAACCGCTTTTATATAACTATACTAGCTGACCCCGCGAACTTCGTACCTACCACCTAACTTTTTTTTTCTCTCCGTATGAAGCATCCTCGTACTTCAAGGAATATTCTAAAAAAAGAATTAGCAAAATCGGTCCATCCATTCTTGAGTTATAAAATTACAACGAAAAGTGGCATTGATTTTTATACATAAGGATTACGACCATTTTACTACGACATATACATGATAAAACTCAAACTCAAAGCATTTATTTCAATTAAACCATTTACAGGCACTTTTGAATTGTCAAGTAGTCGGTCAGTCAGAAATATGAAGCTAGTTGCCCATTCCAAAGCGTAGTAGGTACCTATGGAGAAGATATATAATTTATACACTTTAAAACACGCGAATCTAAACAACTACTGTTAGATATATAAATAACATTGAACGCTATAGTTTCTATGTACTTAGTCATTATCTATTTTTATTTTTATCGTTAATTTATTCCTAATCACGAAGAAATTAAGCTTATCGAATTGTGTGATAAAAATGAAAGAACGATTCAAATAAAAATGTTCCTTCTTTAAACAAAGCGAATATAATAATATCAAAGTATAACTATCAAATAACGCGCAGGACGCAGACCGGCAGCATGAAGATGAAGCTGGAAGTCAGGCACGCTAGCGCTGCCACTAAGTTCCGTCTGCTGATGTGGAAGAACTTCCTACAGCAATGGAGGCATCGGTTACAGACTATCGCTGAACTATTATTGCCAGTCCTCACCATGACCCTGGTGCTCATTCTTCGATGGCAGATATCACCTTCTCAACGGGACACAATCACCTACCCACCGTTACCCGCACACACTCTCAATTATTCTAGTGAAGTACTGTGAGTAATCTTAATGTTTGAATTTTACATTATTTCGTGTCTATCATCTCATCAGCATCTGTCCTTACCGCATCAATCCCAAACAAACTATCTATTTATCTATCTATTTTACTAGACGAAGTTTCAGCTATTGTAAAATTTTTATATATGTGCATACATATTTTTGTCATTGACTGTATTATCCCAATCCCCTGGGAGTTTCGAAAATCTCAGTGTTCAGTTCTATCCTAGCTATAACATGTTTCACACAATCCATCCATTTGCTTTTTCTCTTCACATGCTATATAAATAGTACTTAATTAAATATTTTGGTCGGCTTATATTAATCGATTTGTTCGTTTCTTAATTTTCATTGTGGCATGCCTAAACTATAGGTACGTCAAGCGTCCTTAACAATTTAATATAATGAATTGACTTAATGCGCGATTATGGACAGCACGATGTATAATCATGTTTAGATTATAAGCTTACGCAACCACTTATTTTTTTTCCCATTACTTATTGGGTTTTCTAAAGTTCCATAATTGGAATAGAATATAATTCCCAGCGTGGTGCCTGAGGGATCAACCTTAAACAGTGTACCTATAGTTTAATACTAACTAGGCTTTCATAACTTTGTACAAACAGATTTAGCACTGTTTGTACAAAGTTATTAAAGCCTAGTATAGGTATTTTTAATCAAATCCCTTAGAGTATAGGGCCCGATCACACGTACCACAACCACACCACATCGAAGCGACAAAATGTGGGCAAGCAGTGGTTACGTGTGAATAGTGTCGCTGCAGCTTCTTGCAGTTGTGGTACCTACAAAATCAAATCAAAAGGTCAACGCAACGTTGTGTTTGCGATGTAGCCGGCCGCCAGTGCGCGGTCTCGCTAATGGCTGCGTTGTGGCTGTGTCGTGGAGTTGAGGTGGTGGGTTCGCCCACACGGTCAATTTTGGCGACCAAATGTTTTCTGTTGAAAAACAAAACATTGCATTGGATCTGAAAGCAAATCAGCAATTTTTTAAATATTCTTATCTGTAGATAATTTCTTTACGTCAATATTTATTATTACCTACGCAGTAATATAATTTACCCATAGAGGTTCCTGCATCATCAATTCATCATACATTATTTAGGTATTTGACATAACCCAAAGGCTTGAAATTTTAATATAAGACGACGATATGAGTATGTACTACGACATAACGAAGTGAGAAAATTATTTATATTTTTGTCATGATTAAAATCATTACAAAAAATAATGTGTGTGTGTTTAATGTGGTCTATTACTTAAGTAGTTACTTTTGAAACTCCTACCTGATTATAAAACTCAATATTTTAAATATATTTGTTATATCTAATTAGCTTTACTTCCCTACAAGCCGAGTTAAGGCACTTAGTCTAATTCTTGTGATAACAATAATACCGTGTCATCATTACGTATCTGTATGTATTTATTGTATATGTAATTGTAAACACCGCTGACTACCTGCAGTATTGTTTCGCCTTCTCTCTTTAATCTATACAAAGGTTGCCTGTAAAAGATCGTTTTTAGCGATAAGACCGTCCATTGTGTCACCGTATGTAAAATTTCTACATTCATATCTGTAATTTTTATGGTGCACAGTACAGTGCCAGCACATCAGGTTATACGAAACTCAAATTTCTCCAAATGATTTTAAATCTTAAAATGTTGAAGGTTAAGTTCAAAATCGAATGAGAATATTCGACAGTTTGTGGTAACTTGACCTGCTACTGTGTGTACATAATAAAGAGCATTCTATTCTATTCTACTCTATTCTTATAATAATGTTGGACTTATTTTTTTCAGAGGAGGCATGAACGTTAGTGAATTAGCTATTGCGTATTCACCAGACAGTGTAGTGTTGGATGACGTTATGAGAACTGCTGTCACTAATTTAATAGAACAAAACATGAAAGATCTACTTCCTATTTTTATCGAAAATTTACCAGAAAATTTTCCAATTGTAGAATTGCCACCAGATTTAATTGATTTAAATTCGACAGCCATTATTGACTATGTAAAGTCTCGTATACGGATCGTTCCTTATAAGAACAGGACTCTTTTAAGAGGGATATACATTGACGAAGAAACTACTCGTAAGGTTATCGCAGCCGTCGAGTTTGACGATAATCTTTATGGTTAGTATTTAACCAGCTTCCTGCCATTTTTTCTATGTATTCTTAACTGCATATCTATAGGTATCAATAACAATGGTTATATTTTTTTTTTCAGGAGCACTGGCATTGTCAAATAACTTATCATATTCGCTACGTTTCCCTGAGAGACCACGCCTTAATTCATTTTACCAACGCGGAGGGCGCACTTGGAGAACTGATTCGATATTCCCTATGTTTGAGATATCTGGGCCTAGATTTCCTCGCTCTTGGGAAGGTGGCAATGACCCAGGTAACTTGTAACTAACCACTGACTATTGGCATGTTTACCACAATAGTCATTTCTTAACTAAATATTTAGTACTTACCTTAACACTTGGTATGGTTTTATAAATTCATTAATTCATAAAGTTTTTTTTGTACAGGCTATGTTAACGAAATGTTCATAGCACTACAACAAGTTATTTCAACCGAGTTGATATCAAGAGTAACTGGATTGGACTTAAAGTCGTTCAAGGTGAACATACAGAGGCTCCCTCACCCGCCCTTCGTCGAAGACCTGGCAGTCGATCTGCTGCAGTTCATGTTCCCCATGTTCATCATGTTGAGCTTCAGTTACACTGCTGTCAACATTGCGAGAGCAGTTGCTTTAGAAAAGGAATTACAATTAAAGGTACTACTGGCCTGCCTATATATTTTTTTCGTTGTGTACACTAAAGTTTTACGATTTTTTTTACTATTTGTTAAATGATCTAATTTCAGGAAACAATGAAAATTATGGGTCTTCCTACTTGGTTACACTGGTCCGCATGGTTTTGCAAGCAGTTTATTTTTCTATTAGTGACCGCAATATTAACTGTTGTACTTTTAAAGGTAAGATTGAAGGACATATCTATCTACTCGTATATTAGTTACATTAACAATTTGGTTGTCTGTGCATACAGTGTTTCAACTTACATAACATTTATATTATTTTTAGGTAAATTGGTTTACTAACGAAACTGGCTTCAGTGAATACGCTGTATTTACGAATACGCCCTGGACAGTTTTGCTGTTTTTTATGGTACTGTACTTATCTTGCACGATATTTTTCGCTTTCATGATAAGCAGTATATTTTCAAAAGGTATGCTTCCTTCCTATTTGTTATTTGTTTTACGATTCCCGCTCCTATTATGTTAATTTAGTTTTGTGTTTCGTAAAGGTAGTACAGCTGCGTTGTTTACGGTGGTGGCCTGGTTCTTGACTTACATCCCTGCCTTCCTGCTGGCCATGGACATCAGCATGTCTACTGCGGTGCAGGTCGTTACATGCTTCAGTCTTAACTCAGCGATGTCTTATGGTTTCCAACTTATGCTTGCTAAGGAAAGCACTGGAGGTAATTTTGTACAGTTTCTTGCAAGGTTAAATTGATTAAGTTTGTTCATTTGTATTGTGGTCCAAAACGAAATAACACAAAGATAAACGTTATAAAGGTCGTCCATAATTGTTTTAATAAAAATGTCCAAGGAACAAATTAAATTGTAATTTTCTAATTGAATTACGTATTAAAAACTTTTCATATTACGTAGTTTCTCTAATTTCTTTCGGTGCTTACTAACTTAAATAACACGCGCCTCACGATAGCGACGTGGGGAGTACCTAATTGGACTCGATGTAACACATGAGCGTAGGAGAATAAATTCTAACATAGTGACTGTCTAAGTGCTAAATTGCTTCACTGAACGTACTCTTTCAATTAGGTTTGCAGTGGGGCGACTTCATGTCGTCACCCGAGACGGAGACGACTCGCTTCGTGTTCGGACACGTGGTCCTCATGATGGCAGTGGACTGCGTCCTGTACATGCTGGTCACCCTCTACCTTGAACAAGTGTTACCAGGACCCTATGGCACTCCTAAACCTTGGTACTTCCCCTTTCAGTTGCGATTTTGGTGCCCTAATTATAAATCAGGTAATTAAACGTATAACAGTTTTATAAAAAAAAAGGTGAAAAATAAATAGCATCTGGAAAGAACACCCCCGGTGTCCTAAAATAACGCGTAGGTATTCGCACGACGACGATCGCTTTCTATTAGGACACACGGCTAAGGTTACAAAGTTAGTAGGTAAGCTGAATGAAGTTTTGAATTGAAGAAATTAGTGACCTGGGCATGTCTTTCGAAGGAAAGCGAACATTGTTTACATAGAGCGGTTGACTGACTTAAAAGCCCGTTTTTCAGTCTGCGCCGTCTGTATGGAGCCATTATGTTACTAGCTTTTCCCATGGCTTCGCCCGCGTGGAGTTCGGGAATTATCGCACGGAAACGTACTAAGTATTGGGATAAAAGGTATCCTATATGTTAATCCAGGCTATAAACTATATGTGTGCCAAATTTTATCCAAATCCGTTCAGCCGTTTTTGCGTGATTGAGTAACAAACATACAAACTTGTTTGACATGAAAGAGCATGGCAGTTTAGAGTATGCCATGTCACTCAAATGCCTCACTGATGGTTTCGCATGTTATTTGGTAGATCATTCGGTTCCCTTCAGAATGGTGCTGATTCACGCGTCATATTCGTGAACGGGTGCCGTCAGTGGAGACTGGTCATCTCTTAATGGCCAGGGCTTATATTTTTTTTTGTCTTATTTTGAATTGTTTCTGTTATTGTTTTTTTACATCGTTCTCACACAAAAACCCACCAGAATAATATACACAGGATTTTGTAATAATGTGTAGGTATGTTGATTTGAATGATTTCTGTAATTTTTTTTTCAGATTCTGTATTCATTTTGGAAAATGAAAATAGTGAATTTGATGATATAATAAAAGAAAAAGACCCCACAGATCGCGCGATTGGTGTGAAAATGCATGTAAGTGTTTCAACAAAATTGATGTAAAAGTACAGAATAAAATATATTACTTTACAAAATTAGCGCTGGTACCTATTGTATTATTATTATCTATGAAATTACTAACTTTTTGAATTATTTTCGTGGATAGATGAAGAGTGCTCTGGAGGGAGATCAAATATTATACAGTGGAACCTGGTTAATTGGGATTTCAAGGGACCAAGACATATGTACCAATTATTGAGGGTTTCCAATAATACAGTTTTCCAATTAAGAGCGTTTATACCTTATGAGTGGCAACGTCGCAATTTAGTGTCATATTTCGTGGTTTTCAATTTTTATCATTTAATCGGAGCTATATTTTAAAAATCTGTTTAATTAACTTTTTAGAATTATGTGAAAACTGTGTAAAAGGTAAGAAATCGTTGCGTTTACAGTTCTATTTATATGCAAATAATACATTGGAAACACGCGGGGCGATATTTTCATTGTAAAATAACTGTAAGCATTACGGTTACTTACTTTTTATGCACTTTTACGTAATTCTAAAAAGTTAATTAAACAGATTTTTAAAATATAGCTCCGATTAAATGATAAAAATTGAAAACCACGAAATATGACACTAAATTGCGACGTTGCCACTCATAAGGTATAAACGCTCTTAAGCAGGTTTAAAATTATAGTTGTCTCATTTACAGAGGCCCCCGCTTACAGAGGCAGAGGTCGAAATGTGCCCTTATTCCATTTTTTGAGGTGGAAATGTTAATAAAAAAGCGTATTTTTGGTGTTATGAATCTAATATAGGTATGAATGTAGGTACATACATAATGTATTCCGTCGAAAAAAAAAACAATACGTTAATTGTTTGTGATTAATTGGTCTCACTGATACAGGTAGGTAATTGAGATATAGAGTCTCAATTATAGAGGTAAACATCGAAAAAGTCTTAGAATTCAAAACTCATTTAACCAGGTTCAAAAAGTCCCATTAACAGAGGTAATTTAATGAAAAAGAACGGGGACCTCATTGCAACTCTCAATAATAGAGGTTTCTCACTTATTCAGGTCCCACTTAACCTGGTTTCACTGTATATATAAATTATCCCTATGACCCCATCGATTGGTGCCGTAAAATATAGGTGTATTTTTTAAATGTGGGTTAAATATTTCGATTTCCGATTCAGGCAAGTGATCGTTTTTTTTATGCAATGCATTATCACTTTTGAAAAAAATATCATGTTTTCTTAGAGTAAAAATTGGTGATATCAATATTAATTATGGTACCTACCTGCCTACTTCCCTCCAGGGCCTGATTTGACTTTCCACCTTGAATAATAAAAAACTGGACGTGTTTATTTACAGAATTTAACCAAAATCTTTGGGAATAACACAGCAGTTAATAATTTATCTTTGAATATATATAACGATCAAATTACAGTCTTACTTGGGCATAATGGTGCAGGGAAATCTACTACAATATCTATGATGACGGGTTTGTATATATTATTTATTTATTTTTAATCGATAAAATTGGTTAGATAAGTATTATTATTATATTATGATAAGTATTATATATTGGTTAGATGAGTAATTATTTTCTTATGTCACCGCTTTATAATTTAATAAAATTAAAAGGGACATTTAATACCTAATTAAATTTATTACTTAAGAATTGAGATAGACTTTTCTGGCCTACCTACTATTATTATAAGAATGTTATAACTATGCAGTCTAAATACAGTGTTCGCACTGTTTTGCCGTTACAATGACGATGCGGAGCGGTTCAGCTCAATTGAAACATGCACTTCTGGTTAGCAACTAAACCGTTGCGCAACTACTTATATTTTTGTGAAGTGGGCCACTGGCTTTAATATAATGATACCAGGCAGTTTGATAATCTATCTAAACAAGACTTGAAGGTTCTTCAAACATTCTTCTGATTAACGGCTAACACAAATGTAATTTCAGAGGTATGCGGACACAATTTTAAACAAGTTGGCACATTCATTTAGGATTACGATTGTCGAGGGTTTTTATCCGAACAATCTACAACATTCTTGCTAGGCCATTAATTTATCAGCTCGATGGTTATTTTTCATGTTTCAGGTAACTTAAAGGTAACCCACGGTTCCGTGAGCGTTGCCGGGTTTGATATGACCACGCAGGGCTCCGCGGCCCGGTCCCATATCGGGCTATGTCCACAGCACAATGTGCTATTTAACGAACTCACGGTCAAGGAACATTTAGAATTTTTCGCCAGGCTGAAGGGATTTAAAGGCAAAGAGCTTCATGATGAAATAGATGAGCTCATTGAAAAATTAGAGCTACAAGAAAAGGTCGGCTCATTGACTTCGGCATGTAGCTTACGATTTTTAAATTGTTGGTTTGCATTTGTTCTTATATGTTTTTATTTGTTTTACAGCGTCACTATCCTGCAAAGGGTCTTTCTGGAGGTCAAAAGAGACGTTTGTGTGTAGGTATTGCTCTTAGCGGAGCAGCGCGTGTGGTATTGCTCGACGAACCCACGTCTGGCATGGATCCTTCTTCTCGCCGAGCACTATGGGAGCTCTTGCAGAAAGAGAAAATAGGTACTTAAGTAATTATTTATTTATTCATCATAAAGCATAATCAGGCTATAATATTCCCACTGCTAGGACTTAGGCCTCCTCTCGGCGAGAGGGAATGGGCCATAATCCACCACGCGGACTCAGTGACGGTTGGTAGATGTCACTTGTCTTCGTATTTTTGGTTCCTGGCTTCCTCACGGTGTTTTCCTTCACCGTTTTGAGAGCAGTGGTGATGTAATAATTTACACAAAGTAAAGCGCGCCTGTCTGGGTTCGAACCTACGACCTACAACTCGTAAGTCGCGACCGTTTCCACTGGGACACCACTGCTACTTAAAATCATTTGATAGTTAACAATGGCTACTTAATTTATTTTTTCTACTTAATTCACATTTATAACCTCAGTTAAGGACTCATATGTCTCAGTCCAGAGTTCTTTTTAAAGGACCAAATCTCAAGTTCTTTTAGACAAGACTCGAGTCGCGAGTTCCTTTAGACAAGTCTAGACTTATTTAATTATTTCCTCCAAATTTGTGTGAATATGGACGTAAATCCTTAAAAAAACGTAAAGCCTTTTTAAATTCAAAAGGGCAGTTACTTGATAATGTTTTCAAATTGATTATAACACATTTACTTCATTTAGGTCGCTCGATGATTCTGACGACTCATTTCATGGATGAAGCAGATATTCTGGGCGACAGAGTGGCTATAATGGCACACGGTCGTCTGCAGTGCGTGGGTTCTCCGTACTTCCTCAAACGTCACTACGGCGTTGGATACACTCTTGTGATCGTCAAGGACAATGACTTTGATTTCCATGAGTGCTCTATACTTATAAATAACTACATTCCGGGCACTATTGTGAAAGAAGATCGCGGTAAGTTGCTGCTACCTACGCATCACCATACCAGACGCATCTCACACTACAACGCGCCACGCGACGGGGCGCGGGAAATGGTGCCAAATGTCCCGCACGGAAACGCGTTTTTATTGAATTTGTATGTAGAAGCGCGTGACCCGCGCACTTTCGCGAGGCGCGGGGACGCGTGACCCGCGCATCGGTGCGTGACGCGTGGTGGTGTGAGATCGGCCTTATTCGCGGTAAGTTGGAAAAACAAAATATTAAAATTATTTATTTTGTAGGCACTGAAATCACATATAATTTAGTCAATGACTATTCACATACCTTTGAAGAAATGTTGACAGATTTGGAGAGGAATATTGATAAAATTAAATTCAAAAATTATGGATTAGTTGCGACTACATTAGAGGATGTATTTATGTCGTAAGTAAATCATATACTAAGTAATAAATACTTAGTGTGTTGGTAATTTGGTATATCTATTTTAGCTAACGATAAAATATAAACGATGACGTTTTGTATTACAGTGTCGGGTCGGACCTGTCACCGGTTACTTCAGAGTCTGATGACGCTGCGACGACTACGACGGATTCAACTATAGATGATACGTTGAAAAACGAACTCGATTCGTCTTTAGAGGAATGTGAGTTATGTAAATTATATCCATATGACCCTCTAACAATAAATGATATCCCTCTACAGCAAAAACCATGCGAAAAATACCTCGGTCTAAGAATGGACAGCTCACTAACGTGGAATGCTCATATTGATCATATAAAAAGTAAACTCTCGGCACTCTCCGGGTCAATGCGTAACATTGTTCGTTGTATTCCACCAAAATTGCGGTATACTATTTACAACTCCCTAGTAAAGTCACATCTACTTAATTTAATCGAAATTTGGGGCAGTGCTGCTAAAACAAAATTATCAGAACTTCAAATTACCCAAAATAAAATCATAAAAATAATATTCAACTACCCATATCTAATATCTACCAGTAAAATTTATCAAGACACTCACTCAATATAAACAAGTTAGTCAACGTAGCACACGGCGAGCAAGCTTGCTAGTTTTACCAAAAACAAGAACTAACTATGGCAAAAAAATACTAACTTTTGAAGGAGCACAGCTTTATAACAAATTACCGTCCTGTATAAGAAATATACACTCTTACAATGCATTCAAAACTCAAGTTAGCCAGCACATAATTGCGGATCGATCACTTCTGGAGAAATGAATGCATTGGATGGGTCACTATTAACTTGTAATACTGAAGGCGAACCTTTTGTAATATATTTTATATGTTTAGTACTGTTCTCAAGTAAGTGACTTATGTCTTTATTGGGAATAAAGTTTCTTTAAACCGAAATATAAAATGTTATCATAATAAACTTCTGCTGAATGTTACGTAAAAATGTACACAAACATGACTCGAATTAGTCTTTGATCGGAGGCGGTTTTATATTACTAGCGCTAGCTGTGCACTCTGCACCGCTCTCGTGGTCAGTAAGGCCTGGCTATAGCATTGGACATGGTATCTTGAAAAGACTTTTACAGCAGTCTATCATCAATTAGCCAGGAGTAAGAAATTCGGTTAATTTTCTACCTTCCTTTTTTTTCCGGTTTTACCTTTGGAGATCGTTTATCTATCTATCTTCATACTTCATAAAAATCTTAAATTCACTGACAGACAACACACAGCCCTGAAGCTTGAAATTTTGCACAACCGTTCCTTATACCTATAACGAAGGTGAACACTAAGGCAGGATTTTTGAAAATTCGTCGCTAAAAGGAGTTAAATAGGGGATGAAAGTTTGTATTCCATATATCCCCAATGTAACTCCTTTCATTCGTCACTTCATCAAAATGACGAACTAGCAGTTCGTCATTTTTGCCGATAGGAATCCCGCCGGGTACACTGCTTGTACTGTACCTACCTACCTACCTACTATAAAAAGTTTAGTTTCACGTAGTATTTTATCAACCAACCCACTGATCCAACACTGTGTTCTTATTTTTTAGTGGACAGAGACGAGAGCAGCGTGACGGGCTTTCGCCTGTTGTGCCAGCAGGTGCTGGCGGTATGGATGAAGCAGTGGCTGGTGCTGATCCGCTCGCCCTGGCTTATGATGCTGCAGTTCATCGCGCCTATCGTACTCATCAACGCAACGCTCGGAGTACTCAACTACGTTATGTCATTAACGCCAACCACACGCGCGAGACTCCTTATGCTATCAGAAGGGTAAGTTAAATACTTTTTATTGATTATCTACGCGATATTTGTAGTAAGGGCTTTGTTCCGATCAAAGCCCCTAGCTAGCTCCTAAATTGATCCGGAGTACCTACCTATCTATTTTTATTAACCTCCTCAGTCCTTTGACGATGGCGTTAGATGCGTTTGCATAAACTCGATAGAGGTGATATTGGTAACAAAGCTCATCTGCTATAACGACGTTTACGATTTAGCAAAGCGCACAATGAGTAACTGACATTTCCAGTGTGAGTCAGCCGAATTATTAATATATCTATCACAGTGTTATTTGGGAGCACTCATACCAACAGACTATTGTCTGTCAAAAGCATTTGCGTTAAATTAAGCAACATTATTCTTTCAGTTATGCGAGTACGGAAACCTTGTTAAGTTTCAATGGCACTCTCACAGCATCGCTGGGCGCTCTTGCGGCGAACGCATACGAGCTGATGTTTACCACTTCTGATGTCAGCAACATGGATCTAACTGACATTGGCAGTACACCCGTCGAAAACTATTATCTAAATAGAGTAAGTCAATTGCAATAACGGTCTCCATAAAAAAAGTAACAACGATGATAATATGTATTAACATATTATCATCGTCGTCACTTTTTATATGGATTAAGATACAGATAAATTATCTTCATTAAATGTTTGTTGTTACGCTATTATCTAAAAGCTGCTTACTTACCACATTTTCCAGACGTCATAAAGAATGTGATTAACACTATCCTAAATGGCGTCTCGGCTTGCAGGTATTAAAAAAAGCGGCCAAGTGCGAGTCAGACTTGCACACGAGGGAACTTAAACTGAAACGTACCACAAGGAAAAAAACGCCGAAAAAAAAAAACACTTTTCTTGTATGGAGACCCCTTTAATTTTTAATTTTACTTTATTTTTATTATTTGTTGTTATAGAGGCAATAACACACACGCACTGTGAATATTTCAAGTGTCTACTTATTACGGTTAGTAACGACACATTAAAAGCAGAATTCAGTAAGAAAAGAGACTATATAGCTAAATTAATAGAAGAAACAAAAAAATCCTACTACTATAATGAATTTAACAAATGTTTTAAAAAACCCAAGAAAATGTGGGTGTGGGTACCTTAACAAGCAATAAAATAAAAAAGAATTGTGTTCCTCCAAAATTAGTAGTAAACTGCAATAACATTACGTAGCCAAATGATATTTGCCTAATATTTAACGATTTTTTGCTACAATTGGAGCACTCTTAGCAAACGAAATACCACATTCATTTCATAACGATTATGCCCGTGCTTTACTAAATCCTATTACCCAAAACGCTGAAAAACTCTCCAGTTTCAGTCCATGTTCTGCTAATGAAATAACAACCATTATAACTAACCTCGATCCAAATTACAGCACGGGCCTAGACGGAATAAAAACCAAAGTAATAAAAACCGTTAAAAGTTTAATCGCAAACGATCTGAGCAAGTGTCTGAATAAACTACTGGATGACGGGAACTTTCCTGAAACACTAAAAATAGAAAAAGTAACGCTAATCCATAAATCAGGCCCTACCGCAGATCCAGGAAATTATCGACCCATCTCAGTGTTGCCTGTAATGTCAAAAATACTAGAAAAAAATATTCACAACCGACTAGAAAAGTATCTTAGTTCTATTAACTTCATCACCAACCGACAATATGGATTTAGACCAAAAAGTAATACTACCACAGCTACTATTGATCTCATCACTAAAATTAAACAAAACATTGACAGAAAAATATAGCTCTGGGCATTTTTATTGATCTAAAAAAGGCGTTTGATACAGTTAGCCACAATTAGGGCTTGCAATATCCGTTCATTTTTACTATCCGGATAATGCGGATATTAATATTTTACTATCCGGATTATCCGGATAATGCGGATAATACGGATATTTTTTAGTTTGTATTATAAATAATACTGATAAGCTTTTGTGACACGTTTTTCAGTCTCTCAAGCAAAATGACAAAGAAATAATAAACTATACCAATATTTCAAGTAACAATCACATAAAAAATATAGTATACTTTCTTAAATTATCCAATAAAACAACGAAACCGCAAAAATCATTAGTTTTCTTCTATAGAAACAATTCTAATTATAAATTAGAGCTTACATTTATTACATATCAACAACATGCCAATCAAATCAACCTATTGAAAACATAATAATTAAATAACAATATCTCTTTCCCTGGCAAATCAGCTCAATTATTAAACAACAATAGTATAAATTAAAAAAAAAAAAAAATAATAAAACAAAAATGAAAAAAATAATCAAATTGCCCTTTATAATATAAATTACGAAATTCTTTAATGATTGTTTATTTAAATTCTGGAAATATGATCTTAAAAAGCTTAAACAATCTAATGAATCTTCTTTCATGGAAGTTCCTAAATGGTTATATACATTCTTTTGTTTTCCTTCTGCGGTGTATTTATACAGCACCGCAGACTTGGTCGGTGATTTTTTAAACATCTTGAATTCTTGACTACTTTTTTTAACTCTTTTTATTATTTCGTTATAATCTTGTAAACAAACTTCAGTTTTACGACCAGTTGCATGTACATTACTTGTAGCTACAATAAACCTTCTTCACCATCGGAGTCTTCAATTTCTTGTACATTTATTTTGATATTAAAATAATAAATAACTTAATAACAGTTATGTACTTTACAGATGACTGCTTTTTATTTAATATTTAAATGAGAAATACAACTATCCGTAACATCCGAAAAATCCGGATGGTGATGCAAGTAAAATCCGGATTTGAAAATCAGAGGATATCCGGATAATACGAATATCCGGATATCCGGATTGCAAGCCCTAGCCACAATCTACGCCTAAAAAATGGAATCAACTAATATCACTGAAAAAGCTCTAAAAATGTTCGCGTCTTACTTAAAAAATCGTTCGCAAGTGGTCAAACTTGGTAAACACCAAAGTGATGCATTACCTATCACATGTGGCGTTCCACAGGGATCTGTCTTGGGTCTCTTACTCTTCTTAATATATATCAATAATACTACATGGTCACCATAATTTTTTTTTTTTTTTGAGGATGGGAAGTCATCGAATGACTCCTCCCGCTCAGGGTGGAGCGTCAGACTCTTACTGACTAAAACCCACCCGTGTTCCTTCCTTGGCCCTTTATGTTCCGGGTCAGCGGTACCCCTTTTGGATGATCCCGCTTTCCCGGCAGGCTTGGGCCCTAGTGGGCCCCCTCTTCGATGCTGACATCTCTTTGAGGCGCGCGTGGAACACGTACGCGCCGTCCAGCACGGGCCTGGTCCTGATCGGACGGTGAGCTACCCATTGCTCACCGCCCGCAGGCCCGCGCCTACGGTGGCCGGGAGTCGTCACGCGGCTCCCGACGCCCGGAGCGTCCACCGCGGCGGCTTGGACGGGAGACTCTCTCCCTCTCCCGTCCCGCCACCTCCTTCGCTAGCATGACTGCTTCGCAGAAGGAGGTGACTGCCTCCCACTCCCCCTCGCCCCGGACCATGGCTTGAACCAGGGCCGGGCGTGAGAGGTCGCCGCCGCTGCCGATCGCCTCTACGAGGACACGGCGGTGCTCCGCCCATGCAGGGCAGGCCCCCACCGTATGTCCCCGTGTCCTCGGGGCGATCATCGCAGTGGTGACACCCGGGCGTTTCCTCCCGCCTGATGATGTGCAGGAACCTCCTGAAACATCCGTGTCCGGTGAGGACCTGCGTCAGGCGGTAGGTGAGGACGTCGTGATGCCTCTCTAGCCACTCCTCAAAGAGGGGTCTTATCGCCGCTATCGTGGCGTGCCCTGCGCTGGGTTGCGACAGTCGCTCTTTCCATGCCGCCATGAGATCGCGCCGGAGGTCCGTCCGCTCCGCCGCGATTTGCCGCGGAAGCGGGGTTTCCCCCCGGCGTAGTGCCTCCGCGCGCCATTCATACAGGCGCGCGAGGACTATCGGGAGGCTTGCCGCCTCGCCCGATACATACACCATACCTTATATGCTGACGACATTTGTTTATTTTACTTTGGATCTTCCATCCATCACATTGTCTCACAAGCTCAAGAAGATTTAAATACTTTATTCGCATGGTTTCAGTTCAATCTCCTAACAATTAATATTTCTAAAACATGTTATATAATATTTAAGGCTAAAAATAACTCAATTCCCCTATATAACCTTCTAACAATTAATGATGTTCCGCTACAGCAAAAAACATGTGAAAAATATATCGGTCTAAGAATGGACCGCTCGCTAACGTGGAATGCTCACATTGAACACAAAGAGTAAACTCTCACCACTCTCCGGGTCACTGCGTAACATATTTCGTTGTATTCCACCAAAATTGCGGTATACTATTTACAACTCCCTAGTAAAGCCGCATCTACTTAACTTGATCGAAATTTGGTGCAATGCTGCAAAAACAAAACTGTCAGAACTCCAAGATACCCAAAATAAACTCATAAAAGTCCTATTCAACTATCCATATCTATCATCAATCAACCAGTAAAATTTATCAAGACACAAATATAATGAATATATAGCAATTAAACATTTACAACACATGTATTTTCATCAGAAATATTCTCAACAAAAGCGTTCACTCAACCTTAACACTCATCCAATATAAACAAGTTAGTCAACGCAGCACACGGCGAGCCAGCTTGCTGGTTTTACCTAAAACAAGAACTAACTATGGCAAAAAATGCTAACTTTTGAAGGAGCACAACTTCATAATAAATTACCTTCCTTTATAAGAAATCTAAACTCTTTCAATGCATTCAAAACTCAAGTTAGCCAGCACATAATTGCGGATCGATCACTTCTGGAGAAATGAATGCATTGGATGGGTCACTATTAACTTGTAATACTGAAGGCGAACCTTTTGTAATATATTTTATATGTTTAGTATTGTTCTCAAGTAAGTGACATATGTCTTTATTGGGAATAAAGTTTATTTAAATCAAATAGAAATAAATTTATTGATTCATAATTAATTCATATAGGTACAAAATTGTCAAATATTCAGTTATCAAAAATAAAAAACATAATAGGTAATGACACCGTAGGTTCCAAATATTCCATACAAAGTTACAAACATCATTATCAAATTAAAATTTAACCTGTCCATCCATTAACATTTTTATTCATCACTATTAGATATGATCCAAAAAAAACTCAAAAATCGTCATCCTCATTCATTAAGTTTGGATTACACATAATTATGCTAATTACGGGTAACTAAGAATATTCTAAATAGAGACTTTTGTTTACTTAGACAGACGAAAGCGCAGCATTGGGAGCGCTACGTCACCAGATGTTGATTGGTTCTACGTTTGACGACAACTCTGCAACAGCCTGGTTCAGTAACTTTGGTTATCACGACGTTGCTACATCCCTTGCCGCTATCCACTCGGCTATTCTCAAAACCAGAAACTCTACTGCTGTACTCAATGTGTACAATCATCCATTAGATGCCACTTATACAGATCAGGTAAGTTTCACATATAGTGTCGGCGAGAACATTAATTTGGATAAACGAAATTCAGAATGATTACGGTACTTAGGTACTACAAGTATAGCACGTTAAGCCGTTAGTCCCGGCAGTCATTTCTAGATATTTAAATGTTACGAGCAGTCAGAAGCGCAAAAGTTTGAAAACCAGTCTTACCATGGTGTATCGTGTTATCCAGTAACTGGGTTGTGGAGGTCACATAGGCAGTCGATCCATATAATTCAGCTGCACCCGGTTAGATTTGAAGCCAACCTCCACATAGTTGGGAAAAAGCTAGGCCGATTGATTGACTTGGGTACTACAATTTTTTTTTCATTGATATTTTTATTAAAGGCAGAGTGGGAAAGTGCTAGACTTTCCCACTATGTTTTTGCAGTAAAACAATCACAAAGATTAATTTAATTAATTTCAGAGCGACATGCAGATGATGATAACCATGCTGTCCATGCAACTGTCTTCTGGTATCGGCAGCAGTGTTAGCATCGTTAGCGCCGTGTTTATTATGTTCTATATTAAGGTGAGTTATAATAATTATGAATGTGTGTATGATTATTAGATGTACATTCACGAGCATAAATTTAATATGGACAGCTCGGCAATAATATGTGACTTCATGATTCATCCATTAATATCTGTTGTCAAGATGACGGCAAATACATGTGATCATTTGTGGAAGGCATATACAAGTGGCAGCACAAATATGTGACATCGAAGAAACACCAAAACTATCTGACTCGTGACACTACGAAGTGGCCGAAGTAAAAGGAGTAGGTAAAAATCGTGACAGGTGGCGTTCTGTAGTTTCTGCCTACCACATGGGAAAAGTTATGAATTTAGTATGTTTATTATTGCTGAATTTCCTACCCACAAATAAAGGACTTCAGGTACTAATGGTTTATACTATTTGTAATAGGAGCGCATGTCTGGAGCGAAGCTATTACAGAACGCAGCGGGTGTGCAGCCGGCCGTACTGTGGGGCAGCGCCGCCGTCTTCAACTGGGCGTGGTTCCTCATCACCTGTGTTTCCATCGTCGTCTCGTGCGTCGCCTTCAACGTCATTGGCTTGTCCACTGCGGAAGAACTAGGTAGTTATTAAAAAAAATTGTCTACGACGCACTACAGAATCAAATTAATATCTACCTTCGTTTCAACTACGTTCGTTGACTTTAATGATTGTAATATACGATAGTGGTCTCATATCCTCCTATAATAATGTGATAGATACTTAATACGTAGTTGGCGTCTTTTGCTTCAGGACGAATGTACTTGGTCGTTATGCTGTACGGTGCTGCGATGTTGCCATTCACATACATCATGTCGCTAGTGTTCAAGGGACCTGCTGTTGGCTTCGTTGGATTTTACTTCATAAACGTACTTTTCGGTAAGTAACGGAACTCCTAAACCTGAGAGAATAAGGTCCTCAATGTAGGTAGTTTCATTCAGCTTCACAGGAAACCCATCCAATGATATAATACAGGGCGGCAATTTAGTTGCCTGCATCCGTCAATGGAATGATTCTGCACGTAATTCTAAACAGTTTTCGCTATGAAACTCATACCATTAGACGAATTGTAAAAAAAAACATACACGCATCGACATAGTCTATCAACTGTTGTATAGGGATTTATTTCTTTTTTTGCACAAATCGGGTTAGAGTTTCATAGCCAAAGTTGTTTAAAATGACGGGTAGAATCACCACCTTGACGGATGCAGGTGACTAAATCGCCACCCTGTATATGCCTTTGATCTGTCTGTGTGTCTGTTCATTTCCTGAAGGCATTATGTAAGGACGGCTGAATGAATCTTATTGCTTAGCAACTAGCATACATTGACGGTATATGAACGATATAATTCGATTGGTGAAGTAGGTACTTACTGTAGTTTGACCTCTATCGTCCCCAAACCAAGAAGAGGTCATTTATTGACTAGTTGCAGCAAAATGATGTTATATTCCGAATTGTAGTCGCATCATCAACATTATACGGTCCACTAGACAACTAAGAATATTAAAAGTAATTATGCCGAAACATTAAAACAAGAAATTCAGAAAATAGTGACGACGATGAAGACGATGATGACGGACGATGTTATGAATGTGTTCAATAAAGTTATTACTCTGGCGGAAGTCAATACACCTGAGGAGCTGCTAACCGAAAAATAAGACCGGTCTTTCTGAGAAAGATACCACTTCAAAATAAAGACATCCTACCAACATTTTATGATGTGTTCAATACCTTTTGTCTTAATAAACTTCTAGAAGACTTGCAAACGTTATACAAAACGAGTTCGGAAGTTCTATGACTATCAAAACGTTTTCTTACACAACATTTCTTCTCGTCCCTCAGATAAACCCTGAGAAAGTGTTGTAGAAATAAATAAGATAATAAATAGTTTTTGAAAAAGTAATGTTCAATCGAATGCCCAATCATTTTAATCGTAATAACATCCTACAGAATCAGTTGTATAGTTTCACTAAAGGACGTTGACACTACTGACGTCTTATTGTGTGACGCCTTAGTGTTACCTTATTAAAACACATCTTTAACGCATGTGAAGAGGAATGAGATGCATTTTCATCTTTTTACGAAACACTTCTCTTGAAACTTGAGCGTTACGGACTGGATAAACTTGCGCTTAGCATAGCATCATAAATGATTGAAAGGCTGCAGCAAGTTCAAAATAAACGGTGTCAATACATTGGGATTAAAAGTCAAAATTGGCATACCACAGGGCTCAATGTTGCGTCCGTTCCTCTTTTTAGTATATGTATATAAAAGATTTACCTCATTTACTGAGACAGCGACCACAAATAGTGGTATTTGCATAAGACCCATCACTGCTTTTTAGAATAAACATGAGCTTGAAGACGCTGTGCTCAAGGTCCATGATTGGTTTACCGTAAATAATTTGGTATTAAATGAAAAAAAAAACTAAATGCATAAGATTCGAGTTACCGAATGTTAGAAGTAGTGAACGTACGTTCAAAATAGTTGAACTGGATGGTGATCCTATATTTTGAATTGTTTTTTGTACATTCTTCTCACCGTGGCTAAACAATAACAGCCGCACGGGTCAATCGTAGGTTAAGCTACGCTTGTCGCGGTCGGTTCGGTAATGGGTGACCATCCGTGCCTCGGAAAGCACGTTAAGCCGTTGGTCCCGGCTGTCATTCGTAGATCTTTGACAGTCGTTACGGGTAGTCAGAAGCCCATAAGTCTGACAACCAGCCTTACTCACTTCTTACCTACTTATTGTGTTTCTCAGTAACTGGGTTGAGGAGGTCGGATAGGTAGTCGCTCCATGTAAATCAGCTGTATCTAGTTAGAATGAAAGCCGGCCCCAACACAGTTAAGGCTAGCTAGGCAGATTAATTGATTTCACGTATAGAAGCAACGAAAATAAGGTACCTACCCTGGGTTTGTAATTAGGTATGTTGATTTAAAAGAGTGTCCTTGGACTTTCTTTAGAGATGTTCGTTTTGGAATGGGCACCTAGCTTCAACTTTCTGACTAACTGTCCGACCCTTTGACAATTCAAAAGTGTCTGTAAATGGTTTGATTGAAATAAATGGTTTGAGTTTGACTTGTATCCATTCTATCACGTTGATTGCGTATGGCAGGTATGATGGGCGCGCAGGTGGTGGAGGCGCTATCTAATCCTATGCTGGATACGCAGGAAGCCGCCAAAATTCTTGACAACATACTGCAGTTCTTCCCGCTATACAGCCTCGTCACTGCAATCAGGTATTATTATTGCATAACAATTTTTACATTAGGTATCAGACCACATTACAGAGTAGACATGTAACTTTTATTCACTAACATTTTGCCACATAAAGCCAAGCCAAGCTTTCCAAGTGCGTTAGAGCTTTAATTTTTCTCAGACTTGTAGTATTTAGGCCGCGTGTGGCTTTCTACGAGACGTTTCATATTATTACTGTATAAGCAATCAAAATCACTCCGCTGCCGTCGCCACCGCCCTGCAAAATAGATGTTCATTAAAAGTTATACTTGCTTACTTATGCATTTCGGAACGTATTTGTTGTTCAGGTTTTTGAACCAGATCGGCTTACGCGAGTACACTTGCCTTCAAGGTTGCGAGTACTTGCAAGCGGTGTATCCCAATCTTGAGTGCACCATGGAGAATATGTGTAGACAGCTGCCCGATAGCTGTTGCGGTAAGTGCCATCATTTCCCGAATGTTGTTTTGTAAGTAAGTATTGCACGTTCATGGGTTATCTTAAAGGGTAACTAGTATTTAAACGCAAATCAAAAAATATCCTTTTTCTATGCAATAAGATTCCAAATTCCCATCAAAATTACTGATTGCACAGTATAATATTCAACTCAAAATATCACTAAACACACTACAATTTATTTTCGCAGCGTACAGCGATTTTTCCTAAAGCAAAAGCTTTTTCATCAATGCACAGCTAATAATCTTAATACACATTATACCTGTTAACTCTTTTTCTTTTAAATATAGCTTCTATTTTTATATTATTTACAGCAGTTTTTCTAAATAAAACAGCATTTTATTAATCACAGTCGTCTTATTATTTATTAATTACCACATAATGAGATCAGCAAAAAATATATAAAATTAGATACAAAATTGTAATTTATTGAATTATTAAAGCGGGTCTTGCTTTCGCGGGGCGTCCACGCTTAGTAGTAGTTTTCTTATTCACCACGGATCGATTGATATACATAATATGTCGACGGTAGGGCTTGGTCGACGGAGCCCCGCTTCGCGGGGCTCCTACTTCTGGGTGGTTTATAAAAAAATAACCACGAAGGGGATGGCGGATCTAACCTAACCTGTCCGAGTCGGGGTGCCCTAAAGTCCAGATTGCATCCAGTTTCTCCTGGTAATTTGTCTCGGGTATCATTTAAGCTATTACATTAGAAAAATTTGCTGTGCAGTCAGTATTTATGCTATGTATGTAGTATTTTTGTACAAAAATAAATTTAACTGTATTGCATTATGAGGAAAAAAGTAATGTCATATTGATGTAAAATTTCGAATTATCTGCAGTTTGAGTTTTGTTAAACATTTAGTTTATTTGTAGTGAAGTAAGTTATTTGATGTAAAAAAGAATATAAATGATGAGTATGTATTGATAGGCGATTATTTATTTGATATGCAATTTATAATATTCCTATCTTAAATAACTCGGAACTAGCAGCTAATCCAGGATTAATCAAATAATTCATCTGGCGTCACGAAGAGTTAGAGGTTAACCTAGGGTTACACTTTTAGATCAGATATTAAACCCACCGATGTGCAGGGAGTAGGTACCTATATTTTTTATTTTTTTTTATCAGCTTAACTATCATTACTGGGTTTACCGTAATGCGACAGTTAAGAACATAAGTTAACTTAACTTACATAAATATAAAGTCGCTAAACTTAGTGCTAGTACGATCAAAATAAATTGAGGTTATGAGTAGGTCTAGCTGATAACTTATTTTGTATTCTATAATGTGTTGCGTAATTTTGTGGTGTGGTTTTTTATAATATCGTATTGATCAATGAATTGTTGTTTTCTGATGATGACGGAGAAATCGTTGATTATATTAGTTGAAACTTCTATGATAGAAGGGTCGTTATTAAAAGTATAACTGAAGAAACAAAAACAAGTTGATTAGACCGACACCAAAATTAAAAATACCTAATGAAAAATAGCCCCAACTATAGAATCGCAACAATTTATAATAAACTACCGAATTACATAAAAGATGACGAGAACACACGTTCGTTATATGTATATTCTACTACCGTGAATTTTTTCACATATCCAAAAACAACCATTTTGACATTTTCAACACTTGATTCTAACAACAATTAGATCCCTTAATCGAGAAACTGTTTGAAACCCAACCTGCAATATTTTTGAAAGACCCATCCAACGACACCTTACAATATGGGGTAGTTCCTTAAAAAATATATTTAATTTTACCACTATTATGTTTATCCATGCCAAATTTCAGCCTTCTGTACCAAGAGTCTAAGCTAAGCTACGGACAGACGGACGCTGGAACGGATGGACATGGCGAAACTAATGTCAGGTTAACTAACCCGGTGTTACTTTTTAGAGGCGCAACGCGTAGCAAGTAAAATGTTATAAATGATAAATGATAAATGATTTTATTTCTGTAAGTAGGTTTTTACAAACACTTTTACACGTCAATCATATTTTTTTTTAAACTAGATGAGGTCGGCGTTTCCTATCTGACTACTCTGAGAAGAAAGGCCGAAACAAACTCAGAGGTCACAGTCTCTTTTAAAGTCCAGACAGAATCTTGGTCAGATCATGTGAAGGCTATGTAGATCGGTGTCTGAAATGGTCTTTTGAGGAAAGAACCCCACAGATTGAGTGGACCTGTCCAGTCAGTGCACGCAATTGTCAGCAATCGTGCAGCTCAACTCAGAACTTAAGGAGCTCAACGATTCGACGAACAATACCAAAGAAAGGACATTTGAGTAGGCCGCACAAGTTACTCAAACTGCCAGATCATGATTACACTAAGAGTAAAAATACAAAAAAAAAAAAAAAACCAATGACCAACATAGTTCTCACATTCACAATAGTTAAAATAATAGCATAATACTTTACAAAGTAAATACTCTTGTCATAGTATATGTATATAAAATTCATTAATGTCAATGTGTATATAAAATCCGGACATAATCATTGAGGACCATGCAGATTGGTGTCTGAAATGGACTTTTGAGAAAAGAACCACACAGATTGAGTGGACCTGTCCAGACAGTGCACGCATTTGTCAGTAACCGTGCAGCTCGACTCAGAACTTAAGGAGTTCAACGATTCGACGAACAATACCAAAGAAAGGACATTTGGGTAGGCCACATAAACTACTCAAACTGCCAGAACATGATTAAAACTGGAATAATAACCCACATAGTCCTCACATTCACAACAATTAAAATAATATAATACTTTATACAGTAAATATTCATGTCATTGTATATGTAAAAAATTATAGATACTTATAGCAAAGATTAAAAGTACAATAGTTAGCAAAAAAAACAATAAAATAAATCAACATTCCCTGTGTAAATTTATTGGAACAGCTCACTCCCAAGCCTTTTTGTCCTCAATAAAGTATTTGACAGTATAATAGGCTTTCTGGCATAGTTTCCTTTTTATAAAAGATTTGAATTTATTAAGGCTTAGTTCTTGAATGTGGCTAGGAAGTTTATTATAAAAATGTATACATTGACATCTAAACGAGCCACCTATTTTCTTGAGCCTGGTTGTAGGAACAACAAATTTGTGTTTGTTCCTAGTATTTATACTATGGATATCACTGTATTTTTTAAACAGATTAATATTTTTATGTGCATACAAAAGATTTTCATAAATATACTGAGAAGGCACAGTCATTATATTAATCTCTTTAAATTTTTCTCTGAGGGAGTGTCTGGGACTTAATTTATAAATTGAACGAATTGCCCTTTTTTGTAAAACAAAAATCGTCTGAATATCGGCGGCATTTCCCCACAGCAGAATACCGTACGACATTACACTATGAAAATAACTGAAGTATACTAAACGGGCTGTCTCTAAATCTGTTAAACCACGAATTTTTCTAACAGCGTATGCTGCAGAGCTAAGCTTTTTTGACATTTTATCTATATGGGGGCCCCATTGCAGCTTGGCGTCTAAAGTTATGCCTAAGAATACTGTGGTATTTTCGGGTTTCAACTCTTCCCCCTTTATGAGAACACTTGTTTCTACCTGTCTAACATGTGGTAACGTAAACTTAATACATTTAGTTTTTTTCTCGTTAAGAAGAAGGTTATTAACGTTAAACCAGTTAACTACTTTTGCGAGGGCGCTATTTACATTGTCAGTAACCAGCTGCTGACGTAGGAGTTTAAATAAAAGTGAAGTGTCGTCTGCAAACAGCACTATATCATGTTTATCCTTTATGAGGTAAGGCAAGTCATTTATATAAATAAGAAATAAAAATGGACCTAGAATTGAGCCTTGAGGGACCCCCATTCTTACTACCGATCCGGGAGATCTTTTCCCGTTAACATCAACTCTCTGAATCCTATCACTTAAATAAGAAGTAAGAAGATCCAGAGAGGCGTTCCGGATTCCGTAGTGGTGCAGTTTCCTGATTAATGTTTCATGAAGAACACAATCGAATGCCTTGGACAAATCGCAAAAGATGCCCAACGCATCGCATTTGTCCTCCCATGCATTATATACATGCCCTAGAAGTTCAACTCCGGCATCGGTAGTTGAACGACCCCTTGTAAAACCGAACTGTTTGTTATGCAGTAATTTATGTACGTTGAAAAATCTTTGCATTTGATTTAGAATAAGCTTTTCAAAAATTTTACTAAAGGTAGGTAGCACTGATATAGGTCTATAATTAGTAGGGTCTGATGTACTACCCGATTTAAACAACGGTATTATTTTACTGCTTTTCATAAGATCAGGAAACTCACCACGGTCAATACAATTATTAAAAATAACAGCTAAAGTTGGTGCTACAATGTTTATAATCGACTTAACAACGTCCACAGAATTACCCCATAGATCTGCGGTCTTTTTAACATTTAACGTGTGAAAGGTTTTAATTATATCTTTACACGTGACATATTGGAAATAAAATTCAGAATCACAAACTGGAACGTTTTCTTTAAGTAAAGACTCTGAAGCAGTGGGTGAAGAGTTAAGAGATTTAGTAGTCGATACGGGAATCTCTGCAAAGAAATTTTCAAAGGCCGCGGCGACTTGAGAATCTGATTTAATTATATTGTCATCAATAGCTAGGCTGTAGTCACTACATCGGTTGCATGACCTTCCCGTTTCGCTATTAATGATACTCCATGTCATTTTAATTACATTACCACTATTTTTAATTTTTGAACTCAAATAACGTGACTTGGCTATACTACAAACTTTTTTAAATAATTTTGAATAATTCTTGACATATAAATTAAATTCAGCAGTGTTTATACATGCCCGTTCATCATACAATTCATAAAGTCTTTTCCTACTTGTATGTATACCAATGGTGGCCCAGTCACTGAAGGAAGCATTACTATTAACTGAGAACGTCTTTGGAATGAATGTGGTATTGAATTGTGTGCAATATATTTTAAAAAAATCATTATATTGTTGATTAGGGTCATCATTAGTCAACAGAAGTGGTAATTTATTTAAAAGTTTAGATTTAAATGTTTCCAAGCGATTAGTAGTTTTAGGGTTAGCAGTGATAGTTTTAGGGGTAGTTAATTAATTAACTCCGAGTTTCCGAATACACGTGCAAGTGGATCTTAGCATAGGTACTTATAAGCTCGATAATGGATTAAACAGTGCGCATAAATGATCCACGCATGCGCAAATCTGGGTTTTCGCTCAAGGAGGGGCAAATGATTATTGATGAAATTAAAAGAAATTGTAAACTCAATTTTTTTTTCTTGTTTGCAGTCCGTGAAAACGCGTACTTCGATTGGGAGGAGCCCGGTATCATGCGGTATTTGCTCAGTATCTGCTTCTCCTGCGTATTATTCTGGTTCATTCTCATGACCACCGAGTACAGACTACTACACAAGGTAATAATTGTGATATTATAACGTAGGTACTTATATATAATATATAATATGCAGACACCCTTCTCTGGATCTTAAACTTTTGAATAGGTATTTATATTTTCTACAACTATTTTCGAATCTAGAATTGCATGTCTGACAAGTTTACCTAAAGTTACGCTACTTGTTATTATATCTACTTATTACTCCATTGTTTTACATTACATGTTGCTTAACATGAAAACAAAAACTGACCGGTCCAGTTGCTCTTGCACCTAAATTGACACTTTAGTTTAAGCGACTAACGTACATGGTCTTTTTACCGTAGTTATTTACATGGAAAAAGACTCCGCCTCCATTGGACGAGAGCACGTTAGATGAGGACGTGCTGCGCGAAGCTAAGCGCGCCGGTTGCGTGCAGCCCCCGCGCCGCGGCGAACACGCACTGCTGGCCAACGACCTCGCTAAGTACTACGGGAAACATCTCGCCGTAGACCAAGTCTCATTGAGTAAGTGTTTCAGCTTTCATTCTCTGGTTTTATGAAACGAAATGAGTAGGTAGACTGCCAACTGAGCGATATCTATCTGAATAGTTTTGTGGATATCATGATGACTGTCTGAGTAAGCAGCTAATTCGTTAATCTCTACAGCAGTAGCGATGATTAAGTATAAATTGTAGCTAACCCTTTTCACCTTCTTTTCAAGGTGTGAGCGACGGTGAATGCTTCGGTCTATTGGGTGTGAATGGCGCCGGCAAAACCACCACCTTTAAGATGCTGATGGGCGACGAATCCATCTCAAGCGGCGAGGCTTATGTCAGCGGACACTCCGTGAAAAGGAACCTCGACAGGGTACACGAGAATATTGGTCAGTAGCTCGAGTCCCGGTGTCTCTAATTGTCCTGTTCTTTTTAATAAGTGTTTACTGGAACGACGGACATTTTTGGATGACGCTTCCGTAGTACATCAAACACTGTGTAACTACTTATACCGTGGTATGTTGCAGGCTACTGTCCGCAGTTTGATGCGTTGTTTGGTGAGCTGACGGGTCGCGAGACGCTGCGCATGTTTGCGCTAATGAGAGGGTTGCGTATGCGCACCGCCGCGCCCACCGCAGACACGCTTGCACACGCGCTCGGCTTCATGAAACATCTTGACAAAAAGGTATTTTTATCGGCCATACATATGAGCAAGCAAAGAGAAGATATTGGTAGGTTGTTCTATGGTCGTGTGACATTATAGCTGTCATTACTTATGTGTTCTTCGGTCCTTCGTAGGTACACCAGTACTCAGGCGGCACGAAACGCAAGCTGAACACGGCGATAGCATTCATGGGACGAACGCGACTTGTGTTCGTGGATGAGCCTACAACCGGCGTCGATCCCGCCGCCAAACGACATGTAAGTATCTACTGTAATAACTACAGCCTACAGTGCATATAAATGTACCATGTAGGTTGAAGTGCACAAGTTGAGCATAATATCTGAAAGCGAGAGAAATAATAAAATAACTAATTAAATGTTGTGCTAAATTTTCGGACAATCTGGATAGATTCCACTAGTTACTTATCTCATAAATCCTCGTCAGTCAGAAGCAGGGTTGTCACATTATAGTTATTGCTGGAAGACATGGCGAGTCTGTTACCCAGTGATCGCCAGGCTGCAACTGGCAACACCTTGCGAGACGAGAATTAAGTAATGTGGAATACCTAGTCTTAAGCCTGTCTTGTGTAGAAGTAAGACAGGCTAGTGTCCGCAACCCCACGTCCAAGCACGTATTTTGCGTACCCTGTCTTATGTAACGTTTTCATTTATGCAGGTGTGGCGTGCGACGCGTGGCGTGCAACGTGCAGGACGCGGAGTGGTACTGACGTCACACAGCATGGAGGAGTGCGAAGCGTTATGTTCGCGACTCACCATCATGGTCAACGGACGCTTCCAATGCCTCGGCACTCCACAGCATCTTAAGATTAAGTTTTCTGAAGGTATTTTCACGTTTACAAGTTTCCTCCACCTGAAGTCGTATTCCTTAAACTCAAACTCAAAGCATTTATTTCAAATAAACCAATTACACGCACTTTTGAATTGTCAAGGGGTCGGTCAGTCAGAAAGATGAAGCTAGTTGCCCATTCCAAAGCGTAGTAGGTACCTATGGAGAAAAAGGGCAAGGAACTCCATGGACACTCTTTTAAATCAAAATATTACAAGAAAGTGGTTACATCATTCATGTTGAAATTATAGGTACACATGAGAACGACGTAGAAAGACGTGCACGTTAAAAGCGTCCGTAATAAAAAGATAAAAACAATTCAGGAATTAAAATAAGCTGTGGAAGCTAAGAAATGCAGTGCCTACTGACGGCGCCCGTTCACGAACATGACATGATAATGCTGAGACTTTCCATATAGATCTTTTTGCGTATGATTTTCTACCATCTTTAACAATCACTTGCGAGTTGACTAGCGTCGTGAATTGAAAGGGAAAAGGAGATGCTGATAGTCGGACCTTATTTAACGTGTTGATCTTGGCCACGTTCTCTTTTCCTTATCTTCAAGATTGTCACTTATTTCTATTTAGCAATTATTAATAGTTTAACTCCTTACTAGTTACTACTACCTATAGTACAGAACATGATTCTTGACATATAGATTTAGATATGGTGGTACTTATTTATTACTTATCTCCTATCGTAAGCTGTTCATGATTTTCAAATATCGATCGTCGATTGCCGGATCCCGTGACATGATTGCAATGCTAACGTGTAGTAGGTATCGTTAAGACTAGGTTCATTTCTATAAGTACAATAATTAATGTGCATAAAATTCTATTTCAGGTTTTACATTAATTATAAAAATGAAACTGGAAGAAAAAGATAGCGAAACAGCTTCGTTAAGAAGCTCATGCAGTGTGACTGATTCTGTCAAAGAATACGTTAGTAGCAATTTCGAGACTCCGCGGATAATGTAAGTCTTATAAAATATTTTTTATCTAGTGTCTACTAGCTAGACTATCTATATTATATATACCTGGTATTTGAAAACTCTTCATAGTTTTTAAGGTTCATGAACACTATCAAACGGTACGGTATAATGAGAAATCATGGATCAAAAATAGGCTAGCTAATTGCCTCTTTTCTTTATCTGATGAGTTTAAAAAAGAGTCGCTCTAGTTACAATAAGCGCGGCTGTTAACCAGAGGGTCCTGGGTAGGATCCTCAAGTCGGGCAAAGTGCTATGGGCTTTTCCATTACGAATTTCTCAATAGCAGCCCGGAATTGGGCTTAGTGCCTGGTTGATAGCAATAGGATATAGCAAACGTATTAGACGGCCTGTTATGTTTGAAATAGGAATAAACAATTGGGCTTAGTGCCTGGTTGATAGCAATAGGATATAGCAAACGTATTAGACGGCCTGTTATGTTTGAAATAGGAATAAACAATTGGGCTTAGTGCCTGGTTGATAGCAATAGGATATAGCAAACGTATTAGACGGCCTGTTATGTTTGAAATAGGAATAAACAATTGGGCTTAGTGCCTGGTTGATAGCAATAGGATATAGCAAACGTATTAGACGGCCTGTTATGTTTGAAATAGGAATAAACAATTGGGCTTAGTGCCTGGTTGATAGCAATAGGATATAGCAAACGTATTAGACGGCCTGTTATGTTTGAAATAGGAATAAACAATTGGGCTTAGTGCCTGGTTGATAGCAACAGGATATAGCAAACGTATTAGACGGCCTGTTATGTTTGAAATAGGAATAAACAATTGGGCTTAGTGCCTGGTTGATAGCAATAGGATATAGCAAACGTATTAGACGGCCTGTTATGTTTGAAATAGGAATAAACGTGTATATAGATAGATAGATAAACCATTTTTTTATTCAGTGCACACAAAAGACGTAGCACAACACGCAAAAGCACAATTAAGTTATAAAAAAATGACATGCATATAAAAACAAGGTTTTAACAACAAATAAATTAATCATGTGTTCACATTGGTGATCAAGCAAGTGCATTACAGCAAACCGCGCAATGCACACAGTAGGTATGGCTCTGTAATTGCCTCCTAAGCGTAGTTAGTCTTCTGCACATCTATTTTGGGTTCAGGTAATGGGTACCTACATTTCGCTTATTTATTTTCCAGGGAGGAGTATGAAGGTCTCCTAACGTATTACCTTCCGGACCGCAGCATGGCGTGGTCACGCATGTTCGGCATCATGGAGCGCGCCAAGCGGGACCTGGAAATCGAAGACTACAGCATCTCTCAGACCACGCTCGAACAAATATTCTTACAGTTCACCAAGTACCAGCGACCAGAAGGCGCCACACTATAGCGAATAGTTATTTAGTAGTTTAGAAAATTATTAATCTCGGTTTAATAGGACAGGGAAAGACTTTCTTGTACTTGACTGGTTTTTATGTCACTAGAAGTTGACATTCCAAAGATTGGTACCTATATTTTACGACTAATTTCTGTCTATTGTGAAGCTAAAGATGAAATTCGGAACTTTATTCACTAAAAGAAAAACATGCGACGGGATCCGCAAATAACGACATGTTAGTTCATGTGTTTACAGTCTGAATTTTCTTACGTAAAATGATGCAGCTTATTATGGTCGCCCTCGCCTCGCTGTAACGTTACTTAGGAAATTTGTATCCAAATTTATTTTGTATCTAGGTAATGGCATTGCTATAATTATCGCGTTGAGTGTTACGACATTAACTAAATTTCCACTTTAAATTATTACGTTTAGATAAAGATATTTTTACTAAGCATAACGTTGTCTACAGTGAGACACAGGTTCGTGCCCATAATGGGTATCTGTTGCGCCGTGGCGTTGTCAGAACTGCTATGTACCTACATAGCAGTTCTGACAACGCGACGGCGCAACAGCTATGTACAGTCAGAGGAATTTAATATTTAGCGGGTTCACACCGACGATTTGCCGTGTTTTAGCTATTTCACATGAATGCGCCAGGATGACAATTGTGATTAGAATTTACGGACAATTTAAGTTGAGGGTCAAGTTGCTAAGCAGTCATTTAAATACTTATATTTAATTATAATGAATGCGGCAAAATATTGCACAGATCATAAGTACTTGAACCCTTTATTATGTAATATCTGAAAATGCGTGTAATGTACATACGGATTAAGTTTACCTACTTATTTAATTTTAATATTAGCTACTTTCCATGACTTAAATTCATTTCAAAGCTTAAGGCTTAGATATTAATGAAGGCTGTCGGACAGTAAATGATTTTGTTGCATTTTTTTATGGTTTAAATATTGTAAATAATGTCTTCGGAAATCAATGTAGCAAATAAAATAATAGGTAGGTAACCTACCTAATTATGTAAATTAAAAACATTGTTATTAGAAGAACCTACCTGAAGGCGGAAAAAAAGAAATGACGTCCATTTATTTATTTACATAATATTAAGGTTTATGATAAATTTATTTATTTGTAACATATGCTCAATTGCTTCGCCTGCGCCTGTTTTTTTTATTCATTAAGTTGATGTAAATAGTGAAAATTAGTGACGATGTTTTGTAATATTTTATTACCTTTAAATATGTGATTGAACCAAAACTATATTTTTTACTTTCATACCAAAAAGCTTTATTTAGCATTTAATTGTATCATATGTACATACTACTACTTATATATTTCGTTAATTTTAGGGTTATTTATTTATAGTTCGAGTAGGTATCTTAAACATGTGTGATCAAGCAGTTAAGAATTCCATTAAAATATCTACAAAATATACACCATCGTTATTCATCAAAAATACCTGCCTATATGTTCGTAAATAATTTTATCTACCAAGAATAATAATCATTTAGAACTATTTTGTAATCGTTAGTTAGTGAGCGATAACAAAATAGTTCAGGTCACGTGTAAGTAATAAAAAGGGGCTCATTCACTGAATTACTTAATAACATTCATGTACGGATATTCTTTTTTTATTTACTTTAATAATAACCCCTAAAATAAAGTGGTACGTATTTGGTTTATTCATACTTACTAATATTATAAAGAGGTAAAATTTGTGTGTTCTACTATAAATGTTTTTATGTAGAATTTTTCAAATCCTACCGGTAGTTCCATAGATTACTTTGGAACTATCGGTTGGATTTGAAAAAATGTTTTTGTATGTGATAGCCTAATTGTTGAGGAAAGAATTGTATACAAATAATGCATAAAATATGATCCTTTGAGAGAGACTGGGGTCTATACTAGGATACCCTGTGTGATAATAGATACAATGTGTGATCACCAGGCTCTCACCACGAAAGTAATTTAATTAACATTGATAGGGCTCATTTTATCTCTAGACAAACGATTTTAAAGAAGAGATGATGAAGGGGAAAAGAATAAGTGGAAAATAATAACCATGATTCTAATCTGAACACTCCCACCGGCCACTGCATGGAAATCGCCGCGCACCCCCGCCCTTTGCGTAGCCCGTAGCACAGTCCGAGCTACGCCGTAGCTGCGCTACGATATCGCGAATTAAATTGTGAACTGAAGTAATAAACAACATAAATTTTGCGTTTTTCAGCAAAATTGTTTAAGGGTGGGTATTTCTGAATATTATAATAATGGATAATCAGAAATTGTGATGTGTTTATATTTCTAATATTTTTTAGGTACAGACCAGAAACACGTCAGTAGTAAAACCGGAATTAAAAGTCGAGATTTGTACAATATTAATTACAGACATATTATGATAAAACCATCTGCTTATTTTTTTTTGATAAAGCTGAAATGGGCTCCCGTAAAACTGCGACGTTTCTGACCGGTATTAATCACGAGTTGGGTTCAGAATCATCTAAACGATTTCCTTTCGCTGTATATTATGTATTAAATAATAGGCACAGTGAAATAAATCAACAAAGTTTGAGAGTAGCTAATTGAAAAAAAAAGAAAAGAATAAGAGAGATTAAACATGAGAGACAGAGAGAGTTATATCTTTCTTCTTTCCCATGTAACGAAATGTGCCTAGCCTGACGCGTCCTTGAAATTTCACTCTCAATTCTCGACCAATTATCGAATCGCCGCCTCACTTACAAAAAAGGTAACGTGACGGTGAAAGTGTTACTCTTTTTTCGATCTAGCTCTCATTCGCCCAGTGTGCAGAGTATAACGTGCGATAAGGGACTTCGTTCCAAAACCGTTATACTACGGCTACATTGTCGCAATAACGCGAACTACACTTCGCGCTCTCTCTCGCATACCGCTCGGCCCCTCGCTGTACAATTGAGAGCGCGCGAAGTATAGTTCGCGTTATCGCGACAATGTAGCCGTAGCATTGCTGCTACGTCATTATTCCGCTGTCAAAGTCAAATTGTTACCATAGACATGCGGTTGCGCTTTATGCACTGACCTCTATTTATGGCTTAACAGTTTGAGATAAACAGATTTCTTTAACATTTATATAAGGCCCAATTCACATTCGGTTGAGCCGATAGTTTTCTACTTGACCGGCTGTCGGCTCTTGCCGTTCACCACTTGCCGACAAGCGGCGAGTGACAAGGACGTCCGACAAATGTGTCGGCACCGGCAGTTTTATCTGATCTAACTATAGCTACATCCAATACTGTTTTCTCTGAGTTTATTCTGAGTCCGTAGCTACAGGTAGAAGCGCCGCCCTCTGTGTGCATGTGTTCTATTAGTGACGTTATTAGTGTTGCTGAAAGTTTATTTGTGTGCGGGAGAAATGTGAGCTCGTGTGCCGTTCTTATAGTTTTTGCTTTTGTGTTAGTGAATTAAGTGGGAGAAACGCAGTGGACCCACTTTTTTTAGGGATTTCTCCACGCCTTTTTCATACGCAGCCACGACATCTTCAGGGTTCATAAAACGAATTCCTCTAAGTTTTTCTTTTATTTTTGGAAATAAATAAAGGGGCTTCGTCATGAAATGCTAAATCGTTGTTGAGTAAGACCGCAACGAAAGTCGTAATAAATCAATGAACGAAAAGAAGAAAAGAAGGACCGAACACTCGAGGTCGTTCGCTCCGGGAAGTGCCTTATAGGATCTGTTTGCACAATGTCAATGTTGCGACTTTTGCTGTTACGCGGTATTTACAAATTGCTCTTCCGCAGTCTTGCACACCTAGCAACGATATCGCATGTTACAGAGTATGTGTATCACAGTATTTTATGGCTACTATTATATAGGTGTCCCTGTATAACTAGGTTAAGTATAAATAAAGCATGCGAACGGACTACAGACTAAGAAATATTTAAACACAAACATTATTATTACAAAACAAGGTTTTTCTTTAGGCATGGCCTGTTTTTGAAATAAGAACCTAACAGTAATCGAAATGCAGTTCCTTTTACCAAACCAACAACTAAGAACTTTACTAAAGTCGGCCGGCATAAAGTTTGAAATACAAAAACTGTCTTGAAGGTTTAGGCTCTAGCTAAAGTTAGATCGTGTTTTGTAATAAGACGGATTAGGTTCCGTTTTAGGTACATAATATGTACCTAATATATATGTAACTTATACCTACTTAAATTAAAATTATAAAGAAAAAAAAAGTTTGATTAGATATATATTTTTTTAAATATTAAGAAATAACATACACCGATTTAAAAGCCTAGATGTTTTTAAATATCTTACATGACCTAATAACAAAGCCTAAGTTCTTATAAGCTTTTGTGTTAAAATGATCTATGTGATCTGAGGATTTATTCTTCGTTTGTCCCACCACGTCCTGGGTCGTCCCAAACAGTATGCTTCCTTCGTCCCAAAATATAATTTTAATTATTTTATTCTCGCTTCGTCCTATTACCGTGTAAACTCTTTATAATATTATTCTTTATAACGATAAACTCTCTATAACATAGAAAAGATCACAATTTGGTTGGTTTACCTTAAAACCCACACATTGATACACTCTTTATAGCGCAGCAGCCATTCTCTATTACGAAGAAATGTGTTCATATTTAGACACAGAAAATCGTCACGGTGTTATTGTTTATGTTATCTTATCAGGTTACAAAAGATGCTGACTAAACCTTTGAGGCCCCGAAACTTCTGAGGTCGTAAACAGCCGTCTTGCTTTTGTTATTGTTAATTATTGCCTTGAACACGTGCTTGGTTTGCTTGAAAGGATGATCTCGAACTAAACACCTACCTATCGTATTATCAGCAAAAAACGTCAGGCAAAGTTAACTGACTATATGTATTAATTTAATCAAAAACATACATTAACTGACAAAAAAAAACAAACATTAACATTAACAAAAACATACATTAACTGACGAAAAGCTACATTAACTGACTATGTATTAATTTTATCAAAAACATACATTGAAGATTATTGTTAATTTGGTTGTTTTTCTTCACTCCATATAACGGTAACTCTCTATAACGATAAAAAATGCTCGGTCCCTTGAGTTCTGTTATAAAGAGTTTACACTGTATATATTCCTTCTACGGCCCATATTTTTATGCCAAAATTACTTTTTTGTACAATCGGGAAAAAAGGGTTACGTACCTATTATTAAATATTTAACATCAATGAACTATTTGTGTTAGATGTTTTATATATAATATCTTGGTTTACTGTTGATCCAATTTTTTTTATGAATGTTGATTTTCAAATGCTTGTTTTATCCATGATTGTGTAATAATAAAAAGCAAATCGACTTTTCGTTAGTACTGATTGTTGATTTAATTTTAAATGGTGCATGGTGTTTTCGAAATTTAAAAAATATTGTTTTTTTAAACCTTTGTTTTGATACTCTCATTTAATTGTTGGTCGGTAAATTTTCAGTAATTAAAATTATAAGGTCTTAAATATTGTTTATTACAGATCTGACTGTTCTGTATATTATTTAAACTGTAGTAACGATAAGATTATTATTATACCATATCTGTGATCTTGATTGTGATACTGGATGTACGCAAAATACGCGCATTGACGTGGAGTTGCGGACACCAGCCCGTATTATCTAATCTAATCTATCTAATATCATAAATAAGTATGTTTGATCCCATCGTAAAATATCGCCGCGTGAACCCAGTCTGTATAACTTGTTGAGCAGCCGGTTGTGAAGACTTGCGTGGAGTGAGCTGTCAGTGTCATCCCACTGATGCTAGGGATTGACCAACGTTACATTTACAACCATAATCAAGGTTTTATTATTTTTTTTTTATCCAAATTCTATTGATCATTTTATATTATTTCAAAGCTAGTATGTAGTTAAGTGGCTAAACATTACTATTTTCGGGGTTTTAAAATAAAATAGCACAACAGACATTCAGTTAGAAACTCAATGTTGTTTTTTTTTAGACACTTATAAACTAACTTTGAAATAATATAAAATTATCAATAGAATAATAGGTAATATGAATAAAATATTATTTAAATCTCGATTATGATTGTAAATGTAATGCTTGGTCAATCCCTAGCATCAGTGGGACGACACTGGCAGCTCACTTCACCGTTCACCTAAGTTTTCACGGTGAGATGGTTACAGAATCGCACTGCTGGATGACATGATCGACGCGATCAAAAGCTATTTCAAAACCCGCGTCATCTGTATTCTCAAGGACGCTAAAAGTTAAAAGCTGGCCGAATTCGATACCTACAGTCGAGCGTTTTTTCAAGAAACCGTGCTGTTTGTATGAAATTTGTAAGCTCACTCTATCGTCGAATCTGTCTCTGTCACCACTGACCTAGACTAGAGTCAAGAGCAAACCCATCATAAATAAAAAATGCCTCTGAGTATGTATGGATAGACAACATTATAAACTAGTTTTTCAAATACTTTGCCTATTGTATATTTTATTATCGAAATTCCCCTATAATTTTCTATTATTATTCGTGAACGTTTTATGTATCGGAACAATAAATGCTTTCTTCCATTCGTTTGGGAAAGTGCCTTCTCTTAAATAGAGATTAAAGATAAAACTCAATGGAGATGCTAAAGACTTTGCGCAATTCTTCAAAAATACTGAAGGCATTCCGTCTCCTGGACATGTCGCTGTCTATCCCGTAACAGTGCGAATTCGTCGTAGTCGAGCAAGTTTCCAAAACGTTTCCAACGCGAGTGTGCCTTACTTTTTTCTTTAATTATTTTACTTAGTGATCTACATACTCGTACAAACAGGATATTTACGTGCGCCTGACCTTCGGTTAAACGGCACATACTTATCAATCCCGGGTTGAATCGTTTTGTAAAAGGTGCGAACGGCATCATTTGTTGAAGTGGTGACTAAAACTGCGTGCCAGTCTATTTCAGCAAAGTATTTTTTTGTGATACCGACGTCTGCTACTTGGATGCTACAGAGGAGCTATTAAACAAAATGAGCGCTTGCAAAACTTGTGCATTCGCTTCGTTTTCTGTCTGCGAAAGTATGACCATGTTTCTCACCTTCGCAAGATCAAGTGGCTCCCGGTTCACCTTCGCAGAAACACGCGGATTTTATGTCTCCTCTTCAACATCTTACACAACCCGTCTTATCCTTCCTACCTGCGTGAGCGATTTTCTTACGCTCGCACTAGCGAAGCAGCGTGTAGATCACACCTAAGAACCCTCCTTAAATCCCATCCTCATAAAACTAACTACCATTCTTATTCCTTCTTTGTTCATGCTGTAAGATTGTGGAACTCACTTCCGCCTAGCATTCGAGATTTAAAATCTATTTCTCAATTCAAATATAGTTTAAAAGAGCATTACCTTTCCTCTTATCTGTGAGAATTTATAATATATAATATATTATATTTATATATATTTTTTTTGCATTTGTATATATTTAAGTATAATATGTAATTTTTATTATAAGTATATATACCTATATTTAATATTCTATTTTAAGACGCAAAACCAAATTCTTCTCTTCTTGTTCTCACACACTATTGTCTACATTTCTTTTTCATTTCTTCTTTCGCAGGTCTGCTGGAAGAAATTTCTTAAGAAATAAGCAGTACCGTTGTACTCAATACTAATAATGTCGTATCTGTATCTGTTTTACTGTGTGTACATAAATAATAAAATAAATAAATAACAGGGGAATTTAAAGCTACAGGCTCAACTACGGCGCAGGCTGGCACTTCGTGCGTCCGGCTCTGGTCCAGGCCATGGTACGGAGCGAGAGGGCTTGGAAAGCCGTCTCCTCCTTCTGCGAAGCAGTAATGTTCGCGAAGGAGGAGGCGGAGAGACAAAAATCGCGCCCTGACGCCCCTAGCCGCCGCAGGAGACGCCCTGAGCATCGGAAATCGCAGGCCGATTCCCGGCCACCGCAGGCGTGGGCTTGCGAACGGCGAGCAATGGGAAGCTCGCCGTTCGATAAGGACCAGGCCCGGGTCGACGGCGCGTTGTGTTCCACGCGCGCCTCAAAGAGATGTCAGCACCAATGACGGGGTCCGCTAGGGCCGATGCCTGCTAGGGTTGCGGGAAAGTCCGAGAGGGATACCGTGGCCCCTGGCACAGGCAACTGAAGGAACACGGGTAGATTTTAGTCAGTAATAGTCTGACACGCCCTCCTGTTCTGCCCAGAGCGGGAGAAGTTATTTGATGATTTCCCACCCTCAAAAAAAAAAAAAAAAAGGCTGGCACTTCGTCGAGCAAAGGTCTGGGGGTTGTATGGCCACAGAATACATAATAGTAAAAGTACAGAAGATTCACTCCGCAAAATCGTTTAAATAAATAGCGACTCTTGCTATGACACAATAAAGTGCAATTCAAGTCGCCCAGCGCTAATTGTCTACCTACAGTTATATTCACCTAGAAGTTGCCTCTCTTTCTATCGTGTAACTCTTGTCTCTTCTGACGACGTAAGGGTTGTCTTCTGTTTAAGAATAATTAATCTGCATATTTAATTACCAGTTAAGCGCGTATTAGTCTACTTTTATGAACAAATGACTTTTAAAATAAACCTAGGCTAGGTACCTACTTAAGTACCTAAGTAATTAGGAAAATTAAAAAGTATGTACCTAGGAGTACCCTGTTGTCTACATAATCAAAATCTTATTACATAATATTTAGTTATAGATAGTAGTCTGTGGTAGGTACCCATCACAACAAAATACAAAAATAATATTTAAATAGGTACTTTTTCCTACCTATACATATCAAAGCTGAACCTGACCTTGTAAACAGAAACTGTTAGTATTAAATACTTAACTATATTACATTATTAATAATTAATATTCTTACCAAGACAATTACATAAAATATCAATCAATAGGAATAAATGAACGTAGAGGGTTCTATTGATGATTTAATGATTATAATTTTGTAAATGCATACTTCTTAAGATCACGAATCATATTTTGTTTAACATACAACCTGACACTGACCTGCAAATTGCAAAAAAATACATAAGAAAATTTGGATTTCGCGAGCACCTGACGCTTCCCCATAATATCTTAAGCGACGAACGGACGATGTGACGCGGCGCGTGATGAGTCAACTAACGTGCGACCCGGCCGGCGGCGGCGCGGCGGCGCGGCGGCGCCGGCGGCGTGCGGCAGCCCACTGAAGTGGCCCGACAAGTCGATCCCGCCGCGTACTTATAGTTTCAAACCTAAAATGCGGAGTGTCCCTGGCCTGGCTTGAAGGGCTTGAAGGGGATGACTTCTGAGATGATGGCAATAGAGCGGTTTAATGCTGCGCCGAACAAAATAACTTGGGATAAGGGCATCTTGGGATAACTGGGGATGATGACAATGATGATGATAATGGTCATGATGATGCTTAGTAAAAATTTAAATTAAACAAATTGTGATAAAATATGCTTAGTTTTATTAAAAATTGTCTATAAACACTACACATACAAACACCGTCCTTAAGAATATAATATACAAAACATCGAGAGGTACAGCAATACTTTAAAGCCAGAATGTTCCATAAATTATAAGTAGTTATGAATACTGTTGAAGCGTAATAATCAAGAAGTCATTGAAAGCTGTGTATGAGTTCAGCAGACTATTTGTAAAAAGGTATTTCGTAATATTTATGTTCAAAGGAACTTGTACTAATTAAATTAAATAAAAATTAAACTAGGCCCGATTGTAAAATGGCATTAGCTATATCATTAGCATGGGGCGTATTCTTAAATATATATTTTGCTACTGGCAATAACACAATCAAATTACAATAGATCACAAATCATATCACACGAATTCACACATTGTACAATGCATTTCTTAATAAATATTAACAATTGCGTCGCTCTCTACATAGCCAACGACAGTACTACCAGAATTGCAATAATTATTAATACCTATTCAAAAAAAAATTGTTAAATAAGAGAGCATAGGTATCTTACAAGATTACGTATAGATTCGTTATCAGCGACCGATGTGAACAGTAAGTTACCATACTGGGAACGGACAAACAGCAAGTCTTAAAAGTTATAGCAACGATCATACAGCATAAGAAAAGGAAACACAAAGTGTCACGTAACAAAGCAAGGATACGGATATCACAAACCACAAGACAGTGCAACTATCGCGATGTTCATCGGGCTACACATCCATGTGTGTATTGTTCGTCCGATTAATATTTTGTATGCGATGCCTTGTCTTACCCCTCTTGTCTGGACGACTGTCCATTCTACGAGATTGCGACAAATATTAAACATTAATAGCCATTTACTTAAAAGGTAAAATTAAGATAATGGCAAGGTGTTACATTTATTAGTCTTGAAATTCATCTACATTTGTATCTTTTTAAGCTCAAAATACCTTTGCTATTAGATAAAAGAATAAATTAATAAAACATACACTCATAAATATCACACATAACATAATTAAAGGTCGTGTAAAGAAAGTTAAAAAAAAATACTGCTCCCTAATTTTAACGATTTATAACAAAGTATAGCATATAATACCACGCCTGTACCTCTGAAGGGTCAGGCAAACGTGTCCAGCACACCCACATTTCGCCGTATAGACTAGCATATTGCACAAAAACTGGGCACAAATCTAAACTCTGGACTGGTACCGAGAAATTCAAATTAAAAACAAATAACTATTTACTGTTCTCAAGTTCGTTTATAGTTCATTATATAGCAGAAAGGACTATACAGTTGACGAAATAAAAGTGACACTCAATTACACGACCTCTTTATTTCCTAAAAGAACAAGCACCATATTATTATCTCACTAAAATAAGTACTGAATAGGCACGTTATATTATATAGTGCATATTATATTTTATCGGTTGTTTTGACTACTCAAAGTCATGAGCTATGTTTGAATTAAAATTCAAACATTTCGGTAAATTTAACTTTTCTTAGTATTTGTCGAGCAACAAAACTGACCCGAGGCAATCACTACGTATATTCGAATTTGCCGCCCGGCTGTGCCGAGTAATGCCGACCCGAACAAGTGTGACAAGTGTGTAGCACATCTTAAACATGGTGTTTTTGTTTTTTAACGAAACCTAAGTCAGGTATGTTCTTAGAACGTATTCGATATCAACTTAAAATAACAACAGTAACAAAGCTAAACAGTGATGATGTCATACATCTTGAGATTATGTTTGTGAACGTTCAGATCAGCGCGCTAATTGCGTAACACACAAACAGTAGGAATGGCCTACATTTTGACAGTTCAACAACATTCATTGCGTTATTTACTTTGTTGAGCAGACAAATTTTTTCGAGCATATGCAGCAATGGATTGGCAATTTCCTTCAAATTTATTTAAATTGTGATTGATTGTTTCGCAATTAGAGTGCAGTTCAGATCTATCGGCACTATTAGAAGAAAATATGGAATGGCGTGAATTATTTATTCATTTATATAGCTGACAATTCTATTGTTCTTTGAACCACTGTAAGTAAAATAAAAAATATTGAGATTTCATAAAAAAATACACGAAAATAATAATGTAACTAAATGCGAGGTGAGACAAACTACATAGCGGTCTTTAGTGCGCTTCTCGAATGAGACGATAAGTACAATGTTTTCCGATTGATTATAATATCAACACCAGTGTGCTTTAACTTCAAAGGATAATTATTAAAAACATTTGTGACGCTTTTGGAAAGGTTTGAACAGTTATTCAAGGCTTCTGAAAATTTCTCCTAGTAGAATAGTTGCATTGCGTACATTATAATTATCTGTATGCATTGAAACACATCAACAACAACATTTAACGATACAGTTGTAATACACTAACTATACCTAAATATTTATTTATAAGTTAATTTTCACATAAAAAATATTGAACATTCAAAACGGTTGTATCGTTTTGTACTATGCATAGAACTACTTATTGTTAAGTACTAAATTGAGTTTCACATATCCAAATAAATTATCTTTGGATTTTGTACCGTTTAGATTGATTTAATTCATCGACGACAGATCAAAACGTGAACAACTTGTTAAGTAGAAATGTACACTAAGTATAGCCGGCATTATTTATCAATATAGTTCGTTCGCGTAAAGAATGCAGTGAGTCATCAGTGCAACTGCAAGATAAAGGTTGCGTTGCGTTCGAAGCAATGCCTTCAACTGTCATTGTGAACTTGACTTTGTAATTTGAAAAGATTTGATTGGTTAGGGGACGGGGCTAGGCCACGGAGCAGAAACAAAGAGGAGGTGTTGCAATCAAAGTAGTCCATCAGCCACCAATGTAGTCGTTACGTCACACGGTAGTTGCACTACTTGCGACCAGGCGGCGCTTTCGTCAGTACAACTGTCTTTGTGAAGCGGATAGGTTGTCATGTATTTGTTTAGTCTTTTAAACGATTAAAAAGTATTCCCGACCCATACTCATTGCATTAACATGAATTGCTGTGTTTTATCTTGCAGAAGTTATATGGATCAATCAAATTCAAACGGAATAAAGATATCTTTCCACTCGTAAGTAAAATTAAAATTAAATTTGTAATTTATTTCTTCTCGAATGTTCGGTAATTGCCGCCCCCTATCGACAAGTAGCGGAAGTACTGACAAATTGCAGGTCCGGACTCGGACTTTTTTGATAAGCACATACAGGGTGTTTTTGACAGCCCTCCACAAAAACACAGGATTGATTCAGCTCCTTATTCTGAATCATATCCCACTGGAAATTTTCTCAGGAAAAAAAAAATTATGCCGTAACGTAACGTAATAAAAGACGCGGCCCAGGTGCGCCGGGGAGCGCGCGGGGGGCGGGGGCAGCCTCGCTCAAGCTCGCTGCGCTGCCGTCCGCTACGTGCGTTTTGCCACGGTAAACACTATATCGGTATATTATAAAACTATTAAACCTGAATCCGGCTCCTTACAATAAAAGCGACACTTAATGAAACATAGCAGAACTCTTACGACATCTTAGGACATCTGTCTAATTTGCCTATGAGTTGATTTTGCTACTAGCCACTAGATGGCTTTCTGCTGTTTGGGCTCCCCCCGCACCCCGCGAGGCTGCGACACTACTTTTGTATGAAGAATGACTTTACATCACCTCCTCTTTGTTTCTGCTCCGTGGGCTAGGCCGACGGACAATGATGACTCACTGCATTCTTAACGCGAATGTACTGTAGTTATATATTTAGTATTTAGTCATATAATTATTATTTAGATTTAGACAACGATACCAAACGGCATAGTTGTCTATGCTGTAAAGAAACAATTGTAAAGTGTTTATCTTCGACTAGGCGTTTAGAAATTCGATTAGTATTTGATTATTCCGTAGTTTACCCTGATGCTTATGTTAAGGTTCATTCGCTTTCAAGGATGTTTCAGCCTCAGCGTTGCCTTGCAATCTCGTAAATTGTAGGAATACCTGTTCAAGCGTAGTTTGTGTGACGGAGTAATCTTCGATGGGGAACTGCTTCCGGGCTTCCTCCATTACGTCGAAGACGCGCCACCACGGTAACCCGACGTCGTTGATGTAGTATGTGCTGATACCCAAATAAGATTCACTGCAAAGGATTAACATCAATATTAAAATTCGTATTACGCCTACATTCTCCAGCAGAGTTAGCAAAAGTCCCGAAATTCGGCTAAAGGTAATTTAGTTCTTTATACTGTGGGTCGAGTCTACATTCCGAGCGTTTACACAACATTTCTTAGGTGTTAAAACTACTCACATAAGTCTGGATTCATTGAAATTTTCAGCAACATAATTATGTATCTTGACCACGTCGTTATCCCTGTCTGGGCCGGATTTGCTTTTTACTATTAAGGTGTAACCTGAAAGTTAAACAATATAGATATAATTTTCTGATTGTTATTGTGCTTTTGTTTATGACCGCATGATTGTGTATACTAATGAATAACATTGATTTAACTCAGCATCGATGCGGTATTCACGCGGTTCCGGCGCAGCGCCGCCGCGCCGGTGCCGATTTATAATATTCATACGTATACACAAACATGCGGTCCGGAGCCTGAGGACTCTAGTTATTACAACACTATATAGATCACCTCAGAACATAATCTAACGCCAATCGGTAGATAATCGAGGATAATTTTACCAGTTAACCTCTGTCTTGGACCCAGCATTAGACTTCTATCGACAATAATCTAAAACATCCATGCACCACAGCTACACTATATCGATATTTGCGCATCTTTAACCAGCAACAACGGTCATAGAGCATAGCCTTACCTTGCGAGAACTTGTTCTTCAAATGCTGCAGTGGTCCGACGCAATACAGGCGTCCATTGACCATGACGGTGAGCCGCGAACACAGCGCCTCGCACTCCTCCATGCTGTGTGACGTCAGCACCACGCTCCGGCCCGCTATCACCGCTTCGCTGATACTCGACCATACCAAGCGCTTCGAAGCTGGGTCCATGCCTGGGAAAAGTAACAGTGTTATAAACACGGATATCGACGGATATGGCTTGGAGGCGTGGCACATGTCACCTGCATGCGGTCAAACTGACCCGAATTACGTGCGACGGCGATGTGCACCGTTTAGTCATATGTTTGCATCGGAATGTGTAGTGTCATTTCGTATTTTTACAAAACGTCGAATTGTTCCGTCCTTATTTGCAAAAATAGAACAAGTACAACAAACCTTAGGACAAGTAGCGTGTCCTACCACTGGTAAGTAGCAAATCCCTGCATTCATTATAATATTTAAGGATTTTACAAATGATCTAGTTGTGAAATATTTTTGACATGCGCCTAATGACTGACGCGGTCAAAACGACGAAGTAGTGGTAAGCAGCGCTGAGATATGGATATCGATAATTGTTAGTTCTTCTAAATAAGAAATTATATTATGAACCTGTTTTACAAGAATTAATACATTTTATTTCAGTTTTCCGAAAGATCCAGAAATGACCAAATAAATGGATAGATGCACAACAGGCAGGGAAAATAATTGGTTTCTCTCAAAGTATAAACTATGTATGTTCAAAAAAAGGTTGTACAGTCCTCTGAAGTGCTTTGATAGAATATACACATATGGACCTCTCTCAACATCATAAATCTCTTAAAGATGCACAGAAAGAAAGCCGCAAAGAGAAGGACTCGATGACGCACTCTTCAATACTGTCTTGGTCAAACTCTGTGCCCTATCAAGAGAAGAGCTATTGAACGATCAATTTTGACAAAAATTAAAACAAAAACCTCCAACTGACTATCTATCATGCCGACTAAGAAATACCATTTCGATCTATCCCCATTAGAGTTCAGAGACACACAATTGCAAATGCACTCGCACTCGTATGCGTAAATTAATATACATTTTTAACAATTTACGATATATAACGGACTACAAATTAATTAAACAGGTCTATTTAGCTTTGTGTCAATCCATTCTCACTTATTGTATAATTTCATGGGGTGGGGCTGCTAAATCAATCCTACTGCCATTAGAACGTGCGCAGAGAGCTATCCTTAAGGTAGCCACCTTTCGCCCATTTAGATTTCCGACACACGAGCTTTACACGGCATGTAAGGTTTTAACCGTGCGTCAACTATTTATAATGAATATAGTACTACACCAGCATAGCAAACTTCCGTATACGCCAATACCTATAGATAAGAGAAGAAAAGACTTAGTTTGCTTAATGCCGCAAACTAGACATACTTGTATAAATAAATTTTATGTATATTTAGGTCCGTTCTTATATAATAAAATTAATAAGTCTCTACATATTTATAGTGTAAATTATAAAAAATGTAGTGAAATGTTGAGTGAATACTTAGGGACATTTAATTACTCAGACACAGAAAAATTGCTAGAAGTAATGCAATAAGTTTACTTAAGTTAAATACATTTTTATTTAAAAATATAGTTATTAGGTATTAATGCTAGCTCTATGTGCAGTGACATAATAGTCCACTACGCACTCAGCGTTGTTAAGCGATGGCCTGAAACACAGGTTTGAATAAACCTACATCAGGCAGGTCGCTATCGTATTCATTAGGCCTTTAACCAATTTATACGTATAAGTTATACACCAGATTAATTTTAGGCATAGTTTATTTTTTTTTCTTCATAATGTTAATTTGTAAACTTGTAATCATGTAACTTTTATGTAATTTATTATGTGAACTTATGAATAAAAATTATTATTATATTATTATTATTAAAATTGCATTACGTTACCACAGATTACCAGTCTCTATGCCAAAATCATGTGATGGCTGTGGCTGCGATGAATTCAACGTTGATGACGAACTGAGAAGACGTCGAGTGCAATAAATAGCGATCGATAAATGAGCTTATTTTATTAGTTAATTAGTCAATCATATGACAGTACTATAGGTGTGGGGGGGGGGGTGTATTTTATCATCATTACAAAGTATAAAATAATTTAGTATTATTTAGTAGTTTAGATCTTTTAAACGATGCAACGGATGTTAATGCGGTTTTCATAAATAGACAGAGTGATTTAAGACGAAGTTTTTCATTTGTAATAGATGCATATTATAGTAGAGAAAAGCCAAGAATTTCAACAATTTGTAATGTGATCTCGTAAAAAACATATTTTTGTGCGCTTACATTGCAAATGCCCGCTAAACCTTACGAGAGAGATATAAATAATGTACTACGGAATTATATATTATAAAAAGATCTATAAAAAAGTCCGCGATGGTACCTATATGTCTATCTCATAAGGATAACCCACAGTAACCATTTTTATCTTTTAAATGTTACAAAAAAATTATGTGTACAATACAGTATTATTCCTTATCCAATTAAATACGTTAGATACGTTGTGAATTTAATGTAGATCAAAATTGCCCTTTACAGCATATTATTAAAATTAATATCTTATAAGATATCAGAGATTTAAAATGCGGGGGCAGAGTGGCCGTTCGGGCCGTACGTCCGTCTCGGGTGGCAGTGGCCGGTGGGTTATTTTTTTTGTTGATATGGCTTCTCGCAGTGGACATTGAGAGGTCGTCACTGCTTAACTGGACTATCCTGTGGCTGCCTTAAGCGTACTCAAAGCCTCCAGCCAGGAGCGAATTTCTTAAATTACTAAGCGAGTGCACGCTAAGGGCACCCGCTATGGGGTACGGGCCTCGGCTTAGGGCGTTGCTGGGGGGAGGAAAGCAAGGTGGGACAGGCTGGATCAAGATTGGATAATTATTATTATCGGGGGAATTTAAAGCTACAGGCGCAGGCCGGCACTTCGTCAAATCTCAAATCGTTTATTGCAATCCATAATGTACAATTACAGGTGGTAGATAAAAGAAAAATAATAGCAAGGATCGAAGGGGACAATTACATCGGGGGATTCGCGAGGGACCTCGGCGGTGAGGTCGGAATGACGGTTGGCTGTACTGGTGGCCCTACTGCTCTCCTGGAGGAGGGTTATGGGGTCATCAGGGTCGGTGAGGAAGCGGCCGGCGGGGGCGGCGCGTGCCTATAAATAGCGCGACGAAAGCCGCGCCTCAGCTCCATCGTTTCATCGAACCCATAAACGTTGGTTTCCAACGTGGTCCGATGTCAGGGGCTGTATTATTCGACATAGCGAAAGCATTCGACAAAGTCTGGCACAACAGCTTATCGTATAAACTCTACAAACTCGGTGTGCCAGACCGTCTCGTTCTCATCTTACGTGACTTTTTGTCGAACCACACCTTCCGCTATCGCATCGAAGAAGCGCTATACTCCGCTCATCCGATACGTGCAGGAGTCCCTCAGGGCTCTGTGCTTGCTCCGCTCATGTTCACGCTGTTCACCAGCAATATCCCCAAGAGCAAAAAGGCTCAGTTGGCTCTGTTCGCAGACGACACGGCCATTTACTACACCGGCTGCGGTCAAGACCCGCTCGCACTCTTCAAACCGCATTCGACAAGCTCGGCGCGTGGTCTGGAAAGTGGAGAATCGAAGTCAAGCCCGTCAAAAGTCAAGCGATTCTCTTCACGAAACCGCAACTCAGACCCACCCTCCCCTGACCGATCACCATGTTCGGCAAGCCGGTCCCTTGGGATAAGCGAGCCAAATACCTAGATGTGATCCTCGATAAACATCTGTCATTCGCAGAGCACATAAAGCAGGCCCGCTCGCGCGCCGCCTTCGTTCTGGGTAGACTCCTCTCGGTTCTGAATGCATGTAGCAAACTGTCCCTCAAGTGTAAATTGCGCATTTACACAGCGCGGTTTCGTCCAATAATGACATATGCCTGTGCAGCCTTCGCACACGCAAAGCCCCCTTTTATTTCTCAATTTTGCACCGATTTTATATAAAAAAAACCAATCGTTTTTTTTATTATTTTCTATCCTTGTCACGCTTAACGATCATTGAACTCAATGGCGCGAAGTTACTATGACGTTAGATGATAGCAGTGCTGCCCCGGTCTAGCAAAGACTAAAAAACATACAACTCAATTTTTTTTGAGATATTATGCTTTTTTTTTGCGTGGCTTAATTTTTTTCTAGGCATCAAAAAATCAGATTCATTTAATATCTCGTTATCTGCAAAAACGATAATAAGAACGCCTGCCTACACGTGAGTCCAACCATACCCATTTTGTGCAAACATTAAAAAAACACTTCCTTTAATTTCTTGCAGTAAAAGTAAATATTGGTTTCAAAATATTATACAGGGTAGCATGGACATGGACGCGCAACCTGTTACCATGTATTCAGTAGGTCCATGATTATGAACACCCCTGCGTTGAAAATTTTCGTAGGTGGTAGGTGTTATTTCAAAAAATTATTGCTTTTCCAGACATTTTGACCGCGTAGGCACTTTTCTATAAAACAGCAGATTTTTGACGTGACAACGTCTTATAATTCGATGGAGCCGGCTGCACGCACGAAAATACATGACTCATGCGGCGTTACCTCGCTCTGAGGCGTTCCATTTAAGGCTTGAAGTGCAAGCGAGAGCGCGGAACGAGCGACAAAGAGGCACAATCGGCCTCCGCGTTCGACATCTGTCTCTCTCTTACTTGAGTGAGCGATGCGTCCGCGTGGACAGCTGCTATACAATAATACATTTACATGTTTTCGTCAAGTATGGAGTGCAGTGAAAAGTGAATGTGGTGTCAATTGTTTATAGCAACGATAATTGCGGCGATAAAGGTAAAAATTGACCTAATTGTATTTATGCGCACAAATAAATGTAACTTGATCAATTCAATTGTGATTTCCATTTACCTCCTTCTCTATATCCATACAAAATATCAATCAAACAAATAAAATTAAAATTTTCTTTTGAAAAATGCAACCATTCCATCAGTATTTTCTTATGACGTTGTCACGTTCAACTATCGTCAGTAAACCGACTTTACAAACAACCGATTTTTTTTAAATAACCGACGAAAAATTTCTACCCTAGCGGGTCTAGAATCTTGTGCTGAATTCATGGTTACAAGTTAGCGCGTCCTTAACCCTGCCACCCTGTATTAATCATAATTCCTGTAAGGTATTGGTAAATTTTACCTGTAGTCGGTTCATCAAGAAACACCAGCGACGAATCTCCGAGTAGTGAAACAGCTGTGCTGATTTTCCTTTTAGTTCCACCGCTGCATTCATACACCTGAAGGAAAAAAAATGTTACAGATTAACACTTTGTGCCACAAGTAATATGGGACGAGAGCAGGTATGAGAAGACAGTCAAAAAGTAATGATACGTTTTTTCAAAATATTAAATTTTAAAGAGGTTCCGGGGGAGAGCTATATTGATGTTTTTGAGTAATTATTCTATCACAATCGCCGCGTAATGAACTTTGATCAACATACAATGTTACACTGCGTCGCAATTTGCAAAAAAAAAACGAGTTACAACAAGTTCAATTTTGCGAGCTACATTGAAAGAATCAGCTCAAGTCTAAAACAGTATTCCTTTTTTTCTATAATGTTAAGGAATATGACTGACCTTCTTATCGTAGTGACTCAAGAAGCCGAGAGTCGTAGCGAGGTATAAAGCGCGTGCGTCCCCGACCTTGGCCGGAATGCCGCGCAGCAGACAGAAGATCCGCAGCGTCTCGCGACCAGTCAGGTTCTCGAACAACGCGTCAAACTGCGGGCAGTAGCCTGCGACACGACAATATACACTCTACATATTACAATATAAATGTTATTGTTTCGTTAATGGGCTTGTGCCTCAGTAATAATAATAATAAAATATTTTATTTCAGACAGTATTACGGTCATAATTATCACAATTTTAAGAATAATTATTATCACACTAATTAACATTTTTAATTTGCAATAAGTATACATAATATACTTTACACTACAGATTAGGTAATAGCAGGGAAGGGGGTCGGTTCATGGATCGGTGGCACCGACGCAAGGACCGGCGCCGTTCCGTGCCTCGGAAAGCACCGGCTGTCATTTATAGATCTTTGACAGTCGTTACGGGAAGTCAAAAGCCTGAAAATCTGACAACCAGTCTTATCAAGGGTATCATAATAACCCGATAACGGGGTTGTGGAGGTCACATAAGCAGTTGCTCCATTTAATCCGCATCCAGTTAGAGGGGAAGTCAACTGTTCGCGCAACCGCTCCGCGCAGCGTGGTGGCAATAATTTCTATGAAATTTATTTCAAATCAACTTTATTGGTAACAGTTTACGTTTTACAACATACGTATATCAGTACTCTGTGGTTTTACAACTTGTTCGTTATTGGTTAACGAGAAAATGGCTGCTCCGCCAGCAGACAATAAAAATGTTACAGGGCGCGTGCGCTACGCACCGCGATTCGTGGTGCACTCCACCAACCTCAACATAGTTGGGAAAAGGCTAGGCAGATAATTATGTCTCTACAACAAATGTCAACTCTACTACCGTGTGAATTATGCTGATTTCAGAATGACATGAGCAACTTAAATATTTAAAAACTATTGGATGGTAACATTCAACAGTTAATTAAATATATAAGTTGCAGTGGAAACCAAATTAAACGTTCGATAAACGCTTTAACAATACGACGATCAAGTATCTGAAATGTTAATATCATGTTAGCTGTTGTGATGGATGAAGAAAATAACAAAATAAAATTTAATAATAGAGAGTCTGACTGACCAATGTGTCTGTAGACGTCTTGCAGGTGCGTCTTGATGGAGAGTCCGTGCACGAATGCGTCGCCGGCCGAGATGTGAACATCGCCCGTCAACATACGAAACGTGGTCGTCTTGCCCGCGCCGTTAATACCCAGCAATCCGAAGCATTCGCCTTTGTGCACCGCTGATAAATAACGAAACAGATTGATGTGGTGATGATTATAAACATAATTATGGGAGTTGAAAGGAAGCGGTAACGTTTCCATATTAGACACGCCTTTTTGAAACCCTTGAATGCATATTTTTTTCTTACCTATTATAAAACGCAATATCCCTTTCTGTTTATTAATGCGCTTATAACTCGAGAACCATTTAATAGATTATCGTGATTCTCTGCCAACATTTTGGTACATAGAATCCTGTCCAGACGAGAGGCTGCGTGCCCAGAAAAATATATCGTAATATTAAGGTATTAGCAATAATTTTCTCGATGTGGTGTCATTCCCATCCTGTCTAATTATACTAACCAAACGTAAGCCTGTTGACAGCGAGGAATTGGTCGAAGAACTTGGTAAGGTCCCTGCACACGAGGCTTTGCTGCGACACTTGGGCTCTAGTCAGCGCTTGCACATCGCAACGTTCCTTGGCCACATCACTGTCTTCTTCCAATAAGGGCCGCGTTGGCTGGGTCTTCGAAGAGTAGAACACCTTAATAAAAGATAAGGAATCGTTAATTAGTCAAGAGCTTGGTTTGACTATCGCGGAAAGATTACATCTACCCAACAACTTGGAAACTTAGACTTGCTGTTAAGATAGCATGCTCGATGACAAGCTGGAGCCGTTTGCAAGGGCGAAAATTTGTCCATAAAGTTGAGTGAAATACAACCTACAATGTTTAAAAAATAAACTTTTAACAAGTCTAAACGTTCTAAGTTATTTGCGGTCATTTTAGTCAGCGAAATTTCGAAAACGCATGCATCAAACTATCAAGATTTTGTTCTCAAAGGAAATATGACTCGTATTCGTTCGAAATTCGAAGTTTAATTTTTATTTGTTTATTTTCGGCCAGTTTTCGTTGTAGCAGTCAATTTATCCATCATCGCAAAATAATATGGATTCTCATTTGAGAATCAAAATGAGAATCCAAATCAAATGCAAATCTTTTGCAATTTCTGACTTTTCTAGTACTCAAAACCCAGTTGGTCCAGTGGAGTTTTTTGATCCTTATAAGAAATAGGATCAATATGCATAAAAAGTTTTTGTGTAAATTTACATTTTCTTGCTGTCTGTACCATAATTTAAATCTATGAATGCAGATCAAAAATTCTCGTTAGTCTCCTAAGACCGTTTTCCTGTAGCTACAACGGTTAAGATACCTGTCATTACTACCCCGTCTCAAAAATCCACCCTGTATACATTTTATTAAGAGAAGAAGATAGTAATCGTAATCTGACTGAACATACCTTGTTCAAAAGCTCATATTCCTTGATCAGCAGCAGGGTGAACGATATTATCCCAACCATGCTCATCATGAACAGATATCTTCCGATGCCGGGCTCATTCCACTGCATGTAAGGGTTGTCGTCGACTGAGAAAGTATAAAATACAGTATGTTTTAATGTTGTTAGGTACGAAGTTACGACATACGAAGCATCGTTCAAGCCAAACGACAAATAACTTATTTTATTATTTTTCTGTATAGCTTCACACAAATCAATTTTATCAGCCGATAAACTAATAAGTACTATTAAGTCAAAATAGTAAGGTAGCGTAGGTTAGATGGCAGGCTGTACTACGTAGGTATGTAATGCTATTATTTAAAATTCATAAATTGGAAGCAGACATCAACTGCACTGCGAATAGACAGTAAATAACAATATTATCGAGTACAAATGCTGTGCAATTCCTCAAAAGTTAGAACACTGTTTTACGTTCTGAATTTACAGAAACTTATTGATAATGCAATACACGTAGCCAATAACGGGACCACTTTTGACGCATGCTGCGGCTACGTTATCTGACGAACATTCGTGTTAAGTCGGGTTATCGTGATAACATCATCTTATTCAGTCGGCGATGGGTCCGAAAATCGCTCTTCGCCCCTGCGGCGTTGCACGTTGGTACGTTAATTCGCGCAGGAAATAAGAAGACATCGTCAAACTATAGCAAGCTAGCATATTGAAGCACTACAGTACATAACACGCACCCACAAGACTCACTTACTACAACAGACGGAGAGGTTGAGCTGCTGGCAGATAGTGTACCGCGTGCAGTTGTCGATGTTGAGCTGGTTGCACAGACCGTCGCACGCCAGCATTTGGAACGACGACACGCTCATGTCCCTACGGAACAAGTATACGAGTGAAACGGTTCTACTGCTTATAACTAATGGCTTTTTGCTAGAATGGGACACTAAGAACTTGCTTTGTAAAGCTTATATCTTCAGGAATTCACTTCTGTTATTTTTCTAGATGATAACCATCTATCCATTGATGCATTAAATTTAGTAATTGGTCTTTAATGAGAGCTTAAGCAACCAAGTGCCAGGCAATTGAACCATAGCTGTGTGTGCATAAGTAAAACTTTATCTTAGTCTTTTACTACTTGTGCAGATAAAACAGCAGCTACAACTTTAGCTCTAAACACAGCGCGAATAAAGCTGGTTTTTGGATTATTTCAACTATTTATCCCAATATGTGGATGATTAGAATTACTTATTAACACTAAAATAACAAATATATTACCTGAAACTTCTACTGATGCAGTAAATGGGCAACGGAGAAAAAACCCAGTCGAACAGATGAGCGTAAAACGGACTGCCTACTTCTGGTAATCTCAATAATTCGGTGATTAAAAATGGCATGCAACCTGATGAAATAAAAACAATGAATAAATTATTGGTTTCAAAATTAATATAGCTTGTGAATTCTGTGCCATTCCCAAAATACAAGAATGATAAATTTGAAGATCGGTTTTGTGATGTTATTGTGTAAACTAAATTCAAATAAGCTCTTCATGTTTTACCATTACGTATCTCTCGAATATTTTATCTACTCACCCGTAAATATATTCATGAAACACATTTTCGAGAAGCCCGTTGCGGCGGCTTCGAAATAGAATGATGCGAGGTAATGTACTGGTATTGTCGCTACCGAGAACACTACTAAGACTAGAAGTACTCTGCCTGCAATCAATTATAATCATTTAAAGTAGGACTTTGCATGAAAAGTACTTGATTTAGATACTTCCCTCTGAGTTAGGAATCGAATATATTTCATCCAACTGACCTAATTCAGCAGGCGCAGCTAGTGTGTTTTCTTGAAAGCACGCGAGAGTGAACACAATACAGAGGTAGACCAGGAACAGCCACAGCCAGTCCCATATGAACGCTGTTACCCACATGACCGCGGGCCGCACGCCCGAAACGCGCTGAAGTAGCTTCGCGCCGCTTATGCGCTCCTGGTAACGGAGAGTAGAACAAAATGTAGAATCAGCTTTCGAAAAGTTTACATTATCTTCGTCTTGAACCGCAAACTGACTTTCCAATGAGTATTCTTACTATTCTTGAAATTAAATATACTTAAAGGGTTATTGGTAATATGTCCGCAATCCATTAAAAGGATGTAGGGGAGTCATTTGCAACCAAATGAACCCCCATGCAAATGTCGACCATTTTCGAGTAATTTTACATTTTATATTTTTTTAATTCGTTTTTTTTTTTTTTTAAAAAGCGCTGCGTTTACTGCAATACTTAATAATCAACCACAAAATGACAATTACCTTTAATATATTTTTTAAATCAGCACACAATTTTCATAATTTGAGTACGTTATTTGATTAAAATGGTTGATTTCTGCAAAAACCATGGATATACTTTATCAACAGAACATTCCAAAAATGTGTACCACTTCTCAGCTATCCAACGAGATACAATAAGATACCAGATATCTTCAAAAACATATAAAATGTAAAATTACCAGAATTTTTTTGACATTTGCATAGGGGTCATAAGGGGCCATTTGGTTGCAAATGACCTCCTCTACATCCCCTTAATGGATTGCCTACGTATTACACATAACCCTGTATAAAGTAATAAATAAAATTTGGGGCGGGTATAACACGATTATGGACAGTCTAGGACTTTCGTTTCACGTACCCATGGTCGATTTAATAAGTGGTGTGATGACAAGTAAAAAGTATACTTCATTGATCAAGTCTATGACCTTTCAAGACGATTTTCGTATAATTAAATTACTTGTGTGTTTGGTAATTAATAATCAATATAGACGCTACCTTAATAACAAAAAGTACGAGGAAGGCAGTGACGAAAGCCATACAAAATCCGATGTTGAATGCAAACTGAAATCCCATACTGCTGCCGGAAGCCATCACCTTGACCTGAAACCAAATTACAATGACAAGAAACCTGTACGATTGTTTGCTCATGAAAGATGAACACAGCACTAACACTAATCAATATACAATTAAACCGATATTGAGACAATAGAATGTCACCGTCTTATTAAAGTCTGACCCAAATACATTCAATTATTTCAATTGGAGGACTGGAATATTGAATGCACAATAAATTAGGCTAAGATGGTCTGTCTGGCCCACAGAGAATATACACTGGAATAGTTCGCGGTTTGATAGTAGAGATAGCAACAAGCGCAATCATTTTCACTTTGTAGTAAAAAAAGCTTAGTAGGTATGTACATACATAGGCCAATTCCACAAAACTCACTTACCAAATGTTCAATAGCGTAGGGTAACGGGTGGTTGACGACCTTCAAGGTGCTTCCAGGCGATAGTGCGGCCATGATCGCGTTGTTGACATGTGCGAGAGATATCGCCGAGTCGTGGTACCCGTAGTTGCTGAACCAAGCAGTGATGTTGTGAGCGCCAAACGTTGCTCCGATAGGAACTTCGTTTCTCACCCTGCCGAGGTCAGCTTCGCTCTAACAGCAGAGTTTCATATTATAATCGATTAGAAACATAACCCGTTTTACGTAATTTTCTACAGGTTCAGTTATTCAGGAACTCAATATCAGAGTTATTGAGTGCTTGGTTTAAGTAAGGAGTCATTACTTATTTGTATGAATAAAATGGACACTTACCAGTTTCAGATAAAATTTCCCTAAATGTGTCGTCCCTAGGTCAGTGAGCGACATTCCTGGGTACGTCGAGGTTTTAAAGTAAGTCTTATACGCCATCATAGCCTTAGCTTCAACACTTCCGTCCGTCACGTTTGCTTGAGACATCAAAGTCTGCGTCGTCGCAAAGCCACTCTCTAGGCTTAAGGTCAATGGTGGCAGTTTGGATAAAAACTTCCAAGATCTCGCTATAACCACAGATATTGTTATGTTAATTATTGGCGTCACGAACTGTATTAAGGCAGTCAATTTATTCCTCATCGAGTTGTAGGCCAGTTTCAAAAACATTGCTTTTATGTGGTTCCTGAGAAGCTTAAATCCGCGCACTTTTTGTATCGGTTCATTGTCCGCTGAAAAAAGGTAAATATTGTAAAAATCTGATGATATTGAAAAAATACTACGAGATTACGTTGTTATACTAACCTGAGGCGTGGGGATTAGCAAGAGGTGCAATGGCACAGTCATTGTACGGTCCGGAGCTGTTGCTCCTTTTCACCGACGAGATTTCTACATCCTCTGCACCTGCCCTATTAAAAGCCCACTTTAATTACTGCTTATTGCTAAAGAAGCCATAACCTAAACAAGCCGATGTTGAATTATGTAAATACGTACTTCATAAAAACTTCTTCCAAACTAGTAACAGAAAGTCCATAGCTAGAAACACACAGTGATTGCCGTTTTTCCTCAAACTCTTTAAGCATTTCTGGGAATTTACTAACATTGTCACTCGGCAAGATGTATGTTAATTCCGAACCTGAAAATAAAAACTGCTGTATAGAAGCAAATCGTAAAGTAAAATCACACATAGCGGAAACTTTGGAAAGAGGTAATACATAATACGGGCAATGAACTCGTAATTGTTGAATCAAAATAGCTGAAATGAATACATATAAAATTACGGATATAAATCAAGTAATTTACTAGGTAACTTGTTTTACCTAGGCATAATTTAAATACACCGTTTTTACAAAGACATGTTTGATAAGTCATACTTTTTTTCTTACCTATGTTAGTGTTTTCTTTGATATCAGGTACATAATTTCTGAAAAATTTGGTGACGTCATCGGCGACACAGTTTTCCCCCTTCACCATGGTAATTTTGTAGCCGATCCCGTAATGTTTCTTAAGGAAGTAAGGTGTTCCGACACACTGCAGGCGACCCCCGGACATGATAGCTATACGGTCACCCAGAATATCTGCTTCATCCATGAAATGCGTCGTTAGTATCATTGTTCGACCTGAACAAAATAATAACTTTCGTTAATAATGTTTTCACATAACTTAAAGATTTTAAGCATAAAATAAAATGAGATATTGTAGGTACTAAATTATCATTACTATGAAAAGTGGCACATCGAGATATAAATAAGACTGCTATAAGTAATGAGTGTAATGATAATGACACTTTAAAAGACATTATAGGTATGACTATAACGTACCTTGCCTTCAAAAAATTACTTCAGGGTAATTTTTTATGTAAAAGTAATAATTCATTCTCACTAAAAAGAATAATGATATTGAATTGAAATTCTATATTTTGGAGGGTTTTCTGAGACTTGAATTTGAGCTTGATTCTAATTACAATGTTTACAAAATATGAAGCAGTCATAATTACACTTCACTACAAAAACTCGTTTAAAGACAGTACCCCGAGCAAAACATTGCGATAGTGCGTTATTCAGAGGCTAATAATTAATTAATTAAGAGAAATAAACTACATCCATAGCACATTATTAATGTTCGATATCCTATCATCATATTGCACGTTCTTATTTGTTTTATGTGTTATAAATACATTTAAAATTATTGATTGTATGCATCTTTTGCTAAAGGTGACGTTCTATTAATTTGGGGATTAAACAAATAGATAGATAACCAAAAAAATCTAAATAATTCACGTTTTATTTTATTTCAAAAGATGTTTTTCTTTTTTTATTAAAATAATTCCAAAAATTGTGTGAATTCTATGATAAAGGATCATGCGGAGGGAGCGGGACAGAGCGGGTCAGAGCGGCGGCACAGAGAAGGACCGAACACTCAAGGTTATTCGCCTAGGGAAGCGCCTTAAAAGTTCACATTGTAGTTCAGATATTTTCTGCTTTGTCATTGCCTACAATTATTGTAAGAGATTGTTTCACTCTAATGAATCAGCCAAGCCGACGAAATAATAAATTGTCTTACATTTGAATATGTAGGTACATCTATTGTAGTGCCACAGACAGACGTTTATAGCTTAATCGTTTTTGAGGTCACTCAAGCTTAACATTCGCGGCTAAGCTTATTAGCTCCTGGACATAGCAACAGCATTCTTTGTTGAATCATGTTTAGTGGTTCAGAGAAACCTTAGGAGCATTCAAAACAAGTCGATCTATCCTGCTGTGACTGTATATGCATGGTGACTCGTCCAAAGTCCAAACAGTTGTACCTACCCGTCCTTTGTATTACGAAAGGTAGGTAACAAATGTTTCGAAATGACTTAAAGTACGTATGTGCAATGTAAAATTCTACGAAGGTGTGTTGTAGTTTAGGTACAGTTTAACGGGAGATGACCGCTATAGCCACTTTTTAGGCACCAATTATACACGGTGACATTTGGATCACAGTTTTGCTAGAACAAACGTTGTTCAGACCATGGTCTACAACCGTTCTATAGCATCCAATAGAAAAAAAACGTCATTGGTTTAAAAAAAAAACACAAAAAACGCAATGTTAAAAATGTCGGGATTATCGTTACGCCCTACAACACAGACACTGCGACGCGCCGCGCTCGCGTCTTGAATGCAATATCGCTACCGTGATGAGTATTTTGATGTTACGGTTAATGTTTCAAGCATTATTACACGTTTGAGCAACATAAGACTAATTTGAGAACTCCTAGATTAGATTGTTTTAATAACATATTTGATGCTGTAGAATGGTAGTAGACCATGGTCTAAACAACGTTTGTTCTAGCAAAACAATGATTCAAATGTCACCGTGTATACAGGGTCAAATTAAATTATGTAGCGAAACCCCGCAAACGTGATGGGTATCCTAATCGTAAAACGATAAAACTAAAAAAAACAGATTTTCTTAACTCTTACTTCAAATAACTACTCTACCAGCGGTCGTTGACCGCAAAAATGGTTATCAAATTATTTTATTTTTGGTGTTTTCTTGTTTTGATATCGATACCCATCAAGGCTGCGGAGTTTCGCTAACTAATTTAATTTGACCCTGTATAATTGGTGCCAAATTAGGTGACAAAAGCGGTAATTTCCCTTAAACTGTAGTGCTGATATAGGACAAACCTTTCTTTTCCTTCTGCAGCAGATCCCAGAGCGCGCGGCGTGCGGCGGGGTCGAGGCCGGATGTGGGCTCGTCCAGCAGCACCACGCGCGAGTTACCGCACATCGCCGCGCCCACCGACAGCCGGCGCTTCTGACCCCCTGACAGTTTGTTTGATGTCACGTCACGCTGACAATGTTATGAAAACTTATTAATATTACATACAAGGTGCAAGCTTCTTCAGCTTATCGATTCCAGTTTTAGTATTCGCCCTTGGCCTCGTGGTAACGTCAACTAAAATGTTCAATAATTAACTCGTCGCGATATAGATATACGTCAACATAGATCAATATCTATATTAAAATCATAAAATATTTATCTAATTCACAACTGCCTCATTTTTCCGCTAAGTCATTGTGTAGGTAGGTAGGTACAGAGGTTAGCTATGGAGGCAAAAACTGTACACAGACGTCATTCCTATTACCAATGCCTAACCAGAAGAAAAACAAAAAAAAAACATGTTTCTACTTATAAAGAATAAACAAACCTTTTCTTCCAATTCCAACAGTTTGACAAAATGATTTACTTCTTCCTTTAATTTACTATTCGGTACACCTTTTAGTCTTGAGTAAAATATTATATGTTCGGCGACCGTGAGGTCTGGGAAAAGCACGTTGTGTTGCGGACAGATGCCCAATGACTTGCGAGCTAGGTTAGTTTCATCCACTATGTTGTAGCCATTGATAAATGCTTTCCCTGAAGTCGGCGGGACAATGCCTGGACAGATATAATGGAAGCAAAATAAGTTAACAGAAACATAATACCTTTAAAGAAAAACTACATTGGGTATTAATTGTAAATAACATTGCCAAAATCCGCCTAGCATACGAAGCACCTACTAGGTACAGGCACGTACTCACATTATTAGTTTGTACCGGCAAACACGGAGAAACATTCATTTCTATGATTGATGTGGTTCGGAACAGCAAATTTACAGTTCAAGTGGCTGTAATTGAGCAGTTGTTTAACATGCCAGTGCTGACTTACTAGTGTTACTACAGTCGTTTGATTAGAGGATTGTTGTTAACCCTTCCATCTGAACATTGTCTCTGTGGTTTTCTCTGTAATTATGCCATATATTCACACGGAGACTACAGTCGAGCATCATCAAATTACTATGACCCGAATCGCAGAAAATTATAGTGTTCTGTCAGTGCTCGTTATCAAGCGACATTCTTTTCTAGGCCTTCTCACATGTTTGCTATGAATACGACCACCATAGTAATGTACTTATATGTACTGTACAATTATATACTATGTTGGTATCATAATGGCTAACAATTACGGGAAATTCTGTTCCATACTACCTAGGCATAAACAATTTTTACCTACAATGCTGTCAGACTTCTAGACTGCCTAGAAGTCACACAACATCAAAGCAGAACCTCAGAAAAACACCTAAAATAACAGAAAATACACTCTTTGTAGGTACTCATACAAAGAGTGTATTTTTTGTTCCTTTTAGATGTTGATTGCTAGGAAGTACTAAACAAAAGATACCAAAAATTCAAATCTACATTTTTAAACAACTCTACTAAACTTAAGAATTTCATGTGAATCAGAAGTTAAGCCTTTACTACCATTGTCAAGTTATTTCAAGTGAAAAGCAACTTCTACGCGGATTACGGCGTAAATTGAGCTGCTCCAATTATCAAGATATTCCGTTTAAAGTTCTATCCTATTTTTCTTTATGGCAATTAGTCACAGTGACGTGACGGTGCCGGCTTGTCAGAGCCATTTATAATTTACGTCACCGCGAATCTCTCAGGGAACTATTTAAAAAGATTAAAATTAGGACGGTACCCAATTCATTTATGAAAATATTATGTCTAAGAAAAATCTACAACTTTTTAATAAAATAAGGGATAATTTTAATACTAGAAATAAAGATAAAATAGATTAACCATTTTTCAGATTAGCTAAAGTACATACATCTTTGTGCTGTGTTAAATGTTACAAGAAAATACCTTGTCATATATTGCAATTAAATGAAAGAAAATTTATTACTCATATAAAAAGTTCACTTTGTAAACAAGCGTAAGTATTACAAATTAGAGGATTATAATTATTCAAGATAAGAATTCTTGGCAACATGCTGGTCCAGCTCCATAGGACCATCTAGACACTAGACAAAATCAAACCGGTTGCTAATTTAATTGTATAATTTAGTATTTTTATGACATTGATTTACATCATGTGATTACTTTAACTCACATACTGATTTATTACTTGTTTAATTTTTTTTTAAAATCGTATACTTTTACAATGTTTGTAAATATGTGAGCACCATGTATCTATCACATAATTAACTTATTTGTCATTGCTACATTTTTGATCATTTTTACCTATTGTGGTATGGTAGTTTTATTATAGGTGCATCATCTTCACATATAGGTAATTATATAATTAATGTATACAAAATATTGTAACACATTTTAAAAGAGTAACGGTGGAGTTTCTTGCCCATTCTTCTCCATACTAAACTACCTTTTGGAAGGGGCGATTAGAATCAATTCTATTTTAATGTAAATGTTGACGCACAAAAGTGCCTTCTATGTGCCTATTTGAAATAAATGCTTTGGCTTTATTCTTCCAATCTCCGAAGTGAGTTTAAAGCTTTAAGGGGCCGATAGTTTTAATTCGTTACATTTTAATTGGGCAATTAGGTACCATGTTACTATAACTGTTGGTGTTTTTGAAATTACGATATTTTTCTTGTATGTATAATATATTCATTCGAAACTATGAATAATAACAAAATCATTTTCAGTTGAATACCGTTATTTAAGGAAAATGCATTACTTGCTCTAAATAACAATAATGTATTTACTAACTAATTGATAAAAATGAATTTGCACAAACATGCTACATAATATTTTTTTTAGTTTATCTTTATTGCATATAAAGTCCAAACTAAATACGTAGACCAACAATACTTCAAGGTGTGTGTTGGTTGACTGTGTGCACGAGCAGTGTTCACTGTGCATGACCCGCCCAGTTTTTGTATGTGTAATTACCTGCTCAAATTCTCACTGTGCGCAAAGATCAGTTGGCGCCAACGGCTAGTGCTAGTGATATACACGTGTTTATAGTAATCACAATAGATAAATAATAACCTGTAAGCATGGAGATAGTGGTTGTTTTGCCGGCACCATTGTGACCCAGTAACACGGTGATCTCGTTCTCATACAACCTCAGGTTCAAATTGTCGACCACTTTTTTACGACCCTTGTATATTTTTGTAAGATTCTGAAAGAAAAAATAAGTGACATTTTTATCGAGTCGATAAACTACCCAAAGAGAAGTGTGGAGTGAAAAAAAACTGATCTGTTTAAAAAACATGTACACATCATTTACTTACCCCTACAGGGTGGCAGGGACGTCGACGCGCTACCTGTTACCATGGATTCAGTACCTACATGAATGTGAACAACCCTTTTTTTTGAGGGTGGTAAATCATCAAATAACTTCTCCCGCTCTGGACTGAGCGGGCGGGCGTGTCAGACTCTTGACTAAAACCCACCCGTGTTCCTTCAGTTGCCTGTGCCAGGGGCCACGGTAACCCTTTCGGACTTTCCCGCAACACTGGCAGGCATCGGCCCTAGCGGACCTCGTCATGGTTGCTGACACCTCTTTGAGGCGCGCGTGGAACACAACGCGCTGTCGACCCGGGCCTAGTCCTTATCGGATGGCGAGCTACCCATTTCGCGCGGACTTGCGGACGGCGAGCAATGGGTAGCTCACCGTCCGCAAGCCCGCGCCTACGGTGGCCGGGAATCGGCATGGGATTCCCGACGCCCAGGGCGTGTCTTGCGGCGGCTAGGGGCGTGAGGGCGCGAATTTTGCCTCTCCCTCTGAACACCCCTGCGTTGAAATTTTACGAGGGCTAAAAAAAAAACTGGGTTCTCCTTCTCCATATATTTTGACCGCATACGTATTGCACTTTTCTTTGTCAGACCAAGTTTTTTTTTTTTTTTGATAACCGACGAAACATTTCTAAAATAGAAGGGGGACAGGAATCATGTGCATTTCATGGTTACAGTTTGCGCGTCGATGTCACTGCCACCCTGTATATTATTTAGTTGGTTATTTGTATGTTTAGTTTCGTGACCTACCATAAAACGTTTAACCTCGGTACTCAGAGTCATTAAAATTAATCAAACATTTACTTTAGCTGACCAGTATAAATTGGAACGCTGTCAGTCAAAAGTATGTCAGATTGAAAACTTTTCAATCTTGGTGACATGTGCCAAGATATTTATTTTATTTTACAGTTTTTGGAAAACTTACAGCTAAATACTTTTACACGATTGAGATAACAAAAATAAGGCCAATTACAAGTTTTCACAGATAGAAGAGAGAATATACAACAAAAAAAAAAAATTTTGAAGGTAGACAGTTTTTCATAAGTAAAAATGTGTTACAAACAGCGTACATTGCTATAAATTAGTTTACGTTTAGTTTTAATTTTAAAATGTTGGTGCTGAAAACATCGATGTCGACACCCCGACACCGATTAATTTCAAGTGACGTCTCTGAGTGCGGCAGACAAGTTTATAGTTTACACGTTTTATAGTTTAAAGTAGCTGCATGATTTATATCCACGTATGTGGGCAAAATGAAGCAAAACATGTAAGGTATTTTGACGAGGTGAAGGGACATGGTCGTTTAGTTTTTCCATGGTGCTAAATAAACATTCCAACTGCTATTAAGGCGTCCCTTCGCTGATGTTCACGAACACCATATTGATGTTTATACTGCACGAACTTATCGCTATTTTAAAGTGTCAGTCCTGTCAGATAATATGGGTTTATTAAGACGGCTAGCTGACGCACAGAACGCGTTTAAAATTTGTTGTGGGTAAGTGAAAATTGTGATCGCCTGATCATTTTAATTACGGTACGAATTTTGTAATAATACAGAGACTGTCTAAGTCTACTGTCTAGTCGCTTATCTTCTAAGTATTTATTTGTTGTAGAAAAAGATTGTAACTTCAGTTAGCATTTCTGGTCTGCGAGCTCTTTTACTAGTATTTGTAGTAGAATAGAAAAAATAATAGGGCAGCTACGTAACGCTTTCAATGAAACGGCTTGCGCTGTTTAAGGTTTTCATTAAGCGTTACTCAAACGCGGTGTTATTTTAACACCGTAACTTGTTATTACCATATTTCAATTCACTTTAAGACCCAATTGCGTTCTGACCTAACATTATCGAATAGCTATAGTAGATATAGGTACCTATGTAGGTACTATGTAGCACAATACTGTTTGTTTTAATCTTCGATCAATAATAGTACCTACTAGAAACCCGACGAGCGTTCCAAAAAAAACGGCCCGAAAAATAAGAGCATAAATACTTTTGTGGTCTTATTTCGAATTAGTCTGGTCCAGGTCCAATCATAGCCAACGTTAACGACGTGAAAATGGCGCAGTACGCGTTCTAAATTTGTGTAAATAACCACCGTAAAACCAAGATTTTGGAAGGAATGTCTTTTTCTCGTTAAGTTTATATCAATTAGTATTATTCATAAATTAAAAACAATTAAATAGTAAATATAAATCAATTAGTAAATATTATGATTGCTTGACCAATGTTTGCGACAGCGCGCCAACTATTGTAACAAACATCGACTATTCTGGAACAGGGAATGCATGGAGTAGTATTGTTATTTTGTATGTTATTTTTGTTTGTAGATTTCCTAGCGACCCATTTCGGTGTGCAGAATAGGTATCTATTGTCGCGAAAGAAAGAGAAGAAAAAACCAGCCTTATAAAAATTCAACGATTTATTATGATATTATTGTTCGCGCGCTTTTTTTCTTTGTACCGGATATTGGATATCCAATATATCATAATAAATTCCTGTATTTTTAATGAAATACTGAGCATTGAAATGTAATACCAATAACTACGTCTAGTTCCAAAATAGAGTAAGCACGAAATTGTCAACATAATGTTTTTATCCTTATTGCTCAGATTTTAAGTTTTACTTTAGAATAAATAATATTTTTGTACTTGTATAAAAATTACTTTTTTATATTCAAGCGACATTTTAAATTTATTGCTTTTAACCTTTCTCCGATGACTGAAGGAATTAAATTATGGACAGTTCGACTCCACTTAGTTCTTGTCCAAGCGGCGAACCACAGTCATAAAAAAATGCTTTTTTTGGTACTTTGTAATTCTGACTTTAAATCATGCGTGTAAGGTTGAATTTGTTTTGATGTATGTTGACCAGCGAGCTTCGGTCGTAAACATGTATTGCTTTGTGTACATAGCTTTGTGAATCCTACTTTAAGCTTTGCATTTAAGGTTGAATTTACATTAATATATATTTATGTCAACTAGACACCCGTAAACACAATCGATGACAGTTTTAATGTGAAATTTTGTATGGGATTGTGTATCTAGTACTATTATTGATCGAAGGTTTTAATCATGTGTTTAGTTTTAATTTTATAAGAAAATTGAGGAATTTAATGTTCAAAACTTACGTGACATTGTTTGGTGGCACGTCATGCGTGACTTACCTGTATGTTGACGCCGACTGGCACGCCCTTTGGTTCCTCTTCGTGGTCATGCACAACCTTCAACAGTGCATCATTATACTCCAGATCACGCGTATCCTTCCTATTTATCTCTGAAAATATAACGTTTCATAGTATGTGCAAGAGATAACGAATCAATAGTGCTTGCTTAGTCACAGAAAATCATCGCCGTGCGAGGTTTAAAGTTCACAATTGGTTTGATTTAATAAATGAATGCAGCTTGAACGATTCGCTTTTTGCTTTATTTTTATTTTGTTTGATTAACCATTCATATCGGGAACTTAAATTCAAATGTGCAGTTGGAGTCCAACTACACATTTGAAATTAAGTTGCCAACTGTTGGACACGATAAGAACCCGCCGGTGCGCGCTGGAAAGCCTTGATCATTATGGTTTTTCAGAATATTTCATATACAGGTTGTGGCGTAAGTAGTGGTCCACCGTCCAGGATTCGAAAAACCAGATAATTAACTATAACAATAAAAATGTAAGGGAAAGGTTTTTTGCAATTTGTGACTTTTTGAGTACTCCAACGATGGTTGGTCCCATAAAAGTTTTTGATCAGTATTAGAAACAGGATCGATTGGCATCAAAAAATGTTTTTGTGTAAAATTACTATTTTCTTGCTTACTATTTTTTTTTGAAAATCTGTGAATGGGGATCAAAATTCCATAAAAAAATATGGATAGATAGTCTCCTAAGACCATTTTCGCGTAGCTGCAACGGATAAGGTACTTCCCCTTACTGCCCCGCTGAAAGTTTCCACCCTGTATAGTATGACCTCATTAGAAGATAAAGATCTAAGACATTTACCTACAAAAAAATGTGATCAACTAATTAAGCTTATTCTGTAAAGTTTAAATTTTATTCATTAACTTTTATAATCCAATAAAGCAAATTTTATTAAGAACAATAGGTACCTATTATCAGAAATGTTTTTTTTTGTTTCATACAAAAATGCACGTTCTTGTTTCAAGTTTTCAACATCTAAAATTTAGACGTTGAAAACTTGATGACTTCATTGATTTAGACTCTAAATCAATGAACCTGTTTGAGTTGTTGAACCGCAATGATAATGACCTTGATTGCATAATTACATTGATGATCGTAAGCGATTGATTGATTAAAGAGTTTTATAAGCAGGTTACATAAGCAACTAGCTGACCCCACGAACTTCGTACCGCCTAACATATTTTTTTTTTAATTTTTCACTCCGTATGAACCCTCCTAGTACTTACTTCAAGGAATATTCTAAAAAAAATATTATCAAATTCGGTCTATCCGTTCTCGAGTTATAAAATTACAACGAAAAGTGGCATTGATTTTTATAGATATAGATGTAATGATCGAAGACACAATCCGGAAATAAACATCAGGTCGAAAAGAGCGAACTCAAAACTCGCATGTAAACCACAACACACCTAAGAGAAAACTATACTCAAACTCAAAAGCATTTATTTCAATTAAAGCATTTATTTCAATTAAAACAAGCACTTTTAAATTGTCAAGGAGTCGGTCAGTCAGAAATGTGACGCTCGTTACAAAAATACGTACTTACACGTTAAAAGCGTGCAAAGTACAGCAAATACATACAAAAAAAAAAAAAAAAACTAAAATAATGAAAGTAGCAGCTAAGAGATGACCAGTCCCAACCGACGGCGCCCGTTCACGAACATGACGCATGGATCAGCCCCATTCGGGTCCATTTTGACGACACGGTTGGCGCAGTGGTTAAGCGATTGACTGCTGCGTTACGTGTCGCGGGTTCGATCCCCGCACGGAACAAATATTTGTATGACCTGCAAGTAGTTGTTCCGGGTCTGGCTGTTTGTGTTATGTGAGTTTAAATGTTTGTAAACGCACCCACGATACAGGAGAAATTCCTAATGTGGGGCAACGTTTTTCAAAAAAAAAAAAATAAGGGGCTAAATGGTCCATTACACGCGCTACTGTCAGCGAGACATTTGAGTGGGCATGACATACTATCAGCCGCCAAGACACATTCAAGTCAATAAAAGTAGGAGGATTATACAATGCAAAGATAGGTAGTCTTAATATCTTCAGCAGCTCCAACAGTATTTTCAAGTGTTAATCAATTAGTTATGGTTGTGGTGGATCAGCAGTGAGCCAGGCATTTTTATCAGCGGTTTAATCCTCCAACTTATGACCTGCCTGCATAGTGCGCGTTTTAAACAAGATTTGAATTTAGTCAGTAATTCAGTTGAGTTGTGGGGAAGCATTTTATTGAAATATTTTAAACAGTATCCCATGAGAAATGAGTCTAGTTTAGCCAGTCTGAAACCTGGTTGAACTAATAGGTAGCTATTTCTAGTACTATAATTTTGTCTTTCAACCCTTTTATTTACTAAAAAGATGCAATTTTATTCTTACATACATGATGTTTTCATAGATGTAAGTATTGACAGGATACATGATGATGTTAATATCCTTAAACTAACCGCGGTCGATGACCCACAAAAAATAAATCATCAAATGAATTTCTATTTTGATTTACGATGTTTAGATATCGATACCTACCCATCACGTCTGCGGAGTTTCGCTAGCTAATTTAATTTGACCCTGTATAGAATCATTAGTTAAAGAGTGTTACAAGACAAATGCATAAACTAACCTGCAACTTTACGCTTATTCGGCCTCCAGAAGCTCTTAGTAAGCGGGAAGTACCAGGGCAACGGGACTCCGTAGAGCCCCGGGCGTATCTTCTCCACGTACATCGCGATCAGCATGTATAGTATCGTGTCGAGTATCAGCATTAGAACGATGTGGCCCGGCTGTAGCTGATCCTGATACGAGATGGGAGTGAAGAACTCGCTCCATTGTAGACCTATGCAATATAATTATATCTTTTGTACATCTAAGTAGGTATCAAGGCTCTTGCAGTTGTAATTTAAATAAATCAGGAAAAATGAAATTTCGCAAAGCAAGTGAAGGGCGTCATATTGGAGATTCCATTAACTGGAAAAAAAATGGTGCAATTTTTTCAGTAGATATATGTACGCATTATAAAAGTTAAAACACTACTTACAAAACTTACCGTATATTTTATGCATAGGTACGTATGACTTGAGTCATCTATTGTCTTCTTTATGGTAGTGTTAGGTATGTACCTAGTTATTGGGGACGGTCGAAGTTGATAATTATGAATAATTTAGTTGTGTCTAGCGATTTAAGATTGTACTGTAATAGTAATATCTATACGTTTTATAAAATTATGTACCGGACTACCGGTAAAACGTATAATACTTATGTAGGTCAAAAGACTGACGTTTTTTGCTGTGTAGGTACCTAATCAAAGGATGGGACTTAACCCACTTCTAGTCATTAGTGTGTAGCCAGTTATTGTAAGATATTTTAGCTCCTAAAAGGAACTTCCAAATACTTCTTACCCCTTATTAATAAACACGGAGTCAAGTTACGCAAAACTTAAGCCTCGATTTTTTTTTTGTAAATCTGAAGCTAATACTTTCCGCGTTTATTAATGAGGGGGTTAAAGTTTAGAATAAACTTTAGTATGTGTAGTTTTTTTGTGTCAATTTTAAATCACCTCCAAGGACATTTATTTCTAGTCTCGATCCAAGAAGCTTTAACTAGTTGACCTAACTGCAGCACCGCGCGCCGCGCGCCGGTCCGTTTTACAGAAAACTGGTTGGGGTGGATTGCTAGCTTTTTTCATTCACTGCCCGGTCGTTTAGATGATAATGTGACTACTAAAATCTTTAGGTATGTACTTAAGTTGAATTGAATACCTAATTACGTACATAGTTGTTTCATGTAGTCAAGTAAGAGCCAAAAATTATGCGAAAAGCATTGATATTCGAGAATTAAAGAGAGAAGTTTAAAGATTATAATTAAGTAGATACAGTATTTACTAACAAAATAAATAATGTTAGCAGATACCTACCTTTTGAAGTTCCTTCGCACATGATGATCATTTGAAAAGCATATCCCATAGCGGTGTTAGATATCAGACTTAGTAGTAATTTCGTTGTCAGACTTATATCTTCGTATAATACTTGAGTTAGCATGTATATGGAGTATGCCGCGAACCATGCCAGGCCCATAAAGGATGCGGCGGTGTTAGCTGTAAAGCATTATTATCATTACAATTACGATACGATAGTGATACGATCTCTATTATTTCAATTAGGTCCAATATTGAGTTTCGGAGCTAGTAAGCGCCTTTGTGCCGCTATTGCTTAATATGGTTTTCATTCAAAATTAGAAACCTTATCGAAATTGCCTTAGAAACACCAATCTGTGACTTATTTATGCCTGCCTTACCTCGAGAAAAGAAGACGCTGACCATAAAAGAGAATGCTAATGAGGCTATGACGAACAGGATAATAAAGAAGAAAAGAACACTCCATGGTGTGAATGTAAGTACTGAATATCCGTCACCAGCAGCTGTCCGGTTGAATGGTATCTAAAAATGTAATTCAGAGGTAAATGTATGTTGACTCTACAGGTTGGTTTAGAACCAAACGAGCGAATGGCCATTCTAACCCCACTCAACCAAATAATTTTTATGTAAACCTTTTTGTGTGTACCTAGAAGCATTCTTTCGGTTGTCTAGCCATACTAAAATGTCAAGAATATCAAGATAAGAATGCTCTTGTTCTGGTTTCGTTTGTTATAAGTAAGTCTGATCCCATCTTAAGCTAGTCGTAAGATATGCATATTAGAAACTTCGATCACGCTCAGAAAAAGGAAATGGTAAGAAAACAATACCTACATACTCAATCAATTGCAAAACCTAACTGATACAACCTATAAATACCTAATTTAATCATTAATAACAGACGGCCACAGGGTGCAGTTTCCCTCGCTAGTCCGAAATTATGTTTAAACCTGCATGTGCCGTAGTCAATTTGCCTGCAAAAATTTTCTGCGATTCTTAGCAGGAATAGAATTTGAGTAGGCATTTACACATCACATTTTCCATAAATAGATCTTACACTCTCCGAGAAACCATAGCGTATTCGGAATTGATAATAAAGCTCGTACTTAGCTGGTATTTTGTGTTTTCAACGTATCTGGCTTGGAGAGTTCCTACTACCTATTTCATTATAATTGGCAGAAAGTTTGTCGCGTGGTTTAATTAATCAGGAAATTCTGAGTTACACACAGTACGTACTGGAGTTCGAAATTTTGGTACCGACATATTATTATTGATTTGCTTACGTTCCCCCTACCTACTGGAAAGCAATAACAATTTCGACGATCTGTGTGTTATTGTTTGCACAGAACCTATAATAACGAGAATAATGGTAGAGCGTGACCAATAAATTGACTCAATAAACATACCTTAAATAGTATCACAATAAGCGCAACAGATATCAAAAGGAACGAGAACTGTTTGATGAACCAAGCCAGCCAGTGTAACCACGATGGAAGTCCCATTATAGTCATTGTTTCCTGTCAACACACAGATAGGGATCATGTGCCAATATTTCTAATAACATACACCTCAAAGCAAATACATATAATCGGAGTAAACTGGAGAATGTTTTTAACGATAGACTTGATCGTGCAGTGATAAACTAGAAGTGTTTCTTTAAAAGTCTCTAGGATTTTTTCTATGCATAATAAAAGATACATAATTTTTTACCTTTAATTGGAGTTCTTTCTCAAATGTTACAACCCTGACTGTATTCACGAAGGAATACGCAAAGCAGAGCATGATAATCATTGATATAAATCTTTCCAGCGCGACTAGCAGTTGATCTTCCCTGTATGCAAGCTGAGGTAGACGTTGTAAGTACACCTTGGTGCCAATCGATTTCCCGGTTTTCTGCTTTATGATTTCCTGAGATACAGCATGCTGGACGGCTAAGAACATTTCTGGTGAATATCCTAAAAAATCGGAACCCTGTTTAGTTTGATGTTAACGACGTTTATTTCATAAATATTAATAGATTTGTTTATGTACTCGCAGTATGTAAGTTCTTGGTTATTTTGCGTCACAAACTAGTATTAAAGCGATGCTATTTTAGTCATCGTTTTTGTAACTACATAATTTTCAATAAAATCATAAAATTAATCCCGTGACTTTACTTAAGACAATGTTACTGATAAGTTTATTTATTTTTTATCGTCATAGGTTTATGAGTACTAATCCTAGTACTAGTACTAAGTACTAATACTATATACTACTACTATATACTATAAGTACTAGTACTAAGTACTAGTACTAACCTTGAATCTGAGTACTAATCATTCGTAAAAAAGTGTTACAAACGTAAAACCCCCTCACCGCTCAGTGGTTAAAGGTCACGATTTTAGTTATGTATTAGCTGGCAGCTATCTATCTACGAGCGTAATTGATGATACCGGTCTACGTAAATAAGTGAAGAAAGTCCTAAGGCGAAAGTGTTCCTACCGATTTACGAAACCGTTACGTAGGTATACCTACTCGTATTTAATTATGTAAGTACCTACATACTAAGTAAATAATTTAATTAAGTAAACAACATAATTATAATTTGCCCGAGTTACTTTTTTTTTAAAGGTATTCGTCCTGCCCGTACAACGATAACCAGACAGTCAGCCTTCGAGTGGTGATGTTTATCTACTTCACATAACTAAATATACGGCTATAAAAGCATCATTATTAAAAGGTAGAAATAGTGTGAGCAAAATAATAATCACTTTACGATCATAATTCATAACAATGTATGAACTTTTGTACCTAATCATAATCAAATAGAAGAAGTCCCGATCGATCGTGAATAAGTAAGTAGGTACCTACCTACCTACCTATAAAAACCTACGTTACTGTGTTGGGGTGATAAATGAGACTTGAATGAAATAACTTGCAAAAACAGAACCTGGTGTTTTTCCGCCGTACATGTCGCCTGGAGCTCGGGGCCCGGGCTGCGGGAACAGCGGATACAATAAATTTGTTCTCCAACTGGCTCTCAGAGGGTGCTCTACCATTGGTGTTCTCATCACAGCCGGGAATCTTAGAGTTAGCGTTACGTCGTTCGGCCATTCTGTGGCATCTGTAAAACAATTATACCTACAAATTCTGTATACTTCATACATAAATAAAAAATAGAAGATGGCATTAGGCGAACTCACAGCTTACCTATTGTGAACTACAGTATTACTTACTTGCCATACTGTCATCAAACTGAATTCCAACAAGAATTTGGTTCATAGCATTAGGTTGGGTGAGAGCTAACTCCATTTCTTCTGCATTCCTATAGCCTTTAGGTTGAGGTAGAATATTCGAGTCAAACAGGAGGGCAAAAAGTATGCTGAAATTATCATCAGCTACCATTGCAATGGCATCTTTAGTTACACTTCTAGTGAGTGGGTTTTCAGGGGAGAATGCCAAAGTTCCTGTTTTTGCTGTTGTTAGATTGCCTCTGAATAAAATTGTACACATCATTAGCTATTTGTGTTTTAATTATATATGTAAAAAAAACGGTATATTCAAGCAACATTTACTTACAGATTTCGTCCACTAATATTAAAATAGGTTGGGAGAAAAGGTGGATAATTTATTTCAGGTTTTGATTTTGGGTCCACTAGGCATCTTGTTAATATTAAAAACATAGAAAATATCACAGGTGATGCAATCTCGAAAATAGTTTGCCATTTGTGCCTTCTTTGTAGAAGAAAGTTCTTCCAAATAAGAAGTTTTAATTTATCAAAGGCCGACATTGTGCCAGGTGATGGTCAGCTAAAATAAAAACATATACATTCTTTAACTTCCTCCCACTAACATTATGTACACTTAAAAATAACTAAGTTGTATAAATCATTGTTATTGTTTTAATCAATGGTTAGAAAATATTTACCCATGTCTCAAAATTAAAATAATTTGTATGTAAATAAAAAATAAACACACACACATAATAAATTAATTAAAATAACAAAATTATATTCCTACATAACTAAAACTATTCACAAACTAAAATATGAACTAACACAACTGAATGCAGATAATGTAATTTACTCTACCTTTATCAAGTTATTATGCATTTTAATAAAACTTAAACTTGGTTCTACTTGGGTCTCATATTTTTACATGATATTTTGTAAAAACAAATATTTTACAAAAAAAATCTCAATAACTACATGAGGCATTAGAGTATTTATTGTTATCACATCAATTAGTGTCCCGCTATGAAGTAAAATCAAAAATGCTTGTGAGATTTCTATTTTAAGGACTTGTTATTTTTTCTGTTTAAGTAAGTCTTGATTGAAATTTTTAGATAATATGTATTCAATTAGGTAAGCAAACCATACATGGGCAGACATTCAAAGAGCTGATTTTACTAGATCTTTAAAAGCGTTGTATTAATGCCTAAGTGTGTTATAGTAAGTTAACTAAAAACGTATCCTTACTTATTTGTAAGTATATTCCTTTCCTTTTTGTTTTTCCTTACTTATTTGGTATTCCAATTATTGGTACAAATATACCGTTTTATAAAATCATCCCAATAGAGTAAACCATATTGTAGGTAGTAATAATGTAGCATTAAAGGTATTTCAAAGAATTTTATTTTTATATGTATGAAATCGGTTGTCTTTGAAATATTTATTGATTTTTCGACACCAAAAGAAAATCCGCGTAATAAAGCTAAATAATCGGACCTTCGACATGACAGTCTTTCTGTAATTATTTACCAACACCATCATTTCAGTTAGTAAATTAATTCAATAGATTGTTGGTGTCTTTACTGTACTATATAAAGTAGCGATTTTATTATTTTCGTCGCACAATCACCGAGAATAAAAATATTCAAAATCTTACCTGCGCATTACGTATCCATCATATCTTTACAGATTTTATTTCACACACTCAAGCTGGCCGCTGTTAGGGCACAATTAAACACGATTTAATTAAATGAGAATTTTTATGCGGGTCATTATTAAGAACTGAGAGCGAAACAACACCATTCTACAGGGGACGAACCTCTCCCATCAATTGAAGAATGTCAATGTCATGTCAACTATGAAGTGTCAACATCAAACGATTGACATTACCGGCACTAATTGCCATAAAGAAAAATAAATTTATCATAGACAGTCATAAAATTGAGTTGGACTGCGACGAGGTACTTTATTTGTTCTTTTCTCTATGGATTATACGCAGCCGTTAGGGAAGTCCGCCACTGAGCCAGCGACATCGCTACTGTCTTGACATGAATGACAGGAAGACAAAAAAGACGCGAAGACAAAAAAATCGTGTGCGTTCGGGGGACCCCCGTCAGGATCGAAGTTCCTTAGGCGATACTCATACGCACACACATTCGTATATAATAGAAAGAGAGAGAGAGAGAAACTGGCATGATGGGGTCATAACGCTTCTTCCGTCTGTGACGATTTCTATCAGTCAAATTCTACTCAATTTTGATGCAGCTTGTGCCTTAGTTAACTTTATTCACTTGAATTACTAGGATAAATAGGAGACCTCAGACAAAATTCTCGTGGTTCTAACTGAGAATTAATTGACCAATACCTTAGAGCATTATGCTCTAAGACCAATACCGAGGTTTACCGTTGCTATTGATGATTAAGAGTAAATATTACTCTAAGCCATGACTTTAAGCCAGCAGTCAATAAGAGTATCTTGGACTTTGAATTATCCAATTCTTCACTCAACATCTTCTTTTTTTCTATAAATCATAATTATTTTTGCAAACAGTTACGCTTACAACATTTCGTCGCCTTTATTAATCACCTGCGTCACAGGCTGGCGATGGCGGATCACCAGCGACTAAAGTCACTGTGTGTGTACCTGTCTTAAGGAAAGAAAAGATACTATTTTTATTTTGAAAATTGAGGGAGGGATTTATCATTTTAGGGCTAGCCACTGACCGGAGATATCATACGGGTTGCTGGTGGCAAAACCCAAAAATTTTAAGCATAACAGCAGCAGTTGCGCTGGTACTGTTGTAACCTAAGTCTTATTACCAAAACCGGTCCGTCCATATCGGCACCAAGTGGTTGGTGCGCTTTTAGTAATTTTAGTATTCGAAGGCACTATCCAGCACTATCAATCATAGACAAATCAGTAGAGGAGCATTTGGCAAGAAATAATCAAAATGGCGTGTACGTCAGTGACATATCAATGTTTTCTATTGGATTTTTTTTGTTTTAAATAAGTAAATATAAATGTACAACTGCAACGATTGATTCTTTAATATGTCTACCAATAATTTATCTTCGGTTTTAAAATCTTGTTCAGAGAGTGAGTTGATTAATGAAGTGTCCGATAGCAGTATGACACAGAAGCAGGTGGAAGGATCCCGATTAAAACGTACATTTACTCTGCCTCGCAATCCCTTCGGAACTATTAAGCCTGGATCCAGCAAGAATAAGAGTAACGAGAACGAAAGCAAACCAGCAAGTGCTAGCTCCACACTTGTAGAGACTCCTAAAGACGATAATGGTATAGAAAGGAAGTTGTTTAGAAGGCCATCATGGAAAAGATTCCTAAATAAGATAGCGCAACACATGAGCACTGTTCACGTATCAGGCGTAAGTATTACATGATTACTCTCTATAATGTTAAAAAATATTTTCACTCTTGCATTCTCTTGTGCCGTAAAGGAGACAGTTCAAAATGTACCCAGCTCTGGCGCTAATTATTTGTAATTCAGATTACAGAGTAAGAAGAGTAGTAATATAATATATTAACGCCATCACTCTATCAGGTGGCTAATATGTTTGGTTTGCCTGAATAAGTTTTGTAGGTGTTCCATCACAGAAACAATTATTTTGGTTCAAAATATATGTTATTATTTATGTTACCGGTATATCCACATACAAGTATATCACTAAACCTTGAAATGAAACACAACCTTGGGTTACAGAAGTATAATAAAACAAAAAAATAAACAATAACTCTAATGTCTATTAAAACAAAGTCCAAGCACAATGTCCACACACAGCAGCATATTCTGGATTCGTATTTGGAATAGAAAACACTATCAGTTATCAGTTTTACAATAAATATGGTTGAATGCCTACAAGCTTCACTGACCAAGGAAGTTAACAACCAATAAGCGATGATGATCTAGAAAATTACTATTATTATGACTTACATTTTAGGAAGAAAACATTTGCTGTGGAACTTAAATCGTCTCCTTTATTACTGTCATTGTTTTGTGCAAATTTTCTCCTTTATTATTGTCATTGTTTTGTGCTGAATCAGACAGCGGCTGGAAGTGTTTATTATGCTTTACACTCTCAGTTGATTACACTCTGCTAAATGTTTACATGATTTTGTCAATAAGCATACTGAAAAATAATGACTTAAATTATGCCAACCCTATACTAACTTTTACTGTGTTTATAGTGGATTCTTTGAGGCGTGACTGTATCCTAAAATTACTTTTTCTTGTAGGTAAAGTCTGCACCAGCACTAATGAATGGTGAGCGCGTTCCATGCAGTGGGGATCCTCCATGGCCACCTGGTTCAACCCCTGCGGCCACAGGAATAAAAAACCACGGCAACACCTGCTATATGAATGCCGTTCTACAATGTCTCTCACATACTGATGTTATTTCTGAATATTTTGTTTTGGACCATTACAAAGTCAGTATCCCATTCCTTCAGATTTACAATGTAAAAAAAAAACAATTAATTTTGCAACAGTTCAATTAATTATGTTTATTATCATCATGTCTATAACAAAATTATAATCTTACTATGACTGATAATTATTCTGTTTCAGGTGGATCTGCAAAAGAGGAATAAAATAAATTCTAAGAAGTATGGTACACGTGGTGAAGTGACTGAGCAATTGGCAGCAATTCTAAAAGCTCTCTGGGCTTGCCATTATACTCCTGACATGAGTACTACTTTCAAGGTAATTTTTTTAAAAAGGTCTACTCATAGAAAGCTATTTTTGTGATATTGTAATATAATACTTGAACCAAAACATTTGAATAAAATACTGAATGTCTATGATGTTCCAATATAGTGTTGTTTGACTCTGAACTATAATATAATTCAATCTCAACCTTGTCTGGCTATCTTGATTTTGATTTGGCTAGGAATATTACTAAGTAGTTTAATAGTTTATTTATCACTCCTAAAATTACAAATTTCTCTTAGTCTATGTACAAAATCATGGCAACAAATACATATTTATAAGAGATTATGTTGACGACTATACTAGTATAAACTGTGTCACAGTCGTCAGAAATAAAAGTCAAAGTTATTCATAATTGGTATGATTGAAGGTTTAATATAAACCGACTTATCATTCATTCTGCTAACTAAATGGTTATTTTTTTAAACTTGCTAAATTATAACAATAAATTTAATGGTGTATTCTATTTGTAGGGTGCGGTCGAAAGGCATGGTACACAATATAGGGGGAATAGTCAACATGATGCACAAGAATTTTTATTTTGGCTATTAGATAAAGTGCATGAAGATTTGAATACAGCTACTAAGAAAAAATATAAAACAATTAAGGTGAGCAGTTCATATCAACTTGACTCTTAAAATATTTTATAAACTTATTTTCACTTTTGTGCTATTTATGTATCTTATTTCAGAATACATGTGGTAAGCCTGATGAAGTAGTTGCAGCTGAAACATTAGCCAATCATGCCAGAAGAAATAGTTCATTTGTACAGGCTGTATTTCAAGCTCAATACAGGTGCAGAAATGTTCTAATCACTATGCCATACTCATGTTTTATCCACTGCTTGGTATAAGATACAAAAAATTACACCACACGCTTCTTTCAACCATCCTCCAAGTGCCATTCCCGCTTGTTTCAACCATCCTCCAAGTGCAATTCTTTGTTGAATCACTGACATTATTGTGCTATAAATCTTCTTGCAATTTATATTACAGGTCAGCACTGACATGTGCAAAATGTGAGCGCACATCATGTACATTTGACCCGTTCCACTGTGTGAGTGTGCAGCTACCTTCACGACTGGCCACTACCCAGCCCTCACCGCTACCTGTCAATGTAAGTCTTGAGTAGCATACTTTAAATACTTCTGTATGCAGCAGCAGTAATTGCAGTTGCGGTTAAAGAATGTCGACAACGCGTGATTGAGGTCAGTCGCCATATCGTCTCAGTAGAGTAGCTTACGACTATGTCACATGTTATTTGATATAAAAATAATGGAAAGTTTGTAGTCGCACATTAATTAAAATCGCATCATATACATTTTTGAGTCATCTGTTTTGGGGTATGGACTTGGGACACATTGAAATGTTATGTAAAAACGTTACTTTTTAATTCGCACTAACTATGTCCAAGTTTGTATGCGACACCGCCCGCCAGCCCGTAAAAATATGCACATGCATAAGGTGCGGTTATCATGATGCAACATGCTACCCAAACCTATACTAAACATTTATACATAATATTTTACTGTCCTGGATTTCCACAAAGTAACGCGTGATTCCATCCCACTCACATGATTACACGAGGTGATAATGATGACATGAAAAAAATAACTAAATGATTTTGAATTACAATTAATAATGGTGTAGGTACCTATTTAGACAAGGTGTAACAGAATAAACGCAAGTCCTGAAAGTAGTTTGCTCATAATTGACTACTAAATCGATTTCAGTAACTATAGGTATATAGGTATTTTTTTCAAATTGAATATATTTTGCAACACTGACCGCCGATTGCGCCAAAGAAAAATAAATCTTTAGTCTGTTTAGTTTTATTTTAAACTATCGTTTAAAAAAAGGGAAAGCACGAAATTCACGCGGACGAAGTCGAGAGCAAAGAGCCATTCATTGAAAAAAAAATTGTATTTCAGGTGGTGTACGTGAACCAGCAGCCTCGGCAAGTGCGTATCGGTGTAGAACTGACGCCGAACGCGACCATGGAAGAACTGCGAACTACGCTACACAACGACACGGGAATCGATAGGGATCACATCATTATGGCGGAAATAAATGAAATGGGTAAATTATTGTCTGCGATTGTATTACACATTGATTAAATTGAAAGCATTTGGTTGAAAATCTTGTTAACAGTACAATGGTCCTTATGATATAATAAAGAAAAAATATATTATATCCAGAGCAAAATCAGCGCATAATGGCCGATATTGAGCATTAGTCACCTCATTCATTGGGTTTTAAAGACTTCTGCTATATCATCAGGTTGGTGCAACGCCCGAGCGGGGTGGGAGGCGGCTGGCATAGACTTCGGCGCTCTATATTGTATGGAAGCACCACCGTTACTACAGACGCCCACTACTCCCTACCTCCTTATATTGTGGGTCAATTTACTGGAAGGAGAGAGATTCGGTCAGTATTAATCAATAGTATTACGTTACTAGTTAATTGTTACGCCCGAAGTGTATAATGAAATAGCGGCCTTTCATAAGAAAGATTTTAAAGAAAAGAATTTTTAGTTACTTAAGTAACTAAAAATTATTTTCGTCTTGGACCAATTTCAATTGAGATTGAGACAATTTCAGTCATGTGGTTTAAAACAACTGGCTATGCTGGATTTATATAAAAATATACGTTAAAACATTACCAATTATACATTGTATTTATAAAGTCATCCTTTTTCAACATTCTCATAGGATCACCTTACGCTATGCAAGTACCTCGTGAGATCTCATACGAGGATTTGCAGAAGCTGATGTTGAAGGAAATGTGCCAAGTGGTGGCCGAGCGTGTGCTGGAGAATCCGCAGGGCGCAGATATCTTCCGCGCGAGGATCGCTGAGGCACACCGGCCTCGGGACCCCGCGTATTTGCAGCCAGAGGTAAGTATTATATTGTTGTGGAGGTGGACAGAACAGTACTGGTTGTACAAAAGTAAACGACCCTGGGTAAAGTTGTATGGACAAGTGGTCTTTGTACGAATCAAATTTTTTTTTTAATGTATGCATCACCTGGTCACTTTTGTTATCACGTCATCAAAATCTGTCAGTCCCTTGGGATGTTTAAAAGCGGCAGGAGAAACCTTATATCAGCCACAATATATACAACATCTAACATAATTAACGCAAGACCACGTACACCCCAATTAGAGTATTGAGTTAAAAGCATAATACAATGACCAAAACAATTTTTTTTTAATGATAACTATTATTATTTAGAAAATTGTGTTGACCCTATCATTACTTTATGCATTTTAAATTGCCTTGAAATAAGATTTAATTTTCTTTGGCGCAATCGGCGGTCAGTATTGCAAAATACATAAAATTTTAAAAATAATACCTATATGAATAGTTACTGAAATCAATTCAGTAGTCAATTATGAGCAAACTACTTTCAGGACTTGCGTTTATTCTGTTACATCTTGTATATACTATTTCAAATAAATGCTTTGAATATTAGCCATTATTTGCATAAATCTATCTACGCCATTTTCGGCAACTACAGCAACAATTTGATCCACAGCTCCCTCACCCGTTGTTTTCTCTGGATGTGGAGCAGGCGTTGTGTGCACACGACAAGCATCCTCATCTACGTCTCGAACTTCTCTGGGACGCCGCTCATAGGGACAGGTAAATATGGTCTAATGTAGTGATAGTGTTATGAATTTGTTGTAAATCTAAACAAATATTTTATAGAGAAAAGCTTTGATTTTTTTGTATGTTTGTTTGTTTGCTTTCATGCTAAAACGAGTGAACGGATTTGGATGAAATTCGTCACAGGGGTAGACCATGACCTGGTTTAGGACATAGGATATTTTTATCCCGATATTCACACGGGATCGAGACATAATGAGGGTGACACCGCGGGGTGCAGCTAGTAACAAAAAACATAATTAACTGATAGGAACTGATGGTACAGGCATAGTAAAAGTAAAAGGACTGCGTACAGCTTCTCGGAGCTTATGATATATAAGTTTTGCTCTTATGCGAACTATTATTTCTTTTTATACACTACTTATATATATATTTTTTTTGTAATTTTCACTTTTAAGTATATTTTTAGTTGACATTGAATTCAACGTGAAGTCAATTTATCGCGAAAACCATTTAATAGCGCCACATCCTATGTCCCGATAAACACTCCGTGATAACGTAGCCTTGACCTTCGTGCAGATTGAGTAGAACGACGCGCAAGCAAACTCACATTAATGTCCTGATTTAAATACTTCATGCATTATTCGGCCGTATTTTGACCGAAATTTACGGAACTGTGTGTGTCGCGCACACAGGTTGTGTAGCAGCATAGGGTTAGATTGAAAGCCGACCCTTACCTAGATGGGAAAGGCAGGATGAGAAGGTACGCGACGCTATGCATTTATGCAGCGTTTGGGTGGCGTCAAAGCTCATGCTGAGCATACACTCAGTGCGAGGACTACTCAATATTCAATCAATTATTTCATTTCACAATGTGAAGTAATTGAGTGGTAACTTAAAATGAAATCATTATGGACTTGTCAGGCACATCAAAATAGTAGAAGAATAAGCTTTAAAACTATTTACTATTTTCCCATTTCTGACTTTTATAACGGCCAGTCTATCCATCATAAAAATAAGCCAGTCTCATTTTCTTGAAAAAATATGCTTGATGAAAATATCTTGATAAAGTTTTTGGATTTCTGACGTTTCTAGTACTCAAACTTCAGTTGGTCCAATAGAGTTGATCCTTGAAAAAACGGGATCGGTTGGCATCAAAATAAGTTACGCATTTTTTTTATTGTATGTTCACATTGTGGAAGCAGATCAAAACATCTCAAAAAGTTAAGGACAGTTTCTTAAGACTATATTCCAGTAGCTACAACGGTTAAGGGCCCTTACTACCCTATCTCAAAAATCCATCCTGTATATTTTTTATCCTGCTTTTTGCATATATAGATTTCTATAACTTTTTCTGTTTTTATCCTTATGTTATTATACTTATGTTACAGTTGTTGGTTCTCCTGTACATAACAAAACAAAATGTGTTCCAGTATAATCCGCTCTCCGAGCGAGGCGTGCGAGGTGCACGTGTCGGCGGCGCGCTCGGTCACGCCGCTCACGCTGCACGCCTGCCTGACGCACTACACGCGCGCCGAGCGCCTCGCGCAGGAGGACGCGTGGAGGTAACTAACAATAGACAGGGTCCAATTAAATTAGTTAGCAAAGCTCCACAGACGTAATGGGTACAGATATCTAAAAAAGTAAAAAAAAAAAACTAACTGGTTTTCTCAACTAATACTTCAAGTAACAACACTACCAGTGGTCACTGACAATACAAATACAAATACAAATATTCTTTATTGTGGTACATAGGTAAGCAATAAGTTGTTACATGTTTCCGAAATTGTACACAGCTATGACCCGCCATAATGGCGTACAATAATTTTAAGGTAAGTAACATTTATAAGATAAGCACAGCACAATCAAATAGAAAATTGAAATAATAACAATTTGAAATTATAATAAACGACACCAAAAAAAGAACATCAAATCTTGTAATTTTTTATCTTAATATGTTAAAATATTGATACTCATCACATCTGCAGAGTTTCGCGACCTAATTTAATTCGCCCCTGTATACTACGCCACAGCGTTAAAATCGCCTACTCTTCAATCATTGATTGTTCGATATAAATTCTCTAAATAGGCTCAATGGTATTTCGTAGTGATACTAACTTTTTTACACATTGTTACCGCTGCAACATTAGTAGTAATCAACATGCTTTTGTTTTTCTCTAGATGTCCGCAGTGTCAGCGATATATGCCTGTGGTGAAGACCCTCGGTCTTTGGTCTCTTCCGGATATTTTAGTAATACATTTAAAGCGGTTTCGACAGTGAGTATAATTTTACTTACCATATTTATGTATTTTGTTAGTGGATAATTTCTAAAAACTACATATTTTCAGGCAAGCAAAAGGTCGTACGAGCACAAAACTAACAGCAATGGTAGAGTTTCCTTTGAACGATTTTGATATGACGCCGCATCTTGTTAGAAGGAACATACAAATGGCAGAGTCGCCCGGCCACTCGCGCTCGCCGCGACGCCGACAGTCGAAGACGCCCGCGACCACTCCGCACGAGAACATGTACGACCTCTACGCCATCTGTTATCACCACGGTGATGATCTGGAGACTGGGCATTACACGGCAGCTTGTAAAAATCCATATGACGGACATTGGTACAAATTCGATGATTCTAAAGTTACACAAGTGGATGATGAAAATGCATACAGTGAATTAGTTAATAATACCGCTTATATGCTTTTTTATAAGCGCAAAAAACCAATTGTTACACATTCATGTTCCTCTGACGACCACAACGGCCATTGGGCTTTGCGTATGCCTAAATACGTGAAACGAACGACCGAAACTGTAAACGAACTAACTGAGGTTAAAGAAGAGAGTGTTATTGAAGAAGTTAAAATTGAACCGCCTGCTAACGAGCCGGATTCAGAGTCAGATATCACAGCTCTCACACACAGCCCCTCACTGTCCCGAAGTGTTGCCAGTCTTCCCGATGATAGTATTAGTGAAGTGACGTCTCCAGTAAAGCACACGGTGTGTGTGACCGTTATACATAACACGACTTCCGTGGTGCAGTCGCCGACGCTTCAGCGACCACTGATAGTCGAAGTGAACGGGAATACTGCTACTGATGACACAAGCGAACACGAAAACGAAACGAGCGTGTCTCTCGAGCCGTACATCCACAAAGACGTCCACGTGAATCCTAAGATGACGCCCGTGGACACGCGCCGGCCGCGCTCCGTGGACTACCCCACACGCTCCACCGGCGCCACGCCCACCACCCGGGACACTAACAGGAACTATGAGAGTTCTCCATTAGTAGCTAGTATAAACGAAGTCGAATACCATCCCACCACCGAAGATTTAATGTTGTCAATGTTCCAGGAGTCAAAGTTCATTGTTCCTAGGCATACCAATCATGTCACAGGGGAATCTCATAGGACAGGTTAGTAATTCATAGATTCATATTGCCATGCTGTAAATGTGTTTTATAATGATTTGCTGTTTTTAATGATTAAGACACATGTGATATAACACTTTTATCAAGGACATTGGGGTCCATAGTGCATTAATGATTGTGTACATATTCCATGTATCTATATAACTACATCACATTTACAGGAGAGAAGTCTGCTGTTTGGAAAACTCGAATATCCACATGAGAGCAACAGACGAGGTCTGAAGAATACCATACTATACACACCTGTTCTTTATTTATTTTCTATTCAAACTTAGATCTGAGGATTTCGTGTAGCTGACAGTTAATTTGTGCAATTTTTTAATAGGGCAATATTATAGCAGAGGCTTTTAACATAGTGTCTGTAGTTAATTTATTTCCTTGCCTCCTTGAGTTCATTCATGCTCATTAAAAGTTTATGGTTCATATTCAATATAAGCCAATACGCGAACGACTTACACTAAACTTATCTGATGATTGTCTATGTTAAGGTTATATCCCGAAGTGAGCGAACGTCGCAGATAACGCTGATAGACTTTATAATAAATATATTTTATCATTATCGATATTAATTGTAGTGTAATGAAAGATAAGTCTGGATGACAACTGTTTTAATCATAATTAAACATAGACAATCCACAACACCTTCCCCTTAAATAAGATAAAATAACATTAAAAACTAAACTTAAAATCCATTAATTCATAACAATAATACACAAACTTAAAAATAAATCATTAGTTCTACATTATAAAAATATGGTTACAAATTGTTAAGTCTTACTTCGGGTACGAGGTGGCGAGTAAGATGACGATACATTAATTTTGGTGTCTGGCACATAATCATCATCCCTATCATCCCCCGAAAAATACTCATCATCAATATCGGACACAACATTTTCTGCAGGATCCTTTACAGATCTTATCAAATGTCTACGATTACGGCGATAAATACCTTTTTTGTTTCTAACAATATAAGAACGTGGAGTCAACGCTTTTCCTAATATTTTGCCACGACTTCTTTTATTTGCGTTTTCTAACATGATAACATCGTCTCCCACATTCAACTCGGGTAGCAGTTTACAATGCTGATCATAAACACTTTTCATTTTTATTTGTTTTTTCAATAATTTTTTATGTTGTAAGTTATCACAATTTGTTTGTTTTAATAAATCTGAATGGACTGGTAGTCTACAATTTAAACGCCGGCCCATCATTAACTGTGCAGGAGAATTCAAATCTTCCCGCGGCGTATTCCTGTAACTTAGCAAATTTAAATAAAAATCAGATTTACTGTCTACTGATTTTTTCAAAATATTTTTAATGGTTTGAACTGCCCTTTCGCTTTTACCATTAGATTGAGCATAATACGGAGAAGAAGTGACGTGCTTAAAACCCCATTCTAAAGCAAATTTAATAAAATTACGACAAGAATATTGTGGACCATTGTCACTGATGACCGTATCCGGTATACCATACCGTGCAAAATTTTCTTTCATAATGCATATTACTGAGTTTGATGAAGTGTCTCTTAAATATGCGACCTCAATAAAACCAGAATAATAATCAATTAATATTAAATAACTTTGCTTTCCATACTCAAATATATCTGTTCCAATTTTATTCCAAGGTAATTCTGGAATATCTACCGGAATCATAGGTTCCCTACACGGTTTGTTTGCTGTTTCCTGACAAATTTTACATCTTCTCACATAATCCTCAATATCTCTCGTTATACCCGGCCAAAACAATACTTCACGAGCTCGTCTCTTACAACGATCAATCCCTAAATGCCCTTCGTGAATAAGCTTTAACATGTCACTTTGCATAGAATGTGGTATCAAAACCTGCTTGTCTTTAAATATTACACCATCTACACAGTACAGTTCATCTCTTATAGACCAATAGTATCTTAACTCATTGTGTATGTTAAACTTATTAGGCCACCCTTGATTAATATATTTTAGCAACAATTTTAAACACTCATCCTTACTAGTTTCCCGCTTGACGAGAGTAAACTTATTCTGCGACATGGGTACGTTATTGACTACCATTTTAATTTGGCATAATATAGCCCTGCTAATTTTATCGTCATACAAATCCGGAAGAGATGCCCGCGACAATGTATCAGGTATATACATATACTTCCCAGGCTTATAAGTGACCACCAACTCATAAGCTTGAACCTTCAACATCATTCGCTGCAAGCGAGCTGGGACTGAATCTAGAGATTTTCTAAAAATGCTTTCCAGTGGTTTATGGTCCGATTCGACGACCACACTACTTTTTCCGTAAATGTACTGGTGAAACTTTTCACAAGCGAATACTATTGCCAGCATTTCCTTTTCTATTTGTGCGTATCTTTGTTGTGTTTCAGTGAGCGTGCGTGACGCATACTCTACTGGACGTCCCTCCTGCATGAGCACGGCACCCAGTGCCACACTGCTCGCGTCCACTGACAACACCACCGGACTCCTAACATTGTACAAAGATAGAACTGGTGCATTACAAATCAATTCTTTAAGTTGATTGAATGCGTCTTTATGACCAACTTCCCAATACCAAGTCACATCTTTTTTTAATAATCTTGTCAGAGGAAAAACATGCTCTGAGTAATTAGGTATAAATTTAGAAAGATAATTTACAGCACCTAAAAACCTTTCTAAGCTTTTCCTATCCATCGGTTCCGGCATATTATATATCGCTCTTACTTTCTCAGAATCCACTTTCATTCCATCTTTGTTAAAAATATGACCCAAATATGTTACTTCCTCAACACATATACGACATTTATCTTTATTGAATTTTAAATTTATTTTCCGTGCTCTGCTTAACAACTCTTTCAAACGCAGATCGTGTTCGTCTTTATTCCTTCCCCAACAAATGATATCGTCGATAAATGAATCTACCCCCTCTAGGCCTTCAAGTAATTGCTTGATTTTCGCATGAAACACTTCAGGTGCACAATTGAGACCAAATGGTAATCGCAAATATTGATATCGCCCAAACGGTGTATTGAATGTACATAAGTCTGCACTTGCATTATCCAGTTTTACCGACCAAAACCCTGAAAATGCGTCTAAAACTGAGAAATACTTAGCACCGTGTAACTTAGTAGCCAATTCGTTTATTGTTGGCAATTGAAAATGTGCACGCTGTATCGCCTTATTAAGAGGCCTCGGGTCTAAACATATACGCAACTGTCCATTTTTCTTAGCAACAATCACTAATGAATTCACCCATGGAGTTGGATGACTCACTTTCCTAATGACACCTAACTCAGTCATTCTACTTAACTCATCTTGTAACTTATCGCGAACTCCTAATGGTACCTTACGGGTTGCACAAATCACCGGCATCACACTTTTGTCTACAACAATATGATATTCACCTGGCAAACAGCCTAACCCATTAAACAAATCTTGATAATCTGTAAGATTTATATTATGAATTCTTTTAATCAATCCTAATGTTAGACAAGCTTGCAAGCCAAGCACACTCTGACAATCACTAACCGCAATTGCAAATTTCAATTCATACGAAACACCCTTAAACCACCATTTTAATTCGCAAATACCTTTTATAGGAATACAATCACCACTATAAGATTGTAATCTAACACCTTGCTTGCTACTAACTACCTTACTGTCATATCCTAACAATAAAAATCGCCTATACGATAAAACGTTAATATCTGCTCCCGTATCTAATTTAAATTTTTCTGAACCGCACTCCCCTTGGAGTGTTTCATACCAATCCTCGGACGAAGAGTTAATCTCTGAGACAGGATACAAAACTGATATAAAAAATGACTCACAATTATCTTCTTCATTGCCTTTTGCTTCAGTTAAACCTATATCGTACATTTTCTTAACTCCTTTTTTCAAGTTGCACATTCTAGCAAAATGTCCATGATTTTCACACAAATAACACTGCACAGAAATAGCCGGACATAGACTGGGCTCATTGCATTGGCCTCCGCACCTGAGACATTTTCCAATCTCGCTTGAATGAACCAATCTTCGCGCTGTGTTGGAACCAGCAGCAACACTGGCCACACCGCGCCCTTGTCGACGTCCGCTGCCACGCCAGCCGCCGCGCCCGCCGCGGCCGCCTACACCGCGCACACCAACGGCATCGACTTGCACCAATCCTGAAGTACCAGCACCATGCGTCTCCAATAAACGTCGATTATCTATTGAAATTTGGTCAACCTGGACAATTTTAATAGCTTTTTCCAACGTCAGGTCCTCTACTCTCAATAAACGATCTCTTGCTGGAGTACTTTGTATCCCACAAACAATACGGTCGCGAATCAACTCCTCTTCCAAATTTTTGAAGTTACAATTTTTGGTCAGTAATCGCAATGCCGTAACATACTGATCTATTGATTCTCCTAATTCCTGACCCCTTGTAAAAAAATTGTATCTTGCTAATGTTATATTCTGTTTGACTCCAAAATATTCATCAAATTTTTTAAGCAACAGATTGACATCATCCTTATCGCTTTCCTTGTCAAATGAAAATGTCTCAAAGACTTCAAACCCCTCAGGTCCGATTAAATTTATCATTAAGCTGGCTTGAATATCAGCTCCTTCTTTTTGCACCCCCGATGCTTTTAAAAATAACATAAATTGCGACCTCCAACGCCGCCATGCGTCAGCCCGGCTGACGGAGCTGCCCTCCAAACACAATTCTGTAGGTGGTCGCGCGTGTTCCATAGCGCTTTTGAACCGTCCCTGACGATTTTAAAGTCCAAAACGTGCCTTTATTACCGACTTAAACCATTTAAATCTAATAAAATTTTCACCGCTGTCACCATGTAGTGTAATGAAAGATAAGTCTGGATGACAACTGTTTTAATCATAATTAAACATAGACAATCCACAACATTAATAAACTTATAATTGGAGGCGAAAGTTTAGATGTACTTTCTAAAAATTACAAGTAATAGGTACTAACTAGATAATTTCACTGCCATTGGTCTTATTTTGTATTACATTTGGCAATTATTCTGTAAATAACATAGACACACTACTTGCTTCTTAAGTACGGTAGCAATGCTAGTAATGTAGCGGCACTGTTCTGTATATTGCACTCTACATCGGGATATTATCTTTATCAACCGTTCAGGCATCTTTTATGAGGTAATGAAGCCTTACAGATTTTGTTTAATATTTAGATCAGAGATTATTATCAATTTTAAATTCAAATTCAACAAAATATTTGTTGAACAAATAGGACCAATCATGCCCTCTTACATTTAGATTTAAGTTGAATTTTTTAATTGCTAAAAAATTGTATTCATCATGTACCTATATTAAGTAACATACAATCTGTAGATAAAAACTAATAACTTGAATTATATGAAAGTACCTAGAGGGCGTTATAAGTAATCACATTTGTGCCTTGGCCCTAGAGATGTTGTGATTTTAAAATTGAACATATAAAATACATTTTGCTGTGTATACTGTGACTAAAGTTTAATATTTGTATAGTTTACGATATACGTGTGAAATATTACATGTATAAGTAAAACTTGGATAACTGATAAGGTATGCGACGAGGTTTATGTTGGATATTTGTCTAGCATGATTTTTAATAAGGAGTAAGTGGGATCATTGTGATTTATTAAATATTGTCTATTCATAAATATTGTACATATAACGTGGGATTTATGTATGTTTTAGATGTGATTTGCTATTATTTACCTAAACTGATATTTGAATTTCGATTAAAATGACTTTTTGTAAATATAAAAAAGAAAAATCTTTTCGTAAATGCGCATAATTCTTGTAGAATTTGTTTATGCATTTTACGGTGATGAATTTTGATTATAATTTATTTTACTGAAATTGGTTTTTAAAAAGACATTTTTTTTTTGCTATATTACCAAAATCAATGAGACAGCTAGCGCATTACGATGGGGCTTCGTCAAATTAGCAGCTTTCTTCCGCCTAGTGCGTTATCTGTGTTAGCCTGTACTGTATCGTGGCCTAACCAATGTACCTGTGATTCATTTACTTTATCAGGATATAAAACTTATTATGAGACAGTTCAGTGACATTTCTAGCATTGATAAGAATAACAAAGATTACAACCTGTATAAAAAGTGGAAGTCCTATTACATTTGATACATAATTTTTTTTAACTGATTGTTACCTACTTGAAACTGATTTCTATAATATTTTATAGTATGATTTTTCAGTGGTTTTGAAATAGGTCAACAAAACGAAGGTAAATCTTAAATGTGATAAATATTGGTTCAATGCTGAAATGTTTCTGGATACATGCCGAAGTGCTTAATTTAAAAGACTATAACCAATTTTGTTGTATTGGGAAGTTGATTATGTTATTAATTATAAGTCTAAATGTCTGGCTCTCAACTTTGATCGCAGATTAAATTATTTATAAAAGTCTTCGGAAGTACCGACCCGTGAAATATGTGTAAAATAATTGATGTGTTCACGGTAACTAGAAAATAAAATAATAAATTATACATAATTAAAATCGGTAAACCAATATTGACGGTGGAATGATTTAATGTTATTTTTTTCACGAATCCTTGAAATCAGAGCTTTTAGAGGAAAGTGTAATGTGAAAGGAAGGCCGTTTTCTAATTCATCAAGCAACTACTTTTTAATTATACAGTGTTTTGTTAAAAACATATTGAATATTATGTCGCATGGGTCGACCTCCGAATATTTGTATTATGTTCGTTGTTTTAATTTAAAGATGTTTATTTTAAATTCACCATGTTATGTTAAAATATAAGCGTTATGTCCACAGTTGAATACTTTTATTTATCCCTACAAACTATGTGCTAAGATTTAGAATAAGCTTCAAGAAGACAAAGAATAGTTTATGGGTCGTGTTTGACCTAATGTATTTACTTTCTCACTCATCTATTAGGTAGACAGCAATTATCAGAAAGTTAGGTAAAAAATAATCAGCTGTCCTATACGTTTGGATCGAGTGTTACACTCTACCCAAATGTAAGGGATGGCCGGTTGCTGTACGTATTGTTTATGTGCTTTGTATGGGAGAGTTGATAATTTTTTTAACGATTGCGTTGTTGGTCCCACGGAGAATGTGGTTCAGTTTGTACCACATCCTTAATATGACCGCACCTTTCTGATACATGCTGTATAGTTACGGAAAGTGTGGGAATCACTGTAGAACAAAAAAAACAGAAAGGTCCTTGTTGGTGGTCCACCAATAAGAACCTTTCCATTATGTTTTTTTGTAGACCACCTTGCCAATACTAACCAGGATTAAAATCAACACCCTGTTTGATCACTGACACAGCATAACTTAAACAGAGACCCGTCAAATACCAGACAGCAGTATCGAAAGGTGCCTACCTTGAACTAACTTGATAACTGTTAGTCTGTACATGTAATTATGCTGTACAGCCAAATTGATTCCGGATAGCTTATAGTAGGATAAAGGTAGGTACATACATTTTATTCTGTGACTTATGTCATCATGCATGGGGAAACGGTACCTAGTAAAAATAACCCATCATCCATAGAATATATAATAAAGACCATCATCTCCGAAGGAGATTACGGACTACGCAGAGACCTTTCTTGCCGGGGCGTTTGGGATGCTCAGAGGGAGGCGTTATTGACTAGCCTGAAACTAAAGTGGTCTATGTAACAATGTTTATCATCAATATAACATACATTCATAAGTACACAGTGACTTCAAACGCGTTTCGTTTGTTAGCTCAAAATGTTTACTTTGTATCATAGGCCACTTTAGTGCCCGGTTAGCCACTTGATATCCGTGTCGTATACACAGACGCTCCTTATATATCACGCCCTGTCGCCTCAATACTAAAATCCGCCGAAAATGAAAAAAAAAAATAGGAAATATTCAAACGCTTGTGAAATGCGACATGCTACTCAACCCCTTCTTGCATCTGTTGACGCGAGTCTTCTCTCCACAAATATCTACCTTCGTAAAACATCTTGGAGCTGCAATCGCTGACCGCTGGGGCCCTTTAGCGTAACGATAGTGATGGGTTGGCTAAGATCTAGAATCATCATCTCAATAATCCTTGCCACTAGCATGTGCATTCGCGGCACAAGGCGTACATTTATACCTATTAGCCCTACCTAGGCAAGACTGATGTGGATGAGGCCGACGAACCTGACAAGACGTCGCACAGTGGGTCGAAACTATGATTTTGATTATAGTGATTTAGGGACCAAATTTGTTTTTTTACTTGTTTCTGTATGCGGATGGATAGAGCTCATTAATCTCAATAATAATTGCCCTGAGGTATTTTCCAAAATTTTATAATTTGGGCAGAAAAATATGTTTTGTTATTTATTTTTATGGAGCGGATCAAATTAAATTAAATTTCTGCTAATTAGCGTGTGATCCCGCTTTGACACTTTATTTTTCTTATAACTGGTCTAGTCTATCATTTGATGCTATGAGCATGTGCATAAAGTTGCAACTCTGCCAAATAAATGGATCGAAAAAGATTAAAAAATACATAGAATAAAAAGCTTCATTTTTTATTTTCGTAAGTTCCTTTCAGTTAAATTTGATATAAAATAGTAAGTAAAAGCAAGTAATAATATACATAATTACTTAACAAATAACAACAGTACACTTAAAAGATCCCTAATTAGCTTAAATTTACTAATAAGTATATTATGTATTATTTTATTTATAAATGTGAATTATTTATCTATGAATTTCTATTTGTGTGCGTAATGACTGTAATTAGCTTAACCTTTTACTTTATAAAAACAATGTTTTTTTCACTTTTAGCCATTACTGTAATGTTAATGAGGATAATTAGTTAATGAGGGTAGTAGAAAAATTAGTAAACATTTGTTTGTCACATATTTATTATAATTATAATACTAGTGTTCGTTTATTCGTACGACTACGTCCCTTCGTCCCTTTTTCGTTATTATGGAGAGTTTAGTTTACAATTTCGATTTATTTATGATTTTAAGAGAGCAGCTGAAGTCGCTGTCGGGCAGTAAAAACTCTTTCAATTCCTACAACATAAAATAAACGTGACCGAAGAGAACAATGTTGAGGTCCACAAATTCTGTAGGTACGCACTTTAATTGTTCAAATCGTTGTTTGTTCAAATTGTTGTTAAAGCAAGGAGTAGGCATAACCAATGATGGCAATACTGCCAGAAGATTGTTGAAGGATGCAGAAACAAAAGCCCGCTTATCAGGACTAAAAATAGAAAGAAAAGAAAGGTTTCACGTGATTCTTCAGACTGTTGCACCTGGAGAGCACGCGGACCTTACCTACTAAGTTTTCCGAATTTTGTAGAAATACTGCAGAATCGTATGTTAACTTAAATCCCTGGTATTACGCATTATTATTATTATACGCCTTCCAGTATACATTAATTGTTGGTACATGGGAGTGATATAATTAAGCACTTTGGTGCCATACATAGTATAGGTAAACTGTCGAAAGAGGCAGCGGGAGCTCGCAATAAAGATTTCCGGAAATATAGAGAGAGTCATTCTAGAAAGGTAAGTAGAACGGCGACAAATGACGATATTTTACACAATCTTCTTTAATCTTCTGATCCAAAGATCACAAGTCTAAGACCTCGAATGGTGAAACAATAGTACATTGTTACCCTAGGGGTGAAAGTAACTTATTAGCGAGGGCGCCAATAGTTCGAGGGATTAAATAAGTCTTTAACCCGGGGTTAACACTGCTTTTCATTACGAATACAAGGAAAGTAAAAACAAAAACATGAATCAGCTAAAGAAAAAATGAGCCTCTTTTATGAAATCAGGCGTTAAACCCATATCTGAATCAGATGAACTCATTATGTTATACAAAACTCTACAACTCCAAAAAAAAAAAAATGAAGATCAGATTGCCAGTGCCACTTTCTCGCCTATTTTTTATTCTGTGGCTGGCTACTAGCTATTTAGCCATTATTTTTAATTTCCATCATTGAAAATATGGTAAATATTTTGCCCAAATTTATGTTATTTTAAAGAAATAGTTAAAAGTCATTAAAAAAAAAAATCTTACTTAGCTTTATGTTATTTTAATTTTACATCGCGCTGTAATTGGGTGGCGGTATAACAAGTTGGAAAGTTGGAACATGGTTCAATAGAAATGTGAAAATAGAACTAGTTTTAAAAAATAATTTTACAGCTGTCAGTTGAAAACGATTCTCCATAGGGCTGAAAAGTATTACTTTCAACCTGCTCTTCAGGCAACTTCAGATCTACTTTCCGGGTATGAGTTATGAAAAATATAATGGTTCTCTCTCCAAAAGTTAAAGAGCTTTGCTGAGTTTTCCCACAGAATCTGTAGATAATTTACAAGATAGTCATAGCGATAGTGAATAACATTTTTGGTAGATTGTAAGTTTCAAGTTTTTTTTTTATTAGTTTGTATGTCACAATTAAAAGGAAATAAGTAAGTAGTATAGTTTGGTGTTGTATAAAGTCAGTTTTTAGTTTACTTGTGTTAGTAGTAAGTAAGTCTACCTTTACTAATTTGTATTAGTAGGTACTTAGGTATCTTTATTTACTATTCAGTAACTAATCAATCTAACATAAAATATTTTTTTTATAAACTAATTGAACTCATTAAACAAACAAATTGAAATTCATAGATCCAGATTTTTAAAATTACTATAGTAGGTACTATGTATTAGTAAATTTAAGCTAATTAAGGACCTTTCAAGTGTATTGTTGTTAGTTGTTAAGTAATTATGTGTATTTTTACGTGCTTTTACTTACTATTCCATATCAAATTTAACTTAAAAGAAATTACGAAAATAAAAAATGAAGCTTTTTATTCTATGTAAGTTTTTTTTTTCTATCCATTTATTTGGCAGAGTGCAACTTTATGCACATGTTCATAGCATCAAATGATAGTAGACTAGACCAGGTATAAGAAAAATAAAGTTTCAAAGTGGGACCACACGCTACTTAGCAGGAATTTAATTCAATTTTTCACACCACCTGCTCGAAAATGTCAAATTATATGTCAAGCAACCTTAACCCAAAGTGAGTCATTAGTGGCCGGGGGCACAGCCGGTCAATAATGTTGTACTGGAGATTTCAATAAGACCCGCTGGTCAATAATGTGATTTGAATTTGGAATCTCACATGCTCAGCTAAATTGGCAGTACCTATAGTAAACATGAAGGTCCAAGATATAGAAAAAAACACTCAGAAGAGTTGTTATTGATTAAGTTGCCAGACACTAAAACCAAAAGGGAAAGGTCATTTGTCATCCGCGGAGCATATGTAAAGGTTGTGAAAAAGTATCAAGCTCTGCGGCCTCCTAATATAAACACTACCTAACCGATTTTTTGTAGCGTTAAGTAGTGGAAAATGCACCCGTCAAGTGATTGGGAAGAACAAAATGAGTGCCACGCCGAAGGAAATTGCCAAATACTTAGGATTACCAAATATCGAGCTCTATACGGGTCGTTCTTTTCGTCGAACGTCGGCTACACTGTTGGCGGATGTGGGAGCAGATATAACCCAAATAAAACCACATGGTGGCTGGAAATCGGATACAGTAGCGGAGGGCTACATTGAAAATTCTGTACAAAACAAAAATAAAATCTGCTGTCAAATTGGTAACAGCATCACTTTAAAAACGTCATCTGATTCTTTTTCACCACAACCTTCAACATCACACCATCACATTCCATCTTTCCCTGAGCCTCATGCACCACCTTCACCAACTTTCACCACCCGAAATGCTCCTCTGCAAATACAAAATTCTGAAGCATTGACGAGCAATACTTAAATAAATTCCACATCAACATCTATAAACGTACCAAATAAAAACTTAACTTTATCTTTGCACAACTGGACTAATGTCTCAAATGTTACCATTAACTTCAATTAATATGTAAGTGCATATAACTAACTAGTTCTAAATTATGTTATTCTTACTGTTTGTTTATTTAATAAATACTTTGTTTTTCGTACTATGGCTATTATTTTCTCACAGTAGGTGTAAAAAGTAGAGTATCCTCCTCTGGGCTAAAGGTGTCTTTGCCTTGGGCTAGCTTGAATCCCTCGCTGCATTCAGGATTCTTGTATTAACTCCCTCGCTTCGCTCGTGAGTTAAATCCCGAATCCTTCATTGCGCTCGAGATTCAATATGACGCCCGTGACATAAGACACAACTTTAGCCCCTCGGTGCATAATCTACTATTATGCGCTCCATACAAAAAAATAACAAAACACATTTTTCTACCCAAAGTATAAAGCTTAGGAAAAAAGATCAGGACAATTATTATTGAGGTTAATGAGCTCTATCCATCCGCATAAAGAAAAAAGTAAAAACACAAAGTTGGTCCCCAAGTCACTAAAATCATAGTTAGTTTCGACCCACTGTGTCGATTGCAATAAAAAGCGATGGATAATTTGAGCTTATTTTATTTGTTAATTATTCAATAATTTGACAGTAGGTACTATAGTTATACAGTAGGTATGGAAACCACTTATATGCAATAAATGAAACCACAAGTAATATTAGTCCACAGAAGTATAGCAAAATAAAATATTCAATTAACAATCGTAAATTATAAAAGTGAAACTTTCAAACAAAATAAAATATCAAATTAAATTCAGTAAAAGTAAACACTTTGTTTAGACATTGACCTCGAAGAAGAGCGGCAACGATGAACGGGGGCGGGCGTATTCGTTTGGCAATATGCGACGAAATAAAAATTCACTAAGCTCATTTTCAGTGTCACTTTTTTATTTCGCGATAACTGAACTGAACTCGATGTATTGTTCCCAGTATTATAAGGTGCTCTGTGTATTGTTATATGGCTCACTCTAAACACACGCCCAGCGTGTCTAAGGCTGCAGGTTGGGTTCCGATCAAAATGGTTTAAGACTCGTTGTTCAAAAGAGGATGAAACAAGAAGCAACTCCTTCATGAGTGTTGGACACTATGTGCTGAATTTCCCAGATCCTTTGGACAGTTCCCAGGATTGTCCGGACGCTAGTAGGGCAGACGCGAGTTGCGCCGTATCTCTCACGATAAGTAGACGTAGAGTTACCGCAAAATTTTGGCGGCATTCGCCATACAATAAAACAAGGCCGGAGGACTGTAAAAATGCAGTTGTCTTGGCATTTTGTTCACAAAACACACGCGTTCACCCAACAGTCAAGTAGTGTCAAATTCGACACATATAATAAATATCTACAAATAAACTTCAAAACACAATTTACACACGCACAAAGTCAAGTAGCTAATATGTGTCCATTTCACCGCTATTTTTTTTTAACTAAGTAAGTAGTTCTATTTATTAGTTTGACTTGAAGCGGAAAATTCGCGGTGAACTGACAATGAAGCGCTCCTTCCAAAATGGCGAAAAAAATTAAAGTCATATAATATAGGTAGGGCAAACGGCGCATTTATCGTTAATTGATACTTCTTTACACTAACTTACCTACTACATAAACAAGGCATTAGAATACTTGAAGTATTTTGGTGTTATTCGAATGTTTTAATATTTTAAACAAATGACAAATTATTATTGATAGGATAAACTATTACAAAATAATTTTATTTTTGTGTACGTTTACTAACGAAACTACCGTTTTGTGGGTGACATCCTGTGTAGGTAGTAGGTCCAATTTTTGAATAGGTTAATTCCTATACCTATGTAGGTACGTAGTGCTTTTAGAATTATCATAACAACGATAATTCTAAAAACCATGCACAAAGTATTTAGGTACAGCTAATCTGCTTTTTTTGTTTATCTATCATTACTCCCTTTAAAAGAAGCTCATGGTCGTGCTCCGTCGCCTTTGAAGAAGGCCACCTAAAGACACCGCTGCCACGGTAATATTATCTATAATATTACCGTGCCGCTGCCGACGTACACCCGCAGGGAATGCAGGCGCGTCCCAGTGATAGGTTTTATTAATTTAATATTAGGCTTTTCAACAATGAGTACACGGTTACTTTACAATTTGCACATTGTACACTTAAGTCTAAGCGCCTCATTACTACGAATTTACGAAATTCCAAGTACTAATGTACCAAAAAAAACAACAGGAACATTAATTTTAATAACCAGCCTACATTGATAAAAGTCTGACCTCTACAACCCAGTTCCTGGGTAATACGATACCCCTTGGTAAGATTGGTTGTCAGACTTTCGGGCTTCTGACTACTCATAACGACTGTCAAAGAATGATAGCCAAACCAACGGCTTAACGTGCTTTCCGAGGCACGGAGGGGTCTTGGTATGTAAAGATGGTCGCCCATCCACGGACCAACCGCGGCAAACGTAGCTTAATCTGATCGATCTACCCGTGCGGCTGTTATTGCTTAGCCACAAGCCTCCTTAATTCAAATGTATTACATTAAATTCCAGCCTGTCGTTGAAGTGTACCTACTGATTTTTAATTTTAGGTAAATATATAGAATACGTAACAGCATCGTGATAGTTTGCACTATGTGGCAATGTCGCTTTACAATGTTCAAGGATTCATTGAATCATTGAGCTTTGAGAGTTCATTGAATCATTGACCTAGTGAACCAATTCTACTAAGTGTTCAAAGCTCAATAATAAACTCTGCCTTTTGACCTAATTACTGGATCGATTTCGTTATTTTTTTGTATTTTGTCAATAAAGGCGATAATAAGTAGGTATGTAGTTTCATTTATTGCATATAATTATGTGGTATCCATACTTTTATATTGTATTTTCATTATTTTGTATTGTATTTTATTAATGATTAAAGGTTATACCTACCTAAGATATTAATAATGTAATAATATTAAAATTAACAACTATTAAAGTTAAATACACTATCTAGGTAGTGAATAATGGACTTTGCATAATCGACACTTAATTCTAACGAAATAGTAGGAAACCGTGCACTTTATTATTATAAAAAATAAAATTTGTGTGGTACCTAGTCTTTATATTTGCATCATTTGGCAATCCAACCATAATATGGTCAATTAAAAATCCATTGTGCAATTATCTTAGTTCTAAATAACAGCAACAGGTTTAACACTTCACCAGTAGGCCAATTCTCGTACTTAAAAAACGTTCAAATTCAAGTCGTAATCTCATCTCAGCGACAATCAATGTCAAAAACCTGTCAAAAATGTATGTAAATTGGTTGTAATTTTGACAGATTGAGACTGAGATTAGAATGCGAACGGTCTTAAAAATACGGGAATTGCCCCTCTGGTGTTTCCACAAAAATTACTGACCATCGAGAAAAATAATACTACCATTTTGTACTTATTGCCCAAAGTACCATACTAGATGTGGAATTGAATAAGGGAGCCGAAATTGCGTGTGAAATTATATCGGCCCAAAATAAGCAAGTATATACCTATTATTAGGTTCTTCCTGATATAAAGGACCAATCGACATTAATTGTAAAAATAAGTAGGTAAAGTAAAGTAGTTCTGATGGTATAGGTAGGTAACGAATTAATTACCTAATTAATATCATTTTTTGTTCACGAAACTAATCTTATGGTATGTAGGCGAATTCCCTTGAAGAGTGTCTAGATAGTTAGAATCGAGGACTAGCAGTACAGGTTTCAAAGGATCAGCAGCTACAGCGGTGGTGGTCAATCGCGGGCCCGCAGAGTGTATGTTGTCGAGTCGGGACGAGTTGTACGCGTCGCGTGTGTTCCACACCAACACGTCTGAGCACTCCGTGTGGCGGAGATACACGTGGAAGCCGTCTGCTCCCAGCAACACCACTGGCTTGCTGTGCTCCCCGAAAACTGACCAAAAAATTTTTAAATTATTGCATTGTGAAATCATTCATAAAAATAGTCTGTAACCATGATTAGGTATTTTTTTATCAGTCTATATTATGTGTTGCTGTGACTGTCAGATTTTTTGTTTCTTCCTTTTTTGTTATCTTTCTAAAGGAATGTTTAAAAAACTATTGTAAGTTAGGTATACATTAATTGTCTATATACATAATGCGCGTTAGCTTGTCATAAATAGTGACTGAAGAATTTATTGTACAGTCAGCAATGAAAGTCGTTAAGACTAGGTAAATAAGAAAAGAGGTAGTCGTAGTCGTGATATATAAATAACTGGAATCTAACTACATAAAACAGGTACCAACTGAAAACTACAGTACCTATTGAATATTTTTTTGACAATCAAGAAAATAGTACCTACCTACATATTCTTTCTTTCTACCCACCTGTGAGCGGCGCAAGGGAATCCCTCCTTCGTAAAGCAGTGGTATCTAACTCAATGATACCCGGGTAGTGAAGCCTGACCAGGATCAGGACGGTGTGCGCCATCCGCTTCACTAGCGCGATCTGCAGCCCAGTGGCGGGGCCACACGCCACCACCGACCACCCGGCCCCCGACGAGATCTCATGCACAAGGATTGCTCCACGCGCCGCGTCGGATGCATATCTAAGAGGACGGTTGTCATAAAATCAATTCAATGTCAGTTGCCAATGTAACGCTAAATTACCACTAACAATTGTACGTTTTATAGGCTACGTATTACGTCGGTAATGCCTTTTAGAGATGTTTGCATGTCAAAACGTCACAGATTCTGTTTACAAGGAGCAGACATTGCGTTTTCGTAGCACAAGTAGATAGCTGTGTATAAATATTTTGATAGTCATTTGCAAGAGAAATATTTTTAATTGACTAGGGCATTGAACTAGATGTTTTGTCATAGGTAGGTAGGTACCTATATTATTATATCACAGTCGGACTGATGGGTCTACTTCATTTTGAAGCTTGGGTAAATAGAGAAGATTTTTTATCCTGAGATTGTTACAGTTACGAAATTGAAGATGTAATCTGATAGATTCTCCTTTACCTAATTTATAGTGGGTACGTACTTACCTGGTGCCTATTTTTAAAGCAATAAGATGTAATTACAACCCCTTAAATCGTTGCAAGATTAATTATTATAATAAGTCTTATTTGATTGTCGTATGTATTGCAAAATATTGTGTCAGTGTAAATGTCGCTTAGACAGGTTTTGAAATAACACGGATCATTCGGACTGCAAACTTTTATTTATTTGACTTACATAAACAAATGATATGGATAGAGAGGTAGATCAGACATGTCGTTCAGTGGAGTATTAGGCATCACATAAGTAGCTGTAGGTATGTAGGTACATAATTAAGTGTCCAGCTAGAATGCGAAACTATTGGCCTAAATCGATTTCATTTTGCTTTGTTTTTGATTGGCTCATTAATTATTCGGCATTGCTCGTTACGTACCTATATATTTAGGCAATTCATTATCGAATCGTGACGACGAAATAATTTTATAGCGAGTAGGTACATAATAGGGAGAAGAGAGCTACTTACATGAAAGTCTTGCCTCCTAAGCCATATTCAACGACAATGTTCTGCAGCAAGGAGTTAGCTTCCAAGAGAGAGGAGATATCGATTCGCTTGATCACTTTTCCAAACAGTAAGTTGATGACAACTACTTTCGGTGGACATGTGCATCTTGGATTTGTTAGCGTATCGATTACGCCGGAGTCCAATACCCACAGCTTTCCCTATGGAATAAAGCATTTTAAAATGTACCTACGTAGATGTTTTTAAACCAAGTACCTAAGTACTAAATGTCTATTGCCTCCAAGTGTAGGTAATCACCAATTCATCACGCTTGGGAAATATGAAACAACAAATTCGCAATATAATGTTATTAGCGTTAGCGCACAAGCAAAGCTCTGCTCTTTCGCTTGACTTCATTCCTTAAAGCTGGGTTAAACCTAGGTTAGATACAACTGCAGAATGTTAATTCCATACATTACAATTCCAGCAGTGTTGGTAGTAGATACTGTTAGGATCGCAATGTATAAATCTGCATAAGTAGTTAGGTGTAGTGCGATTGGCGAATCAAAAATGTCCGTATGCAGCACTGAAACTGAAACTGAGGTCAGTTCTACATGGCCTGTGCTACGAGGCCTATAATATGCGGCTTGTGCTACGCGGCCCGTGCTACGAGGCTCGTGCTACGCGGACTGAGCTACGCGGACTGTGCTACGCGGCCTATGCTACGTGGCCTGTGTTAAGCGGCCTGTGCTACGGGGCCTGTGCTACGCTTCCTACGCTACGTGGCCTGTGCTACGCGGCCTGTGCTATGTGATAATATAGTTCGTAACGTGGCTTGTGCTACGCACTTGCAACTTCGCAACTTGTTACTATGTCCCTGCAATGGGAGAGTGACTTTCCAAACTTACATTATAAAAGCTGGAAATGTGTCAAAATAATATTAGCTAACTCCGATTAAATATGCAAAATAGCCAGAAGCGTAATCGCATGTATGCACCTAATAAATGGCCTTACGCAAAAATGAATTACAAAAATCTGAACAGAGTTATTAATTAGTGTTTAATGAAGCAATTACCTACGTGCAAAATATGTTTAGGAGCGATTTGTGCTCATGGGGTCAAGCCCGAGCTCTCCAGCCGTTTTCGTTGTTGGAGCAACACATGCCTTTTTATTTAGATTGCTTAACAATAGTTGAATTGATTATGAAAACCAATCATACGAAGCAGGATATTTGTATGATTGGTTTGTATGTGTTGTTCCTTTCTTCGGAAATGTCTACTTTTGATGATTTGTATGTGTTGATGAGATAACAGGTATTATACTTACAATATGTACCTACTTAGGTTATTGTGTGACGGGAAATGCGATCGCATAAATATAATTGGATTGATTACACTCCAATCGGATATAGATTTAAATAATTACTACAATTGGCTATAATGTCGCGGTAGGCCGTCAAGTTTAATAGAATAATGCCCAGTAATAGCAGGCTTCCGTCCTAGCACGGGACGACGTGATACACGATTTCCCGAGCAAAGCAAAAACAGGGCCTCACATCCATCTCCAATAACTAGATTTAATAACTCTTGATACTTGATAAAAAAAAATGAATTTTTGATTTATACGTTGGTCCAGTTTATACAGTATGGATTCTACATATTATTATATGCAATAAATGAAACCAGATACTTGTTATAACATTTGCTGACCATATCAAAAAAAAAATGAACGAAATTGGTCCAGTAATTAGGTCAAAAAGTAGACTTTAGAGACGTTGCCACACAGTGAAAACTATCACGACGCTGTTACGTAATCAACATATTTGCCTAAAATGGAAATCGGTATACCTAAACGAAGGAACTAAAAGGTACGTCGTCAAAACTGAGTGTTTACTTTTACGGAATTTAATGTGATATATATTTTGTTTGAAAAATTAACTTTTTTAATTTACGGTTTTAAATAAAATATTTAATTTTGCTATATTTCTGAGGACTAGTATTATCTACTTGTGGTTTCATTTATTGCATATGTGCGGTTTCCATACTGTATAATAGCTTTCGCGTTAGATGAACTGAATATGAACTGCTGGCAATTTACCTCCTTGTTATTAAGTTCATAAAGGGTGGGGTCTCCATTTTAGTAGTCTTATTATAATACTTACGAGATGATCCAGGTGGAAGTCAACAGCATTTTGTATGGCATTGCAGTCACTAAGTTTGTGGTCTCGCAGCTCTGGGTAGGGCTGCAGTTCCACGCCCTTTTTCTCGCGAATGATCAACCAAAGTGTCGCCAGAACACCTTGCTTCATTCTGTATGTAAAGGAAACTACAATTACATCAAACCAATAAAATTATTGTGAAATTGAATTAGACCAATAAAAAAACATGCAATATATTTGGCAGCATAATTATCTAATAAATAAAATGTATCAATGTCATGAGTTTTTGAAAAGTTGCTTAATCATGTGACTATTAGCCAAATAACCGGTTTATGTAAATACTAGGTACCTACCTACATATTTTTGAGTCTAAAGTAGTGCCTGTTTTATTAAGAAATATGTTTGAGGTCCTCTGTCAAGAAAGTGACTCTTTCAAGGTTATTTTTTATTTCTAAAAGTTAATCAGAAAGACTGCAGGAACATTACAGTTATTATTTGAGCCGACTTCAAAAAAGGAGGGGTTCTCATTTCGGAACACCGTCATTACTAAACCGATTTAAAAAATTCTTCTTTTGTTTAAAAGGGTATACTTATAGGGTGGTCCCTTATATGTTTGGTCAAGTTCTGATGAGTGGTTTTTGGGTTAGCTTCAATAATATCTACGTATTTTTTCCACCTGGTGTATGTTGATGATGTTATAATAACGTCCTGTCACTGTTATTTACTAAGCAAGTAAAGTTATACGAATTAGTGGTTACCACAATTAAAAAGAGAAAGATTAAAAAAAAATACAAAAAAAAACAACCGACTTCCAAAAAATCACTACAAATTGAAAAATAACTTTAACTTCGGAAGTCGGTATCTTTATTTTTGTATTTTCGTTTCTTGCCACCGAATTCCGAAATTAAAGTAATTTTTCACTATGTTGTGTTATTTTTTTTAATTTGGTTGTTTTATTTTGTAAACCTGGTTTTTTATTAATTAAAGGCAACCAGAAAGATGGTAGGCACATTGAATAATTTTGTTTTTATTCTTTAAACTTAATCAGAAAGATACTTAGTAGGTACAATTGCATTTTTCTCCTTTTTACACTAGTAAGTACATATAGGTATTAGAATATTGTTAATATATTTTTCACACCACCTGCTCGAAAATGTCAAATTATATGTCAAGCAACCTTAACCCAAAGTGAGTCATTAGTGGCCGGGGGCACAGCCGGTCAATAATGTTGTACTGGATTTCATTATGACCCGCTGGTCAATAATGTGATTTGAATTTGGAATCTCACATGCTCAGCTAAATTGGCAGTATAGTACTAACAAACACTCTTTGGTGCCAGAAAGAGGAAAGTTTTGTAGCGTTCAGTAGTGGAAAATGCACCCGTCAAGTGATTGGGAAGAAAAAAATGAGTGCCATGCCGAAGGAATTTGCCAAATACTTAGGATTACCAAATATCGAACTCTATACGGGTCATTCTTTTCGTCGAACGTCGGCTACACTGTTGGCGGATGCGGAAGCAGATATAACCCGAATAAAACGACATGGTGGCTGGAAATCGGATACAGTAGCGGAGGGCTACATTGAAAATTCTGTACAAAACACAAATAAAATAAGCTGTCAAATTGGTAACAGCATCACTTTAAAAACGTCATCTGATTCTTTTTCACCACAACCTTCAACATCACACCATCACATTCCATCTTTCCCTGAGCCTCATGCACGCACCACCTTCACCAACTTTTACCACCCAAAATGCTCCTCTGCAAATACAAGATTCTGAAGCATTGGCGAGCAATACTCAAATAAATTCCACATCGACATCTATAAACGTACCAAATAAAAACTTAACTTTATCTTTGCACAACTGGACTAATGTCTCAAATGTTACCATTAACTTCAATTAATATGTAAGTGCATTATAACTAACTAGTTCTAAATATGTTATTCTTACTGTTTGTTTATTTAATAAATACTTTGTTTTTCGTACTATGGCTATTATTTTCTCACAGTAGGTGTAAAAAGTAGAGTAGGTATCCTCCTCTGGGCTAAAGGTGTCTTTGCCTTGGGCTAGCTTGAATCCCTCGCTGCATTCAGGATTCTTGTATTAACTCCCTCGCTTCGCTCGTGAGTTCAATCCCGAATCCTTCATTGCGCTCGAGATTCAATATGACGCCCGTGACATAAGACACAACTTTAGCCCCTCGGTGCATAATCTACTATTAATATTGCGCATTAGTCAACTGCTCCCTAACTGCCTGATTTCTGGTTGATCTTACAGTAAGGAGGTTAAGTAATTGACATCTCGTACCTTGGCGTCATGACGTAAATATCATCTTGATACGGTAATGTCTTTACAGCGATCACGTTCTCCTTCACGTATCCACTACTCATCCACAAGTCAGCTCCGTATTCACATTGCAGGTGCAACGGCCCTCCGTTCCAAGCCAAATTCTTCAAGTGACCATCCAACATGTTAATTTTCCACAAAATCAATACAAAAACATTAAGTAAATTGAGCTCCATTTTGTTGCAGTATGATCAAAAGTGTAGCGCTGTTCCAATTATTTTTGTCACAATGTGAGCCAAATAAATTATTGCGCGGAGTACTTCGCACATTGATTTTAATTGCTAACGTAGAAAGTTTAATTTCGGGGAAACGTACATTTTTTGCATTGTTTTATAATTAGTCATTATAATAAGTAAAAATCATTTCATATTCGTCATTATTTTGTTTGACCTAAGTACCTAATTCATAACACTTATTGCCAACACTTGATACTGACAGAATGTTTTTTCAACACATAGATAGAGTTATGAAACTAAGATAAAATGTAAATCGATAGGACCCGAATTCCGTTTCGCTCTAATTGTTTTTGCAGGAACATGAGCTAACTCTTCCGACACATAGGGCTGGGCTCATGTTTCCTGTTGCTCTCACAGTCTCCAATACCGTGGCATTATATCGATCGAGGACAAAAAGCGGCAATTGTGCGCTGCCTGGGAACCAGCTATGTTCGTAGAGCTACCACATTGTTGCGGCATTTACCTAGTTAGTAGGTACCTAGGTATCTACGAACGCTGCGCAAGCGCCGTAATAAGTACTTGTTTCCTTATCTTCCATAGCTAATGTAGTTGCTTGTTTAATTGCATTTTTCAGTCTAATTTTAGTGGTCAGTTTAGCGTGGAGGCTAATAACGATTATATTTTATTAGGAATGATATCCTTGATACCAAAGTTAAAGATGATACTATTAGTACCTAATTATACTGCCAGAATGTTAATATTACCGTTCAGTTTAGCGTGGAGGCTAATAACATTTTTTTTAATAAGGAAGGATATACTTATTACCTAAGTTGAAGACGATACTGATTTTAGGTACCTAATTATACTATCAAAATGACTGTTGATTATGACTTAATATTAGCATTCAACATGTCTACATAAAACTCGGATCTAAAACGATATATTAGGAAATAGAACGTTATCAAATATTTTTGTTTGGCAGCTGGAGGTCTTCTTTCATGACTACTGCTATCTTTGTTACTGTTTTTTATATTTCTATGGCGTATGTAATGCTTTAAAACATAATATAGTTCAAATTCTGAGGGATCAGCAGTAGACTAAAGGACCTATAGAATGCAATACACAAACAAGAGTTACTTTTGTGCATGTTATTGATTTTGCCCTGACTACAGTTACGTTCGCCATCAGTTTGTAAATATGTAAGCTGTAATCTGTGGAAAATGTAATGGGTGGTATATTTGTTAAGTTAAATGTTAAGTTATTACCGTTTATTTTTAATATGCCACTGTTTGTTTTCCCATATGAAATAAAATAAAATGTATTACTTACAGTTTTTATATAAGTTATATAACACGAACTCTATGTTTAAACTAAATATATTTAGTTTAAACATAGAGTTCATGAAATCCGGCCAGATAAAGCCTATTATTATTACAGCATAGACAATAGACTCGTGGCCTAGATAATTAAAAGTAAGCAAGGCCGGCTACAGATAGTTTACCTGTGTAAGCCTAGATTTTGTTACGAGAGGCCTAGGCTGCCAAATATATGATCTTGACATATCCTGATTATAATGCGTGATTGACTAGCGTGATAGCAGCTATCACGACTGGCAACCACGCACCTTGATAATAAAGTAGTGTGGGCAATGCCGAGTCACGGCTGTTGGCTGGCCGGTTGCCACGCCTTCGGGATCGACCACTTTTACTTTTAAGGTGTTATGTTGTGTAGAGGGGCGAGTTAAATCGGTGCGAGTGCGAAGGTTCTCTCCCAGTATAGGTCGTAGGCAGCGCACTGTGATACGCTTCGCCTCCCTGCGTAGCTTGCGAACTTGTGATTGAACACGTGCTGCGACCGAGCGCACGCGTCCCCGATACCGGCGCACGCCACGCTCTGCTATACAGGATACCTACAGGTACGCAGTGCAGTGCTATTTCATACTATGATAGAACATTAGTGTAGTGATTTGTTAATAAAATAATAAAGTTATTACAGTAAATTTGGTGTGTATTACATTAAAAACGGCAATTGGATTTTGCAATTGTTAACGTTTTCTACACAAAAAAAATTGCGGTTTTAATACTGTTCAAATACTTAGTTAATTATTGATGTCGGCGAACCTGTGAAAAACTAAAAAAACGCGGTATTTGAATTTTTTATATGTGTTAAATAGGTAATCGTTGAATCATCTAATATCATTAACTAATGTTTCTCTGTATAGCTGAACTTAAAGATGTTGTTTAGATATATCGCTAATAATTCGGATTTGTTTTGCCGTGATTAAGTTATCGATTCTATAAGACTAAGGTAAAGCAACATACATCATAGCAAGCATACGTACATAGCAAGCATTTGTAAAAAGATTAAAGAAAGCATATCTACCGTCTTAAAAGAATATTATTATTAACTGACTTAATTTAATACGAAACTCTAGGTAATAATAGAGTTTCGTATTAAATTAAGTCAATTAATAATAATATTCCTACTCTACATTTTTACAAGCTTTTTTATTAGTTTAGCTGCGAGGTTTGTTTAGTCTTTCAAATTATAAACCCACATCCCGATGATATGCTAGTGACAGTCCATTCGTGTAAATATGCACAAATCACAGTATAAGTTCATGCATATAATCATCGAAATCAATCGGTGAAAAATCCTTGCATATTTAGCGGATGCCTTCAGAAATAGCTTAGTTACATACGATAGATAAATGTCGTAATTTGGTTTAGGCAATACCTAATAATCTGAGGTAAACAATAGTTCATTGTGTGATAAATTGGCAGTTATATGTTTACAAACACTGAGACAATGAGTGGACGCCTAACAAGCGGAGGAAGTCGTTGTAGCTGTCCAGCTATCTTGTGCCTTGAACAATTTTATTATTTATTTACGCACATTAGGTGCAGTCACAGACGAAAGTCGTTAATTTTACATTCATTTTTTTTTTAAACTTGCAGTTAACGCCTAACCGCTCAGTTTTTTGTCACACTATTAGGCGTATTAGTGCATATTACAAGCCCAGAAAAAAATAGTGTATGTCCAAAGAAAATACTTATTCAAAATATTTCATAAAAATAAAATAGTACTAAAATCATGATAAAACAATCGTAAAACAGAGCTCAAAACTATTTTTCGTCACATAAAACTCATAATTTTGAGCATAAACTATCATAATTATTTTATGTAACGATAATAAAGGGAATTCAACCAACTAAAGAAATGCCAAAATATGATTCTAGTGAGCCGTGCATACATTTTTTAATTTAATTAAAACTGCAAAATTACTTTTCTTTTGGTGGTCATTCGATTCAATTAACATCACACTCATAGCTGTTTTGAACCTTATTGGTTGCCGACATGCGCTATTGTCAATTACCTAAAAATTAGCTTCTTACCGCGCCATGCTGAAAAATTTAAATAACACAAGCTCTCAATCTACCAATTACATAAAAGCTCAAAAGAGTGTGTCTAATCATTTTATATCAATTCCTGGGAAATGTAAACGTAACTTTCGTTGCTGACCGAATATGTTGGTGGTGGTTTATGTAAATCTAGATATTATGTATTTTATGAATGACTAATTAAATACCTATTGTTATTTAACTTCTATCATTTAATATTTTAGTATTGTGAAGTTTGATTCTGTTTAGCAACAGGATAGTAAGTTGTTTTTGTTACCTTACTCTGCTATTATATAGTTTGAATAATTGCGGTAACGTACTTTTCCAGGTATAAAAACGTATTCAATTTAAGTATATGATAATCTAGTAATAGGTGCTTACCAACATACAAAATGTTCCTTAAAATCGGTTTTGGTCCGATGAAACCAGTACATGATACGAACAACAGTCGAACATTTTGCGAGTTCAGCCGATTTTTTTTTCCACATACATGTCATCTTTAGAAACAATGGTGTGGATCCGATTATCTTGAACATTGATGCTTGAACTTTATGTACCTTCATTAGGTACATTCCAGGAATGACAATAAGGCATATCATCATCGTGTAGGTAAAACAATCGCTACCTATGTTTAAGGGACATAATCGTGCCTCTGTGTCAAAATATTTACAATATGCATGTCTTATACATGCCTGCTATTGTTCTGAGGTAAGTGGGTAAAAATATTACAATCGGTGTGAATAGGTTCTGTGCCATGATGACGTGTATCGACCTTTTGCGACATAGCAATGGAAAAAAGTGTGCTCTAAGTCAGTTCATACGTGAGTACGAATGATACTAGGAAACTGAGTGGTTCACACTATTCATTTTTGCTGTTCTATGTCTGATATACGATGTTTTATTGCGTCCTACATTTATTAGGATGCTGTCAAAATATCTGATATTTGTATGCAAATTGCCATACACAAATTACCCTGTTCTGCGTGGGCAACGAAATCTGCAAGATTATAATCATAGAATCGTCGGTTTTGCTGCTATTGCAAATCCATTTCTTTGATTTGTGATTGCAGCGACTCTACCAATGCAGTTGGTGTTCTCGTTTTTAGATATTTTTCCCAATCTTTTGAAAAAACAGACGTTTTTTTTCTTGCTAAGTTGTGAAAACCTTCTTATTGCAGGCCTACTAGGGCCTGCAAATGCAATATTACAAAATAATATGGACTATTTTGCATTTACCTTATGTCAACAGTAGGTACCAGATTAGACTGAACAATTGACTCGCTGAACCCTAAACTAATGAAATCATAGGCTGTTATGGCAACATAACATTGTTTACACATCCGTGCATGTCCCAGTGTCTATTCAGCCATGATCTAAGGGGTTTTCAAAACTTCTCTACGACAGACTTGTTTTTTTTTGTAATATACCTATCGGTCGCGGACAAAGAATACGGGTCAGTACGAAATACAAAAATTTCTCTTAAAGTCATAGAGTTAGCGGCATTGATAAAACTGTATGTTGTAGATAATTTACCAGCTAATAAAACTACACCAAATGTTGGAATGTTGGTTAAATTGTCAAAATTACATAAATAAACAAAATATCAATAGTTTTTACTTTGAAAAAATATTGGTTGGTATCTCACATACCTACGACTAAAAACGAACTTTAAAACCAAATTAATACATTGTATTGCCTCCACGGGCTCTTCCCACAGCTGCCAGGCGATTGGGCATGATGTTTATTAAGTTTCTTATGCCATGTTGCGGGATATTGGTCCATTCTTCCACTAACGCATGTTTCAGATCTCGGAGTGTAGCTGGGGCGGGGTTTCGATTTCATACACACCTCCCAAGCTCGTCCCAAGAGTATTCAATTGGATTCAGGTCCGGGCTTCTCGTGGGTCAGTCCATGTGATTGATGCCAAGCCAACGTCCTGCATATACTCATTCACAATTTGACCAGAGGGGCAATTCCCGTATTTTTAAGAACGTTCGCATTCTAATCTCAGTGTCGATCTGTCAAAAATTGTATAGCGCTTACCTACATTTTTGACATTAGACTGTCGCTGAGATGAGATTGCGACTTGAATTTGAACGTTTTTAATTAAGGGAATTGGCCAGCTGATGTGGTCTTTGAATTTTTACCCTATGTATGGGTGACAGTGATAATTAAATATGGGCCGACATGCTTATTAAGAATCTCTTCCACATATCTTGCACTAGTTAGCGCAGCATTTTTTATCAACACTAATTCCGTGCGACTCTTTGATGAGATTCCAGCCCAAACCATCGGCATCGCCTGAACGGCACTTTTTCCTCAAAATAAGCTGGAATAAAACTTTCCTCTGGCCGTCGGTAGACTCTTGGCCACCCGTCATGTGCATACAGCATACATCTGGATTCGTCAGAAAACATTACTTTTGCCCATTCTTCGTCTCCCCCATAGATATAATAAATTCTGTGGTCTCCCCATTGTGCATGTTCGCGAGCGTAATGTAATCTTGCTACCCGATGTTCCCTTTCAAGTGTTGGACCATTTGGTCTATGTGGGGTCAAAATACAGTCCGCTCGCTTACGTTGTCTCTACGGATCTCCCGAAGTTGATTTGCTACTTTAACTGCCGTGAGGTGCCGATTACTGATCATGGTCGTAACAATAAATCGATCCTCTCGAGCCGTTGTACATCTCGGTCTGCCGGTTCCTGGTCTTCTTATGTTCTGCCCAGTTTCTCGGAAATGTTGGACGACTCGCAGCACTGTAGAAAGTGACACGCCTATTGTTGTTGCTGTAGGTACTTCGCTGACTTCTGGCTGATTCTAATATAGTGACGGTACGTGTATATTCTTCTGGTGTAACGACATGACAGTAATTCAATAATGATAGCGAAAGACAACAATGACCGCCTTTTATAATTTTGATTTGACAGATTGAAAATAAAAATGGGAAAACAAGCAAAAGTAAAACAACCGCGTATTTAATTTGTTTCCAAATTCGAGGTATTTCAAATTTTAAGTATTTATAATTACGTTGTAGATCATTTAAGGTTGCATTTCATACAATATTAAAGTTAGTTTCATGCATGTACCATTATTAATTTGCAAGTTACAGGAATTTACGTCATTGACCCGTATTATTTAACCGCGAGTGTAGGTAAGTATTAAAATATATTTTTTACTTTGACATAAACGAATAAACGCAAGTTGCAAGATCCACCAGACGATATGTTAAAATAAAAAAAAAATCGTGAGAAGAGCAAAAAAAAAGACTGGAGAAATTCCGAACTTTACTCTTATTTAGGGTTAAAACAATTTTTTAATACTTGATGGTCAGTAATTCATTAGCGAATTTAACAATACATGTGGGTTCTTCGACGTGGAGCCGCGATTCACGCGTATTTTCACACGTAGATTCGCATAAGGTATTCTGATATTCTCCCCTTTCGATCGCCACTTACATATATGGCGCACCTCACCCGAGGTGTGTTAATAATGCTGAAGGCCATGCAACGTGTAGCAATCCACCGGCTTTAAAGACTGCAAAAGTACACGTGTCAAGTGATCCAGTACCTTAACAGACTTTAGACTTTTTTATCATATTTTCTAAAATCTGTATGGATTCAGACCTAAGTGCGTTTATTTCCACATTTTTGTCTTCAAGTGAACAGATTACAGCTATTAAGGATTTGCTTAGGATTACAGATAAGATTATGAGCGGTTGTTATTGTGATCTTAAGACACAACAAGCCGCGCTCCATTTCAATTCAAGCTATTGTGAATCAAATATTTCGATTCACCCTGAATGACACGTTTTTAACATTGCCAGTTTTTGGTGCATATTTAATTCTGAGATTAAATCGTTGTCGTTGTCGTGACACAGTCCTTCTAAACTCATATATGGTAAAGAGGTAAAATTGTTTGTTTATTATGTTTGTAAACGGTAATATCTGGTAGTAGGTACTGATCCGATTACGCAAAATTATTTCACATAGAAAGCCACACTATTGCCGGGTGTCATAGGAAATATTTTAACAAGGGAAGTGAAGTCGGGGGCAGAAGCTAATAGTTACAATGAGTAATTATGTTTATGACAATAAATACCTATTTCACGATACCAGAATAGGCACTATTCACCGAATAAATTCAAAAATAGAACAGAATTTGTATGAAATTATCTGCCAAGTAACTTAATGGTAACTTAATTTTAGGTGGTGAAACAGGCCTTTAATGCCATAATAATATTTCAAGGATGGTTAAATACTTACTCATAACTTTCCATTTAAGGCACTTGTTTTCATAGCAAAACCGGACATTGTAGTTCACATATTTTACATAGCATGTTGTAAAGGTATTGTATTGAATAAAACAACTTACTCGAATACAAAAAAACTACAATATTTAAATTTAAATACCTACAGTTTATTCTTTGTTTCAATGTCTATCTATATTTAGTACAATTATGTTGTAAGTGAACAACATATCCTTGGAACCGTTTTGCAAAAGTTCGCGGCGTTCGATCGCATATCTCGACATTAACAATAGATCGTTTAATCCGATATAAGGGTTTCAGAATAAATAGGGCTATTCATGTCTTGTAAGAACCAATTTCTCAATGTATTTAGTTATTCTAATAGCAAACATGTGAACCAGGAGATTGGAGGCAGCTTAAGTACCGTTTTGGCGTTTTAGAAGAACAGAAATTGAATGCATGCATGTGGCTTATTAAAACTCTATGTAATACGTGCGATAAATTATTTGCGCATTTATATAAGTCGTGTTTTTAATTGAAATCCTAACTTTATTTAGAACCTGTTTCCTTGATTCTGACGGGTTAATGAAACGTGCGCTTATTTTTATAACACTGTGCAGCATGTATCATGTTCATATTAAAATTTAAGGCTACCCTTTTGTCCATTTCGATTTCTAGTTACGTTAGTAGGTATACAAAGTCATTTCAGCAATAAAGGCTCCTTCGAACAGACGTGACACGCGACGCGACCCAAAAGCACCGCGAGTCGTGCGACGAGCGGTGCCTTAATGACGCGTGCGACTCGCGGCGCGTGACGCGCCCGTTTGTAGGAGCCTTAATGATAGCTTGTAACGAGTAAAAGATCCTGGTATCGGTAATAAACGTATGGACAGCATAATAACAATATTTCGTGATGCGGATCTTTACGATACTGAACTTCACGCATAGCAATCAGTGGTCAGTTAATTGTTGCGTCTTTAGGGTTAGCAGCCGCTAATAAGAAACATATTCTAGATTTATAGAGTTTTGTTTTCGTTAAAAAGCTACTTCTTTTAAAACAGCGGGTAACAATTAGAGACAGCAGTTTGGAAAATGATGAGACAAAAAATTCACTCGTTTGTATACCTAATGTTAGAGAATTTCACTTTTAACTTTGCATTTTTATTGTTTGTCATGAATTTTTCATTATAATAATAGCTTTATCCACCAGAAAGCGTTTATAAGAAAACAGACTTGTACACAGTTACCTTTTAACACGTTCCGGGACACTTTGACTATTTTGCAAATGTCATGATATGACACTTCAAAATGCCATACATTTTATCATACCGTCTACAGCCGTACTACCATATTACATTATATTCTTGATTTCTTGATACAGCAAATACGGCCACAGACGTTGACGCCTATGGGCAGATTGTATGGTATGACTACGCCGGTCACCTGACACCTGACACCTACGAACGAATAAAGTCGCGTGATGTGACACTAGATCATGTGCTTCCTAGGAATGTTATGGGCAAGCAACGGCTATCGACGGTTTGCCAAATTACATGAAATAAAGTTCAACGCCCTTAGCCGTACCGTCACGTAACGATATACCGAGATAACGTTTAGAGGCGGTCTGTCCCGGAAAGTGTTAAGACAAAGTTTAGTCATTCAGACAGTATGGACATGTTTAATATCATAACTCTTATTAGCCACATCCAGTCAGGCAATACTGAATACAGCAAGCGCATAAATAACTTTATTATCATTGTGTCGTTGTTGATACTCTCCGAGCGATACACTTGCAGGAGTCACAGCCCTAGTGAAAGTGGTTTGTTGTGTTCCAATGTGTCGAAACGCGTCATCAGCTGATAAATACGCTGTTACCGGTTTGCGCGTACACTTTTTGTTCACTTTCCGTCTCAACTGGTGCGGCTTATTATATCGACCGACGATACGTATAAATATGCACTTAAGATACTTATTTAGTGGACCATGTAAATAGGTATGGTCCACTAAATATCTCATGTGCATAATTATAAACGGAACTAGAAATAAAGTGCGATCTGTAGCAATCATGGAAACGAATCAAATTGTGTTTGCAGTTTCCCATGTCTGTTTTCCGAGTGTAGGTACAATGTGTTGATTGGTATTTTTTTGTAGACTTAGATATTATTCGTGTACGTTTGCTATATAATTAGTTCCTGTGTTATAAATAGGTAGGTACCTTTCTATCTACCTATTTATAACACAGAACACAGCTTTAAAAGTTGAGGCTTTGTCTATACAAGTCCTAAAGTTTTAAAACTGTGTTGTCAACACTCGTTCTGTTTTTGTTTTTTTTTACATTTTCAAATAGGTAGGTACTTAGGTAGTTATTTTACGATTTTTACAACAAGTCAGTAAATCAAATTACAGAATAAAAACTATCAGAGCAAACCGCATTAGGAAGTTAGGTAATTACAGAACTAGGACGGAATTTGATTCGGTGGAAAAAATTCATACCTACTGTGTGGACCCTAATGGTATACTCGAGAGAAAATTTGCTTAGCAGTTCTAAATTAAGGTATAGGTACGCCAAAGCTTTTCAATATCAATTTCGACAACCTTGGGATTTGAACACATTACATTATCTAGGTACGTGTTACTTGTGTAACCATTCACCGTGAATGGCGACTTTGTTTTTGCATCCTAGACAATGCTCGCATTAAGGCTCCAAAAACAGGCGCGACACGCGATGCGAGTCGCGCGCGACACAAAGGCACCGTCTGTCGCGCGACGAGCGGTGCCTTTGTGTCGCGTATAGATTTAGATATAGATTTTCACATTTTTCACCATTCAGAGATAATGTTGTGGAAGTGTTTGTATCTTTTCTAGTGATTTCTCCACACTTTGTAAAGGAAAACCTAGATTTCGCTTACCTTCATAATTTGATAGGCTTCATAATTTCGAGTTGAATTACTTATTACCATCCTTACATAACAATTTCTCGAGCATCCACTTCCGATGACAACACCGGAGTGGTACAGTCAGTCACGCCAATCACTGTCGAAACACGCATGACTAGCCGTCGTAAACAGTCGTAGGTAAGTGGTGGTCGGTAGCATAGAAACAATGCTGGTGTTAGCGTGAGCTGAAGACTGTTATAACTAACAACGGCGGCCAGCAATTTACCTACGTCTGAGTTTCACTCATTTTAATTTTATTAAATGAGCAAATGATTTATGTTATCTCCGCTCGAATATTTAAAACACACGTGCTACTAACTAAATGTAGTAATTATATTTAATTATGCGGGCAGTGATAAATAAATGCATAACTAAATTTAAAGATAAATTTCATAGCACACATTGCATCAAATTAATTCATAGTCTAGGTTTAAATAGCTCGGTGAATTTCAATGTCACGAATACAAACTTCTAATACGTGTGTAAAAATGGTTACCAAAGTTATGTATGAACTAATTATCTGGTCTAGTCTAACTAACATTTTCGTTTGTACCTATAACTACAAGTATCTACCTACCAACCAGACCACGGTTGCCAAAAATGCGCACGCGGCGTCTACGTAAAATGTCTCGACATAGGTGAAGGCATTTTCACATCAAGTCCGGTTTCACTTACATACGGCCTCGATCACGTTCTTATCCACTTGTACTGTCAACCACAGCAATACGAGTATAACCATCAGAGCAACGCGTTGTCAAAAATAAAATGTGAAGATATGCCAAACTACTTAATGCTTTTCTAGTTGTCTGTTTCATATGAATAAGCCAAGCGGACTCCGAAGTCGTGTCTTCGTACCTAAATACGAAACATCATACTAAATGATTTTATTTCTGTTAGAAGGTTTCTACAAACACTTATTTTTCACGTCAATCATATTTTTTAAACTAGATGAGGTCGGCGTTTCCTATCTGACTAATTACTCTGAGAAGAAAGGCCGAAACAAACTCAGAGGTCACAGTCTCTTTTAAAGTCCAGACATAATCTTGGTCAGATCATGTGTCGGTGTCTAAATTGGTCTTTTGAGGAAAGAACCACACAGATTGAGTGGACCTGTCTAGTCAGTGCACGCATTTGTCGGTAATCGTGCAGCTCAACTCAGAACTGACGGAGCTCAACGATAGGTTAGGTACGCTAGTTTTTGAAAAAGGGGTACGTAAGAAGCTTCACCCGTTATAAAAACAACGTACATTATATCGAACAGTTTTATGCAGTTGATACATTACTGACCTTTCTCAATTAAAACAATTTTGAGTCTAATCTTATAACTAATCACATTTAGACATCCGGCTAAAACATTGAGAATTAAAATTAATAGTCAAATCTTTTGTTTCCAGCCTTATTCAGATTTGTTATACGGAAATAGTTTTTAAAAGCATAATATGTTGCCGAAGCACGAGTTACAGAATTTATCCTTCATACTTATTCAATCAATTTAATCTGTTGTTAAATCGGTTTTATTTGCTATTGTTATTTTGGTCAGCCAATCATAACATAGCTGTTCGGACTGGTTGACGGTTGACATGAGAATTTACAACGGATTTACTGATCAGACACTTGATTAGGCTTTCGGAAACTTGTTCTGTAATAATAAGAGGTAGCATTTGTGAGTTTGTATGAAGGGGGTAATCTTCGGAACTGCTTATCCGATTTCGAAAATTCTTCCACTAATGGGAACCTACAGTATTGCCGAGTGTTATAGGATATATTTTATGTTTTCACGCGGACGAAGCTGCGGCCAGAAGCTAGTGTTCTATAACATCATAAGTAAACACTTGTCTTACATTATAAATTCTTATAATTTGAAATGCCCATTTATGTGTTTGATCATAACTGGTCAACGAGTTAGAGTTCATTTATAAGACTCGATCCATAACGACACCGCAACTAACCGTAGGGAATAGGCCCATTGTAATTGCAATATAATCTTTATACAATGTAACTAGATGTTTAATAATATAGAAACAATAATGGTAACATAATGGTAAGGTCACGAGGAAACCTGGACGACAAAACATTGTCAGAAAATTGTCAACAGCAACAGCCTTAGGGATCGCGGTCGAACCTTATCGTTAGGTACCCGCAGACTCGAGAAGTCAAGAGTCTAAAGGTGACCCTTAGCAGGAACCAAACAATATTGTAGCGATTTACAATGACAGAAGTTTGCATGCATTTGCTCCAGTAAGTTTGAAAGCACCTAGTCCTCAATTATTTATTCATAGGTACTTACATAACGCCAATTACTGAGGTATCTAAATAGATACAAGGCTATCAGGTATCAATCTAGACTTAGTGTCTTTTCTATATTCTAATTTCATATTGCAATAATTTCATTTTATTTTAGGATAAAAGTGCAGCTCTCAATCAGTTATTTCAAAATTATAAGTACTTAAATGGTGTGCAACACCTATCAGGTTCGGCTGGCTTTACTCATAAGGACTATATTTTACCCATTGTTTTGCTATTTTGTGATTGTAGAGTCTACGTAATCTACTGCTCGATCACTTCCATGTGAACATTTGTAATTCTGTTTGAAGCAGTAAATACTTACGTGTTGAGTAAGACTGAGCAATGAACCTGAAATGCGTAGCTAGTGGTTACAGCTACTGCAGTGTTTTGCGTTTCTCACAAACATTAAATTAATCAATGCGTTAATAAAACTGCATAAGTTCTAAACGAACACGGTTATGTACGAGTATGTCACTCAGTAGTCTTGTATGTATTCACTTATTCTGGAACTAATTAAAGTGCCTTCTTTAGGTAGGGTTTTGTGCAGTGTCAATTAATTCTGTCTGAGTAATGTTCATTGACCATACGAAAATTGCGGTCAATGTTTCCAGTTGCTGCCTCTTTTCAACGAAAATTTTCAACTACTATACATAACAGCTACACTAAACCATAAAAAAAAACTGAAAGGAAATATTTAACATAATGGTTAAGCCTACAAAATCAAATAATTTCGCGAGTTACTGCACACTGCAAGGTGAAACAATACATTCACTTATTACAAGTCTGTTAGTAGTTAGTCTGTCTGTTTCGATCACTAAATTATAATCACAGTTATAGTGCTGCTATATAATATTCAACTTTGCTAGACATGTACTTCCTCTACCTAATTACATTACATAGGAAAGGCAATCTGCTTTTTATTTGATTAGTCATTATACACTTTTTTGTAACACTTCCCTAAGCGGTGAACGCACTCCAACCTTGGTGTCACATTAGAATAAAACCGCCACGAGCAGATATGACTGCGATCTAAATTACACTACGCACAATTATTTAGCATTCAACATTCAAATGAGCCGGTCGATTCTGTAACAATCTCACCGTGATAACTTAGGTGAAGTGAGCTATCGTTCCACATGATGCTAGGGGATTGACACTATCGACAACTCACTTCAAGCTCACTTCACCACAGTAATCACGGTGAGATTGAGATTGTTACAGAATAGCTCGGCTGATTGGCCTAGCCCAGCGTTTCGTGTGAATGTCGTAAGACTAGTGGAATCCATTATCTACGTATGTTGCAGAAGGATGGGCAGCATTCACTTTGTACCACTAACATTGTAGTGACATACGCACATTGAGTCGTCAAACAAATTATTCATTGACCTCGTTATACCACAACACAATCCTATGATCAGTGATCCGTCTGTCACGCTTGTCAACATTTCAGCAAGGAGCACTGCAAGGACTTTGAATAATTAATTAATTTTGATAAGCCATAAAAGTTGACAAATGCATCAATCATAATATGTAGCCTGGAATCATATAATTCAACAAGAAAACGGCTGCAATCTATCGATAAAGTAGGTACCTACTTATCAAAACAACTACGTTATGTATGCAAATTTTTTTTTTTTACTATTTAACACAAAAATATTTTCTTAAAGTAAATGATTGTAGTTATAGGTTTTAGTTTAAATAGCATGGTTTATAAAGATTATTATTTATGTGTATTCCGTGGAATATGTTCTCTTTGTAAATCTTCTTACAAAATATAATGTGTCACTGTTTGTTTTCCCTAATAAATAAATTAATAATAAACAACATAAAATAACCTAACTCCTAACGAACACACACTAGTTTACTGTACCTACTAAGCAGATGTCATCACTACACTATATTATTTCCTCAAATCCAGTCATCGGTTGACATTTTGAGTGGCTTGCCGACTTGAAAATTGCACTTAATTTGATTTAATGCTTTATTCTTAACTTGATAACTACATAATACGAGAACAATAGACTACGCAACAACGAGGGACGAAGGCAGTGCTTTGTGTGTAATAAATCTATTTGATATGTCAGGTATAGTTTGTGGGGTTTAATTATCCCATCTCCAATGTCACGTTATTTTGGAAGGTTTACGTCCGTTTTCTATCTTTATAAAATGTTAAAATCTCTGATCTTTTAATGTGATGTCCAATCTCACGTGAACTGTCGCGATAGGCTGGCCAAAAAGCAATCAACTAATGTTATCACCTGGCAAGAGAATTGACGACAGATTAAATAGATTAACTTGTCAGAAACTGAGAGTTAGTGTTAAAATGCGACTAGATAAGCCTGTGTATACTGACATTAGTAAAGTAATTTGTTACTTTGCCACTTTATTTTGCTAGAACACAGACACATTTTTCACTAAGGCTGTTATCAAGTACTTATAATGTTGTGTAACCTCCTTAACAACAAATAATGAGTTCTAGTTTTTGAAGAAGTGATAGTTGATGAACTAGTTTTAGTGAGTAGTTACTTAAAGTTGGAATCGCTTTGTAATTAATTATGTAAGCCTACCGTATTGCACCCCTTAGATATTTATTATTTTATGTGACCTTATTTTACAATCAAGAACTATTGACTTAATTAGAATGCAGTATGCATTGCCTAGTGTAGGAAAATGCTGAAACCATCTCCAATCACTTCACACACTTTGCACTTTATAACGTCCATAGCGTAAACGAAGTTAACGAGCCACAAGAATTTATCCATTTACAAGCCGTGCGCCTGATGCGATTTCACATCGGCCAAAATTACAAATTTCCATACAAATTTTCATCCCCGCTAAGAATGCCTTTAGATGAATTTAAAAAAAATCTTCCTTTGTGCATTATAGATATAAGGAAATCTTGACCAAAATTTCAAACTTCTAGGCGGTTTGGTCTGTGCGTTGTCTGTCAGAGTATTGTATAAGGCGTTGCACAGACGTAGGACATCGTAAAACGCTCAGTTTTTTTGGTCGCACAGTTAGGCGATTGGTACATATTAAAGGCCATAGAGCTTAAGGAAATATTTCTCCGTGTTTTTAAATTTATTTTTAAGAATTCGCTTGTTAATACTTATTTTTCCTAAAAATGGTCTCTAAATATTATTTTTCATCAATATTTTTTTTACGTATAGAAATGTTATATATTTCTGGAATATTAAAAAAGAAAAATGAATACCTACATATGCAAAAATTTTACGTTTTGCTAAAAAGCAATGGTACCTATTCCTTATTTTCCAGCGCTGCCTTATTACTGTTATAGCCACTTCAGCAGCAAAAATAGTACATACTTATTCCATGCAAGAAATTAATGGATGACATAATTTTTTTTTAACAAGCGTTAATACCTATTTTGATATCACTAATGTTTCTCGCGCAACGCAATGACTGTGTGTCGTTCGGTGGGGAACGGGCGCGGGCGGCGCGCTTCCTAATTCTACTTGTAGGTAGTCGTCACAAGTGCCAGATATTACATGAATTTTTATTAAAACCGGACAATCTTTGGTGATAGGTTGGTTCTAGGACATGTTTTGAGAGCAGTGGTGATGAAATAATGTACACAAAGTAAAGCGCCTGTCTGGCTTCGAACCTACCACCTACAACTCGTAAGTCGCAGCCGATACAACTGGGCCTCCACTTGACTGGTCGTTGTATTTGTTTATTTAAAATCTGGTTCTTTTAAATAAAATATTACTAAAAATATTCAGACTACATAAATACTTTTTTGAAGTATCCTTCAAAGAAACTAATTTAAAAAAAACCCACCATTGTTTTCCGTCCACGGATTGGTAATGTTTCTGTTATTCCTTTACTTGCTTTTATAAATTAATAAATCTAAGTATATCATACGACACGATACGTAGTAGTGACGGCACGGTTGGCGCAGTGGTTACGATTGACTGCTGCGTTGCGTGTCACGGGTTCGATTCCCGCACGGAACAAATATTTGTATGACCTACAAGTAGTTGTTCCAGAGCTGGTTGTTTGTGTATGTGAGTTTAAATGTTTGTAAACGCACCCACAATACAGGAGAAATTCCTAGTGTTGGGCAAAGTTAAAAAAAAAAAAAAAATTGTGTTCTTCAACATTATTTCATCTCTTTATTGCAAGGTACGTATAATGAGAGAACACGGGTTGCAATTGTAAATAGTATCTAGAAATTGTAAAGTTAAACTTACAGGTTCAGTAAGCAAAAGGAGCTTAAATACCAGAGGATTTATAATTTAAAGCGCAGCTGTGCACAGATACCTGTAGACGCGAATCTAGTTTGCTGTAGGTAGGTCATAATCATCTCTGCTGCGGAAGCGTCCTTGAACTAAAAGTAAAAGTCGGTCACATGCCACGCTAGGTCATTATCAGGCATTTGTTTTTGACATGCACGTCTGAATGTCAAGTCGAATTCTTGTAAGTTTAGGTACCTACACGGAAAACAAGACTACAACAAAAAAAAATATTCATTAGTGCACAAACAACAGCATTGTTAGAGTACAACCAGTCACGCAGGTTAGGAAATAAAGAAAATATCTCGGGCAACAGGTCACCGGTCACTCAGTAAAAAAAGGTAACATTCTATCCAATGTCAATGTTTCTACAGCTACGCTACGCTACGTAACGTAGTAACGATATCAATGTTTTGTGGTATTTTGTATTGACGTGACCAAAATGAAATGTAGTAGGAAGTCCTTAACCGTCGATTACTTAAATACTTTTAGCACGGAAATCGATACATAATAATCGCTCGAAAATAATTGTATCTACTCAAATTAGTAACTAATTGCTCTAGACTTAGACCGAACGTGCTTTAAGGCTCCTTCAAACAGGCACGACACGCAACGCGAATAGCACGCGACTCAAAAGAAAAAAAAAAACAATTAACGTTACGATTTTTGTTGTTTCAGACCTCGACGCAATGAGGAGGCACATCGTAGTGTTGTTGGCTTACATAGCCACCGCAAGTGCTACGCTTGAAGTAGTCAACCAATGGAGTTTGATGCAGTTCGACTTTCCTCCTGACCCTGTCCTATTAGAAAAGTTCCAACCGGAAAACACTGTCCCTACTGGGCTAGAGATAGGTTGGGATAGACTGTACCTGGGCATCCCGCGGCTGAGGGCAGGAGTACCTGCCACATTGGCCTGGATACCACGGAGTTTGCCGCCGGGCGTCAGTCCTGTTCTTCAGGTAAATTAAAAAACCACTTTCTTTTATTGCACCATAACATGATTTTGCACGTGTACCTCAGTGATTGTGACGTATTCATTCAATTGATATTGATTCTGTTTTTTTTTAATAAACGGTTTAGTGAGTTTTTATGGTCAAAATAATGTAGCAAAAATAATTAACTTACCTCGGCCTCGACGGCTACAATGGTATTCGTGACATATCACGCCGTTATCGATCAGTCGCCTCGAGAATCGAGAGGCCAGTGAACATAGATTTTACAATTACCGAGAGGCTTAAAATGAAAACATTTATCAAGGGACTGCACGTAACATTTTCTTGTGAAATGGGGCTGGTATCATCAATCACAATTACTTCATGATGCACGCTCTCGGTAGCTGTACGACTAGCGCCTTCTATTGAAAATCGATGACTTCATTTGGTTTATAATCTAAGTCCTGTCAAGATCATGTCGAACTGGCCTGTAAATACTTAACAGATTAACTGTTTTAAGTGCCATAAGTTCATAACTTACAAAGATGTCACAAGTTATTTGTTATTCAGTATTTTTTTAGACGATTGGAGTAATTTATGCGATAGTGATAATACTGGTCCCGGGTTCGATCCCCGGACAAGTCAAACATTTGTGTGCATGAACATGTCTGTTTGACCTGTGTCTGGGTGTGTATATGTATATAAGTATGTATATCAGTCATCAGGTTACCGTAGTACAGGCTCTGCCTAGTTCGGGACCTGAAGACCTTGTGTGGATGTTGTCTCATATTATTATTATTATGATTAATACATACATTTGCGTTTTTTTAATTTTTTTATTTGGCATCTCGCATGACAACTTAGTAGGTTGTCGGTTACTCAACCGGTCTTACATGTGGGTGCCTCAATAAACTAAGACATCCAGCCAGGGGTTAAAAATGGTGGGGTACGGACCTCGGCTTGCGACGTCGCTGGGGGGCGGCAGCAAGGGACAGGCTGGATCGGATTACCTAATAATTTTGTGATAATACTAAGTAGGTATTCCGTTTTAATAGAACATCGCTCTTAACATAAATATTATTATTTATTCTGAATACAAGTTACTAGAATATTGTTGCTAAGTAATTTCAACATCAATTTTCTAAGACATAATCTGTGTTTACCCACTTTGTGCTAAGCACCTTAACATTTATAAAACAAGTCGTGCTTTATGTGCAATCAGCTAGTTATTTACGTGTCTTGAAGTTATTTTATTAGTGTTGTTATGTTTATGCACTAACATGCTTTTGTTCTTATATTGTGCAAGAGATGCTTGTTCACAAATCGCGTTTGTTCTTGTTGACCGCAATGCTTAAAGAAAAAGACTAGCTCATTTAAAAATTTCCTACAGAAAGCTTAACCAAACTTCGTGAATTCTTAACTCTGTCGTTCACATGACACAGCCAGGACAGAGAGGACAGGAGGATCGTTAGACGTATTCTTCTATATAATCAAAATAAAATGGCTGACTTTTGACTTTCTGTCAGAAATCATTGCCTATTCAATTAAACATCAGCACCTAATCAGTAAAACAATAATATCATTTACTTTAACGTTTATTCGCCATTAATAACCCTTTTAATATTTTAAACCCTTGTCTTTAACCAATTTCAGCGTAAGAAACGTAACTGTATTTACATATATATATATATATACATATATTTATATACTGTAATTAGTGCTAACTACTCCTGTTAATAATAATGCCTTAAACAAATTAGGCTTATCTAGTAGTTACGTGTAGCTTTTAAGTCCAGTCGCCATGCGTGCCTGAGAACTTGGCATTAATTTTTATACAGAATGTCGATCACTCATAACTTAATGCGACAAGTATGAATTATCCGTATCCGCTAGGAGTGATTTTGTCCGGTATCTTAGTAGTTTACCGGCATAAAAACCTAATACGATCATGTATTTGACAATAAATTCTGTAGAAACAAGTCTCAGTATTTGGACTTCAAACTAAAGTTGCGCAATTACTTCGCAGAGCTTATGTCGCCTTCGAAAGCTGAGTTAGTGTAAATGCGTTCAATAGGACCTAGGTACTGGCTGACCTACTTGCTTATGTACCTCATTCTACTTACAAGTAAATTTAGGAGTTTGTGGTTAGAAAACAAGATTAGTAGACAATTCAAGATTATTTTTGTGTAAAATTCGAGCCTAGTTTATCGACTTTCAGTCTAATTTCTGTTTCTTATTAAGCAGTGACCAAAAATTGGGAGTTATTACGAAAGGCATCTAAATAAGTACCTATATTTCAGACGGTTTTGAAATCTGGTTTGATTTTGTTGCAGAGTGAACTTTAAATCTAGTTGTTTGAAGGTGTTCAAGTCAGATAAATCTATACCAATACTTATCTGTACATATCGGTCAATAGGTACCTGTTTCTATTTTGTCTGTCTGTCTGACATTAAAATATCAGATAATTTGCGCAAAAGTCTAGATTGGATTAATTAGATCTTTTCTTGTCGGCTTTATATTGTAACCATTATGACGTTTATATATTATGTAAGTACTACCTATATACGAAGTTGGTGGAACGATAAAACATTATAATTATAAGTAGGTAATTATGTTTGTTTAGCTTTGCTTGTACGAAATATAAATGTGGATTGTTAAATATACTAATAGGTGTAATAATAATTGTACTTGCGTTGGTTGTACAAGTTTAACTACCTAGTCCATTTATTTGTCTAGCGTTAATTTAATTATAGGTAAGTAACCGAGTACCGACAAAATGCTTAACAGTTCCTTTTATTTTGAAATAGCAATATAGAAAATTGCCGACAGTAAAAGCTTCATATTATTAACAAAGCATACTTAGATACTTATATTTAAAATGCTTTCGTAGATGAGGTATGCTAATACATTTAGGACTGATTTTTCAATAGTCAGATATCTTTTATCTGAAGAATAAATCTGACAGTTTGACATTTTTGCCATACAAAAGCTGTCAAACCACAGTATTTATTCCTCAGATAAAAGATATCTGACTATTGAAAAATCAGCCCTTAGTGATGAAAACTTCGGTCCTACGAGTATTAGGTAGGAACTTAGCGAATTCCAAGCTTCCACAATATATGATTGTATTGTTTTTCGCCACTCCACCATAGTGATACATCAATCAAAATCACATAGAATCTACATTATGGATAATATGGTGTCCTCAAGTACATGATGAAAAACATTGATGTGGACGTGTTTGGAGTTCAAATAGTAAGTAAAATGAGAAAATGCTTATTTCGTTTTCCGGGTAGAAAAACTGTGCTAAATTATTTTTTTTCTGTACCACTTGATATGACTAAACAGGTTGTGCTTAGAAGGTAAGTCGTATCCATTTGTGAGCTACCGAAGCGTTTATGGCAAACGTGTGCTCGAACTGAATAAATTTTATGAATGTTCTGTACCGGAATTAGATAACATGCTAGTTATGCTTTAGTTATTACAAATACGCGTAAGACACGGGAAAGCGTGAAGGGCAGGCGCACAGTTTGCGCTGCTGGCCTTGGTGAGCTGCGGCCTGTGACTGTGACACCTAGATGTGCGACACTCACGTTTGTACTTATCTTATTGTATTATTACGTTAACCACATTTATTGTACCTGACTATTGTAAGTAGCTGCTTGTAATTAGGGCCCACCCAGGTTGCTATTAATGAATGGAGATTTTTTTTTTTTTTTTTTTTTAATATGAAACAAAATTCACACAAGGTCTTCAGGTCCCGAACTAGGTAGAACCTGTACTACGGTAACCTGGTGACTGATATACATACTTATATACATATAAACACCCAGACACAGGTCAAACAAACATGTTCATGCACACAAATGTTTGACTTGTCCGGGGATCGAACCCGGGACCAGCGGCTAAGAAGGCAGGGTCGCTACCAACTGCACCAACCGGTCAGTCAAATTGTGCTGCTACTTATGTAGTTTGCTGAGTTAAACAATTTTTCAGTGTCCTTAGGGCTGGCTTTAACAAACTGTGGAATTAAATTGACGTCTGACAGTTTTTATATGGGAAAACTGTCAAAAATTTAATTCACAGGATTAGACTTACAACTAGGTGCTATAGGTATAACACAATTGTCAAATTCGCCGTTAGATTCTAAAAACAAAACTTCATCGTAGTATGCTGTTACAATTCAATTAAAAAGAAGTTAAAAAGCCTCATATACCTATTTATAGTGTGTTTGTTGCCTAGAATTTAGATCCAGGAGAGAGTTTGTATAGAATTACTTATAGGCTTACATAAAAGATGTGGTGCTATTGAATTTAAGCACAAACGCAGCTTTCCAATGCGACACTAAGAAGGCGATTCTAGATTACGTAACTGTTTACGTAATCTAGAATCGACTTATTAGATAGGTTTGAATCTGCATAATTTTGCTGTTTGTTTTGGAAAATTAAGTGTTTCTGTAAGTGTTTAATAATTAATGAGTTTTAAATAGAAACACGCTATTGACAGCTACATAATATACTAACAATCATGTTCCCAAAACCAACCAAAACTTCAATAAGTACCTATCCACCTATTATCATGCAAACCTTTGATCAATAAAAACAGAATTATATTTTTTTAAGATTTCTGTTACAAGTTATTTATATGAATGTAAATGCACATTGCAATGTCAACAACATTAAACATCCTTTGTTCGTTTGCTTATTTGTATGCCGCCATCGAAAACATGCTATGTCAATATGTGATGTTTCCCATTTAGCAAATACGTTTATGGGAATCAAGTCAACGGTCGTCGCGGTAAACGAATACCAAATCGTTGTTGACAAACTCAGCATTTATAAACAGTACTTAACTATAATTTCATTAGAGTTTAAAATGTTTATCAACGACTTTTGAGTCGTTCGGGTTGGTGCTTAATTTTTTATCATAACGTTAAAAATGTTGTTTTCTAACAGAAGGTTTGGTTTGTATTCGGTTGATTGCATTATACTTTTATTTAAAAATAAGTTTTGTTACCAGGCGTATCCCGACTGGTCATGGCACACTGCTGGCCGAGGCGACATCAACTGCACGGGTCTGATCTCCGTATACCGCGTGCGTGCTGACCGCTGCAATAGGCTGTGGGTCTTGGACGCCGGAGTGGTCACCAGCATCGATGACTTCAGGAGAGTCTGCCCACCCAAGATCCTTATATTCGACATGGCTACCGATCGTCTGGTGAGTCTAGAGACAATCGTTAAATGGGGATTTTTCATATGTCAAGCTCTTCGTTTAGATCTTGCTTAGTTTTTTTTGTTGCCTACTAGGTTTTACCCGCAGCTTCGCCCTTGTGGATGTCATGGAATATACCCAACGGGAACGTACTACCGGGATTAAAAGTCCTCTTAGTGTTGATCCAGGTTATAAACTATCTGTGTGCCAAATTTTATCCAAATCCGTCCAGCCGTTTTTCACCAATCCGGAACATACATCTAGACAAAAAGACAAAAATTCTTCGTTACTATTTTACTATATGTACCTATAGATGTGGAAATTCAACGCACGCATCCGCCTAGAAGATGGACATGGGATATTTGTGTCGTGAAAGTCACCTCTATTTGCAAAAACATTCATCTTAATCCATCTCAATCCAACACACGTCTTCTTACTTTCTTCAAGTTTTCGACAACATTGGGAAAGCCCACATTTAAACTCTTTTCACGTTACTTGTAGACTTTTAAGCCGCAGCTTTTGCAATAAATATGTACACATCTATGTACAACAACTGCCTGTTAGAACGCGACTTGTGAGGTCTTGTATCGAATCGGTTACGTAAGGATTGTCGCATATTGAGTGAAACTAAGTTTTTAATTAATTGCACTTTATAGGTGAGGTTCTTGCGGTTTAAGACGATACATGACACGTATGTATAGTTCCGTGTTCCTGGATAACAATAATGCATTTATTAATTCTAAGTGTCACCACATGATACAAAATTGACGTTCGCTTTATTGTCCGGAATACAGGATACCGAATTGCTGACAGGCACATAATGTATGGGGCTGGCCTAAACAGCCAGCAATAATAAGAGATGATAGTTTGCGGAATATACATACTTTAAAATTTTGAATTGATATTTGTGTAAGTATTAAACTTTTGAATCAAGGAAATTGCTTTTCGTAGCTACAATAATATTATGGTCATATGTTTCGTGCCTGCCGGAACTTGTTTAGATCAGTTGTCTAAGAAACTACGTTATCCTCAGAATTATATTCAGAAAGTACCTTAAACAGATACTGTCCATCAATAAACATTGTCAGAAGTCAGTTAAAACAACAATTACATACAATGACAATTGACGCGGATCCTCCGATCGAAAAATCCGGATATGCATATCTTTAACATCTACGCTAGCAGATAATACTTCTATAGCATATAATTATAATTATGTATATGAATGCTAATTAATCAGTACTTCAGTAGGCCAAACATTTTAAAGTGCTTAATTAGGCATGTATTGTGTAACAAGAACTAATGAAAGTCGTGCCGGAGCGTATCTTGATTAGTCCCCACAGTACGAAGGAGATAGCTTAGCTTAGCTTAGTTACAGGTGTTCTAGTGACAAGTCAAACAGTTTTTTCACATCAATTTGAGAATATAAACGACTTATAATTGCAACAAAAATGGTGTTATTTGTTACGTTATTTGTCGGTTGTACATTTTGACATAATGAATGACGCACCTACGCAAACATAATAGTAGCAATTAAAGTAAAGTAAGTATTTACCTGTAGTTTAAGTATTACCTGTTTTAATTCAATGTTGGTACCTAATTTCTATCTATTTGTAGTGTAGGTAATTTAAGTCAAGTATTGTCTATGTCTTGTAAGTTCGGGTATTCGGTACGCTATAGTTAGGTTTCAATAGGTACAATAATGAACGAGAAAACAGGTTCTTCGCCTACTTGGTCGAGTGTAGGCACCTTAGGAATTATTTGCTTATAGTGTATTATAGTAATTTTCCGCTTTCTTTTCTGACAAATCCATAAAGTACATAATTATGCAAATTAATTGAGACGCTAACATTTGAATACTCCCACTATCCTCCAGAAAGATTGAATTCGACCTTCTGATTATAATCCTTCGTGTAAAACGATTTAAAAGTAGACTATGAACCAAGGGGTAAAGCGGTGTCTTATGTCGCGGGCGCCGTATTGCATCCCGTGCTTAACGAAGGATTCTAGTGTTAACACCCGAGCGGAGAAAGGAAGTTTTAGACTGGAATCCTTCGATACGCTTGGGATTCAAGCTCGCCCAAGACGAAGGAACGTTTATCCCCGAGGTGGGTACTCTACTTTTCACACCATCTACGAGACATTATTAAGCAATAGTGGGTACTAGAATCAAAGTATTTATTAAAATTACTATTACAGTTAGTAGACCTATTTAAAACAATTTATAGTTAAAGGTAATATTCGATACATAGGCCAGTTGTGAATTGGAGGTAGAGTAAATTGGCGTATTGCTGTTGAGTAAAGTTTCAGAAACTTTAGTCTGCTGAGGACCATTTTGGATCGTGAATGTTAGTGAAGGTTGTGGTTGAGGCAGCGGGCTAGATGAATAGTGTTTTGATGTGGATAGTTGCGGTGACAAGGGTGTCCAAGGATCAGTTAGCAACGGTGTTTTAGTTTGATGTTGTCACCAATGCGGCAGCTTATTTTATCCTTATTCTGTATAGAATTTTCAATGTAGCCCTCCGCTACTACATCAGATTTCCATACAGTGTATTTTAATGTGGGTGTCTGCTCCTGAATCCGCCACTAGAGTAGCCGATGTTCTCCAGTACCAATGGCCCGTGTAGAGCTCGGCATTTGTCAATTTCAGGTATTTCGCTGGAATTAGTCACCGAGTTACCTACTCCGGAGACTTGCACAGTGGACTGTATTACATTAAGATTAAGTCGTTTGCATAAAGATTCTGCAATAAAGGTATTTCGAAATTTCTTTCAGCATGATGCTGATCTTATTTTTGTCAATAACTTGCATGGTGCACTTGCCATTATTATAAGCTTCGAAAGTTATGTTAGTGTTTGTCTGTGTGTGTGTTTCTGTTAGAGGGGCGTCGAGCTTGGTACTTTTCGACAATTCTTACGTATTATTCTCCACTGAATACGAAAGACCGTTCATTCTTTGATTTTGTATCTGGCAAACATACCAGCAACAAATCTGTTCTCTCTTCGATTTTAATGTTTAAGAGTTCATTTCCACGACAAGCGCCATTTACTTCAAAGATCAAGGCCACCTGTAACAAAAATAGACAGGTAGGTTAGTAAGTAGGAAGGTAAGTTACGTACCTACTTTAGTATTCTTATGTTTTCCAAGTTATTCACTTTCTTAGATTTTATTGACACATATAATTGTAATAATAGACACATAACCCTAACGAAGGAATACAATAATATTTAACTTGGATAGAGCACAGAAGTCTCGACATTTTAGCTTGTCGAAACACTACGCAACGCTTCAATAGATCGCACACAAGCGATCGATACATGAGCGGGTCGCTAGTAAGTATAAGTAAGTATGTAGCTATTTTAGTTACTAAAATCTCAATCATTAAGTAGGTACTTACTTTTGTGGCAAGAAAGCTGTGGTCAGGGATTTCATTTAGAAATGCTTCCACGTTTTGAGCTGTGAAAACTTTTGATTTCTTAGCACGATGTCCCTCCGATTTCTTTTTTACGTTAATGTTTAATGCTTATTGTTGGCCTAGCATCGAATAGATGCACCATATATGCTACTTGACTTTTTTGTACATGAAAAATGCTGGAAGTAAACTAAAAGCACTGATTCAGATACAGACGCGACGACTTTTATAGTTTTCCATTTAAAAAAAATTGTCGTAGGCTTTCATGTACGATTCCTTGGAATTTTCTGGAAGTGGCAATGCCAATGGCTTCGGATTTAATGTAGGTACTCAGAAGTCAAATCACTATCGTCACTCGACATTTTTGTGAGAATTTGTTGATTATCTGCAAAGCGATTTGCAGTACCTATTCGCGTCTTTTTTTTATTTGTGCTCCATTTTTTTATTTGTATTTTACGTTAGGTGGCGAGTTCGATTTCCGAACAATTTATATTTCTCAATTGTAAATGCATGGGATTAGTATGTACTATGGAAAATGTTTGTATGCGATTTTTACAAGAGGTTCCAATGTTCCAAATTCAAATCACATTAATGACCAGCGGTTCGTAATGAAATTCAGTACAATATTAATGAATGCCCGGCTAGACCCCCTTTAATGACTTATTTTAGGTTAGGTTTGCATGACATATAATTTGACATTGTAGAGCAGGTGGTGTGAAAATTTTGTTAAGTATTGGCTTACTTCCCCGCACGTACACAGAAGTGGTTAATTAATTATGGTCGAATGCGCCAGTCATAACTTCAAAATCAGTGCGAAGTTTTTTGCTAACTGCTATGATTTTAAGGGATGAACACTTTTGTGTTTTGTGATAGCAGTTATTTCTCACAATTTGTTATTTGTTGTTATTATCACATTTGTTAACAATGGTTAATTATCGGCGCGTGTTAAACATAACTTGCATTTATTTCAATTCAAAGAAGAGTAATGAATTTATTTTATGTGGTTTGTTTTGATATCTAAAATTACTACACTACAGTTGCACTTGTGGTTAACGTAACTACTTTAATTCATTGAAGTGATATCAAACATATAGGAGCAAACTTAGGAAAATTGCCATACCTAAGTAAGTAATAAACGATTTTATTAAGTTTCACATAACTGTTTATACATAGAAGGTATTATTAATAAAATACAAGAAATCCAAATATTTGAGCTCTCGAATTGATTTTATTTAGTAACTAACTGCAAAAAAAGATACGATTTTTGCGAGCACAAAGACTTTGATACTTACGTGAAAGTTGTTTGAATGACAACGGCTACATTGTACTCGTGGTTTTTTATGATTTTAATCTAAATGAGTAGAGCGTAAATGTGACAGGTACCTACGTGTTGCTAGTGTTGTTACGATTATGTCGACATTCGTCTGCCGTGTGGCGACTCTATCATCGACTTTATAAGATCAAATCGCTATACAGGTTCAAATTATTAAATTAGCTAGCGAAAGTCTGCAGGCGTGATGGGTATTGATATCTAAACACGATAAAATAAAAAAGATTTTTCACACCACCTGCTCGAAAATGTCAAATTATATGTCAAGCAACCTTAACCCAAAGTGAGTCATTAGTGGCCGGGGGCACAGCCGGTCAATAATGTTGTACTGGATTTCATTATGACCCGCTGGTCAATAATGTGATTTGAATTTGGAATCTCACATGCTCCGCTAAATTGGCAGTATAGTACTAACAAACACACTTTGGACTTTGCACTTTTTTGACTTTTTTGCACTTTGGTGCCAGAAAGAGGAAAGCTATTCTCGAAACCCTTATTACGTGTGGATGATATTCTCGATTTCCTACAAAATCATAACGACTGCTTCTTCATATCGTTGCCCTGTTTTCGAAGACATAATATTGTAAGAATAATTAGATAACTACGAACCATGTCTCAAATGTTACCCTTAACTTCAATTAATATGTAAGTGCATATAACTAACTAGTTCTAAATATGTTATTCTTACTGTTTGTTTATTTAATAAATACTTTCTTTTCGTACTATGGCTATTATTTTCTCACAGTAGGTATAAAAAGTAGAGTATCCTCCTCTGGGCTAAAGGTGTCTTTGCCTTGGGCTAGCTTGAATCCCTCGCTGCATTCAGGATTCTTGTATTAACTCCCTCGCTTCGCTCGTGAGTTAAATCCCGAATCCTTCATTGCGCTCGAGATTCAATATGACGCCCGTGACATAAGACACAACTTTAGCCCCTCGGTGCATAATCTACTATTATGTTTTTTTAGGGGTCAACGACCGCTAGTATTGTTGTTACCCGAAGTATGAGTTGAGAAAATATATTGTATCGTGTTTAGATATTGATACTAACCAAGTCTATGAAGTCTACACAAAAAATAAAAAAAGACATTTTAAGTGAATATACTAAATGAGGTCGATGACCCCCACAAAAAATCATCAAATTAATTGGTTTTCTGTTTTATTATGTTGAGATATCGATACCCATCACGTCTGCGGAGTTTCGCTACCTAATTTAATTTGATCCTGTATAAGCAGAATAGCGGTCACTGTACGTTTTGATCAATGATAGTTTTGTTTTACGTAATAGACTTCATTACCACTATCAACAGTTGCTCTATTTCAACAGCTTTGTTTTTAATTATACGAACATTAATATTGGTTTATATATGTCGTAGGATAATTTGATACTTCGAATCTTCGCGGAAATCCTAGGGGTTTTGCGAAAACGCGGATAATTAGAATTTAGGTTAGGTTATGTTAGAACAGTGACCATTAGCGCGCGAAGGCGAGCGAGCGAAGCGAGCGTGCCGCGGCAGCGGCCGCCAAGCGCCAGATACCCTTCTATTGTTGTTGTATCATTTAGGTTAGGTTATGTTAGATCCTGACTTTGTCCAGTAAGATTTGATAATTTTTCGCCTATGTCTAATTATCCGCGTTTTCGCAAAACCCCTAGGATTTTCGCGAAGATTCGAAGTATCAAATTATCCTACGACATATACAAACTAAGGTTGTTGCAAAATAATGTAAAAAAAAAAATTAAGACCGAAATTACTTACATAGGATTTAAGCACGCACTTTAAGAAAAGTTTCTATGTAGATTAATGTCTAGATTAGACATATTTGGTAAAAGAGTCACGCAGCATGTAATAAGGTTAAGCTACTTATTAGGTAACCTTCTTGCAATCCATTGTTTGTATGTATACTGTTTAGGTATGCCTAAGCTTGGCTAGTCACGAAAAGTATAAAACACGTCTACGTCTCTATCGACTATAACATTAAACATTATCAGAGAAAGGAGATTTAGTTAACACTCGTCGTGCTGTGATATCTAAGCAATAAATTCTTTATTAACTGGATATCTACCAGTGTTTAGTAGGCAGCTTGTAGTTTATTATACAGGAACTAGAATTCCACCGAAGTTCTGTTAGAAAGGGTACAAAACTGCATACTTATCTAATGCCAGTCGTTGTACCTTAGCCATAACTTCGGTTTCTTTTTTAATACATGATGAGTTATTAAAAGCCGATGACCAATTTTGCTGTGAAGTGTTTTAAAACAAAGAAGGATAATATATAATAATAATAATAATGCATTTTTATTTCGGACACAAAAAGATCCATAGAGTGTTAGTAACATATTAAATAGCTTATTATCTAGTGTTAGTACCAATTGACCTCTGCACAAGAAAAATTACGATTGGAGAGCTATAGCTCTCCGCTACAGTTCTCAGGATGCTGTTGCGACTATCTCTCACTCTCCTGAGTAGCGAGGCACTTTTTTTACGAATGATCGCGTGAAATCCGTCGGTACGAGCCTGCGCAAACATCCCCGACGCGACGCACTGCACATAATCGTTTAAAAAAAAACATACTGTCGAACATAGAACCTCCTCTGTTTTTAAATTATATAATGCGGTAGTCGTTTTATGGCCGTTCCCAATATTCTAACTACAGTTATAGATAGACAGCTATCTCCGATAGCTGGGAAGATTCTATCTATCTTTTGTTGTCGTCCCAATAACGAAAGTAGCTTGCATCTATCTACAGTTGGGAGTAGGTAGGCCCGGCTGTCAATTTATGTTTGTTTTAATAATTATCTCATCAATCATCCATAAATATCAGAACTAAGTAATAAAGAAATAATAAAGTTGGGTTGTTGAGTCAATGGAAGAAGTAATTTATATTCTAATATCACAATTTAAATATTTGTAATAGGTATGCATATTTTTCTCAGAAAAAAAATCTTTGGGTTTTAATATCACAAGTTTTTATTATGATAAAATTAGACAAATTTGCTTAATATTAACCTACTCACTAAAATAATTATTAATTAAATCTTGTCGCACCTGAATATCATTATGAGAGATAGGGATGGTTTGCACCTCAAATGATATATTGTGGTTAGGTATATCTACCTCAGGCTCAACATCCTGTAAATTCCTTTGTCTGCAGATGTTATGCAGTACAGCGTGGCAATTATTACTGATTGGGTAGTTTCTAGGGAAAGCCGTATTTTCAAAGAGAGGACAGGAAATCTTTTTGTTCAAACCCCAAAACACCTTTCTATTAATTAATTCGTCCTGGCGTGGATTTCGAGACACCTATATAGTCGGCTACAGACACCAACATTGTGCCCAAGGCATAAAACCAACTGCTCCTAACCAAGGTTAGGAGCAGTTGGTGCAGGGGTGAAACTCCATGATTTCTGCAAAATGAAAGGAATGACTATTACACAGGGGCACAGTATGAATAATAAGTAGATAGTATTTAAAAATAGATATTCTTTCTATAAGCAACCAGCGAAAACATTATTTTATGTGCACTAACCTTTTTGAGGTTACTCTTAAAAATGGATATATTTCAGACAGCAGATCATTTACGGCGCTTTTGTTTAATCTAAATTTGTATATAAAATCATCACCTAGATAAGTAACTGTCCATGTAATTCACTCTATCTTTATATGATCAAATTCGGCCGCTAATTTGCATATCGTCGTCATTATCCCAGTCTGACAATTGGTCCAGTAATTCAAGATCACTTTCACTTGATTCCGACATATTTTAGATAGATAGATGAACACTTTATTGTACAGAAACGAAAAATACGTAATAAATACAATACCTAGCTAGTAGTCTTATCTTATCCCTCAAAATCGGAGGATAGCACGATCGATTACTAGAGATGGCAAAACTTACTGACCGACAGCTGTCAAAACGTTATTGAGACGCTCAAATTGACAAATTCATAGAGAAATCTACCACTAGTAAGCAGTTAGTCCTCCGGACGATAGATAGCGGTCAGAGATAGGTTAGCCTATCGCTAGTAAGGTTATTGGGACGTGAAAACAAAAGATAGATAGCATTTTCTATCTCTAGTAGTGTCAAACCGAAGATAGATAGGATATTGGGAATGGCCGTTAGTTTAGCTCGTAGCTATTACTTAATAAAGAAGTTTGAATCCTAGCACATTTCTGGAGATATTAACATAGGTACGTCAGCGAAAAATTACCATAGACGTTTTGCAAAGTCTTTAAGCATCAACGACTGACGTACCTACCCAGTTTTTAAAAGACTTCAAAAAAAAGAAGGAGGTTCTCTAAAACGACTTCAAAAAAAGAAGGAGGTTCTCTATTCGGATGTATTGCTTTTTTATTATTTTATGGGTGTTACCTCAGAACTCCGTCATTTATAAACCAATTTGAAAAATTCTTCTTTTGTTTGAAAGGGTATACTTACGTTTATAGGGTGATCCCACATACATTTGAGCAAGTACTGATGAGTGATTTTTGAGTTTGCTTCAATAATACGTATTTTTCCACTTAGTGTATGTTGATGATGTTAAAATAACTGCCTGTCACTGTTATTTACCTACTCAGCAAGTGAAAGTATACGAAATATTTGTGGGATAGGTACCACAATAAAAAAATGAAAGAGAAAAACTTTATTAGAAAAAACTCAACCAACTTCCAAAAAAAAGTACTACATACAAAAACCACTTTAACTTCGGAAGTCGGTTGCTAAAACGAAAATACATAACCAAGGACACCGACTTCCGAAATTAAAATTATTTTTCGCTTGTAGTGTTTTTTTGGAAGTCGGTTGTTTTTGAATATTATTTATAGAGCAGCGTACCTATTAGTAGGTACGTAAACTTTGATTCAATCAATGATTTTTATGACATTTAATTTACATTGCTCTATCACGAGTAATCACGAATAATACGGGGTGCGTAGGCCATATTGTTTAATTCATTTGAAAGCGGCAATTTATTACTTGAAGAAAAAGTTCAAGGTATTAACTGCATCTAGCCAGTTGAGAGCCTATGCAATCAATTATAACTTCGATGCGCGTGAAATAATTATGCATTACTTATCTCATTAATTCACTTGAAGGTGCGGAAATTATTCAAGGCTCTTGAGTGAAATCTAAGTTAATATTTAGAATACTGAATCTGATACTTCTTGCATCAAAAATATTAATGAAATGAGCGGTCTGTGATGTGTTCATGATAGTTTGATAAGGTACCTATATCCGTGGCACTGGCCTATTGTTTATAAAATCCCTGACCAGAAATTCCATTCGTATTTTTGATTGATTGAATTGGTTGATTAATAGTACATGTCTGTCAACAACGTCTATGTTTATGATATCATTAGTCATATTATACAGTGTTAGATGCAAATAAATTATCAACTGGTCTAAGCGGCGGTAGTGGCAGGCGAGGTCTTGTTATTATTTGAAAGGGTGTGGCTTGTCCAATTGTCCGTGCTGCAATTGTCCGTTCCGACTTGAATACGCACAATTTGTGGGTGACCAGTAACCATGCACTGTATAATTCTAAACTAGTGAACGGCATTTAACCTCGCCGGCGGCTACACTCGTGATTAAATTCGCGGTATTTGTTCTTCACGAAATTTGCTTGTAGGCTAATTGGATTATGACGGGAAGTATTGCATTTCTCTATGGCCTTTTAACGATCAATTACATAAATTCATAAAGTCGGTATATTGTAATACAGACAATAGTTTAAAGTTATAAATAATGGCTACTACGTTAATAGTAACACTTGTCATTACATATCTATGTATGTCGTCGGATCTGATAAAAGGGTCTATTAAATTGACCCCAATTGAAGGTACCTACGGTTAAATAGGACGTGGTAACCTTTAAATTAAAACAAAATAAATGTAACGAGATTAAGATAAACATATAATATTATTATAGGTATGGATTGCATTATAATACATACATCGAATGTAAACAATTTTTTTTATAGGGAAATGGAAATGTAGTAGGAATTTCTTATAACCGTCGAAAAAAGCTTTTAAAAAAAAAACCTTGAAAGAGATATTACTAATACCAGAAATGAGTAGGTAAGGTTACAAAGAAAGGTTTTGATACTTGAGTGTTAAGTGAATGCTAACGTAGTGATACTTACTCGCATTTTATTAGAACTTGTGCACACACACACCCAAATCAAATACGTATGTACCTACTAAATAACGAAAGCTACGGTTTTTGTTTGGCAGGTTTTTTTTTAAATTCTGGTTGTTCCATTTTCCTTGTAAAATTAAGGGGTTCTGAATTAGTTTAAAACAAAGTAGAACAAAGTCTAGTGACTTTACTTTAACCTCATACCATAGAATAAGAATGTGTCATACCTTCCCTACCTTCCGTTGATATCTTTGTTATGTCCTATAACCTGAATCGTAACTTTCCAGGTAAGAAGCGTGTACTTCCCGCGCGAGCTACTGCGGCCGAGCTCTCTGCTCACCAACTTGGTTTTGGACGACACCCGATCCTCCAACTCCCGCCTGTCGTCATCCTGCGACCATCTGTTCGCGTACATCAGTGATACGGTTGCACCAGGTTGGTAAAGTTTATTCAGTCCTTGTTTCTAATTGATGGTATTTCACTTAATATAATACATATATACTTAATAATATACGAGGGGAGGTCAAAAACTCCGCGGAATGAACTGAATGAAGGGGGATGAAATTAAACATGAAACAATTTTTCCTTTGCAATATAATATTACACTTTTCAGACCAGTCAAACAATTTGTCAACAAAAAATATATATTTTTCAAGGCCTTCAATATAAGCAGAAATTGTTGGCTTCACTTCTTCGTCATCCGTAAATTTGTTTCCAGGAACAAATAGTAATCAGAAGGGGCCAAATCTGGCCTATAGGGTGGTTCAAAGTTCCGAAGCCGCACTTGTGTTAGGGAGTCATCGCAACATGACTCTAGTGGACGAGAGCGTTGTCGTGCAAAAGGAGCACACCTCTAGACCATTTCCCCTTCTCTTCTCTTTAATTACTTCTTTTAATTTTTGTAGTAGCGTAGCGTAGTATTGTCCCGTGATATTGACACCTTTATCTTTATAATCGATCAATAAAATCCCCACTGAATCCCAAAAAACGACGATCAGCGCTGACCTACTTCAATTGAGTCTCTGCCTTGCTTGAAAAGATTATGCTACTTGTAAATCATTGTTTTTCCAGGGCAAGTTTTTCCCCGTAAACCGCTTAAATTTCTTCCATAATGTTCTGAGGCGATTTTCCTTGCTTAGTGCAGAACTTAATCACGGCACGATACAAAATTTTCTCCTTAGTTTATATTTTCTTCGCGATTGACTTGTTAATCCAGTGATATCTCAAAGGTTAATGAACCGATTGGGATGAAACTTAGTATTTATAATTTTAAAGATTTACCAAGTAGTGACAGGTAAAAATAAGTACCCCTTCCCCTCTCTAACCCCGCCATTCCGCGAACTTTTTGACCCGCCCACGTAGACTTCAGAATTCAGAATTACTAATACTATCTACTTATTGAAAATATGAAAAAAATGTTTCAAGTTGCAGCGCAAACTGAACTTTATGTTTATGTTTAACTAACCTTATACAAAAAAGGTAGAAAAGTCTGTCCGACAGTAGTCCGGGTTGATCATTGGCATGGTGTATGCAAGCGCATTTCGGTCTATACGGTCTATACGTTTCATGTCTTCGTATAAGTCGAAGTGTATAAATCACTCTTTGTTGTTATGAGATTGAGATGATGCAAGGTGTAAGAGCAAGTGAAATTAGGTAGAGCAGGTTATAATATGTTCATGATATTGCAACCACAATGTGACCACATTAAACATTGATTAATTAGTTGTCATTCTCTGTACCTATTGGATCATACCACAACATCGAATTTGTAAAGCCTCCTTCAAACAGGCGCGACACGTGACACGTCACAATGGCACCGCGCCCGCCGCCTGCCGCGCGACGAGCTGAGCCATTGTGTCGCGTGTCGTGCCTGTTTGAAGGAGCCTTAATATTTTATTCTCTCTGTTTTCACATGATATAGGAACATCCACCTAACAATAGTTTCCTACTTTTAACATAACTAGCTACACTAGTGCCGTTATGTAATAGATTAATAGCAGTTTTAAATATAAGAATTCATGATTTCGCAAATTATGTGACTAAAACATTCGTTTATGGGTAATAAAAAAATGCTCTTTATAAATTCCTTTAAAATTTTCACACGCGTTTGAGTACGTAATTAAAAAAGTACAAATTGGTCACGTTAAGTCTATGAATGTCTCATTGTAGTTTTTTTTGTTCCATTGTATAATAGGTGTTAGGTATATAATCTACTCAATATGGTTATTGTTGTTCTAGTTTCATTCACGCTGTTCGTAACAATCAAAAACACTGCAATTATCGGTCTGTACATAATTTTACAATCTTGTAGATTGTCTGCTTCTTTCCTGTGCTCAAGTCAATCACTTTATTCGCAAAATAAAAAAATAAACACTAGCAGTAACATCGTGTTGTATTATGGCCAGTGAGCGGATAATCGGGCGCTAATATACCTACACTTCACTTTATTCCCACGAAAGAATAATACAGACATGCCTTTCAGAATCCCGGATCCCCGAATCGTTTGAAATTCCTGAGATTGCTAAAAATTTTACCTGCATACAAAATATAGTTAGAACTCGTTATGAAAAAAATATATAAATATTTTTTAGTCTTCTGTTCGTATAAAATACAATAAATTAGTAGATTCGATCACTAATCGTAGTCCGTTAGATAGATAAATTAATTTTCATTACTTGACCACATTGTGCACACCATTTTTATTAATATTCCATTTGTTTTGAATAAAATAAAGATACTTAATCAAAATAACCACTGCTATAATTTCATTATGTTGGTTATAGTTGTTTTTAGAAAATTGTTCAATCCCGGGAACCCGGGATTACTTATTTACTCAGAAAGGAGTGTCCGTATTATTCTTTCGTGGGAAGAAGTTTAGGTATATAAGCGCCCGATTATCCGATCACTGATTATCTCTTACAAGCCATTTTCTCAACATTTATTAAATGTGTTTGCTCTCATTCCTCAATTCGTATTTTATTTATTTCCTTAGGAAGACTTACAGCTAAACAAAACAGATGAAGAAATTTAAAATGTGCCGGACAGCCAATGTCTTACAAGTCAAGTCTTCACATATAATTATCAGAATAATAATGAAGAAATCTGTGAAGCACAGTTATTTATTTATTGGTATATCATAATTGTTATGCACATGAGCTAATATCTGACCGGATGATATCAGTTTAAATAAATGATGGCCACTTTTAAATACTGAGTATGCATAGTGCACATTAATCATTGCATAATTAGCGGCAGTCGGTTAGTAAGTGGTGCATTGAATAATTGCAAGTTAAATGCATGTGTTTCGGTGTTTAGTGACCACCCAAGCGTGCTGTGTCTACCAAAACCCTGCTTTCTCCGAAAAAGTGATGCAATTGCTAACGTACTCGAAAAGTCGCAACAAATACTATAATTAAATTGACGGACTGTTATTTTAAGAAACTGTATCATTGCGTAACAATAACAGTTTTGTATGTAACGTACAGTCGCCAGCACATCAGGTTATACGAAACTGTCAAATGTTTCCAAATGATTTTAAACCTTAAAATGTTGAAGGTTAAGTTCAAAATCGAATGAGAAAATTTTACAGTTTGTGGTAATTTGACCTGTAATGTTGCTGTGTGTACAATTTAGAAGCAGTGCCGTTTGAGACCTTTTGGTTACGATTATTATCCAAACTGTGTATTATGCCAACAAAGACGCAGTGTTGGTAGGCCTCCCACAAGGTGGACCGGTGCCCTGGTGAACATCGTGGAAACCAGCTGAATGCCTAACTCCAGCAGTGGGGCGTCTTTCGGCTGAAATTATTATGATGATGGTGATGATTATTAAAAGGGCTAATCAAAGCTACAAATTATCATGAATACCAGAGAGAGATCAGTTTTCTATACCCTATGTATAGAAAACGAATCAGTGCTTTTCATCTTACAATCAATTTAATGCTGGTTTTGTTTGAACATTTTACCAGCGCAATGGATTTAATTTCACGGGACAGTGCGGAGTGCCTGTTCTTTGTAACGAAAGAAAGTGAAACCGCACTAAATATAATAATTGTGAAAAGTATCAAGTACGTCAAAGACTTAGTAGAAGTGAAAGATGATTAAATAAACAAATGATTAAAACCAGAATAATTGGCCATTTGCTACTAAAATTGATGCCAGTAAATTCTGGTTTGAAAACATGAAAACAAGACCTAAGTTACAAGAGAATTGCAGATTATCGTGTAGGTAGGTACTTATCAGTGCCTGTTAGTTTACTCGAGGGCAACATTTTCCCACAACTGATATATAGGTATTTAGTGCCTTCTTGGGAAGACGATACATTTACACACTTAGGTACTTTGACTTGATTGTTGCTTCCACCTTAAGGACAATGCAAGTGACGAAATAAAGTTTAAGGATGGTCTAAGTAACACAACTAACTTGTCTTAAAACATCACCTATTTATAGTCGTTCACTACTAAATTGACCCTTTAAAACCAAATTATTAGTTGAAATTGACTATTTCAACGGATAATTTGAACTAATAATTGAATGACCTGTAATTTTATTCTAGTGAGCATTGACTCGGTTAATCGATCCAATCGGTTGATAGATTGCGTTTAATCGTATTATTTACGTATTTTCAGGTATCATCGTGTACGATGGGAGGCGAGACAACGCGTGGCGAGTGACGCACGCTTCCATGTACCCCGACCCCGACCTGGGCGAGTACGACATCGGCGGCGAGAGGTTCACGCTGATGGACGGCATTGTGGGGCTCGCGCACTCTCCCGCGCAAGGACTGCTGTACTACCAGCCACTGGCTACCGACAGGTAAAGTTCCTAGCTTTTTACTGTGTATGTTAATGACTCTGGATGAGTACGAAATCAGCGGAGAAAGGTTCACGCTCATGGATGGTGTCGTGGCGCTCGCGCATGCTTCGCGCAAGACTTGCTGTTCTACCAGCCACTGGCCGAGCACTGTACCGTGTGTGTAAATGAATCTGGGCGAGTACGACATCCGTGGGGAGAGGTTCATACTCATGGATGGCATTGTGGGGCACGCGCACTCTCCTGCGCAGGGGTTACCGTAGTACCAGCCATAGCCTATTACACAAGTACCTACCTAAAATTACTAGCCTTGTAGCTCTAACACCAAGACATAGGACAAAGGCATATAAGGTGTTCTAACTAACGGTTCTAGGGCCACATAAATAATCCAGTCAGGAACGTGGATAGCAGTTAAACAGCTGCGTCAGTTCAACCGTTAAAGTTATAACACTACAACATACTCAGAGAAAACCTACATTCAAAAATTCACTCCTAACTTGCAGCAGTCTCTTATTGATGTCATTATGATTGCAGGGTGTTCAGCGTATCAACAGCCGTGCTGGCGTCGGGTCCGCCGGCCGAGGGCACGGACCTGCCCGTGAACTTGGTGGGGCGCAAGTCGTCGCAGGGGCTCGGCGTGGCCGTGGACCCGCGCGACGACACCATCATCTTCAGCCCCATGACCGAGACCGCCATCGCCGCCTGGAACCCCATCACTAACTCGCACAAGTAAGAAAGAGAGAATGAAAAATATGTTTATTTGTCACAGAAACACGTGCATACAAAAACATATAATTGAACAATAAAAAAAACAAAACAGTTCAGATCAGGTAAGCTTAGTATAGTTAACATCGTAAGGAATCACCAAAACTGATAATTGGGCGAATGAGGCGCCCGTAGTGCACCTGATCAAGGACTATACATATAGAAGACAAATAATCCTTGGCAGTCGCTATGCAAGCCGAAAAAAAAAACCGTCGCAAAAAAAAAAGTTTTTATTTGTGCTACGCCGCCGTCTTCTTAGTACATTATCAAGTCAACATATGCTTTCCGCATAAGCGTGTGACCCTTACCTGATGAGGGGGTTATTGATAAAGCAGTTTATGGGGAAACAAGCCAGCCAAAATATCAAAGATATTTGGATTCAAACGTACAATCTTTGCTACGGTACGAAGTTCTACGACAGTTTCAACCCATTTTGAAAACATATCCATGTGTAAATTAAATCAAACATTTTATTATTATTTCATCTACTTTGCAGTAGACTTTTATTGAAACAGATGCAATGCCGTAGCAACCAGCTACGCCGTAGGCACTGATGAATGGTTGAGATCAAATTAGTTAAATAGCACAGCGTCTCATGTACCTACACTTCCGAAGTCAAAAGTAGGTACGGTTTCTACTGCGGCTGTTCGATGTGTCTGTGAGCAATAAAACAGTCACAAGAAAACTACGAATTTTCCGACACGGTATTCCCGCCTGTAATTTTAACTATTTCCTCATATTTCCATCTTCATTTACTTGATTAAATACACGATTCCCGATAAGTAGTACTTATTAGTTCATTCAATGAGTCATTGATAACGTTTGAAGGAGGGTTAGGAGTATATATTTTAAGTTTTCCTTTTCATTACGGGTCACTTTTTGCTCAACAACGTGGGAAATTCCGATTGATTGCGGTTGCAGATTAATATGCACTTGCACGCGCTGCAAGAATGGCTGTGATGAAAGGTCGTTGAAATACAGGATGTAGCGGGGAGTGGGTAATTAAATAATAGTATCGCATTTCTGAGGTCATTTGATGGGTCAATTACTCATATCGTAATCTTCATAACTAGCAATACGCTCATGTTAACTCGTGTAGTAATAAAATCTTAGATCGATCACCACTGTTGACCTTGGCATTGCACTTAAAGCTAGATAACGCCTTTATTCTTCAAACTATGGCAGCTGTGTTAGACTGGCTTTGATGTTTTAAACGTACTTTTAATCACGTAGGTACCTAATCGATTCATTTGACGCAATCTTGAGATTGATTGATTAATATCACATAAGTACAATTGCTGCTGTAAGCACTGCACTCATTGTCAAAATCCTGCCAAATAGCGTTACTTGTAGTCTATTCCAAAAGTTTCTGATGAAAATACAAACAAATGAATCAGAAAATGTACCAATGGGTGCCAACTTATAGTGCCACTGACAAAATGAGTGCTTTGACTTAATTATTTGAATATCAGAAATTGTAACTCAATTTGTGCCGATATTTTTTTAAATTACTATTTAATAATGATATTCAAACAATAATGATTGTTGGGAAAAGTGGTAAAATATAAAGTTGAAATGTATAGAATGATGAATAGTGAGTGCGTGATTGCGTAAGAATTTAATCTGAATATGCTATCTGTGAAAACTTGTAATTGGCCATCATCATGTTATAAACTCTAAATATTGTGTCTGCCTTTTTTTTTTTTTTTTGAGGGTTAGAAATCATCAAATAACTTCTCCCGCTCTGGGCAGAGCAGGAGGGCGTGTCAGACTCTTACTGACTAAAACCCACCCGTGTTCCTTCAGTTGCCTCTGCCAGGGGCCACGGAAACCCTCTTGGACTTTTTTCGGAAAACTTACTGCTAGGCAATATTGTGTCTGCCTAGCAGTAAGTTTTCCGAAAAATATAAACAAAATATACAAAATATAAACAAATATAATATACACTTTCATCAGATACTTTTGGAATAGACAGTAGGTAACTATGGACTTAAATGCAGTATGCTAGGATTTCGACAAATCGGAACGAAGCGTAACCTACCAGATTTTGATCTTATTGAGTAATGTATGATGGATGATGTATGTTCGGCTCGTCCACTCCGCAGGGTGCTGGCGCAGGACGCGGAGAAGCTGCAGTTCTGCGCGGAGGTGCGCTGGGCGGAGCGCGACAACGGCGCCGTGTGGGCGCTCTCCACGCGCTTCCACAAGTTCTTCCGCCGCTCCGCCTCCAAGCACGAGGTCTGTACCACACTATAAAGATGACCAGTATCTCAGCTGAGCTTTTTTTGTGATACACAAGGATGTCACTTACCTATGTGTTAAATATACACATCTGTGGCACATTATCATATGTTAATACTAATATGTCTACTGTGACTGTACTGTTACAGTTAGGTTAATAAATAATAAATAAATAATCATTTATTTCAAGTTACCAAGACTCATATACACATTATTAATTATTACAACCAGTCACATTGATAAAATAAGAATAATACAAATCAGGAAAATTATTTGAGCAAAAAAAAATTTTAAATTATGGGACAACACAAACATGAATTACCCGCAACCAATGTGCAACCTGCAGCAATGATTTATGTAGGCGCAGTCGAGCCTTTCTGAAAGCGCGGCCAGCATGCTGTTGGAACTCCCCCGCACTCGCCGCACCAGCGACGTGCCTCTCTTGCGCATCATTGCGTAAAAACAATCTACGCGTGCCTCTGCAAACATTGTCGAGGCGCTGCAGTAACGGGGGAGACCCAACAACATCCTGAACGCATTGTTGTACTGGACACGAAGGGCGCCGTACGATCTCTGCGTGTAGTTGGTCCATAGGCTACATGTATATAAAGTTGTACAGTAGGCTCTAAAGAGAGTAATTTTAACCTGTACTGAGCAACGTGCGAACCTACGGATCACCATATTCGCTCTGACCGACAGCGCCCTTCGTTCCCGTTCAATGTCTGTATCATCTTTCAAATCGGGAGTGACTAAATGGCCTAGGTACTTAAAAGAATCAACTCTTTCCAAAGGTATGCCATTCAGTCGTAAAGCTGGTATTTCATGAACTTTTCTCTGTCCGCCCTGAAAGACCATACATTGACTCTTTTTTACATTATACAAAAGTCCATGATCAGTTGCATAACCCTCACAGATACTCATCAGTTTTCTGAGTCCGCAGACCGAGGCACTCAGCAGCACCATATCGTCCGCGTAGCTGATGTTATTGAAACATACGCCATCAATATAACAACCAATATGTTGCTTGCTGAGTGCCTCGATCAGCCCATTAATATATAAATTAAAAATGGAAGGCGAGCTCAACCCCCCTTGCCTCACCCCACATTCCAACCTATATGGGTCTGACAATGTGCCCGCCCACTTGACATGGTTCACCTGGTTCCCGTACCAGTACTTAAAGATAGTAATAAGTTCATCCGGTATATGAGCAGCTTCCATTTTGTCCCACAAAATATCATACCGGACCAGGTCGAATGCCTTGGAAAGGTCGAGGAAGCAGGCATACACAGATGTTTTCCTGTCAGTGTAGTATCTGACCGCACTCTTCATACACAATATCGCAGTTTCCGTGGACAGTCCCGACCGAAATCCGAACTGATTATCATGCAATTTTAGGTATTTGTTTAATTGTGTATTCAGAATGCTGTCAAACACTTTCGCGCCTATTGTTGCTAAGGAGATAGGTCTGTAGTTGGCCGTATCTGACAAGTCTCCCGCCTTATTTTTTACTACCGGAACTACAATAGTCCTCATCATATAATTATCAGAGCTTTTATCATTAATGATAAAAGCTTCACCCTTAAAAAGAACCAACCTGTCAATTGTCTCATATCAATAAATGTTTTGCCCAAAGACTGACATGTTGGGTTTGCCCCAAAATGTTCGGGTTCTTTTTTGGGTTGTTCCTTTATTCTTTTTTTATAATAATATTTTCTGATTTGTTTCAAGGTTTCAAATACTTACAATATGCTCAATTTAATCTTGCAGACGAACATCCGCATTTTGCGCGTAGTGGACAACGGGTTCGTGTCGCTGCAGCCGCACGTACTCCGGCGTGCGGCCCGCGCGCCACAGTTCAACGCCACGCTACATTCCCTACACTAACACAAGCATTGTGCAAGTATTATGCAAGCGCCGTACTAGTACCGTGCAAGCTCCGTACAAGTACCGCGCACGCACCATGCAAACACCGTACGAGTACCGCGCACGCACCATGCAAACACCGTACGAGTACCGCGCACGCACCGTACAAGTTCCGTGCAAGCATCGTTCAAGTACCGTGCAAGCACCATGCCAATACCGTGCCACCACCATAAAAGTAAAGCCAGCATTATGCTAGCCAACGAGTGCTGACGGTCACTGCCAAACTTAATACAGCCTCCATATTGTGAAAACACGTCAGTTAACAATACTAGGATAAAATAGCTCTATTGTTTAGCGGTGGTACAAATATATTTTGTTTTAATTGTCAGTGTGTGAAAAACAGTCCAGGCTCGTATTTATTAACTGCTCTCATTTGAGTGGTTAATCGTAAACTTGAATGAATTTCAGATGTCTAAAGCCATGTTGAGCTTAGGTTATTAATTTATGAACCAGTTGAAGAGGAATTTCCAAAACTTATCAAAAAAAAAAAAAAAATTAGATTTTTAAATCATTCTTTACTCAAGCTCTGGCCCCACACTGCCCCTGAAATTCTTGTAAGTGCCATCGCAAAACAATGTAGGTGTCTGTAATAAACTAAACTAAATGTATTCTAATTGAGGCGGGCAAAGAAAAAATCAACTCCACAATAACCTCCTATAAATTCTGAAATGATTTTTAATTACATTTTATGCAACACACACTTAGCAAGGTGCTGATTGATATTTTAGTGTAAGTATTGTTGATAGTTATCGTTACTACTGATCTAATAAGTTAAAGTGTGTACAATAGAAGTGATTATTACTTAATCGTCTTCCGTACGCAAAATACGCGCATTGACGTGGAGCTGCGGACACCAGCCCGTATTACCTACTTAATCGTCAAAGTAACGTTAACATCCATTACTTACACCCGGATATACGATGCACTACCCATAGCACGAATACGGTTATCTACGTCACGTTACAGTAACGTGTTGCTCGCCAGGCATTGTCCTACATTTTGTTTATATCTTGTTTAAATAGCTTGTAGTATTTATAATTTTCACAATGGTGACTATTATTACGTCGCTTTTCATTTGTTTGTGCTATGGGTAGACTTTAGATATTTTGATTGGCATACTAATGACGTCGATCGAATATTGATAAATCTCAAATACTCACTCTCGGTCCGTTTAAGTACTAAGCTACCCTCTTCTTCTTACTGTTGTAGTAAGAAAAAGAGGTTCGCTCAATACTTTTCATTTATAATTTATTTACATCAATATTCTGCAGGTGACATCAATAAAGGGGTGTGAATGGAAATATGCGTGTTAAGATAATGTTGGAATGATTGAAATCTAAATTAATTTTATTAGAAAATGTCTTATAAGTTTTTACTTTCATTACTTCAGTAAACAAACTTAGATAAGCAAGGCAATGTTTTCCTATAACAATGTCTTACTTTTTTTCTAGAAATTATAATATTGCAATCATAATATGATGTCGCTCACTAACAACTTTCGAACTAGAAGTCATTTTTTAAATTATTGTACCTACTGCCAAGTTTACATAATTTCGATAAAGTACTTCGTTTAGTGTCTAGCTTAAATAAATTTCACAACTTATCAGGGTTACGAACTACAATCAATAATATTACTCGTAAATTGAATTAAATTAAATACTTATATTTTAATCAACAAGGCTTTCTCTTGTGCCATATTTTATGGTATTCCAAGATATTTTCGTATAAATTTGTAAATAAAAACTTTTCATAATAGGTAATGGCTAAACGATTTTGGCTATTTACCTAAGTCATCATCACGATCATCATTTCAGCCGAAAGACGTGCACTGCTGGACATAGGCCGCCTCCAAGCACGGGCATACGCGGTCGCCACTCCAGAACCTCTCGGCCCCATCAGCCATTTGGTCTGAGAGCAAAGTGTCCTGCCCACTACCACTTAAGTTTGGCAATGCTTCGAGCTATGTCAGTTACCGTGATTCTTCTGCGGATCTCTTCATTTCTGGTTCGATCGCGCATGGAAACTCTAAGCATAACCCTCTCCATTGCCCTTTGGGTGATAACTAACTACATGAAAAATCTTGTTTTACATAGTATTTGTGATATTGACATTACCTACTGCATTAACTGATAAAATATTTAATGAATATTACGTTATCGATTTAGGCCAAGGAAAAGTTTCAAAGTTCGTAGGACGATAGTGACGCGAGCCTTATTTTTTAGTGTTACGGTTTTCCCATTCAATATGTACTTATTATACATTTTAAACTCAACGTCAAAGTAATCTTTGAATTTTATTGTTTAACCAAGGAGGTTGGAAGTGTAATATAATAACACTTTAGTAATTTATACAAAATATTTTAAAGAATAATTCTATTTTAACTAGAACCCATTATATTTTATAAGGCTATTCTATTAATTTATATCTCTTTATCACGAGATCGTAAGGTCTAGTCTAGATGTATGACATAAACAAAGATGAAATTACAAAAAAATCGTATTCGATTAATATTTCAGTTATTAGGTACTAGCCAATGTCAGTGACGTGCAATTTATTTCCCTGAAATTTCGATTTAAAACGTAAATAATACACTAGTTTTTTATAATTAGTCGAGAAACTGCGAAACATTTTCGCAGTTAGAACATTACTTATAAGGCAGGTTTGATGAAACTACTTCATATAAAATTCATGACTATCTAATGATTTTTTCTACTGCACACGTGTGTAAATAAAGTTTTGTTATCGAATGTAGTCGTTTAACTTCAAATAATGACAATTGAAAAAGTACCAATATTTTAATGCTACCGAAAAAACGTATACCTACAGGATGTCTCCGTAACTATAGTATTCAAATGAGTGAAGTAGTTTCATGGAATCAGTTCAAGTATTGTGTAAAGTATACATGTATATCATGGCATTATCTTACTATTTGTATAATATTGTGAGTTACCATATAGGTATATTTTATGTAAATAGTTTACAGCGCATGGAAGTAGGTTAAGTAGGAAGTAGTTGCTGGCATTATAAAACAAAACTTTATTCTGGGACGTTAAATTCAGTATTCACTATAATAAGACATCAACCTTTTCTGTCTGTGTCTATTGATATAATTTCTAAAGCATCTGTGTTTTTGTTAAAGCCATGGCCTTGTAGCATTATATTGTTATGTCTGACATCATTTATACCTTTATCTGTGTATGTTTCGCGACCAACATAACATAATGACTATTGTTCTAAGTCATAAGCCGACCGCAGGCGTGGTTAGACAACCTGTCAAAACGTGAGATGTAACCAAGTAGTAATTAATATACCCAGTGCAATACCTACTCACTTTAAAACTTCTCAAGTGCTCGCTTGTACGCTTTTGTAAATTCATACATTCGCATGATTGTGCTTATTTATACTTAGTTACGTAATAAGTCTATCGATACGTCTACGTGTCTGCTATTTTTATATTTTAATAATTAAAGAATACAATGAATAAAACCTCGTTTTACTATACTCCATATTTTAGGTACAACTACCTACATTAATACCATCGTTTTATGTATAGAACCATATTTACTGCATAGGTAGGTACTAATGGTATTATAATAATTTTATTATGTGCACAGTAAAGAAAAATAATATTTCTCAAACATGCTTTGAAATTTGAGCATTATTATGACAACCTTCTACGAGATAAATAGAAATTGCTGTACTGGCCAAATACATGCGAGCAGCGGCCGGCAACAGTGGTATGTAAATCCATATCTGTCGTGGCTTAGCGGCCAAATAAATTACATAGTAAACTCATATAAATATCGTGTAATTAAAAAATGGAACGATCTTTTACTCCGAAACATGGCAACCAAGGAGGTTAAATTTAACAAAGGTTTTATTAAAATTTCGAACTGTCTTGCAAATAGAAAGCTGTTTATTGAAAAAAAAAACAAATGAATACTTTAACGCGAGAAAAATTATTGTTGTTCGTCATTGATTTTGAAAAGTAATTGTGTTTGACAAAATGAGTTCAAGTGAAACAATGAGTGTGATGAACTTACTTTACCGCTACCTGAAATTCAAGAAGCGGCAAGAGCCGTAATAGAAAACTTTTTACCGCTAAAATCGAAAGAAAAACATTTGAAAATCTATGAAAATTTTGTTCAATGGAAGAATGAAAGAAAATCGAAATCCTTATCCGAAAACGTTTTATTGGCTTATTTCGGCGCACTCGCCAAAGTAAGTTAAGCCGCAATTCTATGGGTCATCTATTCAATGCTAAAATGCTCAGTTTTAATGCAACATAACGTGAATTTAAAACAGTATGGAAACCTGACTTCAATGCTCAAAAGACAGTCGGATGGATACAAATGTAAAAAGTCAAATGTTTTTACTGCAACAAACGAAAAAATGTTTTTGTTTATAGCACCAGACAGTGAGTATCTGGACCTCAAAGTAAGTTTTACTCTTGATAATATTAACCTCTTTTTTTTTAGGAAAATTACCTATGTGAACTTAAGTTATAACGTACTTTGTTTTTGTTGCAGGTTATTCTTATTTTCGGCATTTTTGGTGCATGTAACGAAATTACTTATATTACTATAGAAGACGTAGAAAATCACGACGGTGTGATAATTGGAATTCTACGTGATACTAAAACCAAGATTGACCGCACATTTGTTATCAGAGATGAATCAACTGAAATCGTACAAAAGTACATGGCACTACGTCCCATAGATGTAAAATAAGACCGATTTTATATAAATTACAAAAAAAACAAAATGTACAAAGCAAGTAATTGGAACTTGCCAAATCAGGAATATTATAATGGGCATTGCTTTCGTCAATCTTCAGCAACTCTTCTTGCTGACACAGGTGTAAATTTAATTAAGTACACTTAAGAGACATGGTGGATGGAAGTCTGACCGGGTAGCTGAAAGCTACATAATAATAATAATAAAAAATAAAAAAAAAACTTAAAAATAAATAATAAACTTTTTGCCCCCAACAATTTGCAACTGATGAAGCTACTGAAGGTAACTGAAACTTTCAGTAGCGCCATCAGGATGGAATTTGGTGTGGACAAATGTGCAGTCATGCATGTAAAGCGGGGGGAGATTGTGGAATCCGTGGGAACCCAACTCTCGGATTCCATACACGTAAGATCACTCTCCTCACTCGAAATATACAAGTATTTGGGTACGTCGGAAGCGTTAGGCATCAACACTACTGACATAAAACAATCGTTGAAGGAACGCTTCTTTGGCCGCCTGAAAAAAGTACTTAAATAGTCTTCTATCAGGCGGAAACAAGGTGCGCGCCTTCAACGGTTGGGTCATGCCGGTTTTGATGTACTCTTTCGGCATACTCAAATGGACTCAGACCGAACTCGACGCCCTGGATAGGAGGGTCCGTACGCTGCTGACTGCGAATCGAATGCATCACCCACGATCACCGGTAATGATGCTGTATATCCCGCGAAAGTGTGGAGGTCGAGGCTTTTTAAACGCTAAGACCCTCCACAATCGCGAGATACGCAGTCTCAGGGAATATTTCCTAGAAACCGACGCGCGACGTGGGTATGCATCGAGATGTAGTCACGGTGGACAAGGGCCTCACCCCGCTCTCCTTGGCTAAAGAGAACTGGCGCAAACCTGTAGTGCTTGACACTAAAGATCGCATGGAGGTATGGCAGAGTAAGGAGCTCCACGGACGCTTTTTCCGGGCCCTACATGGACCGGATGTAGATCTACTAGCGTCCGTTGCCTGGCTGCGTTTCGGTGACCTCTTTGGAGAAACCGAAGGTTTTGTCTGTGCAATTTTGGACGAAGTTATGATGACGAACAATTACCGGAGATTTATTGTGAAAGACGGCACGGTTGACATCTGTCGGGCATGCCACCGGCCGGGAGAATCAATCAGGCATATCATCTCCGGGTGTTCTCGTCTAGCTAACGGAGAGTACTTGCATAGACACAACCTTGTAGCCAGGATAATCCATCAGCAGCTTGCTCTGAAATACAACCTTGTGGAATGGGAGGTACCGTACTACAGGTATGTGCCCGACCCAGTTCTCGAAAATGGTAATATCACATTGTACTGGGATCGATCCATCATCACTGACAGGACTATTGTTGCCAATAAGCCTGATATAGTGGTGGTGGATCGATTGGAGCGACGCGCAATGATTGTTGACATAACCATCCCGCATGATGAGAACCTCGTGAAAGCCGAGAAAGATAAACAAATCAAGTATCTTGACTTGGCTCACGAGGTTGTCGACATTTGGGGTGTGGACTCAGCGGTCATTGTGCCGATAGTCGCGACAGCCAATGGGCTAATACCCAAGAGCCTCGACCAACACCTAAGGAGGCTCTCGTTAGGCAGCTGGATCAAGGGCTTGATTCAGAAAGCGGTACTTCTGGACACGGCCCGCATTGTTAGGAAGTTTCTCTCTCTGGAGCCCTGACGGCCGGTAGCTTGGACCCTGTTCCCGATACCGGTGGGCTTTTATATTTTTAAATGTTTTTGGTATCTTTTTGTTTATAAAAATATTTAAAAATGTAATTGATATATATATTAAGTTAATTGTATATAAATGAAATAAAGGAGATAATAATAATATTTTTTATTTACAAGAAGAATCGATTGAAAATAAAAGTAGCATTACATGTAAAATCAACGAAAGTATCCAATCTCGACAATCGACCTCCCATCAAAGCTTTGAAATACAGAATCACACTGAAGAGACTACTATACAACAAATTTCGACCTCGTTAGATTTATCCCAAACCAACATAATCCCCGGAAAGTCCACTTTAAATTTCAAAAATTGTACATTCAATTGTATTTTCAAATAAAAAGTTCTGCCTAGGTACTACTTACTTTTAATTTCCGGGCTCTATTTGAGAAAAGTACTATACCAGCCATGGCCACAACTAGGCATTGATGGACTTATACGTATGTGTGCCTCGGCTTCGCCTCGGCCCACATTTACACGTTCGTCCATCAATGCCTCTTTTGTTGGCCGCTGCAGTAATGTACTATACCTAATTCATAAAGTAGGCACCAATGCTGTCAAGATGGTAGAATTTGTCTCTCCAGGAAACAACCAGAACTCATTAGTACTTATGTAGACTTTGGGTAAGCTGGACATCGATTGATAATCGACTGGTTTGATGACTGCCATTATAATATCTATGAGGTTTGGTTACTTAACTGCACGGGTGGATCTAGGATTTATTTCTGGGAGGGGCACATTGGCTCGACGGATAGGATAGATTTTCTTTCACCATACAAACAGAAATAAGAGTTACTTTGTCCACATAGGTAGCAGTGGCGGACTGAGCCTGCACTCGCAGTTTATTTTAGGTATATTTTAGTTTAGGTATTGCTAGTTACATTTAAAAAAAAATTACAGTGACAAAAAAAACAAGTACCTATAACGTGCGTAATTATACTTTACCTGCATCATAGGCCTCGCATCCGGCAGGATTTTTTTTTCAGGGTGATTCATTTTTATCTTCTCATTATGCTATTCACGAAAAACAAGATTGCAGGATGCAAGAGCGACTGAGGCGAGCTCGAAATTTGTCACACCTCGCCTCGGAACTCTCGGTTAGGTTTCATTTAAACATTCTTACGAAAATAGGCAGCCCCCCAGGTCCAGGGGCCCGGGGCGAACCACCCCCGCCCTCCCCTCTCCACCCTAAAGTTTAAGAATTAAGAGAACCTGCGCTGCAAGAGCGAGTGAAGTGAGCTTAATAATTTTAGCACCACATCTCGATCGAATTAGTTTGGTTAGTTTTTCTTTCATAGTTTTACCATTCATAGTAGGTATTAGCTAAATATTTTTTATGAATTGAGTGAAGCTGCATAAACTTTGGAGTCGAGAGGCCCTTAGGACCACGCTATGTTTTTAGCTTTATACATTATCTGAGACTCTAGGCGGGCGCATTGTTGGCTTTTTACTTAATCCGTGAATGTGCGGCTCGTGCCCCTGTGAATGCCCCCTGGATCCGCCCTTACTTAGCTGTGTTTAAAACAGTTGAGATTTATGCTACTTAACCAATACAGGAGCATCTCGAGGAGGCCTAAAATGATGGTGTTACAACAATTTACAAATGTTAACTTAGTAGTAGACCAGTAGTATTTCTGTCAATAGCGTGTATCAAGAATGTGTGGTCGTATTTAAGAGTGAGGTGCATACCGTCAATCTGAACAATTTTCTCAATGGGACCAACATCCTGATCGCGAAAAAATAATCAACTGTCCCATACAAAACTTCAATACCTACTCGATCCAAATACACGCTGTGTAAGTAAATTTTTTTTCGAAAACCTATGTAAATAAAATACAGTACTCGTGCGTAAACAGGACACAGCTTATAGGCTCCTGGTAGAACCATTTCCATGAAGTTTTCATAGAAATTATTCTACTAGAGTCGCGTCGCGCCTGCTTGTGGGAGCTTTTAGAAGTAGACTGCCAAACGTGAGTGAGTGACAGAGACAACGCTTTGCAAAGCAAAGTTCAAACTTTTTCTAAAATTCGATTATGATAATTGCAGGCAATCTGATAGAGCTATTATAAAAACCATTTCAAACTAATATACCGACGAAGATAATAGAGGAAGAGCAACAAATAGGTATTAAGATTGGTTGCACCCAATTCTATATATATATATACATATTCATCAATAAGCAAAAATATGTGTAGGTACCTAATAAATACCCTACTCACATTTGTTGTTTACCTCCATCTCATTTGGTCAAAATATCAAAATCGGATTCAGAAGTCTTCAAAATATTTCAAAACTTTTAGCAACATTCGTTAAAATATCGTATCTTTTTATCAATTAAGTACGCTACTAATTCGTTTAATAATTCGGATCATTGTTATACTATTTCAATGTCATTGTTATTCATTTAGGTATCATTACCAGCTCAACTTACTCGTTAGAATATCTAAGCAGGTACCTAAATAGAGTAATGAGTATTATGTGTGTGTTGGGGGAATTTTCAGGCCCATCGATGATTCATACAAAACGATAATGAACGATGATTTACGTATAACAATATTCTTATCTGTTTTGTTGTGGTACAAATCATAAACGCCTCATTACTCAAAGGCAATAATTGCTTGCAAAATTAATAGAGATCGTGAGTCGTGACGTTCATACATACACAAATGGTTACACCTACGTTTGTTCTGCACACAAAACGGTGTCGTGGTCCTGACGTCAAGATGATCAATGCTAGTTTAAGAGGAAACTGTAGATCATCCCAAAATCAACAACACAAAACAATTAAAAATGTTCTACACAAAGTTTGGTATTTCCCGTACGAACGTGTACTTATAAAATGAAAATTTATTAAAAACCGGATGTCTGATTTGCTGTAATCCTATAACATTGCGTGTATTTTCGATATTGATGGATCCGTGGCTTATCAGTTTAGTTATTTTTCGTTTTTAGCTTCTAGTTTTGTGGGCCGAATACCTAAAAGCACGCGCTTTTATCTAATATCACGTAGACTGAAAAAGTCATCCAATGGGATTATATGAAGTATGAGTGTTGTACCTATTGATGATTTTAATGATTATAGTTCTGTAAATACATACTGGTTACGGTCGCGAATCTTATTTTGTTCAACATACAACCTGACACTGACCTGCAAATTGCCAAAAATTCGCACCCTGGCGCTTCCCCTTAAAGGCTCCTACAAACAGGCGCGACATGCGACGCGAATCGCACGTGACACAAAGGCGCCGCTCGTCGCGCGTCCTTTGTCGCGTTGCGTCTCGCGCTTGTTCATAGGACTCTTAAAGCATTATGCTGATGCAGTAATTCCACGTGGTGGATGAAGTAGGCACAAATAGTATACTTATTATAAGTTTGGTTTGACAAGTCTTTTTTGCAGTTGATAATAATTATATTATGAAGATTTTTCACTCATTTCATAGGTATCGACCACAGAAATATTAAAAACAGTCTATGATATCGACCGTGACCTACTCCCGAACTGTAATAAACATGTCAGATTGTTTTATTTAAATGATAATAATACTACGAACCAAAGGACTGTACCTTCGCGCTATAAACCTATTACTAATAAACAGAGGTCAGAATTAGGTAGAGTTATTTATGTACCTACTTACTTGCATGGAAATTTTGATACTAATATTATGGATCTTCTCGGGATTTCTAATGGACAATCCCGCGTGGCCAACAATATTACAAATAAATAATAATAAAAACCTCAGAGATAGACAGACAAATAAAACAAACTTAATTAACATAAAATTTTTGCGCATTGGAATTTTGCAATTTCGGACATCCGAATCCGATGTCGTTGATGTAAATTTGGCAACGTCGCGCGTGCAGTGGTTTAATTTGTGTAAAAATAAATAGCTTTTTTATTTAATAAATCACGGGATTTTATGCTCTTTAAAATTAATCTCGGTATTTGAGGCATATCCATTTTATTCTTTGACTGTATGAAATCAGTATAAGTACATAAGTAACTCTACCTCTGCTAATAATACAGAGTGTCGATTATATTATGTTAAATAAAAATCATCATCATCATTCATTATTAAATAGTCGGTTATCCCAAGTTGTTTTCAGTCTGTTAAAATAATAAAATAAACGATTTTACTAAAAATAGAAAAGAGAATTTATCAACCAAAATAAACCACCCTTGATGATCTTGGCGATCGATGGTATCAACAATTCAAAACAAACTTTATGGTATTGTTACCAAATAATCACAAATTAAGTTTGATGTTGTTAAATACTAAAACGAAAAAAAGGTCCCACGGCTAGAATCTTAATTGTTAATAATTATTTTAATTGTGTATGTTTAAAATACGTAATGTCGAATACGCGGTTTCAATTAATGTGATAACGTAATCGGCACACTGTACTCGTATAATCCCAAACGAGTTTTACTCACTTGGATGTGTTGGCACAATTACAAAAGTTATGACCACACACACACCTCCGATGACTTCGAATAGGGTCATGCATTCGTGCGTAAGGGTGTGGTTTTCCTGGGGAAACCTGAATCCGTCGTCGTCATAAGATTGATAAGCAATGAACTAGGCTTATTGCATTTTTCTAATTTTTGCTAACATTACTTATTTTAGAAGCTTTTACTAATTTTACCGGCCTTTTTTATAGGCAAGTGACACAATTTTCGACCGTGCATTGTTTTTCTGAGATTTTGGCAGTCCTATTACAACTACTAAATATTATGTAGATAATAAATATCTAAATAAACAAACGTTTTCTGCCAGTACCTAACGATTAAATAGAACGCGAGTACTTAATTGACTATTGTTTATTATTTGTGCCTAGAAATATTCATTACAATTAGACCGTGAATATAAAATATTTTTTGCCAATTACTTACTAACATTAAAATAATATTCATCTTCTCGTTCGAGATATAAAGGATCTTTAAGTTTATTTATTTCATTGGAAAAGGAAAATGATTAATAGATTCTATTCATACCATCAACTTGTGATTTTACTCTTTTTTCTGTAGTTTGAATATTTAATAGTTCATAGTGGTTGAATAGGTAGAGTATGTTTTTTTTTGAGCACGTAGTTATTTTATAGTTGATTCAAAAATCTAGATGGCTGATTATTTTATTAATAGCATAAACTCATAATTGTAACATACCGAATAACTCGTTATAATAAAAAAAACGTGTGTAGTTCACACATGATAGAACTGAAACCTTCAAGAATGTGAACTTGACTGTATAATGTATACTATCTCAATCTCTCGCACATTGAATCCTATAGATGTATGTGTTTGTATCTTTTTAATGTCGCTTTTTCGTTTCGACGAGTTTCAAATTGCAATGGGGCTAAATAAGTTTTCACTTAAAAAAAACTAAGTTAAGCCCTGAAAACCGTAAGTACCTAATTAAGAAAGAGTACAGCTCATGAGTATTTATTTTTAATGATTCCAAATGGAATTTACCATGTACATTGTACAAATAGACAGCAATAGTAACTATTGAAAACATTCAGTCATGCGTTTAGTTGTTGGGTAGGTAGGTATTTGTATTTGTTACATGGTACACGTGACAAGAAGTAAGTGAACCTATCTGTCACAATCTATTGTTCAAAAATATATAATTATAGCGTAGAATTTCATCCGGCTTTTGTTGATATCGAATACACTCTATCAATACACGCTGATCGTTTTAGAGCCTTCACTCTATCAAACGTTAACACTAAAAAGTAGTTTATTGCTGTAGCAGATTTGGAACAAATCGTTACTTAATAATTATAAAAGTTCTGTTAAATGTTAAAAATAATAATTATGCCAATTCTATTTTCATAATGTAAAACGCGGTTGCGGTCACATTAAATATTACATTACTTTATCTTTCTTTTTAATATCGAAATACTGATTACCTACCTAACTATTAATTTTACTTAGTATCACTGAAAGAGCGTTAGGAGTGGGAGTGAGACACAGTGAGTTTTGTAAAAGGTAAATACCTTTTAAAATAAAAATAAATATGATTTTTCGTTAGGTCAAACTCAGCATTTATCACAAGTAACAAAGTGAATCTTCTGTGAAGTGCCACGTGAGTAGTGTTAGTAACGCCTGTGAAGGGACCCGTTGACCGTAGTACAACGTAATGCGAAGAGGAGATCACTGAAGATGCGCGGCGAATCTTTCCGGTCAAATACGATTTACGGGTTTTATTTATAGCATTTTAACGGCTTTCGCAACAGTTCACGTTCGTCTCTCGCGGGAGACACCCGCATATTTTCAAATATTTTTTTTGTATAAGTATGTACTTAGCACAAGTATTTACATAAACGAGACTAAAGAAGCAAGACCGTCCATATTTAAATAAAGGTATGTAAAGTTTAGACTCAAATCTTTTGCACTTGTGTTGATAGTCGTTTTTGCTATACTTAGGTCATTTAGAAAATAACCGTATCTGATTGTTATTGATGGAAAATGTTGTACGAAACAATACATTTTTTTTTCTTATTTCTTTATAACTATTTCATATAAATTTTCATGACGTTGTTAACTTTCCAGGATTTCAGCAATACCTTAATCTCTATGTGTTTTCGGTTATATAAAGCGACTAATTGATAAATTCAGAACCATTCAATCACTTTTAATTTCCTATTTCATGAATGCATTTTCAAACATCTTGTACGTATTTTTGAAAATTAAAGTTACAAATTTATCTCACGGCACTTTATATCTAAAAACATGTAAATAAAATACTTGACTTAAAACCAGAGCTTACTGTTGATATAAAAATAAAACTGTTTAAGGCGGTAGGTACCTAAACAAATTTAGACAAAAACTTTGTCATAAAAAAACCACCGAGGAAAAAAAAATAAACGTTGACTTCACGTTCACGTTGTTAGATTTTTTCACTTTGTAGTGTTTTTATGGAAGTCGGTGGTTTTTTTTTGTGAAAAAGTTTTTGTTTTTCACTTTTTAGTTGTGGTACCTATCCTAAACAAAGTCGTATACCAATACTTGTAATGTACCTAATTAACAGTGACAGGAAGTTATTACAACATCATCGACATACACTAAGTAAAAAACATAAGTATTATTGAACCTGACTCAAAAACCACTCATCAGATCACTAGACCAAATTTATATGGAACCACCTGGGAAGTATACCCTTTGAAACAAAAAAAGAATTTTCCAAATCGGTTCAGACGTCGTCGAGTAATCGGTGAGCATAAATAAAAAATAAAAATAGACATGAAAACCTCCTCCTTTTTTAAAGTCGGTTAAAAATATTATTGATTTAAAAAAATGCAATTAGTGTGGGTAGGTCAGCTACCTACATATTTGCAAATTCCTCAAATAATCTTGTGATCAAAATATCATAAATTCATAATGAGTAGGTACTATCAGGAAAAGTGCAATGGAGAAATGGTTAACTATAGATTATAACTCTAGGTATCCTTCAGAGCTAAAAATTAAAACAGTTCACCTACTTGGCAGGCAATATGCAAATAAGAACAAAATTGAATGAGCTTGCAAGGATCGCGTTTCTTACTTACTTACAACAAGAACAAAGAAACTTTTAAAATCAATGATAAATCAATTTCATTGTAGGTATCGGTGAGTACCTATTGGTAGTTGCAAGTACGACTGCTGAGAAGGGCCTGGGTTCGATCCTTGGACTGAGTCAACGGATACTAGGTTTTTTCCATAAAGTAAGGGTAGCCAATCCGGATAAAGCCACTGTAAGTATGATCTGATAGGATTGGCCCCTATTACTTACCGACTTAGACTCAACTGGCGAAATGTGGGTGTGACCTGTACGTACTGCCACGTGGAATAAATAATAATAAAATAACTAGTTATTAGACAACTATTTCGGTGCACGGTTATAGGTGCGCTGTTTTTTTATGTCAAAAATCAACCGGTCTGTTTAAAGGTCACACAAATTTGACACGTGCAATACTAATCTGTTAGTATGTTAATTTTTATATTTTTTTCTCTTTTTTTATAAAAACGTTGCCTCTCACTAGGAATTTCTCCTGTATAGTGGGTGCGTTTACAAACATTTAAACTCACATACACAAACAGCCAGACCCGGAAAAACTACTTGCAGGTCATACAAATATTTGTTCCGTGCGGGGCACGAACCCGCGACACGTAACGCAGCAGTCAATCGCTTAACCACTACGCCTGTTTACATACTATCATGACTATCTATAGGTAATTAGTAATAGTATGTACAAACAAACCATCCGTTTGATTCAGCCTGTTCTATGCGTATCGAAGGTTCCTTATAACCTTGCACACATTTTTTTTAAACTTTTGTATATATTATTTATAGATAAGTTATATAAGTATATATTATATATAATATCTTTCTATACTGTCACTAACATGGCTGTCAAGAAAAATGTTGTAATAATAGATTGTTAATTGATTGACAATCTAATCAGTTATTAAAATATTGAAAAACAGACGTGACTTGATATTATTGCATCTGTTAATTGTTACCAGTTATTGATCAATAAAGCGTAATTTATCCATGTTTACATAATGTAGGTAGGTACTTAAGTGGTTACATAATCTAGTAAGTATTTTGTTTATTAATACATTAGAATTGCATCTTTTCTACGCCTATCTATCAAGAAACAAACTGAAAGAAAGATGTGGTAAATTGGTAAACTATATTATTATAAATCGATAGTTTCATATTTATTTAATCACTGTCATGTCAGTCATGTAAGTATTTATACCGCTCTTTGGTTGTTACAGTAGGGTAAAAACTATTGGTACTGTCTACTTTGCGATATTTGCGAGTTGATTTAACACAATCAAGAAATATTGAACACCTTATCCAGCATAGGAAAATAACTCAAGAGTTCTGGCCTCTGGGTGCTGGGAAATGGATATAGTATATAATTAGGGTGTAAAACCACGTGGAAAGACCAACCTTAAATCTTTACTTCTAAAGCAGGTAATATAATGAAGAAATAAGGTTGTTAGCCAGTTAGTATTGATTCCCACAAGACCCGTGAATTTTTAAAAGTAACTTATGGCACTCGGGGATGCCTATGAAAGCTTTCCATCAGTGACAAGATTTTTTCTAATCGATTACAAAAATCTTCTCACCGATGAAAGCTCTCATTCCCGAAAGACATAAGACACCTCAACTCAGCCTATCGCAGTCCACTGCCGGACATACGCCTCTCCCAGGCTGCGCCATAACACCCTGTCCTCCGCCTTCCGCATCCAGTCTGTCCCACGCACCTTTTCAAGATCGTCGGTCCATCTAGCTGGAGGGCGTCCCACACTACGCTTGCCGATGCGCGGTTTCTACTCCAGGACTCATCTGCTCCACCGGCCATCGGTCCTTCGACAATCATGGCCAGCCCACTGTCACTTCAGCTTGATGCTGCAAGCTATTTCCAGATAACTTCATTTCTGATTTTGTCCTTCCTTCCTTTTTTAGCCCGCTCCATAGCGGTCTGAGCTTCTAAGATACCTATTTTTAAGATATCTTACATATTTCTAGGAACGTGTAGACTACTAAAATAGGCACTTTAGTCTATCACGAGGGGCTTTAGGATTAAATTCGTATTCACGTTTGCCTAAGGTGTTCATGTAAACTTTAATAGTTGAACGTTAACGAAATGTTAGAAGCAGGAAGAACGATATTTCATATACAAAAGATACGATCTTGATCAAATTAGCTCTGCTGCTTATCACATCTATACTGTAGAAAGTTTAATTTATGTACCTACCTACTGCCTTTTCTCTACAATAACTTCAATTTGTAACCACCGGCACCGCTTTAATTCAATAAAAGGCAGGGCTTTAGAACAATAGATTTTATTTTATGTTATTTGATACTTTGATCAGTCAGAGCCTTATGAGTTGTATATAGGTCGTGGGTTCGAGCCCAGGAAGGCGCTTTACTTTGTGTAAATAATTTCATCACCACTGCTCTCAAAACCGTAAAAGAAAACATTGTGAGGAAATCGGCATGTACTAGAACCAAAAATTCGAAGACATGTGACATCTACCAACCCGCACTGAGCCCGCGTGGTGGATTACAGCACACTCCCTCTCGAAGAGAGGAGACCTGTGTCCCAGCAGTGGGAACATTATAGGCTGATTTTACTATTATGCTTTATGATACCTACTTTGATGTAATTAGAAGTTCGATAACGATCCTAATTTATATAAATATTATTCTGATGGCATTTACAAGCACCAGGTTAATCTAGTCGTTTCGCTAATTGGTTATACAAGTTAGTTCATATTAATAAACATGATTTTAAAATCACAAATTAACATCAAAACGATATTTCATGATTATTTAATAATCCATACGTTATATTATAATACCAGACATGAACAAAGAACTCGATACGTACAATATTATGTCAGTGAACAACATGCCCACTGTCACGTGTCCGACCGCAGATGTCTGCTGTAATTATTGTTCTATGATGTCACTATTAGCTATTTTACTAGAATTTTAGTTTTTTATTCGGTTAGAAATTACACCCCGATTGTTGTAAACGTATTATTAGTTTGCCCAAAGTAGTAAAAACATACAACAAAATAATTAATGATCACTGCGTTATCGGCTGTCCTAAATACGGGGTGATTCATTTAGAGGTACTTTTTGCAAAAGTAAAAATAAAATAAAATATCAATTTTATGGGGTTATCTTTATTATCAGACAAAAGAACCATTCTTAAAATTATTTTTTTATAGATTTTTTTCTTACAAATTTTGACCGTAACTGCGGTTAACTTGGTTACATAGCATACTACCAACCAACTTGGTTACTTGGTTAACCATTCTGAAGTTCCAAATTTCGAATAGACACAAGCGTAACGAATTCGTTAAATATGTAAGTAATTAATAGTAGTTACAGAGTTACCTTTTATTTGGTGCAAAAATGTCTGTATCTATCTTGCTAGCTATGCTAATGCTATGCAAATTATCTGACAAAAAAGCTAATGACCTTTTAATTTTGCGATTTATTCGTACCCACGTAGTACAGTTACAGTTATTAACATAACGCAGATGTAGGCATGTAGTACCTACATCCACATTTCAACAAAATAAAATAAATATACCTATATTTATTTTATTTTCGATTTGCCTTCAGCTGGGTACAATCCCAGATACCGGGCAAGGAAAATTCAAGAAAATCATAATATAGATCGCACCTATGCTCAGCAGTCGTGCATGCGGTTTCTTTGTTTGTGTCATCATAACGATGGTACCCTTGTGAACCATGAGTAGGCGTGGAATTATTTAGTTAATCTTGTTAAGTAAAAACGCTTTCACCCATATTTATATATTTACGTAGTAATACATTGAGCCTTATGTAACTTGAATTACAATTTCTTGTCAAGCATTATTGCAAAAACTTGTAAAAAATTACCTGGCAGCACAATTCGTTTTGCCCGTACATACCTACCTACTTGACTGCAGGTTGGTTTTTTTCCTAACCGGACGGTAGGTACTGCTATCACGACCTGCCTTTATATAGATATCTATTTAGCATGTAAGTAATGCCTTTGCCCAAGCGTGGGACTTGGGCAAAGGCCTCCCCCTCCCTTTTCCGCATACGTCTGACTGACTGCTAGCTATTGCGTATTATACAATTCCAATAGCATTTTAAGTGGCCTATAAATTAATAAAAATCTGAAAATTCAATCATTCATTCACTGACAGATACGAACAACATAAGCCGCTGGGTTAAGAAGCATGAAATTTGGCATTTCTTTGTTTGTAACGAAAGTGAGAATATTAGGAAATTCATCCCCTAAATAGGTTAAATAGGTCATTAAAGTTTGTATGTAAGTTCGAAATTTGGGCTTGGCATTTGTTCGGCTTATATTTCTATAATGAACATTTTCTTTACCATGAGAACTTTAGTGATGAAATATGACATGGTTCCTGAATATTCACTAATAAATTACTTAACAATAATTAATACCTTAATTGCTTACGTAATCTTATGTAATATAAATAACCACCACATTTTGATAACAGTTGCATCTCCAACAACGTCGTCATCGACTCGTTTATTTATTTTAGCAATATATTTATAAAATTTGCATTCTACAATCAACAGTGCGTAATATGATATTTGTTAATTTGGTACTGATAAGATGATCGTTATTTTCACTACTTAAGGTGGTGCTTGGTTTAAAAAATAATCATTAGTGCCTGTTTTCCGTAGGTATTAGGTAAGTACCTGTGATAGATTTATTGTCGCGGAAGCACGCTTGAGCTGGTTCACTTAGGTAAAGCTTTTCTATCTTTCGGTTAATCACGGTCTCAGTGGGAGTAATCACCGGAAAAACAGTTTTTTAGATGCCTATTTTTTCCCCTGGATTGAATGTAGAAAAAGTATTTATCAAAAAAGGTTCTTATTATAATGTTGTGATAGGGTCAACGATCTTAATACATAGAAACAGGTTCAGAGAAATCGTTAAAAAACAAAATTGCTGTTCCGTTACTTAAAGGCCTGTATTTTTGACGCATACCTACTATGATAACAATATTTGTCAATGAGGTGTGTACTACCGTTTTAAACAGAACTGAAAGATACTATACAACACTTTTTACAAAAGCTTTTACAAGATACTGTACTTTTTTATTGTTTATTAACCTATGATGACCCACTGCTGGACAAAGGTCTTCCCCAGAGTTTTCGAATTTTCTTGTTTTTTTGTCTTCTCGGGCCAATGGGTTAGGAACGAGTCCAAATCGTCGCGCCAGCGTTTCTGAAGCCTGACTCGGTGACGACGCCCGTCTTCAGGCACCCACTTTGTGGCGATCCTGGCCCATCTATCCTAATAAATTATCCTACGCTTTATCTTGTTTTCTTGCCGATTTTACTCTCTAAAATGATTATAACAAAATCCGTTTCGCAGTTTAAAGAAAGAAATGGTTGAAAGAAATGGAAAAAATGCAGCAATTTGAGTAGTTTTATTCGATGATTCTGTAAAATTAATTATCGAATGAATTACATGTATATATACACAGGTACAATGAAGAATTTGGATGATCATTTGACAGTCTCTTGGAAACTATTCTGAAATACGAAAATGGAAATACTTAAAATCATCGCTTAAAATAATAAGGATGTCAGGCAAGTGTTAATGATTGATAGATGTTCCTGAGATAATTATATTTGTTTAGAACGACTGGTTATGGTAATACCTACGTGATAACATAGGTGCGATCTACACGTCTTGAACACAAATACCTACAACCGACTTTATATGTATTTATATCTCTCTTAAAACTAATTACAATATTGCTTTCAATTTAATGGCGTGTTGTAAATAAAAAGTCCATTTGATGCGGTAAAAAAGAAACAATTACAGAGGTTACTATAAAAAGATATCGAGGTGAAAGTGTTTTGTCAATGAGCCCCATGGAGCAGTAGTCCCATGGCTTCGGTCCGGTGTGATAACTTTTAAATGCCCATGAAAGATGATAGATCAAGAAATTAGTTCAGCTTTACATAAAATATACCACTTTACATAATAATTCTGTGTTGAAGATTGATTTTCTGAGGAAAATACGTATTAATTAAATTGTAATTTTATACGCATTGAAGACCTAGAAGCTGGCCCATGGCCCTTACGAAACCATTCTTGGATTACTATAATGACGATATGGTACATATCTGTATGTTAGCAAATTACATATTACATGAGCATGCTTTTACATTTTCTGAAAGAAAATTGATCCGGAGAAACAATACCGGAAAATGTTACGTTTTCCTAAAGTAAAACAAGGAGTTTACCGTGTTGTATCTAGTTAATCGAAGTCGAATTAATTTCATTGTCACAGGGTCAGAAGGTGCCATTGCTGTTTTCTTATTTATTTTTTATTCTACAATCGCACACAATGTGAACGACGTTCAAGTAGATCGCGCTTAGTAGGCCCGCGTTAGTGGTTGTTCTGTTTTCTGATCACATTAGTTATTCCCTTCAATTAGGACGGTCAGTTAGTAGAACTAGTAATATTCACTTTATATAGTTAGAATCACGCAATTCTTTTTATTTGATTTATAAATTATAAAACATATTCAGACTGTTCTTCATACATTACAAGCTCCTGTGATACGGAGACATGTCGTGAGTGCGTGCAATTAAGTTAATAATCATAGGGGCGGCGGTTCATCGTTTGGGACGGTCTTAAATAAATTGATCAGTAAATGTATCTCAATAATTTCCAAAGAATTGCGACGGATATTAAGTGTCGCAACTGTTCACAGTGTTCAAGAGTTGAGCTGCAACCACGACACTACAAGATTCAGTTAATAATTTGCGTGTAGTGTTTCGTGGCCTGTCTTAAGCGTTTTAAAAAGATTTCCTAGTTTATTATGTATTTTAATACAAAGTTCTGTGAAAAGTGGGTTGATAATAATGAAGGATTGTATAAGGAATATCTTCGGAATGTAACCAGGTCCTACACAAGTATGTAATAAAACTAACACAATTTAAAAGTTAAGTTCATAAAGACTCCTTCAAACAGGCGCGACACGCGACGTTAATCGCACGCGTTACAAAGGCACCTGTCATCGCGCGACACGCGGTGCCTTTGTGTCGCATTCGCTTCGCGTCGTGTGTCGCGCCTGTTTGTAGGAGCCAAGCAACAGAGTAAACTACTATTTTATTATCATGTAGGTCTGTAATACTCTTTTAAATTCATCAGAAATACTTACTAGACACTACTTACATGACATGTTACTTATCAAACTATTGTTTGAAATAGTATCTCGACTTTTGGGGGACTGGGGCTAGAATGTTTACAAAATTGTTACCTATTTTATGAATTAAAGTAAAAGAACATAACTCATTTATGACGTACGTTTACGTTCAGGGTAATTCAATATAATTGACACTCATTATTTAGACGAGATAATGTCTAGGCCTGCTGACACGAGGATGCATCAAACATTCCATGTCGGATGATCAAGGATTTTAATTACATTATCGCGACGGCAATAATGCTATATCGCTGAGAAGTTAATAATCGAGTTGGGTTAACAGCATCTCTAAAATAAACATGTAAATTCAGTATCGTTTCAAACGATTTTCTAAATCTAGAAACAACTGACCTAGGGGTTTTCCGCAATTCCTTCAAGATTATTGCATCTGAAGTACTTCTACCATACAAAGTGGTTTTCCTTACATTGTAGCCCAGTTTGTGTTTCAGTTGTAACTGGAGTTCCATCGCTTTCAGTTCAAAATAGTGCGGGTACGACTGGGATATCAGTGCAATCATTTTCATAACCTGAGATTAGTAAACCAAGTGTAAAAACTCAAATAGCGTCACTTCATTAAATATTATTGTAATTAAAAAAAAGTTCCTACATTATTTTATTTCAGTTAGAAGTCAGTGACTCTGTTTTTATGTTTACTTTATAATGACGTGCTTTAGTGAACCCTTAACGTGAATCATTATGAATAATTTATCATAAAATATAGGTGAACGAGTAATCGAACATTCAAGATAACACACTACCTACTTACAATATTTTATGAATGAGATTTCATTGTATAAAATATGTTTCAGTAGGGTTTTGACTAGTTGAGAGGGCAATGAACTCTCAAACTCTAATTTTGTGATCTTTTTACCTTTGGTAATCGTTTATTTCACACACACTTTATAAACTTTAGTACCTACGTAACATAATCTTGATTTTAAATAAGTAATAGTTTCGGCCAAGTTAAATCAAAAACAACTTAGGTACTTCCTCATCATCATCATTGCAGTTCACAACAATCAGGACGGTGAAAAAATTAAAGTGGTATTCAATTACCTAATTATTATCTTAATTAATACAAATGGTTACCGGTCTGCGTAGCTCAACCCCTGCTTTGACATATAAGCCGATTGTGTGAGGCCTTCTTATTTATTCTTATTCATTGTAAAACATGCGGAGCTACATATCGTCTGAATGTATGGAAGTAGTCTGTATTTATGCTCACCGCGATAGCCCACCGCGTGGTCAGTGCCGGACCCATCTGTAGTCAGTTTTGAATGAAAAAAGTGTAGCGACAGACGTTCCGCGATGTAATGTTCATATCGTTCGCGTGACCTTCATAATAATAAATACATAATTTCAACGATATTGTTTACTGCAAGACAAAGTAGACTACATAGATATAATAAGTAGACTAATTGGATAATTTTAAAAACAATATTAACTGTTTATGAATTGTTTTGTAACCCTTACATTGGTCAGTAATATTTAAGCCGACCATACAAACACCGGTGTTTTTTGTGGAATTATTATTCATATGATTTCTATGCATTATTCAGTGATATCAAAGTTTATATTTTATTTGAACGTTTATTTAAAGGTTACTAGATAGCGGATACATGTGAAAGATATTCTCTCTTAGTGTTGTGATGGGGCTCCAAAAAGTGTGTTTTACTACTACCGTGAAAATATTCGTGATATTTTGTCTGCATCAAGCCGCGATGGTTCCATTATATGAACAACAGGAGTACTGCGGAGTATTGCTGAGTCAATATGGTATTTTACTAATCATGTATTAATTACAATAAGTGCTATGTATAGAAGCCATATCGTCTTTATTGCCCCCTGGTCTTCGTTTTTCTGAGTCACCAATGGGTAACTTTAAATTATGTTTCAAAAGGCGAACTTAGGCATTTCTCATTCGAAGAAAACAAAAGTGCACAAGCTATCTTTTTGGCGTTTTTTTTCTCTACCCATTGTTTTATTATATACCCAAATATTATTTAATACATACTGTGATCGTCTCATAGTTCCAACCACCACTAGAATCAATTCTATTTAAATGTAAATGTTGACGTTCAAAAGTGCCTTTTATGTGCCTATTTGAAATAAATGCTTTGACTTGACTTTGACTTTGACACAAACGAAGCAAGACGAACAAAATAGCAGATTGCCTTAAAATTCATTTCTCAGAGTATATAAATAAATAAATGAAAAAAACCGAAGCCTGCATAAAACACGAAGCATTTTCGAGACGCATTATTTATAAAATCACTAGATTGTTGTTTATAAATCTTGTTCAACCGGTGTAGAAGAATATCTTCCTCATGGTCATGTCACATGGAAATATCTTTCATCCTTCAGATCCGCACTTGCTGGACAGATTCAAATTGGAGATGTCGCAAGGAATCGAGAGGTTCTTCCTGCTGTCGTACTGTCTGGCGTGCTGCTGGCCCGGGCTGGGCGCCAAGAGTGACCTGCGCGTGGTCAGACAATGGCCCGAGCTACAGTTCGTGTTCCCCAGCGAAGAAGCTAAACAAATAGCCATTGAAAAGCGTCACTATGTCGCGGGAAATTCCGTGCCAATAGACGTTGACGTGCACCATAGACAAGGTGAGTTAAATAAATGAGAATTTGATCTAAAATGTCTTGTCTCTAGTGTTTTTTTAGTATCGAGGATTTATCAGAAAACATCACAATTTTGACGACCATCCACCATTTGGATCCCATCTTGTGACAACGACACATTTCAGTCTGGTCTGATCTATTAAAATGAATGTAATAAAACCTTTACATTTAATCTTGTATTGTCTTATTAAAATTAATTTTATGTGTCATAGAAACCACAGCAGTATTCTGTAAATTAGCAAGAGCGACACCCACTCACATGAAATACCCGTTGACTTCGCAATAGTTCAAAGTAAAACAGTGCCTTGCGAAATGTCTCCTTTTCAATTAAATAGGCGACATTTTGCAACCTATGCCTTGCTAGTAGAATCTCCAAGCTTACACCATTTAACGTGTTGCTGAATTTTGTGTAAACAGTTCTGTCCATTTGGAGTCTCTAAAATCATGGTCAAATCAATGACAAACGAAGACAGGTTGGGCATTTCTATTTGTTTTTCATCAACTCAAGCTCGACAGATTCCAGTATTATTATGTCCGTGGTAATGGTCTCTTGGCCACTCCCTTCAGACCCGTCCGTAACAGTGGAGGTCGAGGTATCAAGGTTGAGGCCAATGGTGTGTTTAGCATCCCTTTCGCAGACTTTATCGATGTACCATACCATGAACTTGGAAAAGACGAGAACGTACCTACCTACTAAGGTTATTCGTGAAAATTACAATGTCTCGCAAAACTAAATAATTCAATGTTTTAGAATAATGATGGTTTTTTCTTAAGAGCAGTTTATCAACTGATAAAGACCGGGTTTTTTCGGGTATTTTTTGCGTACAGTAAAAGAGTTGTTAATGTAGCATGTTGTTTAAGTTGAGACGCAAATCTTGACATAGCTTAAATGGTAGAGGTCATCATGCGCTTTGTTTTAATTGGGCATTTGTATTAAGATTGTTTAAAAAAATGCTTATCGATGTCGATCTTATAAAAAAAACGACTACTTGATAGCCTGTACCGTAACTTATACCTATCTATAGATGAGTTATCTAAAAGCTGTGTCTAATGACTTACGTGTAGTATGTAACAAAGTTAGTTATAAGTAGGAAACATGTCCGACGTCCGTGTAGAGTTTATTATCTTTAGAACACTACGACTTTTATGATTTACAGTAATAAAGTCATAAGATCAAACTAAACAAGTTATTACTACATATTTAAACAAAAGTCAGTAGTAAGGTGGGCCCGGGACGTATTTTACGAGCGATCAAAGAAAATGGACGAACAGAGCGTGTGTTCTGCATAACAAATAATAAATGATAAAAAACAACGACGAGAGACACACGATCATCAATATTTGGATGTTTGCGGAATTCGGGATATTGACCGTAAGCCGTTAACCTTGAAACAACTGGTTTTTGAGGATGATCATACTTATTTCGTTAAATGTGATTCGTTCTTACCTCTCTGGTAGGTAGTTCCACTTACTAAGCTCACGAAACTATCGGGTGCCTTGTGCTTAGTTCCCAGCAACGAATAAACCTTCCACACCATACACCCGGCTACCATGCATGTAAGGGAAGGGGCATCTGCTGAGTATGGTTGTTAAAGACGTCTACATAAAGGCACTTGGACGCTGTGCAAGTGATTAGGTATAAAGCTAGGTGCACATATTTTCTCAAGTATCTGAACTTGTACATGTTATATGCACTTACATGATAAGCCCAATATGTTTTCACTGCTGGGACACAGGCCTCCTCTCAGTTTGGGGCCGTAATCCACCACGCGGGCCCAGTGCGGGCTTCTTCTGGGTAAGCTCACTCTATCGTCGCCTCTGTCTCTGTCACCACTGAACTAGACTAGAGACAAGAGCAAACCCATTTTAAATTAAAAAAAAAAACACCAATGACGGGGTCCGCTAATGCCGATGCCTGTCAGGGTTGCGGGAAAGTCCGAAAGGGTTACCGTGGCCCCTGGTACAGGCAACTGAAGGAACACGGGTGGGTTTTAATCAGTAAGAGTCTGAAACGCCCTCCCGCTCCGCCCAGAGCGGGAGAAGTTATTTGATGATATCCCACCCTCAAAAAAAAAAAAAAAAATGGGCCCAGTAAGGGCTGGTAGATGTCACATGTCTTCGAATTTCTCGTTATAGGACATGCTCGTTTCCTCATAATGTTTTCCTTCACCGTTTTGAGAGCAGAGGTGATGAAATAATTTACACAAAGTAAAGCGCCTGTCAATACGATATTGTTACCATCGCGGGTAGAACCTGGATGAGACTGGCACAGGAGAGTGGGGGTTGGCACAAGAAAAAAGAGGCCCACGTTCAACAGTGGTTGTAGTGGGGGCTGTGGATGATGATGAAAGCGCCTGTCTGGGTTCGAACCTACGACCTACAACTCGAAAGTTGCAGCTGTTACCACTGGGCCACATGCACTAATTGTATAACATATTAGGGATTACCTACGTCTAGTCATCGTCTCCGCTGGTCTCGGTGATACAACCATGAGCAATCAACATCTATTGAATAAAAATTTTAAAATCATTTCAATGACAGAAAACGCACAGCTTAAATCACTGGGTGCAAGAATTCCTTATATAACGAAGGTGAGCACTAACGAAGCATTATTAAAAAAAGATCCTCTAAAGGATGTAAACAGAGAATGAAAGTTTGTATGGAATTCGTCATTTTTGCCAATGGGAAATCCCATCATCGGGCACACGGCTTGTCAATACATAAATTCGCATGCGTGGAGAATGTGCCAATTTCTCCAAATACCGTATATGACATTACGTTCGTTATTGAGAGGCTTATGTAAAGCTTCTTAATTTTTACTTAAAAATCTATAAAGTTCTACACAATTGTGTATTCACAAATTGTAATTTATCTTTTTGAAGGACCCTACGCATCACGAATCTTCGTGACCATCCCGCGGTTCGATGAAGGGCGCCCAATCACCCTGGGTACTGTGGACGAGCAGGGCAACATCCTCGCCTACCCTGACTACTCCTGGCATGACAACCAGGGCTCCAACTGTCTCGGCTTAACATCCGTCTTCAGAGTTGCTGTACGTAAGAATTGTATTACGAACCTGATAAGTTACGTCATCATCTACATAAATGAGGCTATTTTCTAGACCCCAATAGTTTGTTTATTGATAATTAAAACGGTAACACCAATTACAATAATTAACATATAGGTTTAAACAATTAAACAATTAAACGTTTAAACATATAGGTTTACAATAATTAACATAAAGGTTGTTTCAGTTTTAATCATGATCTGGCAGTTTAAGTAGTTCATGCGGCCTACCCAAATGTCCTTTCTTTGGTATTGTTCGTCGAATCGTTGAGCTCCTAAAGTTCTGAGTTGAGCTGCACGGTTACTGACAAATGCGTGCACTGACTGGACAGGTCCTCTTAATCTGCGTGGTTCTTTCCTCAGAAGACCATTTCAGATACTAATCTACATGGTCCTCAAAGATTATGTTCGAATATTTATATACACATTGACATTCATGAATTTTATACATACAATGACATGAGTAATTACTTTGTAAAGTATTATATTATTTAAATTATTGTGAATGTGAAGATTATGTGGATTATTACTTTTTTTATTTTATTTCTTAGTTAGTTTCACGATCTGGCAGCTTGAGTAATTTATGCGGCCTACCCAAATGTCCTTTCTTTGGTATTGTTCGTCGAATCGTTGTGCTCCTTAAGTTCTCAGTTGAGCGGCAAGATTACTGACAAATGCGTGCACTGACTGGACAGGTCCGCTCAATCTGTATGGTTTTTCCTCAAAAGACCGTTTCAGACACAAATCTACATGGTCTTCACATGATCTGACCAAGATTATGTCTGGACTTTAAAAGAGACTGTGACCTCTGAGTTTGTTTCGGCCTTTCTTCTCAGAGTAGTCAGTTATGAAACGCCGACCTCATCTAGTTTTAAAAATATGATTGACGTGTAAAAGTGTTTGTAACAAACCTACTTACAGAAATAAAATCATTTATCATTTATCATTTATCAAACAGGTATGGTAGGTATACAAAAATATTTCAAATACTAACATATAATAGAGGACACCCTAGCATACTTCTTCTCACAAAACATCAGACATACACGCATAATTCTACTCCATTCATCGGCAAACAGATCACATTCAGGATTGGTGGTCAGGAGGGCATTAAGCATCCTTAAAGTACGACACACAGGGGACTCAGCTCTAGCGACAGTTTTAGATGACGGCGGTGCGAACAGATTTTGTCGACGGCTTTGGCTTTGGCCATATGGCACAGGTCTGACGGCATAATCATGGGTTAATGGCTGGGTGCTCAGTTCAGGTCGTTGATGCTCCGTAGGTATACATATAATGACCTCATGATTTCAATCTTGGTGCTAACCCTAACACACTTCGCAAAATCCTCGAACGATTGCTAATGAACACATGTCAGGTCAATTAGATCGAAGGTTGATTTTAGTTTTAAAATCAGTTCCACATATTCCAGCAACAAACTTAAGCTGTTTCGACATAGCAGCAAAATATAATTTAGCTCACTAATAATAACTTTAAATAATCACTTCTGTTAAAGATGATGTAGTTTTTGTAATGAACACATTCAACGAAGACCAAGGGAAAACCTTGTATGTTCATAGGTACTTGTTGTTCAATATAGTCAACAAAGGCCATTGTCGAGTTAATAACCATGTTTATGGGGTTTATTGCATTGATATCTAGATAATAAAATGTCCTCAGCAACATTGAGACCAGGAATTATTGCGTGACATTTCCGTATCTGACGCAGGTCTGAAAGAAGTTAGGTAACTCAGGATATTGAAGATGTTTGTTAAGAACACGCTATGTAAGAACTCCATCGTTATTCCTATGGCTACTGACGTAGAAAATAGTCACGATGTTAACACAATTAGCATAATAGTACATCGTATGCAACATAATACAAGTACAATGGCATTTTTGAACAATGGCCAGTATTGTAACTTGCGTAGTAGATACCATAGGCAAGTATTAGCCAGAGCTAATGAATGGCGCGTCAGCTATAAAACATTATTGTAGGTCAAAACAAAATCTAGCTTTACAACATACATATGTAACCATGTATAATATGTATTGTGCTTTATCTACTCTTCTTATCTCAAAAGTTTCTTTAACTAAGTCACATCTTACATCTTCAAGACAAAAAACACAGGACGTGACTAGTTTTCCTTTTAACTTTAATTAGTCATTGTGTTTAGTTAAACAACAAACAAATCAATGACATCATCAGTAGGTAGGTTTTAGACCCGGATTTAATGGGCGTTCAGATCAAAATCTGTTCGACCATCATTGCATGGTGTCAATGTCAATTACTCTGTCGCTACACTGACCTGGGAAAGGCTACGTAAAATTGTGTTTTATAGATTGAGCTGCAACTTACGACTTTGTTGCCCTCAGCTATGGATTCGATAAAGTTATCTATTTATTTTAATTTTTGCCCTAAGTATTCAGAAACACGATATTGAACTAATTATAAGTATCGAATATATAAAATCCAGTTAAAAGTTATGGGCACATAATTATAGACATCTTGATTTAAAGAAATGTTTTTTTTTTGTTTTATTTCTATTATAGTTTCACCGGTTAATAAAAAAGCCCGGTGTTTTTTAAAGCTGAAACCAGCAGATATGATTGTCCTATTAATACTGTATGGAGTAGCTGCAGCTGTGCATTATACAGTTCAAGTGTCGTAAGTACTGTTATTAAACGAAGTTTCTTCATCACATTTTCAGATAGACGAATGCCAGCGACTGTGGGTGATGGACGCCGGCAAGATCGGCGACCAGCAGATGTGCCCACCTCAGCTGCTTGCGTTCGACCTCGCGACCGACACTCTCATCTACCGCCACGTTGTCAACAGTTCCTTGTTTACTGACACGTCACTGTTCATTACACCTGTTAGTACCTATTATAAAATGAAACGCAACGTCTCTCTGTTCGTCTGTAGTGTGCTCATATTATAACTTGAGAATCAACTTCTGTATTAACGTTTACAATGTTTTCTGGTTAGGTTGTTTTGTATATATTTTTGTATGTTATAGCTGATTTAGTAAAAAGTTAAGTATGAAATCCAGTCGGTGATTAAATCCATAGCGTGATGGACTTAATCTGCTGCTGTCCATAAGTGTGCTTATAAAGTAGATTTTATGATCGGGATTTGGATTACCTGTAGCGTACTTATACAGTGAGATCTATACTTACATTAAGTAACTAAATCTTTATGAAAAGGAAGTTGATTTTCATTTCCTTTATCTTAATATTTTAGATGTAAATTGTATGTATGTGTAGGTGGTGGACATCAGGCCGCGCGGCGCCGGCGACTGCACCAACACGTTCGTGTACGTGGCCGACGTGTCCGCATTCAGCCTGCTAGTGGTGGACGTGATGCGGGACAGGTCCTGGCGCGCCATCCACCGCCTCTTGTACCCCTTCCCCTCGAGAGGAACGTTCACCATCGACGGTACGTATCGGTAAATGATAATGATAAATGATTTATTTCTGTTAGTAGGTTTGTACAAACACTTTAACACGTCAATCATATTTAAAAAACTAGATGAGGTCGGCGTTTCCTATCTGACTATTCTGAGAAGAAAGGCCAAAACAAACTCAGCGGTCACAGTCTCTTTAAAGTCCAGACATAATCTTGGTCAGATCATGTGAAGACCATGTAGATTGGTTTCTGAAACGGTCTTTTGAGGAAAAACCATACAGATTGAGCGAACCTGTTCAGTCAGTGCACGCATTTGTCAGTAATCGTGCAGCTCAAATCAGAACTTAAGAAGCACAACGATTCGACGAACAATACCAAAGAAAGGACATTTGGGTAGGCCGCATAAACTACTTAAACTTTAACGATTAAAACTGAAACAATGACCCACATAGTCCTCACATTCACAATAATTAAAATAATAATATTACTCAAAGTATGTATTCAAGTCGTTGTGTATATAATAATCATCAATTGTCAGAGAACATGCAACAGAAAAAAAACACAAAAAAAACAACATTCAGTTTGCAGAAAATTGGAGCAACTCAATCCCAACACTTTTTGTCCTCAGTATAATCTTTAACGGTATAAAAGGCTTTCTGGCGCAACTTACGTTTAATGAATGATCTGAATTTATTAAGGCTTAGATCTGGAACGCCTATATTTGAGTAATCGACTAATCTACCACATAAAGATTGAAATAATTAGTTTGTTTGCACATTTTTATTGCTTTTTGGGCGAAACATCCTAATCAAGGCCCATCAAAATATAGCAGTTCAAAGCGTCTCGTAAAAGGACGATTCTCTGTGTGACGTTAGAAGCAGCGTCGCACACGTAGTTGAAGTGCGCGAACAAACCGTTCAATGCCTTAAAATTTAACTGCATGTATGCTCATACTTGAGTAAACAGCCAAGATAATATATTATACAAAACCGATATTTGGCGCAACTTGCCAAAGAGGATTTTCCTTATACAGGTAGGTATGTTCGGACTACACAGTTGTTAACGCGACAATGTCGGAATTGTGTACTGACGCTGACAGAATATTATTTTATAAACCAAACTGCGAGTAATTTTATTTAGCGAAATATACTAAATATAAGCAAAGGAAGTCAATGAATCCATATATTTAATTGATAAAATATATTACACGAATTAAATTCCATAATAAAATATATTACTCATATTACATTATTCATTTCGTGTATAGTAACGTCATTATTAAATACTGTGACAATAGGTTTGTACAAACTAAAATACGATACATGAACGTCAGAAGTTAAATGAGTTACGTATCTTGAAAACAACCGGCATTTCCGTTTTGCCGCCCCATAAAATCCTCGTGATGGATACTTGGAAAAGCATGTCCGAGAATCCACCCCGAAAAAAAAGGCCGTGTTGGATTAATGGAATTTATAAGCTTAGGGTGGATTCACGGACATGCGTTTCCACATATCCACCTTAGGGTAGATTTTTTGGGGTGGACAAATGGAATAACCGAAAACATCGCATCAATGATTGTGTTCCTAGCCACCATCTTGGATTTACATTTTGACCTCACTATCGACTTTAGCACCCTCGAAAGCCATGAAAACGACACCCATGACGAAAAATTTGGAAACTTTCGCAGCCGCCACCTTGGATTTACATTATGACTTCACTATCGATTTCAGCACTCTCGAAAACTATGAAAACGACACCCATGACGAAAATTTGAAAATTTTCGCAGACGCCGTCTTTGATTTACTGCTTGACCTCACTATCGGCTTTAGCACTCTCGAAAACTAAGTAAACGAAACACATGACAAAAAAATAATTCAAGCAGCTGCCATATTGGATTTTCATTCTGACTTATGACATGCGCGAGTATGTTACGCAGAGGAAACAACAGCCTGCCCTGTCCTCCGCATTCCGCATCCAGTGTGTCCCAGCCACTTTCTTAAGGTCATCGGTCCATCTAGCTAGAGGGCGTCTCACGCTAAGCTTGCCGATACGCGGTCTCCACTCTAGGACTCCTCTGCTCCACCAGCTATCGGTCCTTCGATAAACATGGCCAGCCCACTGCCACTTCAGTTTGCTTACTCTGAAAGCTATGTCGGTAACTTCGGTTCTTTTCCGGCCAATTAAATTTCTGATTTTATCCTTCAAAGCAACTCCGAGCATAACCCGCTCCATGGCGCGCTGAACGACCTTGAATTTGTGGACCAGCCCAACTGTCAGTGTCCACGTTTCGGCACCGTACGTCTTAACGGGCAGACGCACTGTTTGAAGACCTTAGTCTTCAGACATTGCGGGATAGGCGACGAGAAAACTTGACAAAGTCTCCCAAACGCTGCCCAACTCAATCGGATCTTTCTGTTCGCTTCTTTCTCAAATTTGTGTCTACCGAGCTGGATGACTTACCCTAGGTAGACATACTCAAACTCAAACTCAAAGCATTTATTTCAATTAAACCATTTACAGGCACTTTTGAATTGTCAAGTGGTCGGTCAGTCAGAAATATGAAGCTAGTTGCCCATTCCAAAGCGTAGTAGGTACCTATGGAGAAGAACGGGCAAGAAACTCCATGGACACTCTTTTAAATTATATTGTTACATAAATATTAGTTACATCATTAATCTTGTATATAGGTATAATTATATGTGAGAACGATGTAAATAAGACGTACACATTGAGTGTCCAGTGTACAGCAAATATAAATTCAAACAAAACAATCCATAATAAAATAATTAAAAATAAGCCGTGGTGGCTAAGAGATGACCAGTCCCAACTGACAGCGCCCGTTCACGAACATGACGCATGGATCAGCACCATTCAGCTCAACCATTTTGAAGGGAGCTAAATGATCCAACACACGCGCCACCGTCAGCGAGACATTTGAGTGAGCATGACATCTATCAGCCGCCAGGACACATTCAAGTCAATGAAAGACATTACCCGGTAAATGGTAGCTCGATAGTACATAGTACTCACACTTGTCCTATGCAATTATATAATACAAAGGAGATTGAGTTTATACAAAGCAAAGGTAGTCTTACAATCTTCAGCAGCTCCAACAGTATTTTCAAATGTTAATCAATTAGTTGTGGTTGTGGAGCAGGACCAGCATTGAGCCAGGCATTTTTATCAGCGATATAATCCCCCAACTTATAATATGCCTGGCTGCATAGTGTGCGTTTTATACAAACTTTGAATTTCGTCTCATTCAGTTGAAGTATGTGGGGAGGTATTTTATTGTAACATTTTAAACAGTACCCCATGAAAGATGAGTCCACTTTAGCCAGTCTGAAACCTGGTTGAACTAATAGGTCCCTATTTCTGGTACTATAATTATGTCTATCACCTCTTTTAGTAAAAAGATGTACATTTTTTCTTACGTACATGATGTTTTCATAGATATATTGACAAGGTACCGTCAAGATCTTAATAACCTTAAACAGTTCCCTTAGAGAATCGCGCCTGCGGAGATTATATATGGCTCTGATGGCTCTTTTCTGCAGAATAAAAATAGAATCGACGTCTGCAGCCCGTCCCCAAAGTAAAATACCGTAAGACATGATACTATGAAAGTAACTAAAATAGACTAACCTCGCGGTATCTACATCGGTAAATTGACGGATTTTTCTGACAGCATATGCTGCTGAACTTAGCCGTCCCGCCAGAGATGTTAAATGAGAACCCCATTGAAGCCTCGAGTCGAGCGTGATCCCCAGGAAAACAGTTTTATCGACGAATTCTAGTTTCTCTTGATTCAATACTATCTCACAATCAGTACTTTTGACATTAGGTAAAGAAAATCGTATACACTTAGTTTTTTTCCCATTTAATACTAAATTATTAGCAGTGAACCAATTATGGACCTGCATTAGGGCGTTATTAACGTCGTCAAAATTTGTAGCACTTCTTTCTACCTTAAAAATTAAAGAAGTATCGTCAGCAAATAACACCATTTGTGGTTGATTTTTTAATAAATGGAGTAGATCATTAATATACACCAAAAAGAGGAAAGGACCCAATATCGAGCCTTGTGGAACTCCCATTTCTACTTTTAAACTAAGTGAATTGACACCATTTATTTGAACTTGCTGCTGCCTATCCTTTAAATAAGATTTTACTAGACTGAGCGCAAGTATTCCAAGTCCATAATGCTCAAGTTTCAAGAGCAAGGTTTCGTGATCGACGCAATCAAATGCCTTGGAGAGGTCACAAAAGATTCCTATGGCGTCTTGGGCCTCTTCCCACGCCGTAAATATGTGTTTTAATAAGGTGACCCCAGCGTCAGTCGTACAACGTCCCTTGGTGAAACCATACTGTTGATTGTGTAAGATTTTATTTGTGTTAAAATGAATGAGCATTTGATTAAGCATTACCTTTTCAAATACCTTGCTGAAAACTGGCAACACGGATACGGGTCTATAATTATTGGTGTCTTTGCTGTCCCCGGATTTGAAAAGTGGTATTACCTTACTGTATTTCATTAAATCCGGGAAGACTCCTTGATCCACACACAAATTAAATATGAAGGCTAAGTAAGGCGCTATAGTGTCAATTATGGATGTACAGACTTTAATGGACATTCCCCAAAGATCTTCAGTCAATTTGATCTTGATTTGCTTAAAAGCCTTTATTACTGTTATGGGGTTAATATGCTTAAAGTTAAATTCAATCGGGCAGACCGAAACGTTCGCCCTTACTAAATCAAAAGCGAGCGTGGGCGAGGAATTTAAAGTGTCAGTAGTTTTAATTGGGATACTGGTAAAGAAATTTACAAATTCTTGAGTTTATTTTGAGAATTACTCCTTCACAACTTCGAGAAACGACCTTCGATGTAAATTGGACTCTGCAAGACGTGTGAATTGATCATGAGTTTCGTCTTGTCCAAATTCATGCCGAGGCCAAACCGGCGAGAGGCTTTATTCAGGCTGTGCAGTATCTGGTCTAACTGTTCCAGCGTCTGTGCCATTATGACGATGTCATCGGCATAGCGAATGTGTGAGATGTACTGGCCATTCACATTTATGCCCTGTCCAGTCCAGTCCAGCGTCTTGAAAACGTCCTCCAACGTATTAGTAAACAGTTTCGGGGATATCACATCCCCCTGTCTCACTCCTCGGAGCAGTTGGATGGGTCTGGTTTTCTGATCCAGGATCTGGACAGTCATCGTGGCAGGGTATACAACACATCTCAACACTTCGATGTAGCGCCAGTCATTTAAACATCGTTGCAGAGAGGCCAGAACTGACCATATTTCGATGGAGTCGAAGGCTATTTCTATTTTTCGGGTTCCCTCTATCTGGCAGAATCTTGATGCTCTGATACTTACTTGGCATAAAAATTAAAATTTTTAAGGCATTAAAATGATTTAATATAATATAATATTTATATGTCCGAATTTACAATGGCATACTTTTAAGATGGCAGAATTTTAGCAAAGTTAGCATTCCGTAAAATTTCGTTTAGCATAATTTTTATTTAAAGCGACGATTCTTTGGTACAGTTTTACTTGGCATACTGTGAAGATGGCAGAATTTAATTTGGATCAATTTTAATTAGGCATAATGCCATTTCTATGAAAAAAAGCTGCAGGCGTTTTTAAATTTAATTAAAATTAAAATGTTGTCTTAAAAAGTCAATAATTATGTTGTGCTACAAAAGTTAGTGACAGAAACGAATCACTGCAAAACCGACACCACGTAGTCTTGTCTGCCCTACCCTTACCGTCTTATTACAAAACACGGTCTAACTTTAGCCCGAGCCTAAACCTTCGATTCAGTTTTTGCTATTTTGAACTTTATGCCGACTTTAGTAAAGTTCTTAATACAAAATTGACAATCTAAGACCAGACTAAGTTGTGAGTTTTGTAAAAGGAACTGTATTTCGATTTCTGTTAGGTTCATATTTCAAAAACAGGCTCGATGGTTTAAACCATGTCAAAAGAAAAACCTTGTCTTGTAATAAGACTGTGTGAGTGTAATTAAAAACCCGCGTAGGCGCGGAGGCGCGAGACAGCCCGTGAGCTGAGGGACGGGTGATTTCTACGCTCGATACTCGTAATAAAAGATTAGGTTACACAAGTAAAGGTTAGGAACACCGGGGTGGTTTTTAGTCAGTAAGAGTCTGACAGACCCCGCTGCCCGCCCCAGGGCGGCGGACATCCATGAGGATTTTCCACCCCGGAAACAAAAAAAAAGAAGTATTTAGGATTGGTGCTTGACAGCCGGTGGAACTTCGAGCCTCACTTCCGACGGCTGGCGCTTAAGTTGCCGGGCGCGGCTGGCGCGCTCGCAACGCTGCTTCCCAATCTGGGGGGACCGAGCGCCACCTGTAGGCGGCTCTAGATTGGGGATCGTGCGATCCATGGCCTTGTATGGGGCCCCGGTGTGGGCCTCTGACCTGACGGCCGGCAGCATCGCAGTTTTGCGAAAGCCGCAGAGGGCGATGGCCGTCAGAGTCATCAGGGGGTATCGCACGATCTCCTACGAGGCGGCTTGTGTACTGGCCGGATCCCCGCCCTGGGACCTCGAGGCGAAAGTACTCGCGTCATTGTATCGGTGGCGCGAGGAAGTGAGGGCGCGGGGCGAGGGACTGATGCAGCGACACATGGAGCTGCGTCGGTCTCAGCTTCGTGAGGTCCTGATGGCGGAATGGCGGGACAGGCTTTCGCGCCCTACCGCCGGCCTCGTCACCATCGAGGCGGTCCGGCCGGTGCTCGAGCGCTGGCTCGGGAGGAGGCACGGCTCCCTGTCGTTTCAGGCGACGCAGGTGCTCTTGGGACATGGTTGCTTCGGGAAGTACCTGTGTCGCATAAACAGGGAGCCGGACGCCCGGTGTCACCACTGCGTCGACTGCCGGGAGGACACGGCGTGGCATACGCTGGCAGAGTGTGCCGCTTGGGAGGAGCCGCGCCGTGCCCTCATCTCAGAAGTAGGCAGTGACTTGTCGCTGCCGGATATAGTCGAGTCGATGGTCGGCAGCGCCGAGTCCTGGGACGCGGTGGTCTCCTTCTGCGAAACAGTCGTCTTGCAGAAGGAGGCTGCGAAAAGGGAGAGGGAGATCTCATCTACTTACCCGGCCCGCAGAAGGCACACTGGGCGTCGGCGGAGGGTGGATAACGCCCTCTTCCAGCCCCCCTAAATGGGTCCGAGGGCGACAGACTCGGGGACGTCCGTCGCCCCCCACACATCAGGACCTGAGGTGGCGGCGCGTAGTGTTCCACGCGCGCCCCTCTTTGACGTCGCGTGGGGAGTCAAACACCTCACTCCCCCCCCAGACTCGAAGAGGCCCGCAGTAGCGGGCACCAGTCGGGGGTTGCGGAAGGATCGTACGTTCCCGCGACCCCCGGCGTAGGTGTGAGATGGAACACCGGGGTGGTTTTTAGTCAGTAAGAGTCTGACAGAACCCGCCGCCCGCCCCAGGGCGGCGGACATCCATGAGGATTTTCCACCCCGGAAACAAAAAAAAATTAATAAAGGTCCACACCGGACAAGGTTGCTTTGCGAGATTCCTGTTCCGGATAAGGCGGGAAGAAACGCCCGGGTTTGTGTCGATCGCCCGGAGGACATGGTGGAGGTCTGCCCGGCTTGGGCGGGGCACCGCCGTGTCCTCATTCAGGCGATTGGCGGTGGCGATCTCTCGCATCCGGCCCTGGTCCAGGCCATGGTACGGAACAAGAGGGCATGGGAAGCCGGAGGCAGAACGCGTGAGGGAGAGGCAAAATTCGCGCCTCACGCCCCTAGTTTCCGCAGGAGACGCCCAGGGCGTCGGGAATCCCAGGCCTATTCCCGGACACCGTAGGCGCGGGCTTGCGGATGGCGAGCAATGCCATCCGATAAGGACCAGGCCCGAGTCGACGGCGCGTTGTGTTCCACGCGTGCCTCATAGAGATGTCAGCACCAATAATGGGGTTCGCTAGGGCCGATGCCTGCCAAGATTTCGGGAAAGTCCGAAAGGGTTACCGTGGCCCCTGGCACAGGCAACTGAAGGACAGGCTTTCACGCCCTACCGCCGGCCTCGTCACCATCGAGGCGGTCCGGCCGGTGCTCGAGCGCTGGCTCGGGAGGAGGCCCGGCTCCCTGTCGTTTCGGGTGACGCAGGTGCTCTCGGGGCATGGCTGCTTCGGGAAGTACCTGTGTCGCATAAACAGGGAGCCGGACGCCCGGTGTCACCACTGCGTCGACTGCCGGGAGGACACGGCGCGGCATACGCTGACAGAGTGTGCCGCTTGGGAGGAGCCGCGCCGTGCCCTCATCTCAGAAGTAGGCAGTGACTTGTCGCTGCCGGCCGTAGTCGAGTCGATGGTCGGCAGCGACGAGTCCTGGGACGCGGTGGTTTCCTTCTGTGAGACAGTCGTCTCGCAGAAGGAGGCTGCGGAAAGGGAGAGGGAGATCTCGTCCACTCACCCGGCCCGCAGAAGGCGCACCGGGCGTCGGCGGAGGGCGGACAACGCCCTCTTCCAGCCCCCCTAAATGGGTCCAGGGGCGACGGACTCGGGGACGTCTATCGCCCCCCACACACCAGGACCCGAGGTGGCGGCGCGTAGTGTTCCACGCGCGCCCCTCTTAGACGTCGCGGGGGGAGTCAAACACCTCACTCCCCCCCAGACCCGGAGTGGCCCGCAGTGGCGGGCCGGCACCAGTCGGGGGTTGCGGAAGGATCGTACGTTCCCGCGACCCCCGGCGAAGGTGTGAGATGGAACACCGGGGTGGTTTTTAGTCAGTAAGAGTCTGACAGACCCCGTCGTCCGCCCCAGGGCGGCGGACATCCATGAGGATTTTCCACCCCGGAAACAAAAAAAAAAAAAAAAGGCAACTGAAGGAACACGGATGGGTTTTAGTCAGTAAGATTCTGACACGCCCTCTCGCTCCGCACAGAGCGGGAGAAGTTATTTGATGAAATCCCAGCATCAAAAAAAAAAAAATGTTAGGTTAGAACTGCGACCCCCTGCCAGAACCAAATTCTACCTATTTTACTTGGTTAGGGAAGCGTGTATTTTAGGCTAGGTTAGGTTATATTGACATATTAAACAAATGACAAATTAAAAGCCATCAGAGAGCCAATAACACCTATTTTAACCACAATATTCAACGAAATATTGAAGCAAGAGTCGATACCATCTGACTGGAATACTGCGATTATAACATTACTCTATAAGAAAGGAGATCCAGGCAATATGGACAACTACAGACCGCTGAGTATGCTGCAGTCACTTTACAAATTATTTACCAGCCTAATACTAAAAAGGATCTCAAAGACCTTAGACGAAAACCAACCTAGAGAACAAGCTGGATTCAGATCGGGCTTCTCTACAAATGACCACATTTTCACGCTAACACAGATAATCGAGAAGTACAATGAACACAATAAAGAGCTCTACATAGTTTTTGTAGACTACTCCAACGCGTTTGACTCTATCTCCCACGAATCTCTGTGGTACTCTCTTCGTGAACAAGGAGTTCACACAAAATACATAAACATTTTGAAAGAAGTTTACAAGAACAGCAGAGCAATTTATTAAACTGGAGAAAAAGGGAGAGCCATTTAACATCCAAAAAGGAGTCAGGCAGGGTGATCCGATCTCACCAAAGCTATTCAACGCAGTTTTGGAGCATATCTTCAGACAGCTAGATTGGCGTGATGTCGGTATCAAAATAAACGGCGAGTTTCTCAATCATCTCCGCTTCGCAGATGACATTGTTTTGATAAGCGAAACACATGCAGATCTCCAGAGCATGCTGAAGTCTCTAGATACGGAAAGTCGGAAATGTGGTCTTCATATGAGCCCGGGAAAGACATGCCTTTTGACCAACAGCATAAGAGTACCAACAGGGATATAAAGCACGCCAATCGCGTACGTAGATGACTGTGTTTACCTTGGGCAAAGCATTACATTTAATAAACCGACAGAAAATGAAATAGACCGTAGAATAAAGAGTGCATGGAGAAGATATTGGTCTTTGAAAGAAGAATTTAAATCACGCATACTGATTCGATTGAAAAAGAAAGCTATGGACACCATTATAATTATTACCTACTCTACTGTACGGTTGTCAAAGTTGGACACTAACAAAGGCAGTTACAAACAAACTTCAAGCATTCCAACGAGCAATGGAGAGGAGTATGTTAGGAATTAAACTCCGAGACCGTAAAAGAAGCAAAGACATACGACTATGCACTAAAATAATAGATGCTGTGGAATTAGCTTGCAAGTTGAAATGGCGTTGGGCAGGACACGTAGCCAGAGCCTCAGATGGACGTTGGAGTGAGAAGGTCCTACATTGGTACCCCCGTGATGCACCACGGACCCGAGGCAGACCCAGGCGCCGGTGGTGCGATGATATTATGGCCGTGACCGGCCCTACCTGGACTAGAATGGCTCAAGATAGAGAAGAATGGCGAAAGATGGAGGAGGCCTTCGCCCATAATTGGGCACCCAATAATAATTAAGAAGATACTATTTATTTTTAATATTCAATTTATTTATTTTTAATATTCTATTTATAAAATCAATTTATTTATTTTTCTAATATTCAATTTATAAAATCAATTTATTATTTTTATACTCAATTAATTTATTTGTTAAATGCATGGCTAATTTATTATTCAGTTGAAAAATGTAATTAATTTTAAGTTTTTGGGAAATAAAAGGCTTAAATAATAAATAATAATAATAATAGGTTATATTATGGATATGAAATGTATGCCAAAAGACGATTCTGACTGTGAACTTTCTGCGATATGATGGATCAACTTTTTAAATATTATGGACTAAAGATGATTCTAACTTACAAAATTATGAGTTTTGAATGTATGCTATACGAGTGTGCCAAACGATTTTCTGTGAAATGAAGTTTATAGTATTCGCTGTAATGCAAAATAATATTATGACATAAAAAGTTCTGCCATAAAGGATAGACCCCTATTATTCATACTGTGCGCTATATATGAAATGGTTCTTAAGGAGTAAACTCCAACCTCCTCCTCCAACACAAATAATTACGCCACCAAAATTATACTGCGACCGGGGGAAAAAACACCCTGTTCAATGTGCGCTTATCGGCCCATTATTTGCATCGTTTTGTGGCCAACAACGTCATACTTAGTATACTTATAATTTACCTAAATCACCTTTAAAACTCTCAAACTTTTTTGTTTCAGGCGAAAGCTTTGATCTTATGGATGGCGTGTTGGGAATGGCTCTGTCACCGTACCAGAGCGGCCGCGATCGCTTCCTCTACTTCCACTCGCTCGCCTCCACCACCGAGAATGTGGTGAACACCGGAGTCATCAGGAACGACTCGTACACTGAGGACCCGAACATCGACCCGGACTCTATTTACGTAAGTTTTCGACAAAATGATGACAACATGTCATTACGTCACATATAAAAATGCTGAAAAACAATCTATTTTATTTTAAGGTATTCCCGGAAGAGCGCACAACTCAGTCAGCAGCTGAAGCCATGGACCGTAACGGTGTCCTTTATTTCGGCCTAATGGAGCCGCCTAGCATCTGGTGCTGGAACTCTGCCACCGAGTTCTCGCCTCGCAACTTCCATGCGGTAGCCATCGATAAGGAAACCCTGCAGTTCGCCAGTGGCGTGAAGATAGTCATGAACGCCAAAGGAGAAGAAGAGTTATGGGTGTTGACATCAAGTTTCCAAAGAGTAATGACGGGATCTCTTTCGTCAGATAGGATAAATTTCAGGATTCATGCTGAGAAGATTGAAAATATTTTAGCTAACTCTCCGTGCAGAGATTCCCCAAAGGGGCGAAAGCCTGGCTACCATGCCAACCTTATCGACAGAGCCGGAGACGGTCATACTCCTCGGCCGCACAGGTATGGCAGTGCCTCGTATCTGTAGAGATTAGTGCCATGTCCGATCGGTTGCTCAGAAGATTCATGTGGCATAACTGGCCATATGTATAGACTATAATAAATTTTATTTTAAGACATTCACAGGCCCTATTTATTTATTCGGTTATTGCATTTGCCGTATGAAACTTTTTTAAGTTGGTCATCTTATAATAAGTTCATGTAATTTATTTTAATGACTGATGCGACCGGTAGGTATAAAAGAATAAATGACAGAAGCCCTAACTTAGAACATTTTATAAAAACGCTAACGTGTTTTTATTTTATGAAAATCCTATGAATACTTTAAATTGCTTAATCCCCAAAGTCACTTTTTAAATTATAATTTCCCGTTTATTCTGCAATATTTCGTACAATATTATGTATTATCTTAATTTAAAAAAATTATAACGTTATGAATAAAAACAGCTTTTTTTTTATTACTGTTTTATTTATAATGTCTAAGTAAAGGTCTACTAATAGAAAGTTTACAACAAGCGTTTACTGTCGAATGTCAGGTAAACTCTATTTATTGATATTTAATATAATATTTTATTCTTCCACGATACAAGGTGATTTTTTTTGCGATGGTCATATCAATGTGTTTATCTTCAAATCCAATAACCACGCCACCAAGGGCATCTGCAGATACTATTTCTTTGAGTTGAATTTTTTTCCCTTTTTGAACAAACCTTTTTAGAATGTCCACGAGTGCCTTCCGGGTAGCATCGTCGAGTGGGTCCGCGGTGATGACTTCGCAGAGAGCCTCGTTTCTGTGCGCCACCATGACGGCAAGGAACATTTTTATCATTCGTCGTAACTGCTTGAGACGACCATTTTCAGCCACCAAACCAAGAAAATTTGTTGCAGATTTTGGCATTCCTGAACGATAACGAGCGAGCGATTAACCTAAATATCTACACCAGGGCCTTCCTGTCGGCAGCCCCTTGCACTTAACAGATATAATAACCTGATTTAAAACTCTAACATACCTGCTTCGGTGCTAATAGCCGTCAGTAACTTAGCTTTACCAGCTCGAGATATCAGACTGCTTTCCATGAAGTCCACGACTTTAGGCTTTTTCAGTACTTTTTGGAGATCACGCAGACCTCTCTCTACCTGATCCAATTCATTCATTTGCGAAGCGGCGCTGTACAGCGCTGTCACGTAGCGGCCTTCCAAACCTTTCCGTGGACAGAATTTTATTATGCAGTACGTACAAACACTCGATTTTGAGTAATATGGCGTAAGCAGGTGTTTCTAAATTCAACAAGCAACACACAATGCATTAGTACATAACATCTATGCCAATTGATAATCATGAAACAAAACAATATTAATAAGGTTTTTGATACCAATACATTCATGAAGAGTAGAGCGAGTGTTGTGTGTGGTTACGCTAAGTATTCACTCGATCATTTTTGAAGAGCTGAATTTTGTCGAAAGCCCTGATGTTTCATTATCTAGATTAAACACTTACCAAATACTGCAAGCGGCGGTGTTTTACTTTGAGGAGCTGTTGTCATAGTTCTTATAAACATGCGTAACATTATCTAATGATTGTTGAAAATATTCAAATTGTAAATAGATAAGCTTTGGATGAAAGAAGCGACAAAACCACACAGTACTTTTTTTAGATAGCAAAACTATATTTATGAAATTGTAATTGTCACTTAATCAATACAGGTTATAAATGCATACTTTTAGTTATTATTTTTAATTAAAACATAAACGCAATTTTCATACATGGAGTATGGTATACAAGCAATGTATTAAATATACGACTAGGTATATAGCTCTTTCAAGTGAGCACATCATATTGGAAAGCTTGGTCGGTTTCTAGAAGAGCTCTGATGTAGATGACCAGGGAGCCGAGTGCCATCGCTGATGTCAGCGAGTTGCACGCACCACCTTCGGACGTAGCTGCTTTCTTCACTCTGTATTCTTCCTGCGACGAAGACATTTAAACTCGAATGGTATTTTAAATAGTATTTTCTATTAGGTACCTACTGCAAGAACTTTCGGCGATTGTTACGGTAACGGTCATTCATACCTTTCTTGTCAGTCAGATAAGAATAAAACATGTTCCGATCATTAGTTTCGGAAATATAGTCAAACTCAATGATATTATAAGTATTATAATATCATTGGTCAAACTATGAATAATATAGCCGAATTACCTGGGTAACGCAGGTCTCATTTATAGAGTTTTTGTGATCACTTTTTTAACTTGCCGAGGAACTAATGATGGAACTGCCTGGGTAAGGTAATTTGTTTCGGATAAATATAGACATTTTCGATTCAAAACAAATCGAAGCATAACTGATTTTACAGTGTGCTTTCTTTTTCTTAAATTAGACACACAAATAAAATTAATGGTGCATAAAATAATAATTGTAATCGGACAGTTCGATTCAGAACGGATAGTACGATTTTGTCCCAAAAAAGATTGGTAATGATCGCGCGGCGCTTTTACGTGATGAATAAATAAAATGAACGCCGACAACGAAAGAGATGAGTTGATGCAGGAATCTTATCTTCCTGAAATAAATAAAAGCTTCTAAGATTTAAGAAGTTGAAGGACGCTAAATACACAAACCTCTCTATCTTTAGCTGGTGGGGCTGATGCGGGCCCCACAAATCCAGTGAGTTTCAAGAACGGCTGGCGATCATCTGAGTAGCACCCCTTCGGCTCCTGCCACGCCAAGATCCTGTTCATCCAACGGGGCTTTATGAACTCCCCATAGCCTTGTGTCGCACAATATAAAACTGAAAATAAGCAATATAAGCTTTTTTTTAGTTTTGTTTATTAAATGCATTAAGAATTCTGAAGTTAACTGTTTTGTTGCAAACAAATTTATTTATTTATTACTTTAAGCACACAAATGTACAGAGGCGGACTTAATGCCATAGGCATTTTCTATCAGTCAACCTTTGGGTGATACAGAGACAAACTGTGGTATTTGCAATTTATAATGAAAATTTAGGAATAAATATTTTTTAATTTAGAGATTGCGTGTCTTTATATTTAAAAATATTTATTCCTTAATTTATTCCTAGAACTAGTAAGACTATAAATATAATATATATACATACCTAAGTATATATAAATATGAACACAAATAAATGTACATAAATACACGACTAAACTAAAAACAAATAAGACAAACAATGAGAAAACATTATACCGTTGTCATGATACTGTCAACTTCTTGCGAATGTGCTCGAGAACTTTAGCTTTAAAAGATAATCGGTTGGTTGCTATCCTGATTTCCTGAAGGAGCGCATTCCACAAAGAGATAGACTGAACGAGGAGGAAAGAGTGAATGAAGTCTTTGTGGTGAGTGGGGCATTGAAGAAGACGATTGTGTGTCGAACATAGATTTCCTTTGTGGTTGGCGCAAATGTACTGAATGTTGGGGGCAAGATAACCAGGGGAAGAGGAAATTATTAAAGTTTAAGAATTTACAGCTATCTCACTTTGTTGCATAAACAATGTTTTAGTTCCAGGTGGATGGTCCCAGGCCTCCAAGGACTTAGATTCTTTATAAACTTGAATACAAAGTTTATAAATGTGTGCAGCAAGATCGAGTCCTTCCAAGCAGTCGAACAGGTAAGCTAAAGTGGCTGCTCTGATTCTGCTAGTCTGCTGGAACGCTAGGCCTGAGCCCTTCAGTATTTGCGCTGAGCACTCGGGTGTCAGCTCGCACGTGCCGTCCGTCTGCGTAGTCTGCGACTCCATCGCCGATATCAACAGCTGCATCGTGCACGCGTCTGGAATTCCAAACTTGAAATTAAAACTGGGTTGGCAAGCTTTCACCTCATTTTCATTGTCACCAATGTTGATTAGTACCAAGTGGCGACGCTCTGTGGTTATTGACGTAACTAAAAAAAGTCTGCCTTCGAAGAAGTCGACCGTGTCAGGGTCTGAATTAAAAACTACCTTTACATTGAATATTAAAGTATGCTACGCAGCAACGCAATAAGAATTTCTATTTGTGACAACTTCACCATTAATTTTAATTTCTTTGGCTTGATAGGACAGTTCATTTATAATAATTTATTGTAATTTACTGAAGGTTTGCGCAGTTTTTTATAAGAGAATTTTACTATGGTAGTTATTCTAGATTACACTTCAATGCATAATTACTAACCTGCCGCCTTTCTTGTCGGCATCTTAGTTCTCGCCTCTTGCACGTATTGTTCGAATGCGAAGCGATAAGGCTTCTGTGTGCCCATTGTGCCGATTGTGATTGGCTCCATTAAACTTGATAGCACCTCTAGGTTTTCGAATATCGCTTTTGAAACTGTAAAGAATTACAACAAGACTCCCACAATAAAAATCTGCGATTGTAAACTTGGATGGATATTGAATGAATTCTCTTTGTGTATAATCGGTTTTATGTTACGTATGCGTCTTCTTGATAAATTTTTTGCGGAGTGTGAATAAATCAAAATTCACAAACTAACTACTGATTGCGCCACTTAATCAACTCAGTACGTAGTCAATTACAACACACATAGGCCTCTCTCTAGAAGTTAACACACCATCGACATAGATTCAGCGTGTTCTCGTACTTGTTTTAAACGTCCGACATGGGTATCTATCTATACAATACCTACCGTCCATGCATCAGAATTTGAGATAAAGCATTTGTTTATACCAATAAATAAATAAAGCGTAATGTAGTAGAGGAATGATTCAATGATATAACTTCAATAAAATCCATTTGAGAGAGAAACGCAATGAATTTCGCTGTCCTACCGCCGTTAACCATAATAGCACTCGCATAGATTTGTAACGATTTTCTCTCCGTAAAGTTAAGCTTTGTTTCCACTAATGCGTTCAGAAATGCTAAGTACCTACTTCAGATTACATCTAGTTTGTTAATTTGACATTCATAGGTTTGTCAGTAGTGGAACGTATGGAAGATGTAAGCGGTTGTTGTAGATATTCGTCGACGTATTATGGTTTTTGTTTGCTTTGCTGTCAGTCGGTGCTGTTTAATTCTTTAGGTACAGAAATATGAATCTTTTGTGATAATTAATTTGTGTGAAAAGTTAAAAGTTTTCCATGCTGAAAATAGAATCGAATCGATTATTGATTATGTTACCTACTTAAATAACAGTTCTACTATATTGGCGTTTATTATATTAATCATCATCTGCCCAATCTTTTCCCAACTACTTTGGGGTCGGCTTCAAGTCTAGCCGGATGCAGCTGAATGCCAGTATGTTACATGGAACGACTGCTTATCTAACCTCCACAACCCAGTTACTGGTCAACGCGGTACCCCTTGGTAAGACTATTTGTCAGACCAGACAGACCAAACTAGACAGCTTGGCTGTTAATACGTAACTAAAAAAATAAGTCAAATAGAGAGTCACATACAGCACATACAACAATCAAATATACTCGAATAACAGACGCAATATAAGTTCGAAATGCTGGCAGATCTAGTGCACAAGCACCTCAACTAGAAAGTTATTACTGCCGAGAGTGACTGTTTTGAAAAAATTAACTGGTAGGGTATATATTGTTATAGCACATACTAACATAGTAACGCATTATTATAAATTACGCAAGTCATATAATAAAAGGTGTCTCAATAAGAGTGCACTTTTTAAACTGTCTTTTTTTTCGTACAAGTGGCAACTCCGTAATTTGACAGCTGTCACCAATGTTTATTCCGATTATTAAAAATGGAGCGCTTTATGAAAGAACAACACGTTATAATTGTGAAAACTCATTACAAACATTTGGAATGTTATGCTGAGACCGATCGCAAACTTCGCCGAATTTTCAGTCGAGAAAGTGCACCTAATGTGTCATCCATTCGAAGAGTGGTCAAAAAATTTGAAGAAACTGGGTCGATTATGGACAGACTCCTGTGCGTCAACAGTCAACGCACCGGTCGTTCTCTTGAAAACATTGCTGCTGTAAACGAGAGTGTTGCTGAAAACCCGAAAACATCAATTCGGCATCGTTCTCAACAACTTCAAATTTCACGAAGCACTACGCAGCGAATTTTGACAAAAGACCTCCACCTTCATGCATCCAAAATTCAGATTACTCAGGAGCTCAAACCAACAGACCATGGAAAGCGCCGGCAACTCTTTCAATGGGTAATGGAGCAAAGTGAAGTCAATGCCAATTTTTCGAAAAAAGTCATCTCCGATGAAGCGCATTTCCATTTGAATGGCTTCGTGAATACACAAAATTGTCGAATTTGGGGTTTCTTTTGGGTTTTGTGAAATCTCGGGTTTATGCGAATAAACCAGAAACCATTCCTGAGCTCAAATCCGAGATCCAACGCGTCACAGGTGAGATACAACCACATCTCTGTGAAAAAGTCATGGAAAATTGCATGAAAAGAGGAATGGCCTGTTATCAGTGCCGTGGGGGCCATTTGCCGGAAATTATATTCCATACTTAATCGGAACATGTCTTCTTTACAATCCAATAAAAATATCACAAATTTCAAAAATACGTGTTTATATTTTGAAATGCAAAAGTGCACTCTTACTGAGACACCCTTTATAAGTATGAACCTACTTATGTAGCCTATATAGAGGGTGGCCGGAAATTTGAGGTCCAAAAATTTTCGTGAGTTTTCCTTTCATGCGTAAATTTATCAGCTTAGTAACTTTGATAAAAGTTACGAAAATGTTGGTCTCAAGTAAAAAAAAACGATGAATTACAACTTAAATCAACTTTAAATGAAAGCTGAGAGTCTGGCGGATATTTGAGACTTACATAAGAACCATGAAGTCATCTGTTTAGATGTTTAATTTAAAGTTGAAAATTTAAGTCATAATTCACCGAACGAAAACTTTTTTTCGAATTTCTCAAAAAAATCAGAAAAAAATTCGTAACTCGAAAATCGAAAAGTCACGGAACATACATGGGGGTGATTCGAATACCCCACGTTACGAGGGACCAATTTTTTTTGGATGTCAATGTTCCGGCCACCCTGTATATTGAAATACCATCTGCCTATGTAGGACATGAATGTAATTAATCACGAAAATATTTTATTCTAAATTAGGTAATGGATGCATTGCTAAAACTTTATGCTTATTTTGTTCTAAGTGGAAAAAAAGTAGTGAATCAAGTGTAATGCGCAACATTTAAGCTAGACGGGGCCAGCGGTGTCGCAATCACAGCTACATTCTTAACACACATTTATATTATTAAAATTAATTCTAAAACTGACGGATTTACCTAATACACTAAAAATGTTTAGGGTTCCGTATCTAGAGGGTGCCAAAGAGACCTTATTACTAATCCTACAATATCTGCTTCCGTCTCAGGGCTCAGTCTGTAGGTGTTCTTTTTGCTAGCGCTAACCTCACCAAAAGGTTTGGTTATCCAATAATCTATGGGTAACATTTTTGGAAAACTAAATAAGTTAAATTTCAATATCAAATTTTCGCCATTTAGCATTTCATGCCATGTTTTATCGTAGTAGTTTCACCTACGCAGTCCCATTTTAAAACACCTAACATGTAAATAAGAATCATAGCAAACGCAGCATTAAGCTAGGTCACTGGGCGTCGCCTAGATTAAGCCATCTATTACGAATATATTATCTAATTTTATTAGCTATGGTAAAATGCCACGGCAATCGGGGTTTGTCAGAGCACATTATATAACTCAATTAAGATGCATCGATTTATACGAGATCAGTTGCTCAATTCCCAAGCAGGAGCGCATGTAATATCAGGCAAGCGGCCCCGCTACGGGCAAAAGCCTAAGCATTGTTCAAAGTTGGGCAAGCAAGTTGGGCAAGCATGCGTGAACAGATGCCTAAATGATTTATTTTTTATTTATACCGGCCAAGTGCAATTTGAACTTAGGCCACAAATGTTCGATATAATACCTACCTCTTTTAAAGACTAATTGAACAGTGCGAAATTAAGATTTAGTTGTTGTTTTAAACTAGAAATACCTATTTGTTGTAAGTTTGACCTGAAATATAAAAAATCTAATAAATACCTACCTACCTAACTGGGTTTGGTTTTTAGGTATTTAACATATCGATCTTCATTACATGAGACTAAAACATAAGGCGAAATATGGGTGTACTTACTTTATAATATAATATAGGTACTACAAGTAAATTAACTCCAAAACATATCTCAAAAGACTGTACTTAACTGCGGAGGAAGAGTTTGGAGTAAATTAAAAATCACAGAGAAGCTATCTGGCCTTAAAATGTTCGTGAAGTAATTTCAACAATTCCTTTTGTACATAAAGTAGCTATTACGGTAGGTACTTTAAAATTCTCAAAAACACTTACGTAACTTTTTGAACTAGGTATGTGTAACAACTAGATGGGTATCTAACTGGGCGCAAAACTAGCTTTTGCTTCGCTCACTTTAGATGCCGAATTAGCCAACAGAGAATTACTTAAGTAACGGTTGCTCCCAAAATCACAGGCTATATGTATAGCCACAAGGGTCTAACATAAATGAATCTACATTAAATTAAAATCAAATAAAATCAAACTTCTGAGATGTCGCTGGTTTTTCCGTGACATATAAGTAGTGATATTACAATTAAAACATGCATCTTACGGTTTCTCATTTAGAAAACTTTAACAATTAGCTTGAAGAAATACAAAAACATATTCCTAATAAGTAATAGTGATTGCTTTTAAAATATCAAATAAATAACTGTTTGGGTATCTATTGCCATTATATTTTTTCCCGAGATAAACACTCGCAAAAACGTATAAAGGAATACAACAGATATCAGCCAATCGAAATTGGGAACAAAAAATAATCGGAAACTAGATATTTTTTCGACATCATTAGATATACTCAGATAGAGTTTGACTATAGTTATAATAATCGTGACCGCAAACTAATGATTGTGTCTGATTGGGTATTATTGTTTAGAAGATACAAAAGCTTAAGTTCTAAATTCGACTTTTATCATTTATCGACCTTCGTTATGCAATGTTGTATAACATACCGATAGTCTCTGATGATCTCAAATCATTTATTACAATTAATACATTTATATTTTTGAATTGTCTAGCAGTAGGTCCATTAATATTCAGTAAGGTGAAGCTAGTGGCCCGCTCCAAAGTAGGTAAAGATTCCTTTGAATATAAGGATAGAATATACGTGGCTTGGCGCCACACATGAAGAACCGAGACCTGGTGAAGGTCGCGGGAATCCATTGGACGCGGAAAGCACAGAATGACAGTACCAGTCGTTGTTACGGTCTTTGGGAGAGGCCCATATGCAGCAGTGGACGATTTTCTACCGAATAATGAACTTTAAAAATATATTGAAAAAAGGCCCCTACTAAAAAAATTGCATGCTTAATAAGTCTGCAAAGCATGTTTTTTCTAAACTGTAATAACCGTCTTTACATGCATTTTTTTTGTATTTAAATTTACGTAACTCGGCCTCCTTATTATTATTTTATAACAAACCATATTCGTAATCTTTACTCCGGTACACAAAACTGGGGACGTCCGTGTTGTTTCTGATGCGATCCATGCGTCGGGTAATGTTCTTCAAGTTCTCCTTGAGCTTGCCTGGCACCGACTTATCTAGCTCATTAATCGTATACTCTAACTGACCTGCAAAAATATTTCACAATTTACTGACTGCCATTCGTTTTTTGCGCTGATTTACATACAATCATCTTTTAATCTTATGACTTTTGCAATTGTGCGTGAGACTCTTTGAATTTAAGCATTAATGATTTGAAAGTCTTGCAATGTTCCAAAAACATAATTATCAGTAAATAATGCTCAAGGATGTGCTAAAGCTTCTCCAGTGAACTTAATTCGACAGATAGTAAGGTAGTAGGAAAGGTACCTCTAGCCATTCCCAGAGCAATGTACCACTCAGGGTCCTTCGAAGGCTTCTTCTCATAATATTCTAACAGTTTGTCCAACGTGATAGATATTCTGTAAACTTTTGGAACATTGTATATGAAGTCTTGAGTATCAAAGTACGGGTAGATACCGTATGAGAACTCGGCAGCCACAATTGTTAACAAGACGATATATTTTACGTACATTTTGTACAAAACTAACCGTTTTGTAGAGCGGAAACTAATAGTGATCGTAAAAACAATACAGTGGCCACCCGTCAACCACTGATTGGACCATTTGTACGTATTTTATTGAAGTATATCGTAAGGTCGTACCTACTACGCTTTGGAATGGGCAACTAGCTTCGTCTTTCTGACTGACCAACCCCTTGACAATTCAAATGTGCCTGTAATTGGTTTATTTGAAATAAATGCTTTGAGTTTGAGTTGTATTTTCAATCAATATGAGTGTGATCTAATTTCCTAGAACTCTTTGATAAAAGTAAGGACCAACACCATAAAGCATTTATGAGGTAAGTTATCGCTACATAATTGTGTTATGCTTTTTATTTTAATGAATAGTTTGAATCTTATTTCAAGTTATTAAAATAATAACATTTATGCAATTAGTTCTTACATCAGCACTCTCTTATTCCTTCCTAGACTGACCGTCTGATTGCCATTAAATATAATAAACTGCAGAAGATATTAATTTGAAGACTTAAATAACTGTAACTGGTTTGCGGCCTACAAGACTAGTAGGACTGATGTTATGGAATAAAGTGTGTGGTATATCCGTCATTAGTTTAATAAAGTCGTGATTTAGTAATTTACCGTGCAGAGACAAAATATTAACCTACTTATGAAACATCGACAAGTACAGATTCCCTTTAACGTGACACGAAGAGAACACATATAAATAGATTCGCCGAAGTTAAAGTAATGGTTATAGTACATGAATGTTCCGCAATGGCCGCGTTCTAAGGCTCGTTAGTTTTAGAACGTTTCGTAATGAATCGTGATGTATCCTCGGTCCCCACGGTGAAATGCAGAAGCTGCTCATGTGTATGTCCAAATCGCGAAAGCTAACCCGAGAGGGGCTGAACGTGATCTTATGGAAAGGACGCGAGCACCACACCGCCAGACAAATTCAAGTGGCGTACTTGTACTCACGTATTTTTTGCGATGCAGAGATTTGTATCGGGACCGTTCTGCTCACTTCATTGGATCAGTGAAAAAAGCCTTAGTAGGAGTGAGAGGTTTCCGTGATAGTGTTTTCATAGATATTTGCATGTTACGTAAACCATGGCTGTGTCGCATCAGTGGTTCGTGCAGTGGTCCGCCCCGCCGATGCTCTTCGCGGATATTACTAGTCAATATAACGACGTCAATGAACGATGGAAGAACGATGGACCAAAGTGGAGTGACTCTTTAGTAGTTCCTGAACAAAGTGATGACAGTTATAATGACGATCGAAACCAAGGAAGCCGGATAGAAAGTAATAAATATAAGTTTAAGACAGATAGATTAAACAATAATGGTAAGTTACTGGAATGAATTTTATTATTAAGAATCTATTATTTTTATAATTTAATGGTTGGTTAGACATACAGAGAATGCACTTTGGGATCATAGGTATTCAGAAGTTTTAGTGAATATACACAACAAGTCTATGTATGTTGATAGCATGATGTTATTAAATTTCGCCGACCTCAGATACATACTTCCTTAACATGGGACCGGAGCGTGGAGCAGAAGTTTATCGAATCAGTCCTGCGGATTAGATTGCATATGAATTATACAATTATTTGTCTAGAGCATAATCACGACAAGTTACAAAACGGAAATGCGTTTTTATCTTGATGTACTGAAATTAGAGTGTAGGTAAATCCAATGAAGTGAACCTACATGTACCATTTAAGTTATTTAATAAAACGGTAAGATTACACATTAATTACGTGTAATTTAACAGTGTTTAGTGTAAATAATTCATCGCAGTGATCGGAAACTGCTATTTTCCCTAGACCAGGGTCCGTAATCGGAGTTTTTAGTGTTGTTAATTATATTAGCGTTTATACTGAGCATTACGATGGATGGCAATGACGCGGAAATTAAATAAACTGTGTGTAACATCATATCGAATATACTTAGTTGTTTCTATTTTGATAAGTGTATGGCTTACAGTCTACTTTAACTCGAATCGATTCCTTCATTATTTTAGTCCTTATTATTTTGTAAACTATTTACAAAAATATTTTTGTTAAATCAGGTTTATTGAATTAATCCAAGATCAAATAAATGTATGCATACCTCCAAAGTTTCTGTTTAAAAAAATGAGAAAGAAACTTATAATTACTTTTATGTCAGTCAGGGCCAACTGTCTTACAACCCACTCACAATTCACACGAAACTCGTGGGATCGTTTTAAATTACGTTATATTTTAGTATTAAATATACCTCGATGTTGTCCAGAGTAATGAATACCATCCACTAACCTGATACTATTACTAACACTACAACACTCTATAGCCACCGACCGTGGCTTTGTCAAATTGTCGACTTCATTTGTTTGAATCTATTATCAGTATCAGGTTGATTTTGAAAATCAAGGGTGTCGGAGCAACGTCAATAGGCATTATCACATGTCAGCCTACCGCGATAACAATCAAACAGTGCAATGGGATCACAAAACGATAAGAAATTTCCAATTATACCTTTTTTTTTTTTTTTTTTTTTTTTGTGGGTGGGAAATCATCAAATAACTTGTCCCGCTCTGGGCAGAGCAGGAGGGCGTGTCAGACTCTTACTGACTAAAACCCACCCGTGTTCCTTCAGTTGCCTGTGCCAGGGGCCACGGTAACCCTCTTGGACTTTTCCGCAACCCTAGCAGGCATCGGTCCTAGCAAACCCCGTCATTGGTGCTGACATCTCTTTGAGGCGCGCGTGGAACACAACGCGCTGTCGACCCGGGCCTGGTCCTTATCGAACGGCGAGCTGCCCATTGCTCGCCGTTCGCAAGCCCGCGCCTACGGTGGCCGGGAATCGGCCTGCGATTCCCGACGCCCAGGGCGTCTCCTGCGGCGGCTAGGGGCGTGAGGGCGCAAATTTTGCCTCTCCCTCACGCGTTCCGCCTCCTCCTTCGCGAACATTACTGCTTCGCAGAAGGAGGTGACGGCTTCCCAAGCCCTCTCGCTCCGTACCATGGCCTGGACCAAGGCCGGACGCGAGAGATCGCCACCGCCAATCACCTCCACGAGGACACGGCGGTGCTCCGCCCAAGCCGGGCAGACCTCCACCGTATGCTCCACCGTGTCCTCCGGGCGATCCACACAATGGTGACACCCGGGCGTTTCCTCCCGCCTTATCCGGAACAGGAACCTCCCGAAACAACCGTGTCCGGTGAGGACCTGCGTCAGGCGGAAGGTGAGGACGCCGTGGCGCCTCTCAAGCCACTCCTCAAAGAGGGGACTTATCGCCGCAATTGTGGCGTGCCCAGCGCTGGGTTGCGACAGTCGCACTCTCCATGCCGCCCTGAGATCCCGCCGGAGCTCTGTCCGCTGTACCGTGATTTCTCGCGGCAGCGGAGCTACGCCCCGGCGTTTCGCCTCCTCGCGCCACTCCCAAACGTGCGCGAGGACTTTTGCCTCCAGATCCCATGGCGGTAATCCGGCAAGGAGGCTCGCCGCCTCACCGGAAACCGTACGGTATCCCCGGACCAGCCGGGTGGCCATGACCCTTTGGGGCGCGTTCAACCAGCGGACTGGCCGCCGCCTCAAGGAACGCGCCCACACCGGTGCCCCGTAAAGGGCCATGGACCGCACGACCCCCGCGTAGAGCCTCCGGCAGGAGGCGTTTGGCCCCCCTAGATTGGGCAGCAGCCGCTTTAAGGCAGCCCCGGCCCTTTCCAGTCTGGGAGCCAAACGTCGGAAATGCTTCCAATTATACCTAATGATAAATAATTGAATTTGCACACGGGAACGCAACTGCAATATTTACTAACATTCGGTGCGTCAACATTCTTTAGCTAAAGTTTGAAGATAATTGTTTTAAATATCAAAAACCGGCCAATTGCGTGTCGGACCACGCACAATGAAGAGTTCCGTTGTTGGGTTGAATTCATCCCAAGAACAAACTTAACATTGTAATTAAAAAGCATGTTCTCCCATCTCTATATATATCGATATACGTCAAGGTCAATTCTCCAACTAAAAATTTTAGTTTGTAATCGCAACATATATATATTTTTATGTGATAAAACTACAACGTATCGATTTTCGGACTTTTTGCTTTGCTTGTTGTGTGAGACCTTGATTCTTGCCAAATTTCATGATTCTAGGTCAATGGGAAGTACCCTATAGGTTTTGATTTATTTTCGAGTATCGAAATATGTCGCATAAATGGCAGTATTTATTATTCTTGTGTTTTGTTATTAATTTCAACTTGATACCTCTACGTATTCCTGAGAAAAAGGGTCTAGTTAGACAGACTAACAGACAGACAGACAGACGGACGGACAACGAAGTGATCCTATAAGGGTTTCGTTGTCCCGTTTGTCGGTACGGAACCATAAAAATTGCTGCATGTACAGTTAATAGTAGTATGTAACCCACTTAACGTTTTTCTTAAGCAATATCGAGCTGGTGAAAGTTAAGTCGATTACACTGTCTTATCGGTCAACAAAGCCATAGCGGGTGGAATATGCCTCTAATTGCACTATACCGCACGCAAAATCAAGAGAACAGCTGCAGCTTCAAAACGACTAAAATGATTTGTATCTACAAAATTTACAAGCAAATTAGTTGTTGTGTATAATTAATTAACTACTATAATTAACTATCTGACCGCTCAGTGTTCCGAAGACTATAGAATACGTAATATAGAGCAAGTTACAACTTCCTGTAAGTCTTTACAATAATCAAATTAGCACAGTGGATATAGGAATAAGAAAATTACTATACATATCAGCCGCTTTGAAGTATTTACACAATTTAATAGACGTAGTTACTTTCTTCTCGCAGTTACACAATGAAAACAAATATATTGCATACATAAAGTAGTGAGGTTCCAGAATGTACGCGCACGAACAGATGCAACATTGTGCTCATCTGCGCAACCAGTATCAAAGTTATGATGTAACTGAATGCAACGAATTGCATCTATGAACAATTATAAATACCTGATCATATAGTAACATAACATCACATCACACCTGTGTTCCTCGAACGGTTATGCAGAGGTCCAACTATAGTATAGGTACCCACATTTCGCCATTCATATATTTTCAAAATATTAACATTATATAGCAAGCAATGCAATGCAATGTTTAATTTAAGATCTCAATGTACCATATACTTAGAAATAAATGTTACTTACTTAACCCATGTCAAGTATCTATCTAGTACCTAAGTGGATGCAGCGTTTGATTTGTTATCACATGCAGTGCTCCGTTCAACGGTCTCAATATTGCTTTTATTTAGTAAAAATGTTGACATGGTGCCGATTCCCTTGTTCACAAACTAAACTAAATTTAAGTTGAGTGCATCTTTTTCTTTCTATTTCATTATGAAAAGGACAGAAGATAAATATTAGTTTAGTCCTGTCAAATTAGTCAGCACCTGACGTAATTTGATGTAATTTTAGTAGTCAACTTTTTAATCACGTCTAAACTTGTATGGAGTAGTGTCAGGCGCTGATTAATTTGACAGGACTAAACTAAAATTTATCTTCTGTCCTTTTCTTAATGAAATAGAAAGAAAAAGATGCACTGAACTTAAATTTGGTTTAGTTTGTAAACAAGGGAATCGGCACCAATGTTTATCCAGGAATTATTTCCGGGACAAACTTGTCAAGATTTGTTTCACAAGATTTTTACGAATTATTTTGACAAGTATTTGACCTGCAGGCACACTAGAAGATCTGTAACCAATAGAGGTTACAAATCTAAAAAAAATAAAAATAATATAATATTTAATTTTGCTAGGGCAACCTGCATTGCGATTCTGTAACCATCTCACCGTGAAAACTTAGGTGAAGTGAGCGTGGAGTGAGCTGTCAGTGTCGCCCCACTGATGCTAGGGATTGACCAAGCATTACATTGACAATCATAATCGATATTTTAATAATATTTTTTTATGTTATTTCTGTTGATCGTTGTATATAGTTTCAAAGCTAGTATTTAAGTGTCTAAATATTATTATTTAGAGTTTTATTTTTATATAACAGCAACACTGAAAGTCAATTTTGTTTCTTTTTAAATGAAAATTAAAGATGACGGTAAGCCAACTTTGATTTTCATTTTGACCTCGCTTTCGGCTTTAGCAACCTCGAAAACCATGAAAACGACAACAATAGGTAATAGCCATATTAAACAATAGGTCCCTAATAACAAACAATGTCCATGCGCATTTTCTTTAGTAGCTAGTTTAGGAAAAAAAAAATAACTTATTTGAGTACCTTACTGAATTTCTGTTTTATTTAAAAAAAAACCGTATACAGTAATGTTTAGCCAGTTTACTAGCTTTGAAATAATACTAAATGATCAACCGAACTATTATTAAAACATATAATTAAAATCTCGATTGTGATTGTAAATGTAATGCTTGGTCAATCCCTAGCATCAGTGTGATGACACTGGCAGCTCACAAGTGTTCACTTCACGGTGAGATTTTTACAGAATCGACCGGCTAGATATATTCGGCTAAGGTTTGTCTAAGTCGGAAGTGGAACATTGTCAATTTCCTATATACCTACTAATAATAAAGCTGAAGAGCGCTAATCACTGCTAATCTCTCTAACTACGCGTCGGTTTTGAAAAATTATTTTTGCATTTGTTAACCCAATTCTTGAGAAAGCCTATAGGAGAAAGGCTATTTCACGCAAGGACCCTTAGAAGCCGAGCAAAAAGAAAAAAGTACGCGTAAAAGACGAAAACGAAATAATGGTGCGACGTTGTGGGACGGAGGAACAAGAAACTTCACGCGGGCGAAGTCACAGGCAGAAGCAACTTTGGGCAACCTGTATCTTGCGAGACAGTAGGTATTCGGCTAAGATTTGTTTAATTCGGAAGTGGAATATTAACGATTTATTTTAATAAAATTATGATTATATATAGAAAACTAAAAGCGGGTGCGGCTGTATATTGCACTCTTTTTGACGGATTTATGTTTCAAAACTTTACTTGTGACTACAGTCTGCACTTTAAAATCTCTGTACAGAACGATAATAGGCTTAGTTCTATCTCTTTCGAAACCTATCGAAAGCAAAGGCATTCCAAAATTACAATCGTACAATAGAAATTGGAAGAAAGTGAATCGGCCACGCATGGAATCAATTAACTATGTTTTACCGATCGATCCCTATTGTGTGCAGAATGCGTGGACAAGCGACTTCGGAACCATGCCGGTGCTTGCTGACCCCGCGCAGCGCACCATTAGGCACGAATCGCTCTATCCGATGGACATCCATCATTAAGAATTTGACGGGCCGGAAATGTCTGTAATATTGGTAAACGTTAACATAGATATCCAATTAGTCATTACACGCAGGTTTTAATAACACATGCATCAATCTTATTACACTTCAATGTCTTGAGATCGAAATGCGCACAAGTTGTGCACAACCGATTTGATATTTGACATGGTCAACCAAATGATACGTTACTGTTACTTCATTGAGATGATGAATGAAGGTAAATTATGAGCCGGCGTGTGTCATTGATGTATTGCTGCCCCGTTGGTCTCGTGATCGGAAGCCCGACTGCTGCGCGGGGGGTCTCGGGTTCGATTCCCAGGTTTGGGAAAGTGTTATTGAATTTTTCTATTAGTAAAAATAAAAAATAAAATAAATATCATCTGACATTGCACACAGCACCATCTAGTTCCAAGTTAAGCACTTAACACTTAAGGCTTGTGTTATGGATACCAGATGGTTGATACACTACTTAAATACATTTTTTTTTTCGTAAATACATACTTACATATTATAAATATACATCCATGACTCGGGTACAAATGTCCATATTCATCATACAAACATTTGCCCCTACCGGGATTCGAACCCAGGACCATTTGGTTTCGCTGACTACACTTAGCCACTGTAGCCACTACACCAAACGTGAAAAATCCAAAGTAATTCCTTAACAGCCCTGAGTTTGGCAGTTGGCGGTGTGCTACCCCCGTTCCTCGGAAAGCACGTTAAGCCGTTGGTCCTGCGCCTAATCGGACTATGAGAATGAGGAAAGAGTGAGTGCATCTGTGTCAGCGCACACACTTGTGCACTATAATATCTCCCGCGCCGAAGGCTAGTCTCCGCTGAGATTGGTCTCATTGGCCCAAATTCGGTCTGGAGAGCTATTAATGGAACCCTGGTACAATCACAACTTTCGGTGAACTGATTGGTGGTTGTTTTTAAGAAGGTTACTGATAAACGTTCAGAACAGAAGACCGCACCTATGTAGTGAGAGCAAAACGACAAAGAAATTGTCAAACCTTCACAATTGAATTCGAACCAAAGATTGTTTCGGTGAACGGACACGCGATGAACGATAGCTTACACTGCGCACTCTTATGATTTGTAACCCAAATATCATTGTTACCGTTAATAATTATCATCATTGGGTCCAAAGTTTATATTATTGTAATCTCATTTAGATAAACTTAAAGTGGTAGATAGGGCACTTGAACACAGCGCGCGATCCTTCTGAACTAAGTCCATGGACACAGTTGCACTCAGTCACACGCAGGCCATCGTCTAAATAGCGCATGTCGACACAGTTAATTAATTTTATTTTCGTTAAATAAATACGCATCAAAATACCTTCATGTGTATTTAATAAGTGTTCTCATCAATCAAGAAACAATAATAAGAAACACGGGATAACTTTTCACGCGTAAGTACAGCCAAAAATGTTAATTTGTTGAAAATTTTTATTTTGTTTTTGTTTGCTTCGCCATTTTTGTGAGAACAAGACAGATTATACAAAACAGCGCCGCTTAAGTTTATATACGTAATCTCATCTGTAATGATTGCTGATAGAGTTTGCCACTCAAGTGTCATTTGTGACACTTGCGAATAACTCCTGTACCTGTGACGTGCGGTGTTCTTAGTTTTTGGAATATACAAATAATTGGGAGTCTGTATGTGTGTGTACCTAATACAATATTAGGTAAGTAATTTAGAAATAGGTTCTAAAGTAAAACATTGATGCATGCCTGTTAAAATGACCACAACACAGATGAGAAGTTTAACCAAATTATGGTGTGCAATAAAAATCCAGTACCACGGAAACAGGAATAAAACTCAAAATAGTAAATACTTTTGCAATAGGTGGCTGCAATTAATCCTGGCACGTCTAACATACCGGTGCGGTGACAGTGAACGTAGTTAGGTACTTAAATTGAAATAGAGTTAGTTAGTAGCTATCTACTTAAATTCCTTCTTTGAATTTTGTTCATTTGCTTCCTAGAATGGAGGAAAAGTTTATTGTGATACCTATGAAAGAATATGCACAGTTTTTTAACTTAAAGAATTGCTTCGTGTGCTGTACTGTACCTACTACTTACTTTTACTACTGTGACCAAGAGTTAAGAAAAGTAAGAGTTCACGATCTAAGAAAGTATGTATAATTGTGGGTAGGTAATCGATTTCATGCATTACATGCGTTTAGATTCAATAATTCAAATAATGAAATTAAATGTATGTCGATATAAAAATTTTATTTTGGTTTAGTTGTGATTTATGTTAATTAGTAGGTAAGTACGGTTAGTGTTTATATATTTATTTAGTTACTATGCAACTAGTTACTCACATAAATTAAATAAATAAATAACCTTTAACATTTGTGAACACAAAATGGAACAAAAATGTATTGAACCTAAGATACAAATTATTTATAGCAATTCGCCACGCTATTTACCTACCTTCATATACCTACCAGTTGCACAGTTTTTTGTACATAATTGGTATTTTTCACGAAGGTGTGCCTACTAGTTATGGACTAGTAACGTTATATTAATTTTATTATGTAACGTTATATTTCAAACGCTCAAGCAGAACAGTTGGGATATTGTTATGAATATTTTTTTTATTTATGGGTAGTCCAAAAACTATTCAACCCTCGATATTTTAAAACCTATTGAAAAGCTAACAGGAAGTCCGCAGCATGCGGCTTGCTCAACGAGCTATCTAGGGAACAGTAGGCATTACCTACCATTTAACGTCAGGCATAGTAACAGCTGCCTGCAACATTTTCCGCTGCAGATTTAAATTTTCCAATGATTCATCAACTGCCTAGCCTTTTGCCAACTAAGTTTGGATCTTCTTTCAGTATACTGTGTGACACGGTTGATTGTTCTTTGTCCGTGAAATAAACATACAACATTATTGTTCACACAGACTCTTCGAGTGAGGTCCTGGGTTCGATTTCCAGGTCGTGCAATGAGTTATTAGATTTCCCATCAATAATTTCTCCGAAGCAGGCCGGAGTCTTGATTTATGGCAAACGGCTCGCAACATATATCATGGAACTTAAACATAACTGATGAAATGTGAGTGCAACTACACCAGGGCTTGAAATACCGGTACTTTTGGGAACCGGTTTCCTAAGTAGTACCTACCTGTACTATTGGTACCTGTAGGTACCAGACATAGTACCTACCAGTACTATTGGTATTTCTAATCAGTATCGGTAGATACTGTACCGGTACCAAACAAATATTTCCGTTATTTGGAGTGAGAAAACAGACATTGTACGTAAAAAGGATAGTTAATAGGCATTAGAAAAATAACTTCAAGGTTACCAACCGTACGAGGATCCTCGTACAAATATGAGATTTGTGGTACACGGCGGGTACTTGAATTTGGTACCGGTATTTTTTAGGTGGAGTGCCAGTACCCTTCTGGAACCGGTACCTATGTACCGAAATGGCAAGAACCGCTAAGTACCGGTTCAGAACCTGTACTTTTGGTACCGGTTCCAAACCCCGTACTACACACCTCTGCCTTCACGGAATACAGGCGTGATGTTATGTTTAAGACTACAGCATTAACAACTTCAGGCGCTGGCTCTTGTGAAGCAGGACATTTAGAACAAAAGAGCCAAGAGTGCACAGGTGTCAATAAACAATTTATTATTATTGTTTCCTTTATTCACCTAATATACATTACATTTTAAATATTTTAATACACATAAATACATTATAGACACAAAAAATAGTGGTCCGCTGGTGTCGAAAGCAGGGTCCAAGCTGCCGGTGGTTAGGGCTCCAGAGACAGAAACCTCGTCATGGTACGAGCCGTGTCGAGGAGTACTGCCTTGTGAATCCAACCGGCTAACAAGAGCCTCGAGAGATATTCGGCCATCAGGCCAGTGGCAGTTTCGACATTCGGCACAATGACAGCCGAGTCACATAGTAAATGTCAATAACCTCGTGTGCTATGTGGAGAAATTTGTTTTGTTTATCTTTCTCTGCTTTCACGGGGTTCTTTTAGTTTTCACGAGGATCCTATTATTATTTATTATTATGAATCTTGCTAACGTTCCAGATCATGCAGGTGCGGCGGGCGTCACGCTGTGGCTGACGATGCTGGGCGTGATGCGCGCGCAGTCCATGCCGGCGGACACTGACACGCCGCCCTTCAGCACACTCTACAAGTGGAAGCACGTCGACTTCGAGTTCCCCTCACCCAGGCATCGACGGCATGCACTTTCTACAGGGTAACTATCAAAATCAAAATCGTTTATTAGCATAAAATAATAGTTACCAAATTTTTGACATTTCAAAATATATTTCGCACATTCAGTGCTATAGAGGTATGAGCTCAGATCAACACAATGAGGAACGTGGTATAAAGTTCACTCATACTCCGTTGGTACCGGGAGGATCCTCCGACCAGATGGGTGTCGTGTCTGGTAGGCAACTGCCCGACGATTGATATCGGGAAGTTGCAAGTATGCTAGTTGCGCGGTAAACTCTGCTTGCGCGATGCAGGATTTTGCGTGAAGCCAGTGTGATGTATTGTTCACATGTGGCGATGTAGATTCCGCTACAGTGCAAAGACACGTTCCTCCGACCGTAGTGATGGCACGCATAATTTAATAGATAAAGTAGGTATTACAGTTATAGACAAGTTAATAACAATGTTAGGTATTAAATTCGAGTTTTAACGTCAACAATTCTATGAATAAATGAACAGTGTATCCAAGTCAATACAATTTTAATAACGGCTCTCTAACGGACTAGAACATATATTATTGCAAGAATACTTTTTATGCCGGTAGTAGGTACGTTCCCGTGGGATAATTTCCGATATCCACGCAGGCGAAGCCGCGGGCAAAAGCTAGTTGTATATAATATGCGCATTGTATAGTTGCTATGTACGCGGAAAAGCATGTCTGAGAATCCACCGTAGGCCAAATTTGAATAAACGGAATTTATAGGCTTAGGAATCCACCCTAAGCCACCTAAATCCTAATCCAACCTAAGGTGGATACCATAGGGTGGATTTTTTGGGGTGGATAAATGGAATAACCGGGAGTTACTACCTCGCAGATAGGTTATCTATTAGGCTATCATCATGTTAGAAGATTCAGTAACAGATGGTTACTGATAAAGTTACTTACTTATAACACAATGACTGAAGAGACTCCAATCCCTGCTGAAAAGTACTTACATTTGCCCAGAAATCACGAAAACTCAGGAAAATTAATTGTTAAGCAAATCGACTACTAACTTAAATTGTACGTATATTCAAGTCACGACTGTCATTCTTTGATAGTTGTTTAGAGTACACAACTGTCTAGTAAATATAGTTTGAAATGGCTTTAACATGGCAAAATGACGAAGGATTTTCATTTGCTTAGTAATTAATTTCCCTGTGCAAAAACAACGAAGATTAAGTTTAATACGACCCTTGTAATTCTTCATTTTAGAAAATTCGTGCCAGCTAACGTGCTTCCCCTGGGGTTGGAGGTGTGGGGCTCTCGCGTGTGGGTCACGTTGCCGGCGTGGCGACGCGGCGTGCCTGCCACACTAGCCACGGTCTCCCGACAAGGGGGACACGTCTCGCCGCCACTCAAGCCATACCCCGACTGGAGCTTTCATAGAGCTTTTGGTGAGTTACTTTTTGCGACTCGATAAGAGTCAATCATAATTCCACAAAGTTATTGGATAGCTTTATATTATATCATAATTTGGGCGTACAATATTTACTTGCAAATAAAAAAAGTATCTTTATTTGTCAATTTATTTTTATTTTCAAATCTTTCAGGTGACATGAAGAACTGTACAGGACTAACTTCAGTGTTTCGAGTGCAAGCTGACCCCTGCGGTCGACTTTGGGTATTAGATTCCGGCCAGATAGACTCTCAAGATACTCCGAAACAGTTATGCCCACCTAGTATAGTGGTGTTTGATCTCCAAACGGATAAAGTAATCGCGCGTTATACGATACCAAAACAATATGTGTTGGAAGACTCGCTATTCGCAAACCTCATTATCGACACAAGGACGACAGATTGTTCTGATCTTCACGTGTACATAGCGGACACTTGGCGATTCGGCCTCCTAGTTTTTAGACAAAGTGATATAAAGTTTTGGAGATTCACGAATCCCTTCTTTTTCCCGGATCCACTAGCATCAAACTTCACTCTTCATGGACTTAATTTCCAATGGACAGACGGCATTTTTGGTTTAGCCATAACGCCCGTTGATCCGTATGCGGAACGCATATTGTTTTTCCACCCCATGTCCAGTTACAGAGAATTCTACGTCTCAACAGCGGTGCTACGGGAACCATCCCGCGTTGACAATAGTTCTATGGAGTTCAATATAGCCGGTGAAAGTAGAGGATTGACTGGCCAATCTTCTGCTTCTGCTATTGATAGACGAGGAGTAATGTTTTATGGTTTAGTAACTCGGGACAGCATTGGATGTTGGGACTCAAGAAAACTCTATAAAAAGAAAACCAACGGAATAGTAGCTTCGAATTCAGAGACTTTAGTGTTTCCGAATGATATCAAAATTGATCAAGAAGCGAGTCAAAGCTTATGGGTTATTTCTAATCGGTTGCCGATGTTCCAAGCCGGGCCACTGGACCTGGACGACTACAACTACCGCATCCTGTACGCCGACACCGCGGAGGCAGTGCGGGGTACTGTCTGTGATCCAGACTCAGACCATTCGCCCGCCGCCGATCTCATACACAGAGGATTGCTGCCATAAAATATTACCTCAAAAATAATTTTATTTACCTAGTAATAAATATTTATGCACTTTTCGAAATTTAACTTTTCGGAATTAAACGCCTGCACATATTTAGGTTGCAACCATCCTTGTAGTGACGTTACTTTGCATTTGTCCGCAACGCTCATGCCTTACTCGTTTTATTATTTGTCTCCAGTTGCTCTGCTACAAACAATGTTCACCTATTGTATCATATATTTTTTCTAAGTTATAGGATATACCTAAGTACCTACCTACTTACTTACAGCTTTTTACATTATAAACTTGTCTGTTGATATCACTTTATTTTTTATTTTAGCATAAAATCTTAACATTATTTTTTTATGTGTTCACTACACTATTACTAAAACTACACAATATAGCATAAATAGTCACATTCAGTTAATCCTCCCGCTTTTATAGTAGTTTCTATTCTTTTAATTTCGTGGTAACTTTTTCTTGCAACAAAGCCAACAGTTTTCCTTGTCGTTGGAATTCAGTGTGTATTGGTTGTGCAATCTTACCGAAGATAGATAGCGTTTCCGTAATGTCTGTATTACACTAGCACAGAATATAGGAAACGAAAGTTAATTTTGTGTTTACAAAGCGTCCACAAAGCGGCTACGAGAGTTTTCGACGTGTGTGACGTGTAAGCTGCTACGATGCGTCTACAATGCGTTAACGACGCGTATTCAAAGCTGCTACGATGCATCTACAATGCGTTAACGACGCGTATTCAAAGCTGCTACGATTAATAAATAAATTAAATTTTATATATCCAATATTAATATGAGACAACATCCACACAAGGTATTCAGGTCCCGAACTAGGTAGAACCTGTACTACGGTAACCTGATGACTGATATACATACTTATATACATATACACACCCGGAAACAGGTCAAACAGACATGTTCATGCACACAAATGTTTGACTTGTCCGGTGATCGAACCCGGGACCAGCGGCTCAGAAGCCAGGGTCGCTACCAACTGCGCCAACCAGTCAGTTAACGATGCATCTACAATGCGTTAACGACGCGTATTCAAAGCTGCTACGATGCGTCTACAATGCGTTAACGACGCGTATTCAAATCTGCTACGATGCGTCTACGAATGTGCTAAGAAACGTCTACTCCTCGCTATCGCTTACGCTGGACAAACGTCCAGTGCGAAAATAAGACACTCTAAAGATGTAATGCTGCAAAAAACTCTTCGTCTGTTGTCAAATTCTTAAAGTCAAATCGGATAATTAGCATCGAATTAAACATGATACGTTTCGAGGAATTGCTTGACTAGTGTCTTCACTAAATTTCGTAAAGAATGTTACAGACAGATATAACTTAAGTAATATGTCTTCCACGATACGACTTACAGGTGCATTAAACACAATAATCTACGGAGTTACCCAAACTAGTTATTCAGTTTTATCACGAACGTAAAAACATTCCCTTCTCTGTAATCTAGACCAGTTGGGAGCGTAAGGTATTACACCAGCCAGGCACGACCACTCCTTGAAGATAGTTCCATGTAATAACAGACTCTAAACTGGTTGCTCGCGTCAAAACTCTTTATGTAATAACTTATTTAATTCGTATTTAGTCCTCACTGTTATACATAACAGTTCTAAGCAACCGACCGAACGGACGTGCTTCAAACAGATTCGCTTATGTGATTTAGTGAAAACGTTAATATGGAAAAAGTAAGTTCTTACACCTACTTAATTTCTTATGTAAACTAGACGATTCCTAAGCTTTGAACGAATTTATGTAGTGATATAAAAGTTATGTTTAGAATATTTTCCAAAATGGCTTGTTCATGATTGATCTACGCAGATTTTTGCAAGGTTTTTCAAAAATATTGATAAGCTTTATTCAAACTTACATGCAAAGCTGATTTTAAAGTACACCGGATATTATGTTAAACGAATGTTATGGATTAAAGCCTGTGTTATAAATAATGAAACAGCTGATATTCTCGTACTTTATCATTATAACTTACGCGACAAACAACGAGTACATTTTGATACAAACTGGTTCGTTAAGCCGTTGTCCTCGACGCGACGGTCGCACTCTCCGCTAGGAGTAATAGTGGTCTGTGGTCGCACTTAATTAAGCAACCCTAATAAGTTAACCTCACAGTCAATGTTACATTTTAGTTACCTACACACGGCTTTAAAAACGATAAAAATATATTTACGTCAAACAATATTACTATAATAGGAACGTAATTAGGATGTCAGTGTAGTAATGCACGCAACGGGATATCGCAGAAGTCTATTGCAAAATAAGATTGCAAATGAATAATTCTAAACACCGCACGTGTTTGAAATTATTCAATAACTACTAGTAAGTCCTGTTCGAACAATCAAACATTAATAGTACAGCTGAATACCAAATAGGTCGATGAGGATTTTAGGCGTTTGGCCCGTTTTGTTAAAACGGGATCATTGAATAGGTCGACGTACTGTGTTTATGTTACCTACATAATGTATTTATACAGATTATGTAAAATAGAAGCAGAAACTGGTAAGGGCTTTGTGATAATAGGTGGGAATACTTCCCTAGTATAAAGAGGTCATCTGTCAATTGGGAACCTACATACTCGCAGTATATAAATATACTTATTCTAGTAATACCTATCAAGATTTTGGCGAGAGGTCTAGCAACCTATAAACTTAATTTATTCCCAACCTGACCGCTGTATCCATTATCTTTATCGACTCGAATACATACATATAAATCAGTTTCTTAACATATTATTTAACGTTGATTATATCATTAAGAACTCTATACATCTCGCAGCTTTCTATTATTTTTTGCACATAATTTACAAGAAAAAGCCTCTGTCTTCTGTTAATAGGTAAAAATAGGTACTTCCATTTTATTTTTATTTTTACCTATTGTGGTATGGTAGTTTGATTATAGGTGCATCGTCTTCATCTTCACATATTATTATACAGGGTTATTGGTAAAATACCATCAACCTCTTAAGGGGTCATTGTACTCATCATTATGAACAACTTTTAATATGGGACCAAATATAAAATCGCGAAAAAAATCAGCTGGTCATTTTGACGAGTTCTGCAAACATAAATGTAAAAACAGCTGATTTTTTTTCGCGATTTCATATTTGGTCCCATAGTAAAACTTGTTCATAATGATGAGTACAATGACCCCTTAAGATGTTGATGGTGTTTTACCAATAACCCTGTATAATTAATGTAGATATACAAAATATTGTAACACATTTTAAAAGAGTAACGGTGGAGTTTCTTGCCCATTCTTCTTCATACGAAACTATCTCTTGGAAGGGGCGGTTAGAATCAATTCTATTTTAATGTAAATGTGGACGTTCAAAAGTGCCTTTTATGTGCCTACTTGAAATAAATGCTTTGACTTTGAAACATAACATTCATTTAATCATGAAACATACTTCACAAAGTGTTTCTACCACAGGTACTATTTTTTGTAGATACAAAATTTTGTACTTACCTACTTGCCTTTTATGTATGTATATATGTTTTAGCACATAATAATGTGTAGCACTATGAACATGAAAATAATCTTTACACATGATTGATGCTGCAGTGCATGTAACAGTGAATAGGATAATGTTTACCAGCGAATTATTGGTATTTAAACTTGTTAGTTTCTCTCCTTGTCTTTCAGATATTGTTATCTGTAATATTGACGAGCATCGTGACAACAAGCTTTGGATATATACAAATTGCTAGCAGGAAACCGCTAGGCACTTTATACAGATGGAAACAAATCGATTACGCTTATCCCACACCTCAAGATCGTCAGGAAGCTATCAACAACGGGTAATGTTTGTGAGATATTGCATTTTATACAGTGAAAATGAGCGTTATTACAATTATATTCTTCTTCAGGCAATTCAACGCAACAAACGTAATACCTCTTGGAGTGGAACGCTGGAAAGACCGCGTGTTTATCAGCACGCCTCGGTGGAAGACGGGGACACCAGCCACGTTATCGTCTGTACCCCTCGGTGCGCCGACAGAATCACCGCCCTTAGAGCCTTTCCCTAACTGGGACTGGCATAATGCAGGTATGCCTAACTCATCGAGGTACTTTCTTACTATCTAAAAAAAAAGAGTGTAATTAACTTTTTTTTTCAACAGTTAACTGCACTGGCTTCACTTCAGTATTCCGCATGAGCATAGACCACTGCGGTGTTATGTGGGTGCTCGACTCCGGCCAAGTGGAAGCTTTTGAAACGCCACGTCAACTTTGCCCACCAACGTTGTTTGCCATCAATCTCAGTACTGATACAGTATTGGGGCGTTATCCAATCCCGAGCGAGTTTGTTCTTCAGAATTCACTGATCACTAACCTCGTGGTGGACTCTAGAGACGTGCGGTGCAGAGACCTGCACGTTTACATCGCAGATGCCTGGCGTTTCGGACTAATCGTCTTTAGACATGAAGACGCCGCTTTTTGGCGATTCAGTCACTACAGCTTCTACCCCGAGCCATTGTTATCAAACTACACTTTACATGGACTGAATTATCAATGGTCTGACGGTCTGTTCGGCATGTCCTTAGGCAAGTATCACCAAGGCGATCGACCACTGTACTATCACTCCATGTCAAGTTCCCTAGAGTTCGTAGTGAGTACGTCGGTAATACGCGACCCGACGCGCGTGAGCGACTCCGTGGGCGAGTTCACGTTGCTCGGCGACAGTCGCGGTGCGGACGGACAGGTCTCCGCCGCAGCCGTCGACCGCAATGGTGTTATGTTCTTTAACCTCATTTCGCGAGATAGTATCGGATGTTGGGACACACGCAAACCGTACACAAACCGGAATCTAATAGTTGTCGCTCAAAACAATAATACAATGATCTTTCCCAATGATTTACGAATGGATCATGAAGTACCACAAATGGCATGGGTAATAACAAACAGGTTACCAATGTATCAATTCAATTTGATTGATCCTAATGATTTTAATTACCGAGTAATGTACTTAGATCCAGTGGCGGCTGTACACAATAGCACGTGTCAACCAGAAATTCGAAACTTAAGTGAAAATCAAGATATGACAGACTTCTAAGTCATGGTACCTTTTATTGTTTTATTTGTGAGTACACACGTAACTTAATAAAATACATACAATTTAACGTGGGTGTTTTCTTGCTGTCTTGTTTGTGTAGTAATACTCCCTTATAGGTTTCATTGATAAAATGTCCGGTGTAAATTTATTTCATGTTTTCCTTGTGTTAAGTTACTTATATTTTCTGCAGTGGCAGTGGACTGAAGGTACTTTACTGTCCACTTCGTTTGGTATTTTAACATCCGAAGATTCTTTATTTAATACTTTTACACACAGGGAGTCTGTAATGTTATCATCATTTGATAGTATACGAAGTGGTAATTCTTTATTTGTGTCGTCTTTAGAGGATTGGATTTCAGTTAATTCTATATTTTTTGTATTTTTTTGTGACAACTCTTTATTATTACTTAAATTTAAAAGACAATTATTAATTTCTTCAATAGTATAATTTAAATTCGTGTTGCTATCTTCTTTTGAAATTTTAACACCTGTAGCTTCTTTAATTTTATTACCATTCGATATCTGAGTATATGTGAAACCTTTATTATTGTCAACTTTCGGTATTTCACTGCTAGTGCCTGCTTTCGAGATTTTACTATCATAAGAGAAATTTTCATTTTTGCCTACATTGAATATTTGACTATGCGTAGATTCCCGACTGTTATTTTCCATTAATATTGTTTCATCTGAGGCTTTGATTGATATTTTATTATCATTTGATTGAAATCCATTCTCTATTCTAAACTGTTCATTTTCAACATTTAAAATTTGACTAAGCGCAGATTCTTCCTTAGTAGTTTCATTTAAAATGGTTATATCTGAGGCTTTCTTACTGATATCAGTATTCAATAGTTTACTTCGTATCAAAGATTTCTCCACAGTCTCGGTTTTGCCAAAAGTAAACTCGTCATTGTTGTTTTCCTTCGGTATTTGATTTTCTGTAACTGTTTTACTGTTTCCGGCATTTGGAATTACAAAATGCGTAATTTTTTTAATGTTATCATTATTCAATGTTTCTGTAGAATCTTTATTTTTGATATTATTTGAATGTTTAGTCTCTGCAGATGTTTTTTTGTAATCAGCTGCTGAAGTGTTACTCTCTTGCAAATCATCCAGTAATTTGTTAATAACTTCACTGGCATACTTTTCAGATTCTGAAACGCGTTGCTTTTTTAGTTTTTTTTTTTTTTTTTTTTCATCTGCTTTAGTCGTTCGTTCTGTCTGCAATTCCGGAGGCAATGTTAGTTTAACAGTTTCATCATCCGGTGTAGTGTTACTATCTGATATTGTAATTTTCCTCTTGCTGGGTACTTTTTCAACCCCTACTAATGAGATTTCTTCGTAAGATGTACTACTAGACAAGTTCTGTTTTACTTTATTTTTACTTGTGGTGCCTTCATCAGTTTCAACATGACTCTGACCAGTTTTTAAAGTCGCAAATGTAAGTTCAGTCTGAGAAAGGCCGTTGCCTTGTTTCTTCATAAATATTTGTGGATATTCACGTAGGTACGAAGCTATATTTCCTTTGCTGCTACCTATATGTGGAGGCGTCTCAGTGTCGTCTCCATTCATTGCACCGCAATCGATATTGTGCTGCTGCGTGGCCTCAGCAGGTATTGCTGAGTTTAATATCTGAGAAGCTGTAATAGACTCTTTCCCTTCCTTTTTCAAATAAGCACCTATTCGTAACAACATCAAAACAATTTGTTCTAAAATGCGGTCAGTATCCCGAGGTATTATAACTTCGCTTCCGAACCAATCTTCGTATGCGTAAGCACCAACATCCGACCATCCTGCCGTTGACGGTTTCATAACATCTGCCTCGGGGCCTTCTTCTTCAATGCTTGCATCGATAGAAATGACTATTCCCGATGAAGTTTGTAAAACCGGGCGCAAATATGTTTTATCGTTAGCACCTGATCTCCTTTCTCCGTAACTGTAAAGTAAATTATATCGACTACATGTTATTTATATAATAAAAAAGGACACTTAAACTTTTATGAATTTACTAAAGATAACATAATGCAATGGGACACAACTTATAAGAACGAAAAAAATTATAACGCTTTTATTTCCCATAGGGGAAGGTTTAGGTGTGCTACTTTTCGCCTATTATGTTTTTAAGCACCATGCAACAGAGTGTTAACCTACAACGTGTTGTTTTGCATCCTCGTCAAATTTCAGGAGGCTGTTATGAAAGACATAAATAATCAAATAAAATTACGATCCTGCTCAATAATTAATACATACTTGTTTCTTTAGATATGTAAGTTTGACAGTATTTCAGAATACTCTACTTTCAAAGAACAGAATCGCCCCGTTGCGTATGTGGTAGGCAGTGTCGTACGACTATGTCGCTGTGTGCATGCGTTACAGTTACAGCACAGTTACAGGGCGGTATCACACGGACCCTACACATGCCGATTTCCGAAAATGACGAAATTTAAAAATAAATACCATCTTATTTTATTATTGATTCGTGTCGAGAATCATTAGCATAGTTACCTCCTCGAATTTGACGAGGATGCAAAACAACACCTTGTATAGCAGTTATACAAAATTCCAGTAGACTTTTCAGATAAAAATCTGCTTGTGGAACTCAATCTTCAAAGCTGCTGAATACCTGTATTTCACATGGAGCGTTTGCCTATCTGACGTCCACTACCAAGTAGCTGGGTAACATGGTACCCCTTAGTAAGACTGGTCGTCAGACTTCGGGCTTCTGACTACCCGCAACGACTGTTTTTGAAGCACGGAGGGGTCTCAAAATTTAATGGATGGTCACCCATCCACGAACTGACCGAGGCAAGCGTAGCTTAACCTTCGGTCGTCCCGTGAGGCTGTTATTATTTAGCCACGAGCCCCTAGTGCAACTATCAGTGCAATATTTTGGATTAATGTACCGATTGTATTATGTACCTATTAAGTATTAACTAAAAGTACCTACTACGGTACGATATCATTATATTTACAAGTTTGCGACCAGTTTTTTGCGGAGCTGCTCTTCCCCTAGCAGAGACTTGGTGCGCCTCCTTCGGACAGCTAGCTCCAGCCCAAAGTCATTATCGTTGGAGGGCAGGACAGCCGGAAACGTTTTGAATGCCGTCGCCACTTTAAGGGCGTGATAGTAACTGTCAGACAAACTTTGAGTAATTAATTTATGAGTCCATAACATCCTTCTAGAAGTATTGCTTAAGGTTAAGAAAATATTATAACTTTAAAATATTAGATTTCTTATTATATATATATTTTTTTATTTGAATTATTAAGATATTCAAATGAGAATTTCGAAAGAGAGTTGAAATCACCTGAAAACAAGCATCCACATGTAGAAAGCAGGCATGATTAACGCGAACTTGACTACGACGAACTTGATACAGGGCGGCCTGGCGGGGCCAAGCAGCAAGCACGTGCCGAGGCCAAGGGCTAGGCTGGTCAGCTCACACAGCAGCTTCCTCACAGCAGCCAGCAGAAGCCACGGCAACACCAGTGTAGGCCGCTCCTCCTATAACACAAACCTTTAACTATGAACTTCTTACTGCCATTTCAGTCCAATGCAGTTTACGGCTATTCTATAATAACAATACAGTAGACCCGGAACTTTTTGAAAAAGAGTACCTTGTAATCCGACAAAATAAATACATAAAGTACTGTTTGAAACGCGTGCGTTCTACTATGCGACAGCAATATATAAATGCGCGCGATCACATTCACAATCAAACAGAGACAATAAGCGTCGAGTAGAAGTCACGGTGCCGCATTAACGAAGATTTGCCAGCATTTCGGATTATACGGGGGACGGATCGGGGTGCCGGATAAGACAGGGGTCAGCTGTAATAAGGATTTTAATTCAGAATATTTGCGTTATGAGTATTTTTATTAGTAATAGTTTTTGTGCCTCTTGGCAAAGACCTCCTCTAACCACTTCCATAGTTTCCTCTTCTTCAATTTGGATCCACTGTGAGCTTTAAATCATCTTCCCGTCTTTTGTATTGTCTTCCATTCCCCTGCTCTTTTTGCCGTCTCTGGGATACTATTCTGTCACAACTTTTCTCCACTTGTCCTTGTACTTGTTACCTGCTATTGGTGCCAACTGAGGCGGTAATCGCAGTCATAGCCCTGTGCTTGATATCGTTTAAATTAGGTACATATAATAGCTTTTCATTCGTGTAAAATGTTGACTAAAAAGATAGGTATCGAATCAGGTTTTCAACTGAACTTGTTTCTGTTTTTGTTTTGAATTTGTAAATAGATACAGGTCAGTGACTTTAGTGCTTATAATGTACCTATGTTTAACAAGGAAGAAATTAATCTGAATCTGAATCTCACCGCTATAGCCGTCTCACTTGCCACTAACCATGGTAACAACTTGGGTTCAACAAAGGGGAGATGCCAGAAGGCTCTTTGTTGAAATTAGACAGCTATAACATGTGGTTGGTCCGTGGCCTAAGTCCGCTAACACCCTTGCTCACTTGGTTTGTTCGGAGTTTGTGCCGTTTCTACACTGCCTCGTTGGTCTCTCTAGTTTATGTGGTAATCAATACTTAGATTTATACACTGCCTCGTTGGTCTCTATAGTTTGTGCGGTGATCAATACCTACTTAGATTTCTACACTGCCTCGTTGGTCTCTCTAGTTTGTGCGGTGATCAATTAATACTTAGATTTCTACACTGCCTTGTTGGTCTCTCTAATTTGTGCGGTGATCAATGCTTAGATTTCTACACTGCCTCGTTAGTCTCTCTAGTTTGTGCGGTGATTAATACTTAGATGTCTACACTGCTTCGTTGGTGTCTCTAGTTTGTGCGGTGATCAATTAATACTTAGATTTCTACACTGCCTTGTTGGTCTCTCTAGTTTGTGTGGTGATCAATACTTAGATTTCTACACTGCCTCGTTGGTCTCTCTAGTTTGTGCGGTGATCAATACTTAGATTTCTACACTGCCACGTTGGTGTCTCTAGTTTGTGCGGTGATCAATTAATACTTAGATTTCTACACTGCCTTGTTGGTCTCTCTAGTTTGTGCGGTGATCAATACTTAGATTTCTACACTGCCTCGTTGGTCTCTCTAGTTTGTGCGGTGATCAATACTTAGATTTCTACACTGCCTGACTCGTTGGTCTCTCTAGTGGTCGCAAGCGCTACTGGTGAGCATGAGGTACTGGGTTAGATGCCCAGGTAGAGCAAAGTGCTATTGGGTTTTTCCAGCAGGAATATCTCAGTAGCAGCCCGGAGTCTGGGTTTGAGTCAGGTTGAAGTGTGGGTGTGACTATAGGTTGAAGTGTGGGTGTGACTATAGGTTGAAGTGTGGGTGTGACTATAGGTTGAAGTGTGGGTGTGACTATAGGTTGAAGTGTGGGTGTGACTATAGGTTGAAGTGTGGGTGTGACTATAGGTTGAAGTGTGGGTGTGACTATAGGTTGAAGTGTGGGTGTGACTATAGGTTGAAGTGTGGGTGTGACTATAGGTTGAAGTGTGGGTGTGACTATAGGTTGAAGTGTGGGTGTGACTATAGGTAGTACGTACACCTCTGACATACCCTTCGGGGATTACAGGCGTAACGTTGTGTTTTGTTTTGTTATTTCTGTATGAGATGAGTATTTTTATTGAGCTCTTTCAACGGGGCTTTTTTCCAGTACTTTGGTGTGGAATGTGACGCACCTATAGACCAACGCCTAGGTTAAAGTTAAGTATAAGTTTCAAAGTCAAAGCATTTATTTCAAATAGGCACATAAAAGGCACTTTTGAACGTCAACATTTACATTTAAATAGAATTGATTCTAGTCGCCCCTTCCAAAAGGTAGTTTCGTATGGAGAAGAATGGGCAAGAAACTCCACCGTTACTCTTTTAAAATGTGTTACAATATTTATATAAGTACATCAATTATATAATTATATGTGAAGACGATGCACCAATAATAAAAATCACCCTACCACAATAGGTAAAAAGAATTTAATAAACGTAGCAATGACAAATAAGTTGATTAAGTGATAGATACATGGTGTTCACATATTTACAAACATTGTAAAAGTATACGATTTCCCAAATTATGTAAACAAGTAATATGTCAGTGTGTGAGTTAAAGTAATCACAGAATGTAAATCAATAATTAAGTATACAGTTAAAGTAGCAACCAGTTTTATTTTGTTCTAGACCCCAGATTGTCCTATGGAGCTGGACCAGCATGTTTCCAAGCATGTTGGGAGACTAATTACCGAAGTACCTACCTAAAATATCATGACTGGTTGTGAAACATCTGCGAGGTTTCATTCCATTACTTTACTTATTGTAAATGGGTAAAAACATGAAGCCCCTGTCTGTGACCATGAATCACAGATTTATGGTATGGAACCAACCAATGCAATAATAATGATGTACTTGGTGGATCAATGTGATGTAGCTGAACTCTTCCTATTCTTGTTATTTTAATCAATGAATGCAATTTATGCAATGTAACTCAATTGGATATCTACTATATGAAGAATTAGATAGAACGCAGACAGTTCAATGCACTCAAACAAAGGTTTGAAATAGCTTTAGAATTAGGCTAATCATGATTTTATTATACATTTTTCAAATAATAAATTAATAAACCAGGACGTTGCGAAAGTTGTTAGTCTAACTAATGTGCTATAAATACTATCAATATATTGTTGCAAAGTTATATTTGTACACCGCTCTGAAAATGTTTTATATCACTTGTAAAATGGCTGCTAAATTTAATTAAATGGAATCGCTCTTGTTTAACATTAGAATAGATGACGAAATATTTTCCTTGTCTTTGTCCAGACCAGCGTTGCCAGATTAGGGGAAAAAAAGTATTTGCAGAAAGTTTGGGGAAATTATATCTTTGGCGAAATGTTTGGGGAAAAAACTTTGATATTGGGGAAAATTGGGGTTGACTAAGAATGAAATATCTATCAATTATATATTATCCTTACAAGAGTGGAGAATACTCCATCTTCAACCGTGGAGTACAACTGAATAGGCTGATGAATAAAATGAATGAAAAAATTTAAGAAAATGAAGAAGAAGAGATGATGAATAATGAAATGACGAATGAATGAATTAGTCACGGCCGTGTTGAATTTTACCTTCACCAATGCAAGCGTGGGAAAAGTTTTATCGATCATGAACTTGGTCAAAAACAAGCTAAGAAACCGACTGTATACCAAAACGGCAGGCCACATAATAAGGGAGATACGAACTAGCAGCCCGTAGCGGATGTTCAGAGTTTAAGCCGACTGCTAAAATCATAAACCGGTTCAAATCCGAAAACGTCTACTCTACGGGAGACGACGATGTAGAATTATTACATTTGTTAGGTCCGGTTTAAGAACTGGAAACTATTATGCCTTTTCGTTAAATAATATAAAACATATCATGTATTGTGTATTTTTTTTGTTAATTCCGCTAAATCAAGATTTAGGGTTTATTCTGAAAGAAGTATCATTTTGGGGGAAAATAATTTTGGATTTGGGGAAATTTAAGAAATCACATCATACTTTTATTTGCGAGAAGATAAAACTGGCTACAAACAGAGTGAATACTGAGACTGACAACTGATCGAAATGTATTGAAGTAGGTAAATGACATGTTGCGTGGATCTCGAATAAATGGGGATAGGTAAGGGTGCAACCAGATTGTGGTCACTCGACGCCAAACGTCGCCGCGTCGTCGCCCTAAAATATATCACCAAATCACTTCATGCATAGACATACTCGTAGGTAACTGTGTCTCAAAATATTACTGTGTATGTCGTGGACCGACCGCAGTCTAGCTGCACCCTTGGGACGGAGCATGGTGATGATGACGTACCAGGAAGACAGGATAGAGAAGGACTATGTAAGCAGCGAGGTACACGTAGACGGTAAAGCACTGCACCAGCATGACGCCTGACACCATGGTGCGCAGGGCGCGTTGCACCGGCTTCGACAGTTCGGCGGGCATGTTCATCTGCCACACCTAAAAACGGGAAATGAAGGGATTTTGACATTAGGTTCGATAAATATGCGTGTTTACAATAACCTTAGATGCAGTAGGCAACTACTTTAAAGACCGCGATGCATGTAGTTTGGGAAGTTGAAAAGTATAATTTAATTATGTATCGAAAATTCGTAATAATTCCATTGCTATTGGATCTGGCTCGTGAGTTTGTAAGTCATAGTGTTTCTGTGGGATTTGACACCGACAAATCTATAAGTTAACGTTACTCCATCATAATATTATTCTTCCTGATCTCTGGGGGATACAGAAATCGGTCATCAGCTTATCACGCAGATCGTCAAAACTGACAGAGAAAGGGCTATTCATCGACTGGCGATGGGATAGCAACTCGCCTCTATTTATATAATATTACATATACCCACCAAACTTTTTCCAAATGTATTTTTAGGATTGGTTCGATAATAACTGACCAGTGCTCAGTTCTTCTCTGTATAAGAATATGTATTTGCCCTGCAGTGGGACAGTAATAGGCTGTTATTATTATTATATTACTATCAGTAATAATAACCATAATATTGTTTCCCTAAAAACATAATTATTATTGCGCTTTGAATTTAAACTCTATCTCAAGTGTTTTATAGTTCCTACGTATTCATATCAGAATTGAATGAAAACATCGACAATACTCACCACAACTGTTTGTCGATTGAGGAAAATGTGACATCCTGTGGTTACGTAAATATTGGGTACCATGCAGATGATTAATTAACAACGTAAGCATTGTCGTTCAGTCAACGAGGAAAAACATTACAACTTTTAAAGCGATGTGTTTACTTTAAGTTCAGATTCGTCTTCTACACACAGTTAATGTCAGGAATTCATCATAACAGTGGCGACCCGTACGACGTCCTTCAATTTCAGGAGTTTCAAGAAGCTTCTTTTCACGTATGGTGACTATTGGGATATATTCAATAGGTCCCTGTCCCCCACCGCACTGCCTTTCCTAACGACGTCGAAAGCAAATGACACTTATCTCCCTAAAACAAAGAAGTTGTATCTACGTGTCTTTGATCTATCCATTAAGTCACTCTATCCCCCTGCACAATTTGTGCAACAACACATTTTTATTTGTCCTACATTCAATTTAAACCACAACAGATATCTATATGACGTCCTACCGTTTGGTTTATATCAATATCGGTTCAGTAACTCGAGATATAACAGATGAGCCCATTGAAAGAGTATTACGTCTTTTTAATCACTTAAAGATGACCTTTGCCTTTGCATCAGTTTTTGCTTGCGCTACGCAGCTCTTATACCGAATCAAGAATATCCATTGCTCCAAAGCTTACATTTATAGTAGATGATGATAGATTTTTTTAATTAATAAATTATAATCTGATAATTTATTAATCTCTCATAACACTACGAAAATTATACCTGAACATGAGAAGATATCCCGCTAAACAAAGATGTGTTCATATAGGTATAAGTACCTACCTACCAGGTATAAAGTTTAAAGATAATCCCACAACATAGACATACTCCTCAAAACACTTGTGTGTCAACAGTAGGCGGCTCTGCATCTACTATATATATTCTGATAGGATTATGTAATAAATCTGTCGTCGGCGGCACGGCACCTGCTTTAGATTGGCGTTCACTTTGAAGAGCGTGGCGTCGAAGATGGTTCGCACGAGGCCTAGCAGGCACCATAAACAAACTTCGGACTGCACGTTCATGCCCACGTACGATAGTATGTTTATCATTTTGATTAAGCTGAAGATTTTGTTACAAAGCTATGTAAATTTCGAAGACATTTTCTGTAAACTTACAGATTTCTTAATGATTTTATTAACTTTATTTTGTACAACATTTTGTCTTGTCAGATGAGTGAAGTTTATTTGTTGTCATTTGACTTTTTTCTAAGTTTTGTGACTGCAACATTCTAGATATTTGTTTCAGCCAAACACCAACCTTATACAAAACTCTACACTGGACTCTTTAATATTTCAGTGATTTTTGTCATTCAATCCTGCTTTGGATATAAACATTTGTTTTAACGTAGTTCCGTCGCCGTTCGGTTGTTTCCACAGCGGATCACCTACCCAATCATTTGCTCCCACAGATGTAAAGTATACTAACATTACTGTTTAACTTATTTATATTGCTTAATAACCTAAAGAATACAATCCAAGAAAACGGGTGGTACAGTATGATTAGCGCTGTCATCATCAGCGTGCGTCAGCCGACCGCCGCCGGCCGGCGGGACCTGCGTAGAGTCGCGAGCGTGACTCCTTCACAGACGATCTCTGGCGAGCGAACAGTCACATCGCGTACTGCCGCGGACAAACTCACTACTTACGAGCACGACAGATACCCAGTGATCATTCACATCGTCCAAGTGATTAACAAGTGGTAAACAGTGATAAGCAGTGATTTACTTTATTAGTTTGAACCTCACATACAAGGTAAATAACTCATCTGACATCATATTTAAAAATAACCTTTGTTTTTTTTATTTCCGATTATAAATATCTTATTTAATAGTTGCGCCGTGTGTGGTAAAGGCCTTGATTTTGTTTTAGAATATATTTGGGTTACGCTACGTCCTTACCTTGAACAGCGTGAGTCGCAAGTTATTTTTGAAAATTCAGTCTTTACGTACCTACCACCCGCCAATATTTATATAGAATTCGCGAATAGACGTAGGTACATAATACATAATCTTTCTGCATCGTACATAATCTATTCAATCATCACTTAATTAATAATAATATTATCCGGTATTTCCAACCACCAACATTCACTGAAATACCTAATACAGACATTAATACAAATTAGAACTGGTTTAATACTTAATTACAATAAAGCACCTATAAATGAATAATCAACATATTAATTAACGTCAACTTGTCGTTATAAAGTTGTATCAGGATCACGAAACGTAAATAAAAATACTTGTGATGTTTATGTATAATGTAGGTAAACAAAGTAAGTATAGAAAATGTCCCTTCTAGTTTTAATTCGGTAATTTTCATCGAAAAATGTGAAAACACCATTTATATAGGTATTCTACATTAGGAAATACTATTTAACATTAGATGGAGACATTTTTTAAACTTTTACAGCAACATAACATGACATGCCGAACAATTAAGAGTGATGTGTGGGAAGACAATTTCAATGAAGCTATCGCCCAAACAAATAATTAACATTAATTATATATGACTTCTCGACTGGTGAAGCCGACTACATTTTGTAGCTTTAGAAAACGCAGATGATGATGATTCTGATGAAGGTAGTGACGATATAGATGGACAGTGAGCAGTTAACGTTACAAACTGTAGCTACCGTGACGTGTCTACTTCATATTCAGAATATGTTCTAATTGGTAGGACTCAATTCATCAAAGTGTAACGAAGTAAGTAATAACACTTCGCCAATATAAGAACAGAATTTGAGTATGATGTCATTCGTATCCACAACGTAATTTAGAGTCACTTAGTCCCCATGTAACACAATTTGTCCAAGGATCAAATTCTATTTTTGCGCGCTGGTGGGATGAATGTCAATCGCAAAATTGTTTGTTAACTAAAATGTCGATTTCTGAAGTTTCAATCGATAACACCGTTTTTTTTTTATAAATAAATAGCTTAGCATACAATTATTATATCCCTAAGATAATTACACTAGTTAAATTAAATGACTAACTAACATTACAATTAGAATAAGATCATCGTGTTTCTACGAAATGCATTGCAGTTTCAAACTTAGAAACTTCAATCATATAAAACGAATATTTAAATAACATAGATATATGAACGGCACCTTATAACATATTAATTAATAGCGGTGAAATAGATTTTTGACAACCCGGTTGAGTTTTTATTTAACATTTTAGCAAAAGTTTGTCTGTCTACTGTCTTAAGCCTATAGCTTTCTTTACGCATGGTTATCAACTCGCCTTTCAGGCCGTGTAAACATGGTACCTATGTGACACGCATTTAGTAAGTTAGCATGCAGCATTTCAATGTAGCTACGTAAATAAATATCGCATTAATTTACATATTCAAATGTTGTGTTCACTAAACTTAAATCGATCGTATCAAAAGAGAGCTTAGATCAAGGTTCCGTTACACAGAAAAAAATATTATGAATCAAAAAGTAGTGTCGTTAGAACAGTTAGATGTAACCAGAGCTAAATACAAAGTACTTAACTGTCTCACGTTAACGACAGTTAAATACCGCCATAAAACCATAGTTTTCTGTTACGAAAACCATGACAACGAAAACATGTGTAGCGATATAGACGAAGCGGAATTCCTCAGTGATACAGCATAATGTTGCGTCAGGCCAAAGACTTGGTTTATCGGCAAAGTATTTATAAAACTGTTCCAGAAATATATCTATTCATAGAACTCGATAAACATTAATATTTTAAGGCGTCAAAAATACGACATTTATTAAAATATAACATTTTATAGCCAAACGTGACAAGTAGGCGATATGTTCCTGAAAATGTGGGTCGAGTTGGAGGTTTTCTTTTCTTGACTGCTGCCTTAAGGCTCTCTTTTGTCTGGAAAACGGTTCATCTAAGCTACTTTTCGTACAATTTCTTTGGAAAACAGTTGTGTCAATACCGGTATCAAATGGAAAACGGTACGAGCGGTTGTGACATTCTTGATGTACGTGAGAACACGTCTATGTTCCCGACTCCACCCATATATGGAGTCACTGCTTATGGTAGTAGGTACTAACGTCTAACATGCCGTGAGAGCACGCCTGGTAATTTATCCTCGTTTTCCCTACTTTCTACTTAACAACTACATGAGAACCAGACGGTAGCCCACGTTTGTACCCTCCGTTATCCGCTATGATTCTTACAATTAACGCCCCATATTAACATCAATTGCCTGCCGAAACTAACGCCTACAGTAGCATACAAAAGGATTTTGAAACGTTGAACCTTCTTCGATCTTTGTTTCTTGACTGACGAATCGTTTTGAATAATTATCATTGGTCTGGAACAACGAAGCGTATCAACATTCCAAATTAAAGATACCTACATGAACTGTAACCTGGTTTAGTCATCAAATTAGATTCAGTAAAAGTCAATGAACGTTTTAATGGGCTTCAAATATTTTTTCGTGCCAATTTTATATACACTGGAAAAACTTCTTATACTAAATGAACTAACAAACTATTAAAATAAAAATTTAATAACCTAACCTAACTAAAACTAAATTTGGCGTTCAAAAATTCCTCCGCATCGCCGCCGCCGTTGACTGGTAATGTACCCAAGAGACTGGTGGCATTGCCACGATGTATGGCAATACTTAGCCTCTGGCCAAGCTAAAAGCCAGCCCTTGGGTGACGGGAATTGTCAACCAACCTTTTGGAGATTTCGTTGAACCAACCATGAGCACTCGGATCCCACGGCCCGAGGCTTTGAAACCCAAACGGCCCAATAATATAATTACCGATAAGGTTATTATACTTTCACCGCTTGAGGTTTTCCGCAGCCGTAGCAGCAGCGCCAGCACAGCACGCCGAGCCAGGACGATGGAATGGCGCAAGAGTATTGACCCACTTTGCGTCCCAAACTAAAGGCCTACCCACCTTCCATGGAAATAAAGACATGCCGTCAGGTCCCTTGTCATCGTCGCGTGACAAGCCATTAGGTTCTAATACAGCTGGATCGCCGACGGTGACAAGAGCTTGTCGGATGGTGTCATGTATGTTCGCGTGCCACACTAAGCAGCCCACACTTCGGCTGCAAGACAGGCCGTAGTGTCCGAGGCTGTTGACAAGTTCGCCACAATAACAGCGACGAGAAGAACAACAATTACCTGCTAGTCGCAGGTAAACAGCGAGCTGGAAAGTAGTGTCGTCGAACAAATTGCGTATGTTCGACGACGGTAGTGTAGTAGTAGACGGTAGTTTACTACTCCGCAGAGCGGCTCATCCCACCGTTGCCAGTATAATTAAAAGTACTTATTTAAATAAAATGGCTCATCCCACCGTCTCTGGCAAGATGGATTGTCGGGTGGATCTGAATTCGGGCAAGCGAGTCTCCGGGAATCCTTAGCCTCGGTGAAGCACGGCACGTCAAAATTAATCAGTGTGGAGTCTAAGATTTTCCTGATTAATTTCTCAATGCCGTAGATTGAGGATATGAAAGCCGGTACACGAATGCTAGAAATTTACGCTTTAACGGGCGTGATTTGCGACCTGAGAAGTTGTTAGATACTAGAAATACATAAAGGTTTTATTACTCATCCCCACGAATATCATTTCCATCCAGCCATGGAGTTTGTGGAATCAGCAGTTCATTTAATGACATTGTGTTTATGAGTCATTTCTGTTGCATATTGTATTACACATCGCTACAACACTGCTGTTCTGGGTGATGTCATGTCATTCTCATCATTTACGTCAATTTAAGATTCTATGTGACTTGGGATTGGGAAGGGGACAGAGGGACAGAGTCATCTCTTTTATGTGTATTCAAAGTGTGGTTCAAATATACTGACATAATAACGCCAGTATGACTGACGTGTACCTAGACTAGAGGAGGTAAACATGATTACTAAACATTACGTCACTTAAAATCGAACCTTGACCAAGTAATGAATAGTGGGTAAAACTGAGGGTCGTCTCTTATCCCAGCGCCGTATTTACCTCAATATACTCTATAAAATGTAGTTTATGGGGTTGTTATTAGCTGAGCTGTGGTGTTTGGCTGACTTTAAAGATACCTAGTCTTTACGTAGTAATGTCAAAGTCACATTGACATTTACCTACGTAGCACAAAAAGACATAAGGCCAGCATACTTTATAGCGCCTTAAGATAGTGCTTTGTATTATTCTTAGTATTTATAGCTTGACAACAACCAAAAGAGAGCAAAAATATTTATAGTTTTTTTCTAAATCAGTACTTGGTCAATAGTGGTTAACCTTCGTCTCCGCCAGTAATCGCTGAGGTGTACGACCATATATAGCTTTTGCGTGAGTTCACTGCTTCGTCGAATCGTAATCTACTAACCAAGCTTGACACTGACATTGTGTTGTGGTTGCCATCGCGACCTTATTAGTCACTCCGTAGTATTTATAGTTTTTTTCCATAAAACTAAGAATAATGTTTTCTTAACATTTTAACATATTCCATACTTTGGGAAAGCTTTAAGGGACAATATTGCCCTGATATTGTTCTTGACATATCGAGAGAGAGGTCGAGCAAACCTCTCCTTGCCTCAATTCTTTTGGTTGGCTGGCCAAAGGTATAACATGCATCACGCGATTGTCAAAATCCCGAAATATGTACTTACATGTGAGAACCAGAAAATATAGTTTTTATGGCTGCTGTGAGAAAATAAATCCCACCCATGATAAAAGATGCCGACGTCTTTGTTAGTAAGAGAACTCATTGTTTACAATACACATTCTTGTACGAATGAGTGAGCGTCACTCGACGTGAACCTGGTGACGTCACGCTACCTTCTGCGGCAGCGCGTGCGCCGGCCTTCGCATACAGTGTATCTGTCCAAAGCGAGGCAAACCGCGCTTCTCGTGGGTGACACGGATCACTGTTGTTGTCTTTACTCTTATCCTTACATAAACGAATTTCTCAAACTTTAAAGTAAATATTCCGTATTTGAGGTTGGTTCTCTATTGTCCCACTGTCGTACACTGAATAAAGATACGAACTTTAAGATTGGGTAATGTTTAAGTCATAGATAACAAAAATGTGGGTCGGTATTCATAGTTTCGTTATTCATATCTTCTAACATGTCGGGCGTCATAAAAAGCCGTCAAAGACGTTTTTCGTTGAATGGTGCACTGAACACAAACATATGAATGATGTTGATGTATGTGTTTATACGCGGTTGGATTAGTGTGCGCAGAGCAGCGCAGAGGTAAGGCCCCATGTAATTAGTTAATGACACTGACTTTGCTCTACTGACTAGTACACGTTTGACCTTCTAAAACCGTATGCATTATGAATAGTTACAGGACTGGCTAGTGGCTACACATATTCTTATGTAGGTGAATGTAAGTTAAGGCCTTTGAATTGAGCGTAATAGGAATAAAACCAAATAAATACCTACCTAGTAACAATTATGTAAAATAGTGAAGTACCTACCTATTTAAGACCAACCTTTTCAAATCCCTCGGTGCAATATGCAATGCAAGTACAATTCACACGAGATGACGAGACTCTCTTTATCTGAAGAATCAGTGTAGGTAACAGTAAAGTAATATCGGTGGGATTACGCGGTGTATGGGCGTGTTAATCGGGAGCACGCATCTGGGGCTAGTGTGGGCACCGAGTGGAATGCCCGCATCAATTGCATACAGATGCTTGCAATGGGCTCTTGATTGCGTTACTTAACATCGATTAAGTGAATTGGGAGCGTGATAGCATTAGATGATACGGAAATGGGAACAGCTGTAAGTGGATCTCGTATATTAATGTTTGGTTTGGTTTATAGTTGTTATTGTTACATTACACTGCACAGTCAAGATGCAAATTAAGTGGTTTATTGCTATACTTGTCCATTTGAGATTGTGTTTTTGTTAAATTGTCTATATTGTTTTCACACCACCTGATCGGTTACGTACGTCAAATTATATGTCCTGAAAACCTAACTTATAGCACTTGTGCTTTGGGCACAAGCCGGGCAATAATATTGTACTGAATTTCATTATGACCCGCTGCGCTGGTACCCCAACCAAAAAATTCGTATGAAAACGTTTACAAAAACAGTACATTGGTACCCTAGGGGTGAAAGTAACTTATTTAGTCCCGAGACGGGGTTTGGCGCCCGAACGTAGCGAGGGCGCCAATAGTTCGAGGGACTAAATAAGTATTTAACCCGAGGTAAACACTGTGCTTTTCATTACGAATACAAGGAAAATAAAAATAAAAACATGAATTAGCTAAAGAAAAAAAACGAGTGTGCTTTAGACCACACAACTGAAGTAAAACTTCTTTAGCTCCATCCTTATGCGTTCGCCTCGCCCGATCATACTTTTCGTAACGCTCCGCGCTCTCGTCATGCATTCGCCAGCTTACTCCCCAAGCCAAGCTTGCCTAAAGAAGTTTTACTTAAAAAATGAGCCTCTTCTCTTATGAAATCAGGCGTTAAATCCATAACTGAATCAGATGAACTCATTGTGTTAATACAAATCTCTGCTATACGGAAGTAGAAACAAAACTCTACAACTCGAAAAAACAAATGAATATCGGATTGCCGCTGTCCCGCCTATTTTTTTTTTCTTTAGCCAGCTACTAGCAATTCTGGCATTATTTTTCATATCCATCATCGAAAAAATGGTTAATATTTTGCCCAAATCTATTTTATTTTAAAGACAAATGTAAATTATATATATTTACAATAAAGTCATTTAAAAAAATAGATTCTTTAAGTACTTAATACTTTACAATTTTACATCGCGCTGTAATTGAGTGGCCGTATAGGAAGTTTTAACAACTTCAATAGAATCGATTCAATACGATCAAAATACGTTCAATAGAAATGTGATAAGAGATTGGATAAGAGAACTAGTTTTTTTATTAATAATTTGACTTTCCGAGTATAAGTAATGAAAAAACCTTTTTTTTTAAAGACAAAGAGATCTAAGTAATGTCTTTGAATAAAGTACAGATCGACCGAAGAGTTCTCACTTCATAGGTTTTAGTTGTCGTCGACGAACAATATTATATTATACGCCATATAATAGAGATATATTATTGTGGAATAATATAAAAACAATTGTTTTCTTTTAATAATTACGGTCAAGTCCAAAATTATTGAATATTATGCTTATTAGACTTGCCCAACCGCAGTTTCTACATTATCTATGGCGGAAATGAAGGCATGTCATTGCAACAGCTGATCGGTTAGAATTAGAATGTTGGATTTGGGCATTATAAAAGGTGCATTTTCTTTTTGTTTTTGATAAAATTGCACGAGTTTGTACCTACATAAAATTGTGTATGAACCTGCACTTAACTAGTTTGTTATGCTACTAATTTGAAATCCAATTGGTTTTTATTGCCTCGCAGTAGGTGTAAAAAGTAGAGTATTCTACTTGGGGATAAAGGTGTCTGCGTGTTGGGCGATCTTGAATCCCTCACTGCTTTAGGATTCTAGTCTTAAAATCGCTTCGCTCAAGAGTTGACTCAGAGCTCCCTCGCTACACTTGGGAACCCTAGAATCCTTCGTTACGTTCGGGATTCAATATTTACCCCCTCACTCCTCAGTGAATAATCTACTATTTCATACTTCAAAAAAGTTGGACCCTTGACCTTCAATATCCGTAACCAGGGGGTTACCAGTACAGAGAATATGATCATAATAACGGGAACAACGAGTAACTCTTGGCTTCGTTAAGGGTTTTTTACGCCCGATATAATTATTTTGATACATTATGGAGTAGCTAGGTTTTAAACTGATAGGTAATTTTTTTTTTAATCGAAGTGAGGTTTATACTTATTTGAAACTTTACCGAAAGATGCACTAACATCAAGTGCCGTTTCAACTGCGAAGTTGTTTCCTGTAGAATCAGATCGACGACGGTTAGTTATGAGTAAGTACCTACTTGACAAATGGATTAGTAAAGCAATTTACTAGCGCACAAGAAGCTGTTGTGCTACCCAGTAACCCATTGAACTGATGTGGAAACCTTGTAACTACATAAGAGTCACTAGTCGTAGGGTAAGGTAATAAATCTTTGGCCAGAATAATAGGTGCCTACATGATTCTCAATCCTTCGGTCGATTTCCGTAATTCTCTTTCTACTTATAAATCCCTCTTGCAAGCAGGTTTCCAAGTTTCCAAACTATTCCGTCGTCAAAAATTCGAAGTGTCCGGTCGTAGTAGTGACAATGACACAGAAAGCCCTGCTGTTAAGACCGACCTTCGGTTGTTTAATGACCGATAGTCAAGAACGCACTGCGCTTGCCAAAATACACTTTCGATATAGTAAATATCTACTATACCTACCTATACTTATGCTATAATATAACAAATCTATTTTGACTGAACTGACTTAGAAGGGTGAAACTGGGTAACAAACAAATGTGTAAGTATAACAGAATCAAGAGACCATTTTTATGTGAACTTGAATTAGATCTTATAAAGGGTCTTCACTGCGTCAAAACTGATTCTCTGATTTGTATGAATCATCACAAATTCTCGTAAGGGTAATTTTTATGAGGCCATGGTCGATACTGACGTAACGAGTACGGAATGCGGGAGATTTCTGGAATGCAGCGATTAATCCCATGCCGCGTGCGGGAATCTTTTTCATGCGTTGCATTAGCCATGCTTTAATTACATGCCAGTACCAATCAACTACGCAATGCTTTCTAGATGTCGCTAAACAAATATTTGCTAAATAGTGAACAGTTGATTTGATACATAAATACAGCTCTATAAAAGCTGCCATAATCATTTACCATTTCCCAGAAGCCCCAAATACTGTCTAACGACGAAAGTCCGAAAGACTAAGTTCTTGGACATCACCTGTTTAAAAATTACTTCTTAAGCCTCATAACTTCAACCACAAAGCAAATTGCCACTTAAAACAATCGAATTGAAGCATGACAGGAAGGAGTCCGTCATCCGGTAGTTACATCCTACTTGAACATTGATATAAACAAAGAGAGTAGCAGCATTAGGTACGCAAAGATTGTACTCGTTACAATGAAACAAAGAAATCACGCGAACTGCGGCTTATTGAGCATAACCACTCTATAAAAGGACAACCACACACACACAACTGTGTACAAGGATTACTAATCCAATGCACAAACAAAGCTCAAAATGGAGTGAACATATACTAACTTTCTTACGTGAAGGAAGGAGGCACTAAGAACTATTTTATACCATGACTCCTAATAGAATATGGCACAACCAGAATTGTTTCAACTTATCTTAACTGTCGTATAAGGAACGGAAAAACATTTCGTATCTGCATTGTTTTGTGATAAATGGATAGATAGTTATATGGATTCCATCAAATTAGTATAGGAAGCTGAGCCATAGACAGAACAAGAGCAATATCATGACATCTGGTACGATATCCGTATTGCGCAATGCCCCTGACAAAGACAAGGAGTACTACCGACTACTCTGCCGCCTGCGCCTACCGCCCGACACGGAAACTGCGCACTTTGATTTATTACTCGTACGATTCTCTATTTAAATTCATATCAACGGAACATCTTAATTCCATCTTCTAAGTTACATACCCATTGTTATAAAATTCTTTGTGTTGGGTCGCGTTGTAAACAATAATGTTGGAGAAATATTTGTTATAAAGGGGCTTTGATTGAATTCCTTCGACATTTATAAATTATTAGCCATCACATACCTAAGTGCGTGCCTAGGTCTACACTCTACAGTCTACACATCCAAAAGTTCGAGCTAAACCTACTACCTACGGCTGAACATCTAATGGACCCAGATTAAGTTTGCAGTAAAAGCTTCTAAAGCGAAACATTGGAAATGGTAATGGGGTGTAAAATGTCTGGGTGTGTCCCGCAACTCCCGTAGAATAGCAGTATAGGCGAGGCATTTGTTCTAATGGGGCCGATCTGCGAACTGGGTCAGGCCAATGCCAGCGATAATGGGGCGAGGGTTATCGTCACCCTACTTATTGCAAACTATGTATTTGCAAATCCGTTACAATCCGGTCTATAAAAACAGTTACGATAGACACACATTTGCTATGTAGACATCACACCTGTCTGCAAATGGTTGTTAAAGCCCTTGGATACTATTACCAACTCATGCAGAGGCTAATATCAGATCTCCTAGTATCTACTTAGTATCATAAGGCTTTAATGAACCTATTTTTTGTCGGGTTTTTATGGAACATAAAATTGTTCACAATCATAATAGGTGGTTTGCTTATATTTTTAAGAAAAAGGCCGCTATTGTGAGTTTCAATTCGATGGGACAATAAACAAAAATACTTAATAGGTAGGTACCAATTATAAGCGAATGGACGAGCGTTATTATTGATTGCCCAAATCAAAAGGGGCCACAATAACGCAACATCCCGTCGCGTCCATCCAACATAAATACGTAATCGAACTACCTACTAAGCGTGATCCACAATTGATTTGGTACCTGTTAGGCAATGTCTAATTCCGGACCGCAACGTAACTGCGGTCAATCAAAATGGATCGCTATTGCGAAATTTTTAATGCAAGCCCTCGGGAATTGGTTACAGGCGCTCACTTTGATATTCAACGCCAGTTTAACATAATAAAAATATAAACATTTATCTATTGACATTTAAATTGCAGTAAGATGAACCCGGTTGGGAAACGCATGAAGTCTGTATTTAGAAAAAATCCCATGACTCTCATGGGTTTTTTTCTAAATACAGACTTCATGACATCAATACCTACCATAATTATGTATTTAGGTAAATACCTACCAAAAAACGTTGTGTCGGAATTGCAGTCCCTAAATAAAATTGATATCGCAATGAACAGAACATTTGTTTTCCACGGAATTTTCCCGATTTAGAGGGCACAACAGCTAATAAAATATATACTTACTTTATTTACATAATTGAAAAGCTAACAGTTTTAAAATAATAATCATAATATATACAAGTACCTATATAAAAAAAGAAGGGGAAATAATCATAGTGTAAATTGTTTACTTTTTAGACTAATTTGATATAGGTATGCAAATACCTACTCGCACAGCACTAGTCATTTCGATAGAGATGCTGACTATGCGATGCTGAGATCTATGCCACACAGTCGAAATCACTAGATTACTCCGATGAAGTTATTAAAACTATCTCTACCTAAGTACTTATAATTGTTATCTACACTCGGTTAGAGTCGCTCTTATAAGGTTATCTAGTTTACATAGGTAAATGCATGTCAAACTAATCTGAAATCCACTAGTTCAGATAGAGGAAAACAAAATACAGTTTGTTAAAAATTCTTAGCCGCCACTCCCAAAATAGATTCGATTCGAGAATTGAAGGTACATTTTCATGTTGCCTTAGGTATACCTAACCACGACTCTACATAAAGAACCTACGAATAGGCAACAAAGAAACGCTACTTCTTTGGGGCTGGGTAAGAAAACCTGATATTATCGTTTAGGTATCTGTTTTTATGTCGCATCTGCCATATACCAAGAGCTTTTACATTTTAAAAAATAGCATAATAGTCGGTCGTGGGTACGGTGCTGCCCGTGTTAATGAGCTGCCACGTGTCACCCGATCAGAAATAGCTCCGAACGCCGAGGAACCGATAACAGCGGTGTCGCACTCTGGACGACTTGCGAACGGAAGTCGCCGCGGTGCCACTGATGCAATGTTTTTACGGCTTTCTACCCGGTTTATGGCGCCGACATCGATGTTTGTCTTCTCACTTCCTTAATATTTAATGTTATGCCATTGTGAAACATATTAGGTAATTAGGCTATTCTTATTTATTTAGTCTCGCGCCACCCATTTTTATTCCTATCATCACTATCCCTTTACATACCTGGAAGTACCTCCAGTAGTAGTAGTAGTAGTCCTGTAGCTGTCGACAGTTTTAGCTTAACTTTTAGATATTATGTAAAAACGGTTCGTATAAGTAAGTTTTGTAAGTGTCTAAACATTTAAATTTATGCACGATGCTGCAACATCTCGAATATCAATGAGATAGAGTAGACTGTTATCTAATATTAGTGATATCCCAAACATGTAGACCCACAAGAAATCACTGAAGTCAATGGCGACGCGGAAGTAACGGGTCAAGCCAATGACGGACGCCCACGCCTTATGGGTAGTTAGCTAGCTACATTTACAAAACATAATCAGTGCGTTAAAGATAAAACTACGACTATGGCAACGTATATTCACGTAGCTTATTTAAAATTGTACATGGATGTTGTTACATGAAATGAGTAAACAAACCATAATAACGCGCACGTTATCAGACCAAACAGACGTTACATTACAGGATAGACTTTTGATGAAACCAAGCTGTTAAACAAATATTTTAATATGGGAATTTCTCTATCATGCAGGCACGCTCCGCGTTATTCCATAAGATAAAATTACACGTCTGTTAATTAATAGATGACAGCTTGGCTAGAATGCATCTAATGTTCTAGAATAGTTTATCACCAACCTAGGTGGTACTATTCAAAGTATTCAGTAAGTAGGTCTACTAAGTATAAGTCCTAGATTATGTCGCAAAATATGTTCTTATGAAAGCTTAATTATCTTATTTGCCTTTGTTGCAGCCATGAGGCGGTGAGACGTAGTCAAGGAATTATTGGGATTTGAAGTGACTTATACCAGACATCATGAAGCGGTTACAGAAGTGCTGCTGTTGTGCGTCGACGCGTACGGGCACGCTCGTCACAGCGATCCTCGGGATCATACTCTCCATCGCCACCATCATCGTAGTATGGGTTGTGAAGAGGCATAGAATCACATTCAGCACATTCATCTTTGATGAAGACTTTGATAGGAAACTTTCAGATTTAGACAGTAAGTAGCAGGAATTTGTACACGATACATATACTTTAACCAAATTACTAGATTAAATCGAGACAACCAATATTACTTATTTCTGCAAATTATCCCTCTTATCTATAAACGTTGCTTAAATTAAAATGATGTTTTAACGTCAAAAATGTATGTAAACAAACGCTAATCATTACTTGTAAGTGAAGTTTAGGATATAAAGGGGTACCTATAGGCCGTCAGTCAGATCAGAAACAGACGTTATAATTATATTTACAGACAATCAATAGCTAATTACCTATTATGCTGTTGTTTATACCTATCGCTTCAGTGATCGCATCGCCCACAACGAATAAATCAAAATCAATCTGACTTAGCGTCTTCAAGAAGGGCACACATTAAGACCCATAATCTTTATTTTTCTTTTCTTTTCCAGTTCCGAGGATAATATTAACAATTAATTTATGCTTCACGATACTGATATGCACGCTGCTGATGGTAGCAGTACTCATAGTAAGTGAATGCCTTCCTTATCGTCGATTTAGACCGCACGTGCGCACAATACGCGTGAACGATTCATTGATAACTAACATAACTTTGATATTGCATGCTACTGATAGACATCGTATTCGGTAAGTGGTTGAGAAATCCGACTCTCGCTCAGATTCAGTGACGATCATGTTATTAAATAAAAACAGCTGCACATTCCGGAAAGATAATATAATGTGTTGGTGTCTAAGCTGTCACTAGCAATGGCTTTGTTATTCAAAATATTAGTCGCAACAACGTAACATTTCAGGTTGCTGTTGCCACATCTCATGGCAACACATCGTGATTCATTAACTTTACTGTTACAATGGGCGATAAATTTTTCTTCATGCTGGCAATTTTCCCGCTTAACAATGACCTGGCACTGTGATATTGCCTTACAGATTCTGCTAGTTACCTATGCTAATTAAGAACACCGCTTAACGCAGTCCATTCCTATGATAATTCTCTGCCCATGATCAGCACCAAGAGGCAGCTAGTGCTAAGTACCAACCTACCTACTACTGATTATTGCTAACCTCGCCTGATCTTATGATTATCAGGGCTTTTACGTACACACATACCTACATACTTAGTTGTCTTTCATTGTGGATTCACATATCGTTTGATGCGTCGCCTATATTATTCACTCTGCCAGTGACCTCATTCAGGTCTATACCTATACAGCCTAATTTAATGTGTTTTGTTCTGTAGCGACGTTCATGGTTAATGCTGCCGTGGGTGGTGCTGGGCATCGTGCTGGCCATCGGCTTGCTGATCAGCGTGCTGCACACCTCCATCACCTACTATCTCGACAAGGAAGACCACGTCATCACCGCCACGGTCATTCTCATTGGCGGGCTCTTATATTTATGTAAGTAATAATAATAATATGAGACAACATCCACACAAGGTCTTCAGGTCCCGAACTAAGCAGAGCCTGTACTACGGTAGCCTGATGACTGATATACATACTTATATATACACCCAGACACAGGTCAAACAGACATGTTCATGCAAACAAATGTTTGACTTGTCCGGGGATCGAACCCGGGACCAGCGGCTCAGAAGGCAGGGTCGCTACCAACTACGCCAACCGGTCAGTCATAGAATAATAATTTAAAAAAAACAGTAAGTAGAGAACTTGAGAATCTCTAAATCGCCCCTTTTCAGCTTAGCTTTATTTCTTCATCTTCTGTCACTCTTTTATCTCTATGTATTTATAAAAATCGCAATTGATGGCGCCTTCATAATAATTATTATCTCTTGTTATGAAAGTTGAGTATTTAAAATGATTTTTGTTTTATATTTCCAGGTCTGTACCTCTACCTGTGGGCAGTCGTGTTCAGTCATTACTTGGAGGTTCGCGACGAGGAGGAACGAGGCCGGTACCGGAAGGCTCCGTACAGACGATAAGCCTTCAAACGACTACTACTCATTTGGACTGCTGAAGTGCATGATATTCGAAAATCTCGTCAACATCTAATCTCAACGCTTTTATTCGTACCTAGGTAATATATAAGACATAATGACGTATCTATGTCAAAAATAAAAAACGATCTTAAAACTAAGTACAGTCTCGTACATATTAGAATTTAGGGGAACGTGAAGTGTCTCAACAGTGCCTTATCTTGACGTCAAAAATTTTATTTTTAGCATTGATAGTGATGTAAAAAAAAATGTAAAACCTCTATAATTTAATGGATTGTAGGTATGATTAAAATAGCATGAATGGGCTACAAAAGAACTAAGTAAATATTTATGTACATACCTATCTAGATTGTGTTGAGTATATTTTGTAAGTATGTAGGTACCTTTAAAAAAACAAAATTGTTAGCAGAAGACCTTGAGAAACTCAACACAATTCAATAAAGATAGACGTTTTCTTCATATTTTATAAAGAGTTTAACTACTTATGTAAAAATCAAAAAAACAAAAACTAATTAAGTACCTGCACCCACTTGTTATGTACCTATTGTTATATACCTAAATAGGTAGGTACTACCTACTATGTAGAAAGTTACCTTACCATTATGGTTGTTATGGTTCATGATAATATATTTATTACGAAGGCACCTCTAAGATAAACCTGAATACCTTTTTGTGTTATTTATGAGAATACAATTCGATCGATTGTTATTAACTTATTTTTATATTTATTTAACAAAATAATTACAGAGATACAAAATATTGTTATTTATCTAAGTGTAAGAATATGTGTTTATTAAACGTATAGGAAAACTTATTAAAAAAAGATCTTTTTGTTACAAAACTTTATCACTGGGTCAATAAACCTAAGATTATTCAAGGTCAACATTCAAGAATATAAATATTCTTCACATATCAGAAGCCTGAAAGTCTTAACAACCAGTCAGCCAAAAATAAACGTATCGTGTTAGCCATTAGGTAGACGGGCTCTGGCGGAGATCCGATACTCAGATAGCAGAAATTCAGCTGCATTCAGTATTCCTGTTAAACTGGACACCGACTGTAGCTTAGTTGTGACATTTGGAAAAGGCTTGCCAGATGATGAAGTAGGATAGCTGTTGTCTACATTTCCCCATATTAGATTGAAATCATAATTTATCAAAAACTTGAATGAAGTCTACAAGAAACTGCGCATACAAAGTTATTCAAAATCAAAATAAAATCGGGATAAAACTGCCTCTTGCAAATGCCATAAAACTACACTTCAGGTGTCGCCACTGCAATTGTAGAAAACACATGTAGGTACACAGTTACAATGAATGATCTTTTGGCGCTCGAATGACGTGGACAGAAAAATTTGCGAAAAATTGTTTTGTGAAAATGTATTAAAAAAACATTCAATGGGATTGGCGGCATCTTCATCGTCCCATGCGAACTACGCATCACACTAACGACACGCAAAATCCTGCATCGCGCAAGAGAAGTTTACCGCGCAACTAGCATATTATACATATGTATACAACATCTCTCTATTAGTCGTAGGAAAATTTGAAATTTGCGGGCTACCCTGTAAGTTAAGTTAAGCATAGGTAGTGCAGATGATTTATTACAAGAAACGTCGTTTTTTTGAGACAAGAAAATATAATCAGATGGCTAATTTTCTGAATTTTCCACCTCGCTGACTAGGTACTGCTAAGAACTACTATTACGACTGCTATGTACTACTTTTTTTAATGATTATGAAAGCTGAGAGTCTGGCGCATTTTGAAGCCTACTTGAGAACCTTGAAGTCACCTGTTTAGATTTTTATTTAAAGTTGAAAATTTAATAATTCATCTAACGTAAATTTTTCATCAGTTACGAAGCTGATTATTTTACGCTTAAAAGGAAAACTCATGAAAATTATGTTGCAACAAAACATCTCGAAAACGACTTCTACTTTTATATTGAAATTTTTTTATTTGAAAATTTCCAAAAAATCTGAAAAAAATCATAACTCGAAAACCACGAAAAGTCGCAGAACATACATGGATTGGTGATTCGGATACCCTGCGATACGAGGGACCAAAATTATTTTTGGACGTCAATGTTCCGGCCACTATGTAAGTATTTATATAAGGTTTCTTTGGTTGAGGTTTATTTAGAGTTTTCTTTTCGTTTTATAGTTTAAACGTCTCTAGAGCGAGAAAGTAGTCGATAGCTTCCTCGTCGGCGGTGGGACAGGTGCCTAGCGCCCATTTTATATTAAAATTGATATCAAACCCTCATTCAACACTCAATATTATTTTTCGAATCTAATGAAACGCGAAAGTGAAGAATGACTAGAATGAGCTCAATTCTTAAGTTAAATACACACGCAGTGACTTTAGCCGCCAGCGGCAAGTCTGTGAGTCAGTGTGTGGACGTGCGATTTAGAGCGCGCGCAAGATAAGTCTGCGCGCGACGTTTGACCTTCAAGTTTGCGAGAATGATGGCGATTATTTACTTTGGAAAACACTGAACATAGCACACTCTCTTGACACCTAACATATGGCTTTAATTAGCGTATTTACATGCTCCTGGCAAAGATTTACCCCGACGAAAAATATCATATGCCTAGTCATATTCATTTACTTATTGTTTGTCACAGGTGAAAAGACAGTTCTTACAGTTAGCATTATTGTATCACTGTAACATACCCATGAGGTGTACAATATTTATATATGTCATTGTATAGGTTCAAAATATTTAATAAAAATACAATTATACTGATAAGTACCTAGAATTACAAATAGCATAGATGCAACAATAAATAATTAAACTTCATAATCTTCATCTGTTACGTCTTGGATTTTACAGCACAATTTCGAAAATGCCCCTTTGGTTTATAGTATGGAGGGTAGAGACAAGGACAACTATCTCTATGTATGAAAAGTGTCCGTCAAAATGTGCTACAGTAGCCACCGGGTAAATTTTAAAAGCAATCATTTTAAGTTATGTTTACAAAATAATGTTGGAAAATAATTGTTGAGGTATGGTATATTAGATTATCACTAACTACACTAGTCACTAAAAATATTAAATTTTCTAACTCGGCATACTTTAGTCCGATAACAACTGCTACATTCATACCACACAACTTGCCTACGCTAGCGCCATTTTGTAGGGTTTTTGAACAATTATTTACTGTTTAAGTTGGACACTTTTTCAACTTTTTCCCCATAGGAGATAGTTCTCCTTGTCTCTACCCTCCATAGTTTATAGATCTATATTATGTTGCGACTCAAAACAAAACAGCAAAAATTTAATTTTTGACAGCGCTCACGGTGACATTCATTTAGGGCATGGTCGGCGTTATCGCAAGATGGCGCATGTCATGACAACCTCTATGACGATTCACGGGACATCATTATCGCTCTCACGATAATTCGGAACGGGTGCAAGCACGCTTAAATCGATTACAGTGCAAATCGGAACGTACCCATTGTATTATCTGTGCTGTCAATGTCAAACCACGTCAGATGTCAAATCAATTCAGACCGAACGGTTATAAACTCAGTTTGCGACTTGCGTACGTAAATTAAATTACAATTTACAATACTATTGGTGGCGTACTATTTCTACCTATTGAACATATCAAAAAGTATATTCTGTTTAAAAAAAATGGAAATTTCATTTAAAGGCAAGAGAGTACTCGTTACCGGCGCTGGCCAAGGTTAGTAACAATAATATCTCTTTTGTTTAATTTCTTAGTCATGTTATAGCTATTAGTTTATAGCATTGGAAACAACGTACACGGCGAATTGCAACAGTTCATAATCGCGTTCAAAAATATACGCGTGCAATAATAACTATTATAAAACTGCAGGAATCGGTCGGGGCATCGCTGTAGAATTGTGGCGTGCTGGAGCGAACATAGTCGCCTTGTCTCGAACAAGATCTCATTTAGAATCGCTTCAGAGCGAATATCCTTCTATAGACATAGTGGACGTTGATATAGCTGATTGGGAAAAAACAAGGACAGTAGTTGAGTCTCTTGGCCACTTTGATGCATTAGTGAATAATGCCGCAGCCGCTGTTTGCCAGCCTTTCCTCGATTGCTCACCTTCGGATTTTGATAAGTATGCTTTCAGATTTTATTTTCTAAATGCCTACAGCCAGTATTCAGGAAGTACAGGCTGGAGAGACAGGGCAGTAAGGACAGACCGTCAGGACCTTAACCATTGTAGTAACATAGAAACTGTTGTAGGACACCAGCCTTAACTTATGAAAATTTTTGATCTAAATTCATACATTTTGAGAAAAAAAATACAGTCCGCATGAAAATGGGCATGTTTCACAAAAGCTTTTATTTGATGCTAATCAATCCTGTTTCTTAAAAGGATAAACTAAAGAGAGAGGGTTAAATAAATAAGCTTTTTAAAAGTCTAAACATTCTAAGTTATTTAAGGTCATTTTTGTTAGCAAATGTTAGAAACCTTGTGCATCAAACAATCATGATTTTGTTTCTCAAATCAAATATAATCTTCTCAATTTATAATCGTTATAATCAACTCATATTCACTCAAAATTCGAAGTTGAAAATTCTCCATTTTCTTGCTGACTGTATTTTTTTTTTAAATCTGTCATTGCAGATCAAAGTTCTCAAAAAGTTAAGGTTAGTCTCCTATGTATGTTTTCCTGTAGCTACAGCGGTGAAGGTACTTGAACTTACTGCCCCATCTCAAAAATCCATCCAGTATACCTACCAAAATGAATAACATTTAAACCATATTTTTTGTTTCAGAATGTTTAGTATCAATGTAAAGGCGACTCTTAATATTAGTCAAATTGTAGCAAGAAAGATGGTTGAAAACAAAACTCCTGGTGCCATAGTCAATATCTCTTCACAGGCTTCAAAGGTAATTTATGTGTTATTATCAATTCAATTCCTTCCAATCTTCAATCAACAATCTTAATCTTATCTCATCTCTTATCAAAAATCCGGGCTTACATGTGTAATCCTAATGTGTCACAAACATTGTGATCTTATTTATATCCAACAGGGCTAGAAATTGAGACAATTTCTGCATAACATGCAAAGTATTTTTTTCAAATAAACTTTTACAGTTGTACTTGGTACTATATATATATATACTTTAAATATATTGTATTGCCTGTCATAGGTCATCCTTAAACTTTAGGACACTGTTATTTATTCTGGGGAACATGATTATTCTTTCAATATTATAATGTTATTATGCATATAATTGTTATAGTTAATTCATGTTATTATTATTATTATTGCAGGCTGCATTGAAAGATCATGCTATCTACTGTGCATCTAAAGCAGCATTGGATGCTCTAACTCGTTCTATGGCCCTAGAGCTTGGTCCCTATGGCATTAGAGTGAATGCCGTGAACCCCACTGTTATCATGACTGAAATGGGTAAAGTCGGATGGTCAGATCCAGCCAAAGCTAACGAAATGCTTGCTAAAATACCATTGGGAAGGTAAAACACATTTAATTTCAAAAGTGCATGAATTATAGTCTTACTGATATTAAAATAAATGTGCAGTTTGTGAAATCTTTGAATTAATTAACATAATATTATTTTGTATGGTATAATTTAAAGAACTTATAGAAACAGAAAATAAGGCAAAGAGGTCATAGCAGTTTTATCACACGAACATAATAAAATAGAGATAAAGAAGTTATCAGAAGCAAGAATAATAATTTTAAAAATAATAATTTCAGGTTTGGAGAAGTTTCTGAAGTGGTGAATGCTGTAGTTTTCCTCTTGAGTGAGAGATCTAGTATGATCAATGGTGTGGAGCTACCAATAGATGGAGGTTTCCTTGCAACATAATATTATGACTTGTTAAATACATACTTTATTTATCAAAGTATATAATAACATAATATTATTATATCTATGGCTTTTACTATGGAATATTTTTTTAACATTTGTGTATTTTAGTTTTAAATATATTGGAACTATGATAATTAGTGAATCAACCAAAGATGGTACTTTATAATACATATTGCCATGATCATACTTATCATGTATGTTTTACTTTGTGATAATATTGTTGTCAATTCTGGTTAATTAACTACTATAAAGTTAAGAACACTAACACAAATCTCAACCATTTCCAAGATACTTTATGATGAAATATGTAGAACAGTTACATAATAAGCTACTGTAAAGATAAAACATTGCTTGATTACATAAATAACCTCTGCTTTTAATCGTAAGTTGGTTTTATTAGATCTGTTTAATTCATCACATCTATTTGAATGCCTGCATTCTTTATATAACATTGCATTAACTTTTTAGTATGTAGGTTTAAGCTTAAGTCAATATAATATATTGTGGTTGTCCAAGGAAAAACAACATATTATGTATGAACATAAATTAAATTATTGCTGATTTATTTTCGTAAAAACTTGTAATGCACTTAAACTGTATTTAATAGAAATGTACAAACACATTTATTACTAATATTGTCAAGACTTATACATAATCTGGAAAATATTTATAATACTTAGCAAAATGAACCCAATGGACTGGCGAACATTGTTAGTTGTTAAATATGAATAGCATAAACATTGGACAAATGTTACACCAATTTGACTTGAATAATTTCATTACTTGCCGGTGCATTTTTATAGTTCATCGATCGAAGCCATTACATGAAAGTTTAGTTGTTGAATAAATGCAATTTGTTGAAAGTCACTTATTTAATTTTTTCCGTAATATTTTCTTATAACTTTCGCGAAAGACATTCTAAGAGCCGGCGCAGACCTGGCGAAGCGCAGTTTTCACTGCCAAACAAAATATGAACTTTGCAATAAATAAACTTCATTTAGTTGCTGGAAGAAGCCATACCTGACGAATGGTGTAATAGTTCGCTGGTGCCCATTTTTAAAAACAAAGGTGATGTGCTGGAGTGCAATAATTATAGAGGAATAAAGCTAATGTCACACAGCATGAAAGTTTGGGAGAAAGTTGTTGTAAGGCGACTGAGAGAAGAGACCGAAATTTCACAGAACTAATTCGGTTTTATGCCTGGTCGGGGTACGACGGATGCCATCTTTGCTATCCGCCAGCTATGCGAGAAATACAGAGGTGCGCACAAAAACTTGCACATGGTGTTCATTGACCTCGAAAAGGCATACGACCGAGTGCCCCGTGAGGTTCTGTGGTGGGCCCTAAAGGAGAAAAGTGTGCCAGGGAAGTATGTCAAGTTGATCCGTGCAATGTACAATCGATGCACTACCCAAGTCCGGTCTACAGCGGGCACTACCGGCAGCTTCAATGTGGCTGTCGGCTTGCACCAAGGGTCGGCTCTCAGCCCTTACCTCTTCCTGATGATAATGGACGCTCTGACGTCAGACATACAGGAAGAGGCTCCCTGGTGCATGCTGTTTGCTGATGACATTGTGCTGATTGCCGAGAGCGGTCTAGAGGTCCAGAACAGATTGGAGGTGTGGTGGCAAAGACTGGAGAATGTTGGCCTGAAACTTAGCAGAACCAAAACAGAGTAGTTGTTTTGCGATTTTGGCGGTCTCTCCAGTCCTGTGCCTGTTACTCTTGCTGGAACGCCCATACCAATCTGTTCCGACTTCCGGTACCTCGGGTCGCTTGTCCAAGGAGATGGCGATGTAGACCGGGACATAACACACCGGATCAACTCAGGATGGATGAAATGGCGACAGGTCACTGGAACAACTTGTGACCCACAGATGCCCCTCAAGTTAAAGGGGAAAATATACAAATCTGTGATTAGACCTGTCGTATTGTATGGATCGGAATGCTGGGCTGTGAAGAAGATGGATGAAAAACGATTACAATGTAGCGGAGATGAGGATGTTGAGATGGATGTGTGGAGTGACAAGAATGGATAAAGTAAGGAATGAGTATATAAGAGGAAGTTTGAAAGTAGCGCCTGTGACAGAAAAAGTGAAAGGGAAACGACTGTCTTGGTATGGACATGTGATGAGGAGGGATGACACTCATGTGACTAAGAGAGTGATGGGTATGAATGTTGATGGATGGAGAGGAAGAGGACGGCCAAAGAAAAGATGGATGGATTGTGTGAGAAATGATATGAGTGAAAAGGGAGTAGATGATGCCTTGACGTCTAACAGGGGAGAATGGAAGAAGAAAACGTGTTGCGCCGACCCCAAGTAAAATGGGATAAGGGCAGGAAGATGATGATTTAGTCCTGAGCGCATGAAAGCGGACCAGGGAGCGCGTCTGAGGTTAGTATCGAGTTATTTATTTTTGACTTTATTTTAAGATACACTGTCAATATTTGCTTGGCAGTAAAACCCGCTCTAGACTTATTTGTGGCCTACTGAAATTGATTATTGCTGTAGGTACCTACTCATGACAAATGTAACAAACCTCTTATCTGAGTAATAAAATAAACGGTACCTACAGTACAATTTGAGATACGCCTTATCGAATACGACAACTCAAAAACATTATTTTACTTAGATTGCTCTCTGTAAATAACCTCGGATCAGAAGAAGTGACTACTGCATATTACTAATCTACAAGCGACTTGTCAATAATGGATAAATATTTTATAGGAAAACGAATACTCGTCACTGGTGGCTGCCAAGGTAAAAACTTATCTAAATTATAGTTAAAATAATATAATATCTTTATGCTCGGATTCGAAGTAAACGTGATATTTTTACAGGCATTGGTCGTGGAATAGCTTTAGAGTTATGGAGACAAGGCGCTAATGTTGTTGTTCTTTCCAATCAACCGGCCAATTTAGAAAAGCTTAAAAAAGGGTATCCTTCTATAGAAATAGCATGTGCAGATCTACTGGACTGGGACAAAACTAGAGAAACGGTAGACTCTTTGGGCACTTTCGACGGACTTGTTAACAATGCTGGAATTGCTATAATTGAGTCATTTTTAGAATGTTTACCAGGGAGTTTTGACAAGTAAGTACCTAACAATTACTCAGTCATGAGCTCATGACATGTGGTAGACTCTTTGGGCACTTTCGACGGACTTGGCTGGAATTGCTATAATTGAGTAGAATGTTTTACCAGAGAGTTTTGACAAGTAAGTACCTACCTAACGTAGACAGAGAAACCTGTCTACGCTACCTAACAATTACTCAGTCATGAGCTCATGACATGTAGGTACCTAGTAGTGTTTTAAAAATATAAGTTTGATCTCTTTTCACTCTTGCATTTTTCAACAGGACGATTGCGGTCAATGTAAGGGCTACACTTAATGTTAGTCAAATTGTGACAAAGAAAATGATTGAAAAGAATATAAAAGGATCCATTGTAAATATTTCATCACAGGCATCAATAGTAAGTTTAATTCGTACCTATGCACCTAAATCAAGAATTTTTACTGAACCAGCCCAGTTGTCATGTGGTGCTAGCGTCAGGCCATGGCCAGATCAATTCTCTGGAAGAAACAAACGTTATAATATGTTCAGTAACGCCCTGGAAAAATGTGTACGAAAACGTAGCCGGCGACGTGTGGGTGTCAGTCAGCATCATTAGTACTAGATGGAATAGTTCGTATATCATCAAATAGTCATTACAGGAGCTAATTTACTGACCTAGAAAGGTTTCCAGGTCAGTAAATTAGCTCCTGTAATGACTACCTACACATTAGTGTAGGTAGGTACCTACACTAATGTTAGGTACCTATTACTAAATGATGGCGATTATATCTGCAGGAATGTGGCAACATGTGTAAATATTTACAATCATAATAATTTAACAACGGAATAATTATGGTAGGTAGGTACTGATTCCCGGGTGTCACCATTGTGTGGATCGCCCGGAGGACACGGTGGAGGTCTGCCCGGCTTGGGCGGAGCACCGCCGTGTCCTCGTGGAGGCGATTGGCGGTGGCGATCTCTCGCGTCCGGCCTTGGTCCAGGCCATGGTACGGAGCGAGAGGGCTTGGGAAGCCGTCACCTCCTTCTGCGAAGCAGTAATGTTCGCGAAGGAGGAGGCGGAACGCGTGAGGGAGAGGCAAAGTTTGCGCCCTCACGCCCCTAGCCGCCGCAGGAGACGCCCTGGGCGTCGGGAATCGCAGGCCGATTCCCGGCCACCGTAGGCGCGGGCTTGCGAACGGCGAGCAATGGGCAGCTCGCCGTTCGATAAGGACCAGGCCCGGGTCGACGGCGCGTTGTGTTCCACGCGCGCCTCAAAGAGATGTCAGCACCAATGACGGGGTTTGCTAGGACCGATGCCTGCTAGGGTTGCGGAAAAGTCCAAGAGGGTTACCGTGGCCCCTGGCACAGGCAACTGAAGGAACACGGGTGGGTTTTAGTCAGTAAGAGTCTGACACGCCCTCCTGCTCTGCCCAGAGCGGGAGAAGTTATTTGATGATTTCCCACCCACAAAAAAAAAAAAAAAAAAGGTAGGTACTGATTACCATTATTTTTTACAGGCTGCTCTGAAGGACCACACGGCTTATTGCGCGTCCAAAAGTGCAGTTGATTCGTTGACTAGGGTTATGGCGTTAGAACTTGGGCCACATGGCATCCGTGCTAACACTGTAAATCCAACGGTAATAATGACGGATATGGGCCGCAAAGTCTGGGCGGACCCTGCCATGTCGCAGGGTATGCTTTCAAAGATACCTATGGGCAGGTATGTAATTCAATCTATTGTGCTTTAGTTCAATATTCTAAATACCTAGTGAGCGCATGTTTGAATATTAAAATGCAGGAGCTATCCTTGCTACAACCTGAGGATTTAAATGAAAAAGGAACACCCACACTGACAGAATAGTGGAACATCATAATTATTGCCCCTAGGCCTACTTAGTTTAGGTAATTAGAAAATTGTAAAACAACTTTTCTTCCTTATATCGCCCAATAAATCGTTCTATCTTTTTCTTTAAGGTTTGGAGAAGTACGTGAAGTTGTCGATACAGTTATATTTCTCCTGAGTGACAGTGCCAGTATGATCACTGGCGTTCAGCTGCCTGTTGATGGAGGATTTCTGGCTACATAGATAGATTTAACCTTTTCAACGCCAACGTACACATGACGGGATGCCTCGCCCAGCGCTAAGCTATAAATTTATAACGAAATATACAGTAAGAATTAGTGATGGAGGGTATCGTCCTATCGATAAATGAGATTTATACGCTTACGTGAAGTTTCAATTACTTATACTATTTTACGAATTTAAATAAAAACTGATTCAATATATACCTACTTTTATTTTTATTATGTGTTTGCTCTTGAGTCTAGTCTAGGTCAGTGGTGACAGAGACAGAGTCGACGATGGAATGAGCTTACCCAGAAGAAGCCTGTTCCCTCTCACTTTGAAGAGATAAGGGTTGTATGCGTTCGGAAACATAGACGCAGGTAGAGTTCCTCTCTTTTGCTGTGCGCATAACAAAAGACATTTGGAAACGCTTAGTGCGAATTGGTGGAATAGCAAGTAGGTAAGGATGGTAACTTGCAGTGCGTCTAGATGACCGATGGAAGAAGAAAGCCAGTGGAATGAGGTCGTGGAGTTCTTGGGCACACTCACCGAACTACAATCTGTAGAAGATCGACAAGCAGGCGACCTTGCGGCGATGAGCCAAGCTGTGAAGCTTGGCATCCACCCACATACTTAATAGTCATACGAAAGGAAGATTGGAGGGCACAGCAAGGAAGATATGCAAAAAGTACTTCGGTTATTAAGCTAAGGTACAAGCATCCGCAAGACCGCTAAAGAGTGCCAGTTGGCTTATCCTTTATTACGGAGATATGCTAAAAAGTACCAGTCAGATGAAAATACTAACTTGATTCCAAACTGTGAGGTAAATCCTGTTCTTTCCAATCAACAAATCTTGAAAGACTATAATAAAGAATGTGCCTTAGGCCTCGTTTACGGAGACGCGGGGCGTCGCGCGTCGCGTGCGGCGTGACGTCTCGCGTCTCTCTCGCTCTCGATCACGCTGTATGAGACCGAGAGAGACGCGAGACGAGGCCTTAGTGTTTTATTTATGACTTGAAATATAACTTAACTTCGTTTTATTGTGACATTATTTACTGTGTCCAACAGTGGATCACTGTGAACTTCATCTTGGATCAGTGTGTACCCAATAGTGTACACATTGAAACATTCCCATTTTTTTTTTTAAACATTTTATAATGTCGAATCGTAACAGTTTTTAACCCGTCAGGCACGGCATTTTAAGTGCAGTTTGTCCCGCGCGGGCCGTTGCTCTTTATAAATAAGTGCATTTGTTGTCTAAACTGTGTAGAACTAACCTGTCCTTTAAATAATATAGTGATTTGTATAAAATTCATGCAAATTTTATAATTAGATAACTGAAGCGAAATCGCAATGTCGAGTACATTCCTGACACACAGGACGACGAAACTCAAATGGGAACGCCAATATGATTTTGAACAATACTCTATGAAGATATAGGGTCAGGTGGTAAACAGTGGCCCAGTAGTACACAGTGCACCACCACTCATATCCCGAAAACGCGACGTTGCCAAACCGTACTGCAAACGCGAAACAACTTGCCTTCTACCACCTCCCGCACTCCCCAGTCGAGGTCGCGCTCCCGCCTGTAACGGTCGTACAGTGCATTGTTTTGTCGTTGGAGCCCAAAAAAGTAAGTACACGTGTTTTCATTTATTTTCTTTCTAGAATCGTTGTATATTTAGTTAAATTATATTGCACCGTTTCCATGTGTAAAGTAACTATTCCTTAATAACTTAGACATAAAAATATCCTTTGAATTTGGTATGTGTAATAGTTATGTAACCTTATAGGTTAAAAAGTGGTGGCTGCACACAGTGGCTCAAAATCATAGGGTACACAGTAAACCATGGTTCACTGTGTACCAATAATTTTGTTCATTATGTCCGATATAATTTATGCATAAACTTTTCAACTGTGATTGTAATCAACAAAAAAAGGCGTTAATAGAAGATCTAATAATAATAATCTTTTTGTTTTAGAATGGGTCGAACTAAAAAATATTATTACGTCGCAAAGATTTTAGAAGAGTCTAATGAACCGGGATATGACTATTTTGTATCCTATTTAAAACTAAAGAGTAAGGTTTTTTATAAATTTGCTGAACCTGTGGAACCAGATATGGCAGGAGTTTGGAACAATGACGTAAAATTTATACTTCCTGACCCTAAAGTTGAAGGCAGTAGTCGCCGGCAAGCAACTTGTACATTCCCAATAAAGGAGAATGAGTAATGATGGGCCCACCTCTCAATAGGAATAAGACACTCATAAATGAATAGGTATGTTTATGCAGAATAAAACTTATTATTACGACTAAGGTCAAAAGTCAGTACTTTCGGAGTTATACTACTTATTATACTGCCATAAAAGTGACCGTAGTTTACTTCGTTATAAGATAAACTATGGCCAGACTCAAAACGGACGGCACCTATCTGCTTGCTCCTTACCTGCGCCCCCACCCTACCCGCTGCGCCCGCCGCTTGCCCGGGCGCATTTGCAAATGGCGATCAGTCATATTGCAGTGAACATCTTCGAGACGGTTTATACGTTATAGAAATGTACAGACAAAACGATTTACATGATTTAATAGAATATAATATACCAGCAGAGAATGTGTGGTTGCTGCGTGGTAGGATACAGTCACGCCACGTAAGAGCAAGAATATACTATTGCTATATATTAATTGATCGAAACCAAGTTGGAAGAAACGCGATATCACAATATTATTGCTCTTGCTTGACCGGACGGCGAACTGTAGGAAGTTGCGCTCACACTATTTCTTTGATTTGGTACCTAGGAGTTGGGAGACATCAACCATTCGTGGCCCCCGTGGGTTTTTTAAATGATGTAATTGTCTTTGATGTCCAAGACGAATAATAAATCTCTTTTGTTTTAAAGTGTACTTATTATTACTATTTTACCTTATAAGTATCCATAAAGAATATGTTAGACTGACGACTTTAAGACGTCGTATCTCCGAAAGTACTAACATTTGACCATAGTTATATTAGTAACTAATGTTCCACTTAAAAAGCCCTATCCAACGGTATATCAGATGTTACTATTGAAGGGTGGGCCCAGACTCCATACATTCATTTCCCATTGTCCTTTGTCACTTTTGTCTTTTCCTTTTTGATTTTGTTGGAAAACAGTTTATGTAGATTTTGTTCTTTTTGAAGATTTTAATGTTAGAAGAAGATTAAGAGAGATTTAGGTACTACCTTTAAAGATTATTCGTTTCATTAGTCTATTATGTTTATTTTGTTATTTTTGGAGATTATTTATTTCAGAAGTAATGTTGATTTAGATATTTTTTAAGTTTTAAAAGACTGGTAATAACGTTAAAGACTGTTAATTTTAAGTAATACTGGTAATTGGAGTGTTCCTTACTAGATTTGTATGTTAAATTGTGCCTAATAGTTTGTTTTGTGATGTTATGTGATTGTTGCTGACAAATACAAATATAAATAAATTATTAAATATTACATTACTATAGTTTTATTTAACGACATTTCTATCAATAAATTTGTTTAAATAGGCTATAAAGGTAGGTAATTAAAGTGATGGTTCACTGTATACACATTGGTCCACTGTCGACTCAACCCCGATTCACTGTGTACTTATACTGGTACACAGTGATCCATTCGCCATCTTTAAAAAAAAACAATATTACCAATAAACTATTAGAATTGGTGCTGAAATAGATATGCAAAACAAAAGTTTAATAAATTTCCTTTCGTTCAATGCCAATAGTTCTTAATTACATTCACGTACGGTGGATTTATAAATGTTCAAACTTTTAGTGGTTCACTGTTTACCATTGCATCCTACTTCAGACGACATTTACCGATACAGTGTTCACTATGCCAAAGTGACCTTGACACCCGTACACATATGACGTCGCAGATTACTTCTATAATAGTCCGTGCCGCTCGGGGCAGTGATAACTGTTTTGTAGAGATGGGAATATAAGTATCGACAAGGATTGGTAGATAATCACAACAACTATTTAATTCCGTATCGACACCCATCTGAAGGTCGAAATTGCTCAATTTTCCCTTTATTATATTATAATATAAAGTAGTTATACAAGTTCATATTTTACTGACCTCAAATTGTTTTCGATAGTAGTATTTATAAATATTTCCATGGTCGAAATCAAACAGTGATAGCTTTCGCGTCACATCACTGGCCGACTATAATCATTAACTCCTTGGCGTTCTCGGGACATTAAAAATATTAGTTTTTGTTTTGCTGATTTTAAGACAAATAAGGGCTTCTTTTGTGTGGAAAATTAAAGACGGCATTAGACAATGCTATATTAAATAATAACAGGAAAAAAGCCTCTAAATAAAATATATTTATTTTTATAAGATACATAATTAAAATGAAGAGCTTGTAAAATGTAGGCACGAAAATCTGGAACTTCGGTATCCGTGGCGTTGAAAAAGTTAAATATACATACTTCTATAGTAAAGCGAATAAAACAAATTGTTAATTTTACTCAGTTTATTGTGCCAAAGGAATTTATACATACTGGACATAGAAAACAATGCAAGCATAACAATTTATTTATAATGCATATGCTAAGATATGCTAGCATATTTTGTATTGTGGTGAAAATATACCGTATTAAAAGGTAAATTAAACGTAGCATGGTTAGACTACAAGAATTAAATTTGTCTCCTGTTAATAGTGCATATGTTGGAGGGAACAAAACGTATGGACACTTAAATTTAAATTGTATCATATGCAATAAAAGCCACAATGTTTTTCTAAGTCCCTTATTCGTTCTAAAACTACTAATTTAGATTTGTTCCCTCCCCTATAACAGTAACTGAAGAATATTAAATAGACAACTTCCGATCTCAAAGACATTATTAATTATGTATCGTATGGTACGAGACATCTACAAAAAAATACAATAACAGCAAAATAATTTCAATGACATTAACGCTACAACAGTTATGTATGTATTCCATTACCTAGGATATTGTAAAAAACAGTGTGTCTGCTTACCTAATTACCTTAAATTTATTATTTACAAAATTAAGTCCATAAAGTCTTTCGTCGTTTAGCGTACACTTAACTTTAGAGCAAGCCACGACCACCCACGACCTCGCCAAAGCATTTGAGATACATGTTGCGCACTCCACACACTGACGACAAGCACAGGACATCCCCAGGACCCGAGGCCCGCGCGCGCCGCTCCACAGCGCTCGCCGCCGACGCGTCACTTACTATTCACGACATCGTTGTCGCCTCAATGTATTTGAACACGAAAACGTCATCTAATATACAATAATTAATATAAATTCATAAGAATTAGTAACACAATATCATTAAAATATTTGGGTACTAACATATTACGAACAATCCCAAATGAAGGAATTAACTTAAACACACTCATATTGTAAACGCTAAAAATACACTGATATCAATATTGGCACAGCGTTGAAAAGTAAAACGACTGTCACTTTAACTTGTGGATGAAATCTTTGAACTGTCTACAAAATTATTGAAATTCTCAAAATGCTACAAAATACCCTGTAGATCTAATTAATTTAATATTGGATTTAAAATTAGAATAATTTGCTTTAAAATAAACTACAACCGAACAATAGATGATGGCTACAATATCAACAATTTGTTCAAAGTCATACTCTCAAGTGCCTGATGGAAAAATCATGCTTAGACGATTTATTCTAAACTAAACCCCTATCTATACAATATCATGACATCAGGATGATTTTGAAATCTCAAAGCTTTGCGATACAAACCCTTGAAATTAAATTGAATATATTACCATTATGTAATAAGTATTTACATAAAATTGAACCTAATTCTCAGTCATATAAAGAGGTGACGCTGTCTACATTACGGTCTAATGAAAAGATAATTTTATTTCAATTCGTAAAAAAATCGCAATACTTTTTTTAAAGTTGTATATTTACAAACTATTCATTATTTACTAACAATAGCTAAATATTATTGACAGAGAATAGGACATTTTACAGCTCTGCAAATGAACAAAAACATTTTGTCAGAATATGAGAATGGTAACAGATTTAATTGAACTAGGTACATTAAGTATGAGAAAATTTGGTAATTTTTATGAGATCATAGATTCCTAGAAGTTCTAGGTCGGTTAAATGAAAGTACCTACATAATTTAGAGGGAAAAATAGCTCTAACGGGAAGGTACGTGTACATGCACGCGATAGTATAAAATAAACAAAACTTCAAGTAATTTTATATTTTTTAAATTTGTCAATGTTAATATTTTACAATAGAAAAAACAAAAAATAATCTAACAATGTTTCCTCGGGCCAATTGATTTTCCGAATAAACTTACCTAGATAAAACTATGGCAGTGGCTGGATATAAATTGTAAGACTGACATAACATTACCACTAGGTCGCCTTTCCGCAAACAGAGGAACAATCAGAAATCGACGAAATTGTGTAAACATTCATCATCGATAGAAAAATGGAAAAGAAAACGATTCTATCGACTGAATTTTACGCAATCACGCTCTTCTCATTGACGGTCCCAAACGTCAGACGCCCTACACGTCACGTACTTATTAATAACTTCTTTCGGTACAAAAAGAGACAGTCATATTTTAACTCAACTTGGAAGACAAAATGCTACATTCAATACAACTCGTATTGAAAAAAGCTAAAAGAAAAAAAACATATTGCACAAAGATTTACGAAATTAAATGAAGATCGAGCAGAATCAATAAAAGAATATGTTATTTATAGCCTACTGATAGGATTAATCTGTCTAAACATGGTTCCGCAAAAATATCAGCCCACGGAAGTCTTGGATCGACGGTATTGATAGTATTTATTTACTACTACATTAAATATTTGAACGTACAGACCTCCAAATTAAGAACATAATATATAAAAAATGCTTGTGTTTTAAATGACAGCCTTTTTGGCGATTATAGTTAGTAGCTATGAAATCACATGATGTATCTATGAAACCAATCCAGTTTTTTATTCAACAATGATAAGTTCGGACCATTCAATGAACTGCTTCAACTTTCAAAGTAGGTACTGCTAGGATCGCGCCTGTGGCTAAAATCGAAAGCGTCAGTATACAAAATACAGTTGGAATGCTATAGCAAGACTGACTGATCAGTACATTTAAATGGCAACATTATTATAATGTATCTTATGGCTATTTTACTTAGTTGTGCCAAGTTGAACATATCCATAAGTATAACTTTCGCCGAGTAGATGTTCACTGAAGCTTGTCAGAATGGTGTTTTATTTACCTACAAATTTACAGAGTCAAGGCCCATGACCGATTTTTTTATTGGGGCCTATTGACAATTTATTGTTTAATCTTACCAATATGATAGAATATGTATCTTACTTCTAAATATAACTGAGCATAAAGTACAACGATGCATGGGTAGGCCTATCAAGTTACTCTAAGCTTAAATGAGTCTCATTCAAACAGAAATTACGTTTCATTTCTCGGCCCACTCACCATCATACTTAGTCTATTATTAAATAATTTACAATAATATGAATGTTAACACGGATGCATACAAAATTGTTTCCTTATTTTAATACAGAATCTATATATCGAAACGTGATAACGTCCAACGACGCGACTCAATTCCTACCGCGCGGCTCGAAGACGTGATAAGTCGTCGTTAAAACACACCTTCTTAATACGTGAATATATCGAGTCTGTGTTACGTTTGTTCGGGCGAACAGAACATGCAGGTCACAATACGAACGTGGTTCCGTAGTGGTGGTGTTAACACTGCGACGACAGCAAGGTCCCTCACCGCCACTCCGAGATGGCAGCCACCGTGGTGCTGGGCTGGCCGGCCGCGCCCGCCGCTGCGAACACGCAGTGAATAGCTGAACCGACACGACTCATGCAGGCATGTTGTCCCGACCATCTATCATTATCGAAGCAAGTGAGGCTGCTTAGACGTTATTCTACTCAACAAGCCAGTCACGATAACGCGACTTGACACAATCTGGCTTCACGGGATCGGATTTTTGTTTATATGAGTTCAGTAAAATCATTACTGTATTATTAGTGTAGTCAAAATTACTTACTGGTTTCTGGTTCTTGATTTTGATCATGACGTCTTAAAGTACGGTCATTGCCGCCTGATTGATAATTGCCGCGCTGGCCACCTGCAACGCATTTTAAAATAATATTAAAACATCAGCAAGTATAAACAAACTATTGTGGAAGGAAAAATTCTATCTCACCGAATTTGAGCATATTCCAATCGAACACGTAGTCATATGTGAATCCTTGTCGATGGAAGAGAGTACGGAACAACTGACGGAGATGACTGTAGTCAGGTCTCTCCTCAAAACGCAGCCGTCGGCAGTATTTAAGATAAAGTTGAAACTCAATAGGGTGGTTCTGGAAACAACATAGTGCCATCAATATAGTTTTGATTGCTATTTCATTCACATAGTCATAAATCGTAATAAACACATATATTTTCTTAAAGTACACTATCATAAATATTCTTTTAATTCAGTTAGAATAGACAAATAAATCATACAAAAATGTACTGAAATTTGAATTAAAATAGTGCAGGAAAAGCAAAACATCAAGATTTCAAAGTAGTTGTGATTCTATCTGTTGATAGAATTACTTAAGAACTTACTTTGCAAAGTTCGTCGAAAGGTGTTGACAATTTCTTTTCAGATATTCTCTCGTATTTCTGGCGTTTGGTAGCGGCTTTAAGCCCTTGCCAGGGAAGGCTTCCACGATTGAAATACATGAGTACATAACCCAACGATTCCAGGTCATCGCGGCGTGATTGTTCGATGCCTAAATGTGTATTTATCGATGCGTATCTCGCTGTTCCTGTAATTGACACAATGTCTAATTAGTAATTTAGTTTAAACAGTACTACTATACAACACATTGATTAACTAAGTTTTCATGTTGAATCGCAAATAAGGTTGGACAGAACCTAGTAGGAAGATGGTATTTAACAAAATGACATGAAGCAACATCAACCGCTTTCATCTGACATCAACATTCCAAAGAAAGATATCATAACTAGTTCAATTGCACAGTTCATCCACATATACAATTGTTGCTAATGGATGGCCTGTACACCTAAGATGTGATGCATTGTGTGCATGACAATAATAAATAAATGATCAAGACAACACTATGCTTATGACATCATCATTTTGAGTGGAATGCATAATGCATACAAGGAATTCAATAAGACAGGAATTTGTGATTACCTGATGTGACAGTAGAATGAAAGACATTTAACAAAAAGTGATAATGTTATTAACTTTAAAAAAATGTAAATTAATTATCTGTGATCGGAAAAAAAATGTTACCTGTTAAGTTTTTGTTTTCTCTGTATGGGATATGTTGCAATGTGCGGGCATCTTTGTACTTTTTCGCTAAGCCAAAATCTATTATGTACACTAAATTCCCTTTTTTACCTAGGCCCATAAGAAAGTTATCTGGTTTTATATCCCTGCAAAGAAATGAAAAATAAGGCATTAAGAAATTATTATTCAAAACATATAAATTATGCTAGGTGTTCTAAGATTTTATTATCTTGCATATTGCTAGCAATATGCAAGATAATAAAATGCATATGGCTAGCACACATTTGAGCTGCTATGTAGGTTTGGACATTTCGTATGAACCAGCGCATACTAAAGGCCGCAACGGAATTATTTTGTTTCGAAATGGGATGTGCAGCGGCCTGATACAGATGTAATATTTATGTCCACTGCTGGCTGGGTGATTTTGAAATATTGCATTTAAGCAAGACAATAAGACTTTCCTCTGTGATGTTGTTTAAATAAAATACAAACACTAGTAACCTAATTTATTGTTTCACCTAAAATATCAGTAAATAATTGTTTTTAAGACCGCAGTATAAGTCACGTAATTCTGTTTGATCAGAAGTTAAACAGCCATACAATACATAGACATAAATGATAAATGCAGAGTAATGAGCTATGTAAACAGGTAGTTATATATTATCTTTTACCCTTACAGCTGACCTGTAACATGCATCTATATCAGCTATCCTTATTACCAAAGATAATATAGATTGATTATCAGTTTACTCGACAATTCATATAAATAAAATTACTACTAAGCAAATCTAACACAAAAAACAGGTGTGTGACTAACTTGAGCTATCAAATCACATGGATTTTCAATTATTATCACCAACCACTGTCACTAATTTATATTACAGGTATAACAAACATAAAATACTCTTGCTTTATTCAGTTTCCCGACTAGACAAGTCACTAAAGCCTCAGAATATTTTATATTATTGTTTTAATTATCATTGTTTTTTACACAAGGTCTTTATCAGATCTGTGCAATCTAAGGCTATACTTTGCAATTCGAAAATAAATGTAACACAATGTCACTAACAATGTTACTAAGAGTATTAAAATTTGATCTATAATAAAAATGTATTGTCCTTTATTAAAACATGTGGCAATTTTTTCATTATCCATCTAACCATTGAAATGGTGCAATAAGTAAGACCCAGCTTCAATGCCTAAAACACTAGCTCAGCAAAATTTTAATTGATAAAGATAATACCAAACAATTTCATACCTATGAATGAAGCTCCTGTAATGTATGTCCTCAATGCGTGTAATGAGTTGATCAGCAAGGAGTAGAACAGTCTTGAGGGAGAAGCGACGCGAGCAGAAATTGAAAAGGTCTTCCAAAGAGGGTCCGAGTAATTCCATTACCATAACATTGTAGTCTCCTTCTGAACCGCACCATTTTATTGCAGGTATACCAACTGTTAGCAGTTTCAATTTAGATTATTAAGAGGCCACATGCTTGATTTTATTTTAATTGTAATTTTAACACAGTTTGTTTAAAATTTCTGCCTTGCCATGTGAAAACCAGTTTGTGTGTGCATTTTTTCATTTTGTGCATGAACAGAGTAGTGACAAACTTCACTACAATGATATACAGATACATGGATACACTTTTCACTTTTACTAAATATTGTCAAAAGCTATTGTATCTTTCTAAAATGTACTGATGTGTTACAAATATGACTTATTGCATAAATGGCATACATATTGCCTCCACAGATTGTAGGGATCTGACTTTATTAATTTGTGTCTTAACAAAATAATTGCAGCATATTGTAAAGGATAACATAGCACACATGTATAAATTTTATCCAAGCAGTAAATGCTTTTACAATAAACAACATATAGAGCTGTTATTGCAACTAATATATTTCTGTTTGAGGGTTTCCACCTAATTTGTTTTATCAAATTTACGTCTTGCTGATATATCATGCATTTTAATAAGATAATATACTAATATTACTTACCACCTCCTTGCATTAGTTTATAAAACTTGCTCTCTATGTGTAGTTGTGGGTGCCTTGTCTTTATACATTCTAATTTGATAGCTACCTCCTCTTTGGTGACAATGTTTGTTCCTGAGAAACATACACAAATGATTAGACAACCACAGAACAAGACCTGGGCAAATTCAAAGTCAGTTTCCATGTAAATGCTGTAAAACCTACAAACTCGATCATTAAACTAACAAATTCAAGACCATTCCTGTACATTTTCTTTGAACGTTTAGGTAGGTGGCTACATAAAAAGGCGTAGAAGCAGTACTAGGGATTCAATAGTCAATTACAGCTTGTCTGCTATCATTAATCTTTCACCAGGACGCAAAAAAAAAACTTCTATTAGCAATTAAGAAATACTTGTGATCAGTTACTAACAATAGGCTGCAGATATAAAAAGATACGCCAGCTATTTCGAAACGAAAAAAACTGCAGCTGGCCTACCAAATGACCACTTTTCTTTGTTTACTATAATCTCTCAACATACTCACCAAGATAAATGTCTCCAAAAGATCCTGAGCCAATTTTACGGCCCAGTCGGTATTTATTACCGACTCGAAGCTCCATTTTGGTATTTAACATACAATGAAATCACAATAATATACTGGCCACCAAATCATTACAGGACGGCCATATTGCGATAGACGCAGAATGTATCTAAGTGAAGTATGTAACTTAGTTTGGGTGGAATTGGTTACAAACTGTGTTTTTCTGCAAGCTCAAATCGTTGATTACTTGTATACTCCACCTTAAATCGCTTATAAAGTTTCTTACACAAAATTGCTCTAAAATGATCTAGTCTAACTACACACGCACATGAGGATTTTTTTCGTAGACAATCAGTTTCTAGATGGAGCTCTCTCGCTTGGCTAGTAGTTTGGAATCGAGTCAAATCGAGAAAAAATATTACTCGAATCGATAACCAGCTTTTATTACTAAATGCGAAGCAAGCAACATTACCCAAAATAGTTAGATTTTTGAGGTGTAAGTGTAGTTTGTATAAAATATATAATATTACATATTATTATTATATATCACCGCAATAATCTAAATCGTGCTAAATACCTAAACCTAAAATAAGGACTCCTACCGAAAGGGCTCAAATAGATCGTCTACTACTACTATAAATTCTTCATCAGTGCAAATCATATGATACTTTAAATCTCTGCAAAACGGAACTCAATCAACTCTAAAGAGGTAAGTCGAAGTATCCGCAACAGGAGTATCCGCAACAGTAAGCTCCGTAAATCTGAAATTTAGACTGAAAAATTATAAATGCCATGGGGTTAAAAACTGATAACTCTTCAAAGCTGGCAGCACTGTTCATCATCTACAAGCCACCCTTGTTTTGTTTGCTTACTTTTGTGATCACAAATTAAACGAAAACTAGATAAATATTTATGCGATTTGGAGAGTAAATAGCACTATTAAAAGACGAGCCAAGAAAAAGGGAAGCGCTTACACCGCTGGTAAAAAAGCAGCTGTAGTGGAAAAGTAAATAAAATATGAACATTTTACAATTTATTATTTTATATTTGTTGACTATACGTTTGTTTTTTGCTGAATACTGGAGGCGTGACAGGAATAACCTGATTGGAGTTGAAAACCAACTCGAGGGTCACCTTCCTGGCCGAAAAACTTGAGAAATGTTAATTCTAGCACTGATGTAATATGATAATATAAACTCACGCACCTTTACTATAATTTACATAATATCACACCCTGTATACCTACAGATTGTGATATTATGTAATTTACGTATGTTTAATGAAAACATACTACGTTATCTGGGGAGCATCACCTTTATATACGAATTTCTCCTAAACAAGTCTGCAGGTTTAAAAAGGATACCACATAGTCTCACCGAAATATTTATTAGCTTTCCCTTTTTTTTCGGAGAGCTTTCTCCCACAGTTTTCGTATTTTAACATCTTTGGCAACTATTTGGGTCCCCGGTTTTTGCAGCCAGCAACTACGCAAAAGGGCACATTAATTAATTATGCGTGAAAAAGTCGCTGGTTTACAAAAAAAAATATGGATAGAGTGACAGCTAGCTGTCAAATTTTTAGACACGCAGTAGTAGTGACATCTGAAGTGAGAAAGTGGCAGTTTTTATCCCCATTGTGGACTGATTTTGAAAATATATTTTTTAATTTGGCACCTGCGCGGTGGTCCCAAATAAATTTTATTAACAGTTTCCTTGGGTAGTTTTTGAGTTAGTTTCAATAATACGTATTATTGAAACATTATTTTGTAAACATAACCCAAAATTATTGCTTTTAAAATTTACCCGGTGGCTAAGTACTGTAGCGCCACCCTTATGTGGCACATTTTGACGGACACTTTTCATACACAGAGATAGTTCTCCTTGTCTCTACCCTGACAAGGAGAACTATCTCTTAGGGGGAGAAAGTTGAAAAAGTGTCCAACTTAAACAGTAAATAATAGTTTAAAAAAAACCCTCCAAAATGGCGCTAGCGATAGCGTAGGCAAATTGTGCGGTATGAATGTAGCAGTTGTTATCGGACTGAAGTATACCGAGTTAGAAAATTAACGGATTGAAGTATGCCGAGTCAGAAAATTGTAATATTTTTAGTGACTAGAGTAGTTAGTGATAATCCAATATACCAAACCTCAACAATTAACGTAGTCCAACATTATTTTGTAAACATAACCTTAAATTATTGTTTTTAAAATTTACCCGGTGGCTACTGTAGCGCCACCCTTATGTAGCACATTTTGACGGACACTTTTCATACACAGAGATAGTTCTCCTTTAGGCCAATTCTCGTACTTTAAAAACGTTCAAATTCAAGTCGCAATGTCATCTCAGCGACAATCAATGTCAAAAACCTGCGAACGGTCTTAAAAAATTAATTGCCCCTCTTGTCTCTACCCTCCATATCTTTTAAGAAGTGTAGACAGATGTACTGTCAAACTTCTAGAAAGATTTTAAAAATGCCAGATTACTTTACTATCTGTCTGGGACGGTCTGGGATTAGAAAACAAACTATACCCACACTATACCTACTACCTTAGAATAATAGAGTTATTATTCTAAGCCTACTCACTGCACCACCTCACTCACCTGTACGGTAGCACCATGATAATAATTATGACCTGTAGTTAAAGCCTGGTTCGGACTATGTTAGTAATTTAGTCAAGCGGTGAGTATTTTAGTAACTAAATATGTCTAAACAATAATTGTTTTATCGAGTAGGTCCAGTAAGTGCTTTTTCCGGGCGAGTAGAGCTCCCCTCCATGCCATGCGTCACTCACTGCTCACTGGATGAGCACTTGAGCAGCTAAACAAGTCTGAACCTGTCGAAATTAGTCGAGTCCATTTCATTAAATATGCCGCCTGCCGCAAAAATGTCGTTTCGCTGGAGCGAAGAAACAACTTCTGTTTCTAAAATAAGTAGAACATGAGTGCTTGTGGAATGTTAAGTCCCCACATTATAAAAACAAACAAATGAAGCATTCTGCATAGGTACAGACGCCAGCAGGTCAAGCTACCCGAAACTGTCAAATTTTCCCAATCAACCTTGAACCTTAATGCTTTAGCGATAAAGTTGAAAATCTATTAAAGAAATTTGACAGATTGTAGTAGCTTGATGTGCTGGCGTCTGTACATCTAGTTGCTTGATTGCTTCACTAACTTCTATGATGAATTCGGAGTGTTGATTTTCCGGGTCAAAATACCTTTATGTGTGAGTGTCCTTAACATCCAGTTGCAAGAAAGTAAAGAACTGCCTGCCATTTTGTAATTACCGGAATTGTATCTTTACACTGAATGTTCACCTGTATTATCATATTATTTATTCTCAAACTATCGAAGTATTCTTTGGGATCTTCTAATGCTAATTCCTTCAGAAGACAATTCGTAGCTCCTAATTCATCTCTTTATGTAATGCATTTTCTCATCCATAGGATTTTTTTATATCACACAAATTTTTTCCTCCACCTCTTCTAAAATAACCATTACTATATGCTTCATCAGATTATTCGTGGAGTTTCTTGCCCATTCTTCTCCATGCGAGACTACCTTTTGGAAGGGGCGACTAGAATCAATTCTAATAAAATGTAAATGTTGACGTTCAAAAGTGCCTTTTAAATTAAGTGCCTATTTGAAATAAATACAAAAAGTTTTATTGGCTAAGAGAAAAGATGATGACAGACAGTAATTTTACATATACACATTACGTTTGTACATCACAATTTTTGGTTTGACCGTTGACTCCCAAACTAAGCAGGACTTGTATCTTGGGGGTCGATGCCTTTTTTTTTTTTGAGGATGGGAAATCATCAAATGACCCCTCCCGCTCTGGATGGAGCGGAAGGGAGTGTCAGACTCTTACTGACTAAAACCCACCCGTGTTCCTTCCTTGGCACTTTATGTTCCGGGTCAGCGGTACCCCTTTCGGATGATCCCGCTTTCCCGGCAGGCATGGGCCCTAGTGGGCCCCCTCTTCGATGCTGACATCTCTTTGAGGCGCGCGTGGAACACGTATGCGCCGTCCAGCACGGGCCTGGTCCTGATCGGACGGTGAGCTACCCATTACTCACCGCCCGCAGGCCCGCGCCTACGGTGGCCGGGAGTCGTCACGCGGCTCCCGACGCCCGGAGCGTCCACCGCGGCGGCTTGGACGGGAGACTCTCTCCCTCTCCCATTCTGCCACCTCCTTCGCTAGCATGACTGCTTCGCAGAAGGAGGCGACTGCCTCCCACTCCCCCTCGCCCCGGACCATGGCTTGAACCAAGGCCAGGCGTGAGAGGTCGCCGCCGCCGCCGCTGCCGATCGCCTCTACGAGGACACGGCGGTGCTCCGCCCATGCAGGGCAGGCCCCCACCGTATGCTCCACCGTGTCCTCGGGGCGATCATCGCAGTGGTGACACCCGGGCTTTTCCTCCCGCCTGATGATGTGCAGGAACCTCCCGAAACATCCGTGTCCGGTGAGGACCTGCGTCAGGCTTTAGGTGAGGACGCCGTGACGACTCTCTAGCCACTCCTCAAAGAGGGGTCTTACCGCCGCTATCGTGGCGTGCCCTGCGCAAGGTTGCGACAGTCGCTCTTTCCATGCCGCCATGAGATCGCGCCGGAGGTCCGTCCGCTCCGCCGCGATTTGCCGCGGAAGCGGGATTTCCCCCCGGCGTAGTGCCTCCGCGCGCCACTCATACAGGCGCGCGAGGACTATCGCCTCAAGATCCCACGGCGGCAGTCCGGCAAGGAGGCTTGCCGCCTCGCCCGAGATCGTGCGGTAGCCCCGGATCAGCCTTACGGCTACCACCTTTTGGGGCGCGTTCAGATAGTGGGCGGTGGGTGGATGCCTTGACTTTGACTTTATTCACTTTATTGCGTTGCAGCCTGTTCATCTTGCAAATTACCACTAAACTTATACTAAACGTTTAGTTAGGTAAAATTACTAACATAGTCCGCTGGGCCCCAAGTCTCCTATTTTTTATAAATTCGTCATTCCAATACATTAACACGATCCAATTGTCATTTTGCTAAAAGTTCGTAATCTGCAAAATTCACAATGGTCGATCATTGGTCGGTCCGTAGACAGAGAATAGTTTTCTCTGTCTACGGTCGGTATTTTTTTTTTTGGTATGGCATCTCGCAGTTGGCCTTGAGAGGCCGTGACTGCTTAACCGGTCAATCTCTACGGGTCGGTCAGTGGCACAGAACATTATATACCCTGACAGGTATATACCCGGTCAGTGGTCTCGTAATCACAGATATAAGTCAATGCAGAACAGTATTAATCGTAATCATGGACTTGTTATACAAACTGGACTGAGCTCTCGTACCAAAAACACGAGCAGAGAGAGATATGTTATACCGAGGCTGTTTATCTCTTTCTAATAGGGTGACCAAATATTTTTATAACAGAGGAAAGTTCGTTTTGAAGGAGATAATTTGTGTCCGGCTGAAACACTAAGTGTCAAATTATTTCACACTATGTGTTCAAATTATTGTTCGTATTACAAAAATATTGAAATTAAGTTACATTTATTATGGAAACAATAATTGAATGAAAAAAGGCTTATGATGAAGTAGACAAGGGTGCACTGAATGCAGAATTGCGCTCCGGGACCATGGCTATTCCCCTTCCTGCTCTTTTTTAGATTGCTCTATCTGTAGAGCACCAGCTCTGGCTGGTGTTTGGGTATTTAAATGAAACAAAGGGAAATAAAACCAAATGTGTGTTACAAACATAATTTATTAAAATTAAACATGGCTAAACAAAATCGTTTTATGCAGTTTCTGCCTTAGGCCAATCTTACTGCCTAAATTTCTTAATGCATTACATTTCGCATGGTGAAACATTCTTAAATTTAATTAAGAATTAGCCAATGCTTTCACTATTTGCAATTCGTGTGGTTCTTCATCCGATATGCATTGGATAGGATGCGGTGGATTAATAATATATTTCATTTTTTTGTAAACCATTTGTTTTAGTCTAATCAAAATTTTTTGTTTACTGGTGTTTCGAAATGAATCATAACTTATATCCGATATAAACAATTTCTCACCACACTTTATTACCTCAAAGGCAAATCTTTACGCATATTTTAAACCACCCCTATCAATAAAGGCGGTAAACGACGAAAAATGTGTAACGTCTATAAAATACGGATGATCCGAATGCTGTTTAGGAGTAATAAGTATATTGCGACAATCTTCACATGAAATTTTATTTAATAATTTATTAGCGCAATAACCGGTTAAATAATAGAGGATATTCAGTTTGTAGTCTGACAAATTGCCTTGATTCATATAATTGATTAAGTCATCTAGTTGTTGCTCTTTCTTCATGGGGTTCAGAATCATGTGTCTGAAGAAAAGCCCTTTGAGGATTACGGAATTCTAAAAGGCATGTATTTAATGCGGCAACTAAGTAAAATGAATATAGGTTTAAAAAAAAAATAGAGTGGGTACCATATATAATGGGTTGGCAGCTAATAAGGAGTATCGTAATAAGTAATAGGTAGCATATTAATATATCAGTAATAAGCTCCGTTTTAATTTAAACTAGCATCAAGTTTTTCTTTTGGGAACAGAATTAATATCTAAGCGGAAACTTAATGGCGAAAACAAAATAGAAAATGGGCGTTCATGTTTGTCATAATTGTCACAGTTCTAACCAAACCTTAATTAAAATATTCTATGCATGGTCGATGGCAGGGCTTGGTCGACGGAGCCCCGCTCCGCGGGGCTCCTACTTCTGGGTGGTTTATAAAAATATAACCATGATGGGGATGGCGGGGTCTACCGACCCCGCCATCCCCTTCTAACCTAACCTGTCCGAGTCGGGGTGCCATAAAGACCAGATTGCATCCAGTTTCTCCTGATAACAAATTAAAACGGAGCTTATTACTGATATATTAATATGCTACCTATTACTTATTACGATACTCCTTATTAGCTGCCAACCCATTATATATGGTACCCACTCTATTTTTTTTGTTGCAAACATTTAGTCGACTTTTAAGTTATTAGTCACTCGGAAAATAATAATCCATTCTAAAACAGGGGAAAGTTCGAAATCGTCATCCGTACAGTTAGCATTTGTACTTGGCTTAACGCTGTTGCGATAAAGAAGCTTACGCATAGTGTACCTGAAATAATAAGTCCATGGTCGTAATCATGGACTTATTATACAAATGAACATTTAGTAATTTTTTTTCATTACCGTTTACATCAGTCATTAATTTGTCATTATGTACGAGATTACCAATGGATTACCATTCTATGCTATTTCTTTCAATGGAGTGTCAGTGGTTGACCATTGGAAAGTCATAATGAAGCCATTCTATTAGTAGATTACCAAACTTGTCAAAATCAACAATTATTATGAAATCAATGGTAGACCATTCTGACACTATTGTAATAGCAGACTTGAGGCCCAGGCTTTTACGTTACGAACATTGACTTATATTTCCTAGCTCAATGGTTACGAACGAACCTATCTTGTCCTTGTCACAATCGAGTTAATTCATTTACAAAATATTTAATGAGCAAAATACGGCGGTAATATTTTATTAGTCCTGTCTTAGTTATAATTGAGAGATACGCCCCTTGGTCGCCCTAGGTAGTCCACAGTTCCATACATTTTGTCAAGATAATTATGTGAAAAACAATAACACTTTGTTGTACGTGGAAGAACCCCTCAGTTCAGTTATGCTCAGCCGGCACTTTGGTTATTCCTCTGTAGAATATATACCTACCTACCTACTTAAGAAGACACTGTCTGCTATCTTATCTCCATAGTGTAGGAGGTAGTCAATCTTTACCTACTCGAGAAATGAACCCAGGACCTGGTTTGTAGCGCCACACTTTGCTACTGTAGCTGTACTATTTAGCCGATTCTACAGCATTCCTCGCAAATTATTAACCTAAAATGGCCACCGATCAGTAGGTAGGGTTTATAATAACCCACGCAGCCATCTCACCGTACACACACGGTAGATTTATATACCTACTAGGTATATTATCTACAATCAACATGTAAAAAAAAAACAATGGTGATGCAAAAGTTTCAGCAAACGTATTATGGGATAACTAAACTAAAATAAATAAACCGTGTCTATAATGTTCTCGCAGATATAATTGTCATATAATTTAATCACAAATATTTTGCATAAAATACAATAAAAAACCATTTGCACATTTTATATTATAACTAGGTACCTACTTGATACATAGAGCTAAGTCACAGTGACTGTAAAAATGCTTAAATAAGAATGATCAGTTACCATCAATGTGGTTTTTGCCAACATTCTTAATGTAGGGTAGGCATGTACTTAAACAATTATGTACCTATTTAAATTATAAACTAAACTTAAATAAACTCAAAGGTAGGTAGGTAACTATAAGTTGAGATTTCGTTAATAATAATATTTTAATAACGTAAAAGATCGCACTCTATGACGATGCCTTTAAAATAAGACGTAGGTAAATCTATGTAAACGAAAATTGTTGCACGCATCACAAATGACTGACATATTTTTATTATACTTAATTCATCGAAAATCCTATAAAGTTGAATTGACTATTTACCTGTAGACAGATTTGATAATTAGTATGTAGATATAATTATAGCAAAAGCAACTTTTATGTTTGGCATAAATAAGCGATGAGTTTGGCACAATGAGAAAAATCAATTTACAACAGACGATAAATAAAATTAAGTATTAGCACAAACACTTTCCTATTCTAACTCGTAGGTAATTGGAATAACTTTGAGATCAGATTTTTAGTTTCCCTTGATCGTTGTTTTTCAATATTTCATTATTGACTTACCGCAGTATGTCAATAACCACAGAACAGATACTGTTTTATCTGTTCTGTGTCAATAACTATAAGCATAAATGCAGTAGATTAGTTATGAATGGTTAGGTCTATGAATTAGTAATGTGTAAGGGTAGGGTAGGTACAGTATTTTTATTGCAGGGATGGGTTTTGGTAGTTGTTACATTTCTTTATTTTTTTGTTGAGTTTAATTCTATTGCTTTGGAAATAAATAAAGTACCTATGTAGATCTTTCTAAAATTATTATTTTATGGTACCTTTATGTAGAAATGGAAACGTACATGAAGAGATTAGGCATCCGACTTATCGATACAGCTACAAATAGTATTTTTTTTTTGCTTTTTTAATGTCATTTTAATAACATGCATAATTAACGATTACAATATTTTACATCTAGCAATTAATTCGTACCATTGGTCTTTGGGTGTGCTATTACAGGTATCGAAGTATATTTTTGTTAACTTTTATCATAATACTTCCTTTTGAAACAACTTTAACTAAATAATTTTCTCTGGCCGTAACTTATAAGATTAAACGCTTTACTCGCTCGTATTACTTTTTGTTATTTCTTTACCTCAATGTTTCCTTTTCGTGCCCTAGGGCCTAGCTATAGGTATGTTAGTAAACATCCACATTTTGTAAGTTGGATTGAGGGCTACGACTGCTACGTTTGCTACGAGTGTCATTTTGCTACGATAAGAATGTTGGGAATATAAAATGCCTGGATTGCAAAAATAATGTTCGATCTTTTTTTCTTATCGAGAATAAAATATTGGTATATTATGCACACATACTAAGACGATGCACAATGCGTGCATTTGTCTTAAATGTTATCCTTTAGTAATTGTGTTTGTTCATGTCAGTATAGTGGGAGAGCTGGCGGTGCACACGAGGAGAGCGAGGCGAGGACTAGTGCGTCTGTGTCAGAGGCAGCTGCGGGAGCCCGAGCTGGAGTCTTCTCGGTCCTGATCACTTGGCACGTTGTTGTTTTGTTCCTGGTCTCGGTTTAACACGAATACAGGCTCTACGTTTTCATCGTCACTGTTAAATCTGAAAATGAGATTGATAAAAAAAAATCAGATCATATTATTCAAGTTAATTGCTACAATTCTGCTCAAAGTGAGAGTACTAGTACTGGCAGTTAATATAATATACATACTGGTATCGAGGAACTTCTCCTCTCATGTTGCAAATTGCATTCGTTAAGGCCTTCACATAATTTTTGGCTAAAGTTAGAGTTTCTATTTTTGATAAACTCCGGTTGTCCTTCTTGACGTGTGGTATTACCCGCCGGAGATCCTGGAACATGAAAGAATCTAAGTCAAGCCAAAATGCTTATTGTAGACGGATACGGATTGTGGTCGTTGTGATTTGATTTTGATTGATGCTTACCTCAAAGGCTCTGTTTAGAGAGTGCATTCTCATTCGTTCCCGTTCGTTACTCTCGAGCCTGCGAAGGTTGCGCTCCCGCGCGGAGATGCCGCAACGCCGCCGCCGGCCGGGGCCCGCGGACCCCGCGGGGCTGCTGCTGCTGGCCGCGGATGATGACGAGCCTGCGGCCGCGCGTCTGGGCCGGCAAACTCGACGCGCCACTTGCTCGTCGCTGCCACTGCCGCTGTCGTAGAATTCTGAAACGTTATTTTTCTTGTTTAGATTGATAATTATGTAAAGCACATAAAAGCGACGTTACCATTAATTCTACCTATAATGTTACAAACGGATAGATAATGCAAATACGATGATTGAAAAAAAATTCTATGCACACTTTGCTAGTCACAAATACTAATTAAATAGAGATAAGCCACGTAATAAGGAAAGTAAAAACGTGGGCTTGAGTTTATTAAAAATAAGCTGTTGTATGCATAATGCATACGTCATCTCCGCGACTGAACGTTAGTACATTCTCCGTCACGAACCGTTGGCAACCGCGAAGCTGGCAGCGACACGATATCGAAGTGGGAACACTTAAACATTTGTGCAACAAGTCAGCAACTCTGTACGAAACTTGGGCATTACGTGACGCGGCTGCACGCTTGATAAACTGTTTGCGTAAGAGCGCGAGTGCAGACTAATCGATTTGTACGCACGGCTACGGGTGATTTTCGAAATACCCTTATCTGCACCGTGCTTTCCGGCGGTTGTACGTATTATAATAATAAATTAAAATTCAATATCCATGTAGATTATTTCCTTTAATCATCGACACACTCGAGCACTGCAATTCCTATATTTCGTTAGACGAATGTGGAATGTGAAGTTAGAGGTGCGGTAGACTACAGATACCAACATCAGCGATGTGTAGGACTATACGCCCACGACAGTGCTACGCCTATGTACAGAATCGCAATGTTCCATTTTAAGAAACATTTTTTTTAAAAAGGCTTCTTATTTAGTTGTTTTTAGTGATGAAATCCCATATTCTATAGTATGGACCTACGGCGGAGCCTGTTGCCATGTCGCTTATTACTTAGTGACAAAAATGTTATTCAAATATCTGACCTCCTGCTTGTTCAATTTTATCTGCAATATCAGGTTTGTTGTCATAATACTGAGAGGTTTCGTCCTCGTAGTACAACATCATCTGGTCGGGCGACTCGGCTTCCGAGCCCCCGCCCTCCGCGCTCGCCCACTGGGGCATCTTTATATCTGAAACAAAAAAACTTTGCATTACACAGTTGCACCTCGTTTTTTTATATTTTAAGCCGCATGTAGCTGCAAACCAATGCATGAAGGTAAATTTCTAGTATTAGTTTACCGGCTTTCATATCCTTGGTCTACGGCACTGAGAAATGAATCAGGAAAGTCCTAGCCTCCACACTGATTAATTTTGATGTGCCGTGCTTCACCGAGGCTATGGATGCCTGGAAACTCGCTTGCCCGAATTCAGATCCACCCGACAATCCATCTTGCCAGAGACGGTGAGATGAGCCATTTTATTTAAATAAGTGCTTTTAAATATACTGGCAACTTTGCAATGGCCCAATTTTAGGTAGACATGGTAAAAATAAAAATAAAGTTAATAACAAACGCAGAAAAAGTAAAAGAAAACTATTTTGACGGAAATCTATGTTATATTTTTATGGTTCCAAGTATCTTCGTTAACGTCCGAGACACATGTGGATTGCTTGCCTGAATATTTTAAAGGTTATCACGTTTAAGTTTACTTAATTACGTGACAGGGTTACATCTTCAGAACTCAGAATACGATATTATTTTGTGGCTGTTCACTGAAAGTATTTTTTGTTTACGCTTAAGTTATTTCTAACAGAGTCGGTCCAATAAGAACTTTGTTTTGGCTTTACTCCTTTATAGAACACAGTATGCAACACTACCTTCTTAGTTTTGTATTCTTGCATTTGATGCATGACATATGCGTGGACTTTCAAGTACATATTCAAATATTTTAAAGATTTGGGGTTTTTAGATACTATTTTTGTCAAGTTAGCTATCCTTATCACTTTTACGTACAAGTACCAACCCACACAGTTTATTCAACAAGTACTTGATAAAAATTTGTGACGTAGTCGATGACGTCCACTGGTGAAATTTGAATAGCCGTTAATAGCCAGTGTCGGGCTGTGACTATGGGCAGTGGGCTGTAGCTAGTTGAACTTAATGATAGTGATGCGAGATGTCATACATGTTCAGTTGGGGCGCCAGACACTGTGAATGGGTCAGAAGGAACATTCTCCAAGGCAAAAAATGTTTCGCATTGACAGTTGCTATGGAGTATGGAATAGTCGGAAACTACTGAGGTCTGCATCCTGCCTGTTATGGCATACGGAGCCGAATCATGGACACTCATGGTACGGCTGGTCCATATAATCAAGGTCGCTCGGCGAGCTATGAAACGAGCTACGCTTGGAGGCTCTCTGAGGGATAAAATCCGGAATGACGTCATCCGGCAGAGAACCAAAGTGGTAGCCATAGCTCACAGAATACCCAGGCTGAAGTAGCAATGGGCCGGTCATCTTAGCCGTAGAACCGATGTTCTCGAGTGGAGACCGCGAATCGTCAAACGTAAGGTAGGACGCCCCCTCAGGTTAGGTGGAGCGAAGGTCTTTGCAGGGTGGCTGGTAGCAGCTGAATAAGAGTTGCTGATAATCGAGCTAAATGGCATGCAATTGGAGAGGCCTATGTCCAGCAGTGGACTGCTGTAGGCCGATGATGATGTTGATGATGACTGAGCTCAGCTTAGACAGTCGCAGAAATGTACTCAAGATTGACCCACGATAGTGAAGTAACGGTAATGATTAGGTTGGTCAGGTAGGCAGTACCTACCGGTGGTCATGATCTCGTTGGTCAGCTGAAGGTAGCTCTTGCCAGAGGTCACAATGTTTGCTGGTTGAGGAAGCTTTACAACGTATAATGGGCCGCAAAAGTAACTTCTCTCATTCCTCACATAAGTCATTCTTTACACACGTAATAGCGGTTTTTCATGTTTTATTTATAGTGAAATTATCATTGTTCTAAATGGCGCTTCTGTATCCTTTTTCTAGGTGGGGGTGCGGGCTGGGCGCCGCCGGTGGTCGGCGACAGGCGCGGCGCCCACGCGGCGCCCGCCGCGCTACAAATGACACGCTTATACACTACATACACTGTATACATAGTAGCTACATACCCGGCGCATTAATGGAAAGCGCCATTTTAGTGTTATGATTCTCGATAAACTGTAGAAGTGCTTGATTAACGGTATATTTAGATTGAACCGTAATAACGTGTCACTGTTCAGTGCTCATAATTCACAATGTTTATTGTTGAAGAGTATCATATAGTCAAAGATCTATTAACTGATATCAATAAATGCCAAGCAACTCTTCGTTCAGAGACAAGTTAATCATCGTTATTTATTTAGCCTAAAGCAATAGGTCGAAAAGAGTGGTAGGTCTAGGTACTTTAGTGTAACAACTATAGGTAATACGAGCTACATATTCAGCACTTGTTTCAGTTATTCGTGTTTTACATAGGTTAAATTAAAATTTCAAATCAATCGGTCGGTTCTTAGATATTTCGACCGAAAACTTTACATGGATAATGGACTTACTTAATGCCTAACTAAATAACCAAAACAATAGGCGACAATTCAAATTGTTGGCGGTTTCGCAAGCTGAATAAGTCACACTCATTATTAGCAGTAACTTAAAAATAATGATTAATTAATAATACTTATATCATTTTATTAATTAATAATATTGAAAATTATATATCATTTTATTAATAATTTCTCATTTATTATTATCATTAATCATTTTATGGTTCCGAAAATATGCACAGCTCTGTTAACATAAATTATACGAAGGAGTTTTCTGTGCCACGTCATCTTCGCTACGAAAGATGCTACGCGGCTACGGCGTAACCCCTAGGGCTACGCTTTTCTATTTATTTTTGGTTTTCCTTTTAAAATTGTTTGCACTTATTCGTATATGTTTTAGCATACTGCTACATATATTTATGTTTGTTTAGATGTTAGGGGCGATAAACTACTGCACTCTGACGAAATGCTATTAGACTACAGCTAGTTATACTGAAGCAATAGTAGAGTGACTACTCTCGCTTAATTTATGCTGCGAGTGGAGCAGTGCAAGCACGTGTTTAATTATTCATTTAAAGAACCCCACCCGTAGCCCTGGTTTCGAGATTGACTGGCCAGTGTCGCTTGCCAATAACTATGGGTATCGCTCCACTTTAAATAAACCGGTTTCTAAGAGTTAATTGGTGTTTCAATGATAAACATCAACTTTAAAATTGCTTGCTTTTAGCAATAAAATTATTGTTTTAATGACATGTTTTTAGAGATTAGTTAATGCTGTTATTAATTATTAACCAACACAAGTTTAAAATACAGTAATAATTCGTAAATACAGTTACAATACTACATTTAAAGGTTTCAATGTTTGACACATGATTAAGAAAATTGTAGCTCTGACCTTTGACGATAAGTTGCAGTTACATATTATTATTATATTTTATACGAATCATATATATATATTCTTTCAAACCAATTTGTCCTACAATAATATGTTGTCAAAATAAGATTTACGACTCAATCAAGACTCAATTAACGTATCTAGTATCTGTTGTTCATATATTATACGTCCACTGAAACGCAAAATTAGGTTTTGTAGCGTGTCAAGTCATCAGAAGGTTATTCAGAAATAACTAAATACGGCAGAAAAATGCAGCAGTGCCTACATCCGGATGTTTTGGTTGCGGAGCTCTCTCGCTCGGTGCAGTGCGCGCCGCGGTGCGCTCCCCGCCGCGCGCCGCCACTATCGCGTGCGACGTGCGATTCGCACGTGCACGCTGAATCAACCACACCAATTATGCACAAATTTGCAACAGTGCATTATATAATAGCAGTAATACTGATTTACAAAACAACTTGATTACTTCTTCTTCATTTAATTACTAAAACCATGAAGGTTAGTTAGCTAAATGATCACACATGATGAGTGAGCGAGGCTGGAGGTGTTTTGCAATAATCGATACGATGTTGCTCTAGAGGCGGCTATGCACACCTATATGATTAAAAAACACTATCTATAGAAAAACAAACTCATGTATTTTATTGTCAATCGTGTATCTAACACATAATAGCGATAAAAAGAATCGCATTGTATTAATTCAGACATGATACACGAACATATTACAATCAACCATTTACGTCACTCGTATCAATCTTGCACCTGTTCTAATAACAGGATCATTTTATTATAATGTACGTTTTTAAATATTTTACAACGCTTTATTTGTGATACAAATAGTTTCATGCAGAATTATCGACCCGCTTACATTTTCATCAGCAACATTGACACAAACACGATCGTTGATTCTGTTGAAAAGGTTTATCTTGAGTTAATATTTGACATGTAACAGCTTCCGCGTCCACGTTTTGAATTGTATTTACGACTGGCAGATACGTTGCTGAGCACAAGTCTACAATCACGAACAAACGTTGACATTTGCATGACATTTGGATCGGTAATGTCGGCGACGGCAATGCGTGCGCGCCTGCCCGGGGAGCGCGTCACCGCGGCCGGCAGCGTGGCGACCTTCGCGGACCCGCTCGGACACTTTCACCATACTTACCACTACTGTTAGCCCACATACGCTTATCGTTTCTATTGTTATTGTACTAGAGCAGTTGCATAATTATATGAGAAGGCAACCGAGGGGCGAATTCCATTCTATGTATGTCAAAATTCCAATTTTCGAGTCTCGCATTGTATGTTCTTGTTAATTGCCGGATGCTTTAGTTGCGAAAATGGAATGCAACAAAAAAAATTATGCTGTAACGAATGCCTATCTATTCAAAGCTCTTAAAGACAAATACATTTACCGAAAGGTAAAGCTCGTCTGCTCGGATTATATGGAGTTTTCAAGAAAATATCATTTTCCTTTTCTTACCTTGCTTTAATGTTTTTTTGTATCGTTACAGCTACAAGATATTTTTGTACTCTAGGTGATAAAAAGAACCAAAATGATACATAAATTATGCAATGTTAAATGTTTTTAAAACTAGTTTGAAACGGTTTCCTTGCAAACTCCATTACATAGCGTTATGCTTTGATTTGTAAATTGTTATTAAACGATTAGAAACACTAGTAAGCTTACACACTTTAATATTTCGAAAGTCGTTCCTGTAGGGAGAGGAAATGTCTTGGGCACGGAAAATGTATGCAGCAGGAACTGTATAAAACGTTATAAATTGTAGTTCCGTGCATCCATGCATTCACATTTCTTGTAGGTAGGTAAAATAATACGTAATCAAATTAAATAATTCGTACACGTCGTCTAACTTAACATATGAATGTATATGCCTACACCACAAAGTACGTGTATGATCGTGTTTTTAATTCGAGTGTACGTAAGCTGTTTTGACGTCGCGCGTCGTTATTATTACGACTGATCAGCTGGTTAAACATAATACGACTGCTCAGCTGGTTAAACATTAAACAATTGAAGTAAATTTTATTGTGGTCATGCAATTACTTTCTTGCGTTTTAGTTACAAGGTTTCAGTAAATAACAAAATATTTTTAAATTTATTGATTTTCTATAGTTTATTTGCTATGTTGAGTTTATGAAGGTACCATAAACAATAGAACCGCACCCGTAATTCTCTAAGAGTTAGGCAGTGGTGTGCCCTAGGGTTAGGCAAAATACATGCTTTGCTTGAATTCCAAAAAACAAGCAAATTTAAATTTAATTAAAATATAAATTACTAAATATTTATTCTTCACATGTAAGTATTTAAATACGAAATACAAAACATTTTCAAGTCGTGTATTTGAAATATAAAACACAAAGTACAGTATTTTAACTCTCTTTAGTTAAAATACAAATGACTAAATACATTCATAACCTTTTAATATAATAAATTGTCGTATTGTCCTAATGTAAGAACGACTATAACTTGCACAATTATCATAAATGCTTATGTAATTTTGGAATTTGATACAAGTACGTAGTATGGTACCCAGAGCCCTATACCACAAAACTTTACAAGCATACAATTTGACAAAATTGATAAGGAAAATAGTACAATTTTGTCAAATTGTAGATTTGTACAGTTTTGTGGTATAGGGCCCAGATCTTAGGTAATGTAAATATAACTAATCCAGCGCAGCCTTTTAATCTGTCCAAGAAGAATTGCCTTTCATGAACACTAGATTTTTGAATGTACCGTAAGACAAACAGACTCTAGTTGGGGAATGAATAAAACCTGCTAAAGAACACAATCTTTCTACAGATCTACTGTCGCCTTTTCTTTGCTCTTTTCTTATTTTGTTAATGTAAAATGTAAACAATAATTATTCACTGCCATAAAATATAGAGCGACTGCTGAGTGCATTTTGATGTTTTGCGTTTGTTGTCGGGATAAACTTCACAAATGTGTAATGTGTACGTACAGTTTTGCCAAATCTAAAGATTGACATTTTGTGCTCTGGATTTTAGTTTATGTATAAGTCAGCTTATTTTGCATTTAAATTAATAAGATCGCTAAAAGCATTTATGTTAAAATGTATTTTGAAGGCATAATTATTAAGTATCTATTTGAAATACTAACTACAAAATACCTCAGCGTCAGGTATTTGAAATACGAATGACAAATTAAATTTTTAGGACGTAATTGAAATACAAAGACGTATTTGTATTTCAAATACTTATTTCAATTACAAGTAGGTAATTCAAATACTGCCCAACTGTAGGTACCTATAGCACTTACACCCACATTTCGCATTTTCCTCCTACATAGAAAAACATTTAACGTTTCAGTATTTATAATTAAAAATCTTCATACTAATAATTCTGTGTCAATAACATTAATTCACAAACATTCACACAACCTTTTATAGGAAGCGAGTTCTTTATCTTTATTTTAGTTTCTACATAACACAGCGACGTAACGTGTTTCAGAGTCAAAGTGATTAGATAACACAACTTCCGTTGAAAATATTTACTTTATTAAAGATATATTTTGGGTTTTTTACGTACCTAGGTATCTAGCTTAGGTACCTATCTAGATTTCTCCTATCACAATAATGTGCTAACCTTTTGCATAAGCTAATATAAGTCAGTAATCAACGATTTCTTTATTATAAACTTTTTTTTTTTATGTTTTTATGAAATAATAATGGGATGTCGTATTGTAATCGTTTTGTGTTGATCGTGACACATATCTATACTGACCAACGTTATAGACAAATCGTGATTTTTTAACTGTTCTATGCAGATAAATGCATTCACATGTAATGTTTTTTTTAAATGGTGTGGGGTAAAAAACTGACGTACCTACTTCAGAATTCTAACAGGAAAATCTGATCACTATATATACAGGCTAAAATTGAATTAGCTAGCAAAACTCCGCAAACGTGATGGTATTGATGTCTTCACATGATAAAACAAAAAAGTATTTAATTCTTTGATTTTTTGTGGGGTTTTCGACCGCATTTAGTGTATTCATTTGAAATATCAGTTTAAAAATCATACATAGGGCCATACAGATTTTATTATTTTATTATGTTATTGTTATTACTGATAACAGTGATAACAAATACAAATGGAAAAATAAATAATAATTAAAAATAAATGTGTAATTTATTTTTCCTAAATTCCTCAATAGTACTATATTTTTTATTGTTTTGAGACGGACAATATTTTTCGTAAAAAAAAGATGGCAAGCCTAATTGACTAAAACTATTAACTTAAACTGGCATAGTCATCTCGCATAGAAGTCATGTAGGTATTAGTTTTCTCGATTCATAAAAACTGAACAACATTATGGTGACATGAGTACTTTGAGTACTATATCAACTATGTGATCAGGTAAAATTTTTAATAAAGTCTTAAGAAACCGAGAGCAGCAATTGAGTTACTGTTTCAATAAGCCTAGGCGTCGCAAGTAATTGTTAGCTACGTCCGTCTAGCGCGATCTTATCAGCGGTCTGAGATTGGATTTCTAGTTGAGGGAATAATGCGAATCCGGCTGGGATAACTCTCCGAGGGTCGTTTGCACTAAGCACATTGTTTCACGAATAGGTTTCGTTTGATAACAATCCTTTACCTATGAAGTTGCCGTTTTACAATACTGGCCATTTGAAAAGTAATTTATATATCTACTATATTATTTATTTATGTTTATTTATTTATATTTTTTTTATTTGACTGGCAATTAATTCTAAATTCAAGTTTGAAATTCAGTCATTTGTTTATCGATTAGGGAGTGTTTTGTTTTCACTACATTTGTACATTTTTCATCAATATGGAAACGATAAAAATACGAGTAAGTAATTATGGAATACGAGTTCCGTCGCGGTAGTAATGCCGCACAAACGGCTCGCAACATTAATTACGTGTACGAAGTTAACATTACAAACGATCGCACGACTCATTATTGGTTTGAACCCTTCCAACATGGAAATTTTGATCGAAAAAATGAAACCCGTGGTCGCCCGAAAACTAAAGTCAACAACGACGAATTAACGGCGGTTGCGAAAGCTGACGATACTCAGTCTACGGCTGAGTTAGCAGCAGCTTTCAACGTTAGCATCGAAACAAGATTGGTCCATTTGCGTCAAATTGGCAAGGTAAAAATCTTGATGACTGGGTGCCGCACGAACTGAACGATCGCCAGCGTGACGAACGCGTTGAGCTATGCCTTGCGTTGCTTAACAGATACAGAAACGAAGGGATTTTGAACCGCATTGTCACTTGCGATGAAAAATTGATTCTCTTTGATAATCTTAAGCGGTCATCATGTAGGTTCAGCGCCTAGGCTAAAAACGAAAACTTACCCCTAAAAAGTCATAATCAGCCGGTCGGTAGTGCCGGTATAATTCATCACAGCTTACCAAATGGCACCAGCATTACTGCGGATGTGTACTGTGAGGAACTGGACACAATGATGGAGAAGCTCGCAAATCTCCGGCCAGATTTGGTTGATCGCTCGTCCCCACTGCTCCTATACGACAACGCTCGACCTCATACGGCACAACATACTCTATCTAAGCTACAAGAGCTAGGGTTGGAAGTTTTTCGTCATCCACCGTACTCATCAGACCTTGCGCCGACAGACTTCTGCTTTTTCGACAACTTCTTGACAGGGAAAAAATTCAATACCTACTCAATACAAGAGGCAGTACAAAATGCCTTTGATGAGATTGTTGACTCCCGTACACCTGACTTCTTCAAGAAGGGCGTTGAAAATATAACCACTGCGCTGCAGTTATGCATCGATAGCATGGGTGCATATTTTGATTGATAGAAATAAAAAATATTTATATAGCAATGCCTTTAACTTTCTTTAGACTAAACGGCAATTTCATGTAAAGACCTTATATTTACTTATTTTTTTCTTTACAGTTTTCCTTCTATCCTTGCATCCTTACCTTCATCATGGAAATGCGAAACTGTGTTTGTTAATTTGTCCTTCTTTCATGCAAAAAATAAAGCCACGGATCGACGTTTTTTTTTAATAGAAGTAGTTAACCGGAAAGTGGCATAGGCTACTTTCCCGCGAAAAAATCTCTATTGCTGTGATTATAATCCTATCTGATCGTGCGTAACTACATTAAACCCGACGCGACCGGCAGAACAGTATATGAGCCACCAACATCATCTCGTAAGGATCGGCTCTGCGCTAAGGTAGACTTTATGATTTTGGGCAATCGGAACCTATGACAGATTTTTTTGTGAAATTTAAGCCTTCGCCTCTTTTATCCAAAATTTAACGTTCACTCTACTAAGCAAGTAGGTACTCACATTTAAATATAATTGTAACTTTGATCGATGGAACAAACAAAAAATACCGCTTTACTTATTAAGAGCGCCGAGTATCGAAATAGATTTTGCCAAATACGTCAACAGAGTTTTATTCTAACACGATTCCCCACAGTAGAAACTTCATTACGATTATAAGTCACCCCTGTCGCGAGTCGCGTGGGTTCCTTGAACAATGTTGTAGCTAAAAAGAACTAGTCCATATAGACCTGTCACGCTTACAATATGCGAAAGGTTAAGCAGGCGTTTGCTACGCTACACCCACAGTTCTACGACAGCAACAATGTGCCCGTGACGTCAGTGCGAGCTTTACCTTATATGTATAGAACAGCTTGCTTATTATGACCACTTCTATCTCTACTCTACGAAGAGAAGAGAAATCGAACAAAATGTCATTCTTTTCTTGAATTTTGACATCGCGCCGTTGAAATCTTTCTACAATCTGTCATTTTGTCTTCCGTTTCTGTAACGGCCGTGCTACGCATGCAGGAAAAATCACACCGACTTTGTACGATATAGGAATGAAAGCTAAGAAACAAGGAAGTGCCTTTTACTATCGATAGATTATTGTTGAGGCGGTAAAAGCCAGTACCTACTCGTAAATAATGTTAGTTACATACAAATAAGCAAGTGAGCTGAAAGTGAAGGTACCACTTTCGCTAGCATTTCCGTCCTCCCCACAGAGCCTCTTACGAGTTTAGATTTTTTATTCGTTCGATTAAGAACAACACTTTCTAAAAACTAAAGCGTCATCTTTATTGTATTATTGGGATCTTATTTTTTTAAGTCTGTATCTCGACACAAAAGATTTGCGAACCGTGAATGTTCGTTTACAATCCTGGACCAACTTTTATACATATTGGTAACAAACACAAAAAGCAACTGCTATTACCAAATAGAAGAGTCCAGAGTTTGACTGTTACAATGCTAGCTTCTAAAATTCCTTTCGTCATTCGCTATAATATCTACAGAACACACATTTCTGATATTAGGTACTCGTACTATTGACGACCTGCAGTCGCAATTGCAAACTTAATATTAAGAAAGGGTTACATGATTGATGGAAGAATAAACTAGGTACGCACGGCTACATATCAAGCTATAATTTCCAGTATAAGCTGATCTCGCATTGTATAGGATTTCCTTACAATGAGAGGTCAATGTAAGCTGGATATTTTTGTACGAGCGATATACATAAAATTAAGAGTTTTAACAATTAAAGCGTTAATCCTGTCCCTAGAATAAACAATAAAATAGGTAAATAACACCCATTGCCAATTGCCATTAACCCAATACGTTATGTTTACCACAGAATATGAAATTCAATGTTTTAGTTACTGAATTTTGCTGGTTTTTACTCTTTTCCTCTTCAAGCACCCGTTTTGTAAGGCCAAGACATACTGGTGCATTGCTGACTGTAGTCTCGTAGTGAATTATATAAATACGAATAGCGGATACTAAAGGCACATTGCTAAAAATAGTGTTGGCGGTACTTTCACAAGTACATTGCATACATGCGCTCACTTGATCTTGGATTTGATAACATTCCTTCTTATTAAACAACAGTTAATTTTATTCGTTTTGTTTTTACGTCAACGATTCGGCAATCTATATTAAAATAGCCATAACAAGAGGGCACTTTGGACTTAAAGATTAATTATCTTTAGATTTTCAGCACGGACTTCAGTTTAATTGGGGCTTTTTTAAGCCCAAATTAAACTGAAGACCGTGCTGCAAATTATAATAATTTAAAAGAAGGATGCGAGCACTAAGCAACCTCTATTTGTATTCCTAATAATTAAAAGTTTTTATTTATGCATCTTACTTAATTTAAACCCTTCGTTGGTAATGTTGGTATGTGTTTGAACACAAAGACAAATTTTTCATCTCGTGAAATATGAATTTACGTTGTTATTAAGACATGTCTGTGAATACAAAGATATCCGTGAAACGTGTCCAACGATGTTTAGCGTCTAGTGTACACAAGTCTTCACCTTTAATAATGCCACTCTATTACTTTACTTTCCCTAAGGGGTGAGCAAACCAACTGGTGCCGGCATAAATTACATCAATAGCGCTCGAAATAACAACAATTATATTCGTAACCTGTTGAGCTAAAAATTGCAAAGTGCATACCTAGTGACTGGTTTTTATGCAGTTTGGTCTCAAGTAGTGCTTAATAGATTACCCAATTTCTTTATTTTGTATCAGTGGGATGGAGAGCAATCATCTCATCTTAGCGTTTCTTAAAATCATTGTAAAAAGTTTTTGATTGTCTTTCGTTCCGTAGCTTACTTTAGAAATCATGAAGATTATCTAGTTGTTTCTTGGATGGTATGATAGGTACTAGCAATGGCGCATAGGAAACAGAGTCCAAGCTAGTGGTGGTCAGGGTGGTAGGAAAAGATATATAACTAAAAAGGAGTGGACTTGTGACTGTAGAGTTGGTCTCTAGTTTAATGAGATTAAATAAATGTCTTACCTCTAACCAGCCTGATTGTCATACTTATTTTGTGGTTGACAGTCTAGCCGGATTTTAAATAAAAATACTTTTAAACTGCTCAAAAAACAAAGTCGTTCACATTCTTTATGTAACATACATTCCCACTACTGGGACATAGGCCTTCTCTCTGTGAGAGGGAGAGGGCCGTAATCCACTACGCGGGCCCATTGCAGGTTGGTGGATGTCGGATGTCTTCGAATTCTTTTTTTGGTTCTAGGACATCCTATTTCCTCACGGGGTTTTCCTTCACCATTTTGAGAACGATGAAATAATTTACACAAAGTAAAGTGACACGACCTACAACTCGTGGGTAGGTAAGTCACGGCCATTACCACTGGGCCACCACTGCTGCTTTAAATGATGAACAAATATTTTGATTTTATTTAAGTAGGTTTGTACAAAAACTTTTACACCTCAGTCATATTCTTTAAACTAGATGAGGTCGACGTTTCATAACTGATACTCTGAGAAACAAGGCCGAAACAAACTCAGAGGGCACAGTCTCTTTTAAAGTCCAGACATAATCTTGGTCATATAATATGAAGAATCGCACATTAAAGATTTGTCGACGAATTCACGTCTTTCTTTTCGTAGTATCCTTGTTCATTGGTAAAATATTCAATACAGAAGAGTCTACATTATATAGGATTTTCATGGGAGTTCAACTATATTGAATAGCTGTCGTAATAATTCTTCTAAAAGCGCCGGGACCAGTGCAATCGCCCATCAATTTCCATTCACTTCCCCTTTGTGCCGCAAGAAGTGATTAAGGGATTATGTGAATAGAAAGGGTAGCAGAATATATATGTGCACTTGTTCAGAACACAAACAAGAAAAGCCTTAGACTTTACGATCTGTGTTTTGTGTGATCTGTCATCTTAACGCCATGACTGGTAGAGAAGACCATAATACTACTACTACTTTTATGAAATAATTCATAAAAGTAGTAGTAGTATTATGGTCTTCTATGGTATAATCGTGTCAAATATTGTGATAATGATGTTGTTATCCTATGACATAACTGTCCAAAACTCGTGTAGGTATTTAGTCACTAATTGGTTTATTTATAATCTACATACTTCAGCCTAGCTCTCTCATTGTCATAAACATCCGTAAAATTCTACAACTGATATGCCTTTTAGACCTCCACATCCAAATGTAGCGTAAAAGTACCAATAATTTATTCTGTTCTGGCTCTAAGTATATTACAGTTGGTTGGTAATTATTATACCAGATAATCAGTTCATCCGAGGCAGTTATAATCGCTAAGGTTTAACGTTATAATTCGAAGGACACGCTTCACTTGTATTTATCTACGTGTAGCTCTCACTTTTATCGTAGGATGTACGAGTGCCTCGAAATGTCTAGGTATGTAGGTACAGATCCACGTAGCGGCAAAACGTGACGCACAATATATAAGCATGCACATAACGTGCTAGATATAAAGATTGTATTAGCACGAGTGGCGAGAAGACTATCGCGTTAGCTTATCATCAAGTCTTCGCTTGGGGTTTTCAGACACATACGTGTACAATGAAAATCAATACACATACTCTGTTCACAGAAGTCGTCTAAACTTTGTCTGAAGTATAGCCATACAAACAAAAAGTAGTTAAAGTAAATAATTACTAAGTGACCTTGTCTACCTTACTAATCTTATTTTGAAGGATTTCTGTATTTAATTCATTTATGTTTTTCCTTGATACTCAAATAATAAATAATGTATATCTGTCCCACGATTATTTTATTACCACTTTGATATGAAAGCGATATCCAATAAGTTGGAGATTTTCATGATAAACATGCAAAAGATTAACTTAAAACTGTGTTTACGGTTAAGGAATATTTTGAAAAATATGACATGACCAGATAAATTGGTAGGTACTTTGCTGTACACGTAGGTATGCTATGCCTATGCTTGATAGTTTTTCTTGTAAAAATATGTGATAAATATATGTATGAATCGATGCACTGCACAAATTACTTCGATAGCGGTACTTATCCACTCTTACATTGTTGTTAAGGAGATGCACGATGCACGTAATACATATTCATTAAAATATTGTTTTTGTTTCATTATCTTATTAACAGACGAACAAATTGGATAGGTAATAGATATTATTACAGTAAGTATGTAAATATTACGTTGGTATGTTGTATGGCAATGTACTAAAACTGTGCAGATAAAGTAAATTTGCGCAACTTACTGAATGTTTGATTTATTCAGTAGTTTCAGAAGCAATATACTTCATTGGACTTTAGTTTTATGTACGGATTCTTTTTTTTTTTAACCCGGTAAGAGAAATATCCAGAAATTACATAAAAAGCCTTATAAAAATAAATAAATATATATATATATGTATATAATATATACATACATTACATACCTACTTTACAATTTTATTGTATGCCGTTACTTTACGTTACTTATTTACTGCTCGGTTTAAACTCGCAGACTCGCAACTGAACGAGATACGTACCCGTATATTTATAGGGAAATGTACTATCTTCAGGCATGTTAAATATCAAGGACAACAAATGTTATATGCATGTATCTATCAAGAATGTAGGCCAGTGTTCAATGATCAAAATGATACCTTAAAGTAAGCAGTTATCATAATTCGCAAAGGTAATCGAAATTACGAATAGTTACTAATGCACGGAGGAAGTGTGATATATACAAGAAGCGTTATTAACACGCGCGTTACTTTAATAACAATTAACAACTAATGATTTTTAATTAATATCCTGTAACATTGATCGAAAGTAAGTGCTTTTCGAGATGCTCTATAGAGCTCGTTGTCAACCTATCCACGTAATTTAACAAAGAGTTTGCCTTTCACTTAGCATTCGGAACTGACACGTAGACTCGATTTTGATTCTGACCATGGAAGTATAGATCAAATAAACTTACCTACCTTGCGATGCTGCCGTGGAGGTAGAGCCGGACGGTGTACACTAATCAATTCACAGTGTTATCATGGTTGAAACTTGATTGTCATCTGGAGCGAAAGTGATAGTTTCCGTGTAATGCGCGGTGAGCGAGCTCGGTTCGAGTGAGTGTCGACGTGACGGTGAGGTCGCGGGCGCCTGCACTCGGCGGCTGGTCGGCGCGGAGTGAAGCGCGGGTGCTGCGGGTAGCCACGGAGGCTGACACGCGTGCCTCCAGCGCCCGCCAATCGCAACCACACCACCACCCGAGCTCCCAGCACCCGCCGTGCTCCAGGGTAACTTTTTTTTTAATCAACGACAGGCAGACTAATTCAATAGCACTGTATCCTAGAAGGATACACCTCAAGGATGCTGAAATCAAATACCTTAGATAAGGGAGAATAGTAGTAGAAGTAGTAGTATTGAGTTCTGAATATACATTATGTATTTATAAGACAAGATGTAGAAGCAAGCGTCTAAAATCATCAACGTCAAGCTATTGCGGAAGAATTAAGTAAAACTAATCTGTAAATGTTTTCTTACGAAGTAGTTAGGTATACTACATGTTAAGATAAATTAATAACCAAGTCGTTGCTATGGTATTAATTTACCTCATGTAGGTAGGTACTCTATCGTCTAGCTCTACTCTCCAACATGACAATATTTTCATATGAAGCGAGTGTATTGATTTTTAATAGCGCCTGCAACTTCCATGAAACGACATCAATAAATTCAGAGATGGCTTACGTCATGCCTGACCTGTTTCTAGGCATCATTTATGTACATTTTGAGTTTTCATGTTGCTCGTTGTACATTCATGTTGCTCTTAAGCCCTTCATGAAAAGTCAATCATTTTCATTATTTCGGAAATCGACGTGTTAGTTTTCTTTCGTAGCTAATCCAGTCAACGTTTGCATTAATAAATGTTAATGTTGATATTGCTTAGGTATGACTTCTTGATTCGCCTCGCGATTGGCAGAGCCGGTAGAGCATAGCATAATAAGCCTATAACGTTCCCACTGTTGGGACTCTCAGAGAGGGAGTGGAGTGGAATGGAGAGGGATGTCACAGTTCTATCTTCGAAATTTTGGTTCCAGGACATGGCGGTTTCCTCACGTATCCTTCACGATTTTGGGAGCAGTGGTGATAAAATAAATTACACAAAGTAAAGTGCTTGCTTGGGGTCGTATCAACGGGCTACCACAGGGGTAGGTAGTATTTCTAAATCGTTGGAAATAAGAATATGAAGAAGACAATAATAAAGCTTACTCCTTGAAAGACGATCGTTACTTTATGGAGGTAGGCAGAAACTGCAGAAAAAACACGCACGTGCTACGGTATTCTGTCACCTTATTGAGACAAAATGATTCGATAAACTGCTTATTAGCTTTTCATATCATAACTAAGTTATGTATCTTCAAAAAAATCTGCTGTATCGATTTCTACATATTTTGCCCAATAATTAAGATTAAAAAAAACTGAAGTGTTAATCGACTTTTGTTGCTGACCTAACTGTACCTATATTATGTACTTATTTAAACAAAAGAATATTTTGGGTTTCGATGCTCGACTATGTAATCAAAACGAACCAAAGTGATAAACAATCAATTAAACATTCGATTAACAGAACAACAACGAGAATTAATGCGCTAACTTGATAACGATTACTTGATAACGTTTCCAATGTATATTACTTAATAAACGGTATTTATAAACGAAATAACGATACTTCTAGATATTATAGAGTAAGAATAGAATAAGAATAATTTATTTGCAGAAAATATAGGTGTTACCCGTTGTAAAAATTGGTGGTTTAATGTCCATATTTTGCTTGTTTAAGGCATGAAAATTTTATATGAATAGTTATAAAGTAATACGTACTTATTTTAATAAGATATACAAAATATAGGTACCTTACCTATGTTCTCATATAATTTTTAAATCAAGATAAATTTAGGTTAAGTACACAGTAGTATAAATAAACATTAATTAAAACTTAAAACATTAATTAAAATAACATTTTGTCTTTAGATAACATAAATTCTTTCATTTAAACTGAATAAACACACGCCACCAAATTAGAGGAATCTTACAATATTATTTTTCTTTATGTTGCAGCAATTCTTGTAAACTATAAAAACAATTTTCTATTAACCATCTACGCAGTTTAATTTTAAAATACACTTGAGAGCAATGAATCCGGGTCACTTAAAGAATCCTAAAAATCTCGGAAACTGAAAATGCTAGGTTAATGCAATAAATTGTATTTAATAGACAATGTAATACTCCTTAAATGAAGGTATTAAAACTTCTTAGTTATTGTAAAGTTATATCATAAAAAAATCAAATTTGAAAAAGGGCCACTTTCGAAGATGGAACTACGAAATTACAGCATTTGGTTTTGCTTTTGTTTGTAATCTGTCATTTATGTGGGTACATAAACCATGTTGATAGTGCTCTATATTCATTATTCAAGCTGAAATTATGTCGCTTACGCCTGAAGAATGCACCAGAATACTTACAATGCTGGAAACCGGCCGGAGTCAGCGCGATACAGCCAGGACTGTCGGTGTGTCGCTGTCAACAGTACAAAGAGTTCTCCGACGTTACGAAGAAACTGGTTCTAACCTACGCAGACCAGGAACGGGCAGAACCAGGTGTACCACAGCACGAGAAGACCGATACTTGGTGAACACCATGCTTCGAAATCGCTTTCTCACAGGAACTGAACTCACCAATCAGTTTCGACGCCTCGGAGGAAGTAACCCAAGTGCATGGACAGTAAGACGTCGGCTTGCTGAATCTAACTTAAAACCCCTTAGACCTGCAAACGGCCCTAAACTGGAGCGTGGGCATCGTATTTCAAGACTAAGATATGCCCAGAGCCACGTAAATTGGAGTATTGAAGATTGGTCAAAAGTTATGTTCTCCGACGAATCAAAATTTATGCTCTACAAGCACGATGGAAGACACAGAGTGTATCGAAGACCAGGGGAAAGATTCAAGCAAGCATGCATCGAAGAAAAAGTAGCCTACGGTGGTGGGTCTGTACTTGTGTGGGCCGGAATTTCTTCTGAAAGTCGCACAGAGCTGGTGATCATAGAAAACGGCTCTTTAACTAGCGTAAGATATGTGGAAGAAATCCTCAATGATCACGTTGGTCCATTTATGGTCAATTTAGGTGAGGATGCTATATTTATGCATGACAATGCCCGACCTCATACAGGTAGGATTGTGAATGACTACCTTCAAGAGATGAACATTACTCGTATGGAGTGGCCAGCGCGCAGCCCGGATATCAACCCGATCGAGCATGCTTGGGACGAGCTAGGCAGATGCGTAAAACAACGAAACCCTCCCCCAATCACGCTTCGTGAGCTCAAAATTGCTCTCACAGAGGAATGGGAGACTATTCCCCAAAATCGTATAAGGAACTTGGTGTACAGCATGCCAAACCGCGTAAACGCAGTAATGGAAGCACGAGGAGGCAATACGAAGTATTAAAATTCAAGAAAATCGTAATAAAGTTCAAAAATTTCATGTTTCCTATTTTTGTTTTAAGGAGAGATCAGCAGTTTTTTTCTTTATGTAATTTTGTGTTAATAAAATGTATTTTTTTTTACTTTCATTTAAGGAGTATTACATTGTCTATTAAATACAATTTATTGCATTAACCTATCATTTTTAGTTTCCGAGATTTTTAACATTCTTTAAGTGACCCGGATTCATTGCTCTCGAGTGTATTTAAATGGCAGTTTCCTTATGATCTTTGGTAATTTGTTAAAAATTTTAATGAACATATGGTAAACATTTTGTTTACTTAAGAGTTGTATTACAAAAAGGTATTAAAATCTTTGTTGCATCTCTTGGTCTCTGTTTGGTGTAATTGTCACGTTTGAATCTAAAGCAGCTTTATTTATTAGTGGCAGACGGATAGAATTGTTCCTTTCCACAATGCCGAATAACTTACGACTACGTAATTTCTCTTTGTGCCACCCTAAATGTTGACGACAGTCTCGTCAACCTGTTGAACTGTTCGAAACGACCGCTTAGCAACAAGTGTGTCGCGGGGGTTGCCAACCCAAGGAACATTCGTTACATCATGCCGCCTACCCGCCGCACGTTCATGGCCCCTGGATAACTTACTGCCATCAACTTAATACTTTCCACAATACCCCACTGTGCTTGACAACGTCTTATTACGTTATCTTCGGCCATCAGGCCGTAGGTATGTGTCGGATTATAAAAATGGTAAGCTATTCTAAACATTTAGGTACGTTTTTTGCCTGTATCATTAAGTACTGTCAACTAACCTACTTTTTTGGACTACTTTACCAGGTAGTGACTGAGACTAGACCAGATTTACTATGGATCAACGGTTGTGTTCATTGCAGTTGACCTGGGGCCTACCATAAACTCTTATAGCAGGTCAATTTTAGACGAAAAATAACCTGTCGCGTTCGTTTGTACCATGAGCGCGCCAACTAGCAGGCGAGCCAGCGATCACGTGACCTAAACCGATGAGTGACTACGTCACAGCATTTCAGCAGGCTGACCTGCAACTTATCCTTACCATCAAGTCTTTTTTGACATTAAAACATTCAACAATTGAACTGCCCTGCCGTCATAATTTGCAGCCTTGCGAAATTAACTTTTATTGACCTGTTTTAATTAAATTTAAATACATAAACGTAAGTTCTTGTAAAAATATACATAAAATATAATTCTGACATTATTTCAAAGTGTTTTAAAACATAGAAAATCCCCTCTAAGCATTTTGTTTACCGTTTATTTTAGATGTACGATGAAGGCGAAATTTTTGAGTGTCTCGAGGAAGATAGTCGTCGCAACAAAGTGCTAAAATTCAAAGAAATATTTTGAGAAACTCGATTGAACCACCTGACGCGACGTGCCGGGACAATGCTTTTGTTCAACGTTATGGGCTTACTTAAGTGCTTGCACTCGAGTTTTGATATGAGCTACAAGCTTACATGCCTGCACGCCCTACGAAATCAACAGATTTGTCGATTGAGATCAAGGTTACTTCTATTTATCCGGCTTAATATCATAATAATAATACTTGATGCAGGCTATGCCACTTGATTTCAGGTTTTAATAGCATTATCTTTTTACGCGAATGGTACATATTAAAGAGCAACGGGAGATATCGCACATCATGTTGCACAGCAAAAATAATCAGCTGCAATCGCACAAGTATCAGAATGCCTAAATTTACCACATTTTCGCCAAATATATATAAAATTCTCAGCTAGTCGTAGCGAACGGCGAATAAATGTGTTATGGTAAGAGCAGTAAAATTCTTTTGACTACTTTTATTGTAACCCCTCTGTATTTAATAAATCCCACAAAGTTTCCAATTTTTCGTAAGAAACTCGTCTTGAAGCTATAGTCACAAAAGTCACTCTTTTTAAATTACACTTGGCTACCACGGCTACCACTCACAGACACGGCTACAAAATAAATGTCTATTTACTCTAAAGCTAATCTTTAAACTTTACAAAAACTAATCCACTTTTCAAAATCACCTCGTAAATTCATGTAGGTAGGTAGGTACATAATGCGTTCTAGAATAAGTGTGAGGTGTCGAATTTGATAATTTTTTGTTTCCAGTTTGTATGTGGATGGAAGGGCGTTTGCTCTCTTGTAGTGGTAAATTCCTTTTTTGCCACGGAACAATGTTTCTTTCATCACTCTTTTTTTTTTAATAATAATAATTTTTATTCATAAGTTCACATAATAAATTACATAAAAGTTACATGATTACAAGTTTACAAATTAATATTAAGAAGAAAAAATCAAACTATGCCTAAAATTAATCTGGTGTATAACTTATACCTATAAATTGGTTAAAGGCCTAATGAATACGATAGCGACCTGCCTGATGTAGGTTTATTCAAACCTACATCATCAACTCTTATTTTATTTTAAACTATTATCTTATAAACATATTTAAAATCTATAAAAACCGTAAACCGCTAAAGTACCTATTTTAGAACGTCTGTTTTCAATAATCTTATTTAATCTGTGCTGCCAGCTTACTCACCAGAGACTATGTAGCAGGTCAAAAGTTGACATGATGCAGGTCAGCGGAAAACGCTCATGGTACAAATACAAAACCTGTCAGGTTAACATGCTGAGTTGAACCATAGATAACTCTATACTAGAGTTGAACTGCCCTGCACTTGCCAAATATTTTAAAAGTTTATGGTAGGCCCTAGTAGTAGATAACAATTAGAAATACAATACGGTCTTACTCCGTATGTACCAAACCACTCTTATCCGCGAGTAGTAAAAATCAATCAGCAATAGATAATTTGTTGTCTTGTCAGTTTATATGGGTACTTAAGGTGGATGCGCTAAGGTAGTTCACGAAATTCAAAGGACATGGATAAAGTTTGGCCCAGTACAGACAAAGAGTTAATTATATTTAAAATATAACTGATAATGGTGCCGATTCTCTTGTCACAAAATTCTCTAAACTTTTAGTTTATTCCTGTCAAACTACGTTTCCCATTCTGCAATTGACTAAAGTGACACAACCTAACCTAGAGTATAGTCTGATACACTAAAATCATTTATTTATTCAATTTAGTGAAAATGGCAATTTGCTAGGTATTCTGAATTTGACGTTTTTTACCTAAAATTTTGGTTGCAGCAGCTGACAACCAAAACTTTTGATGAAAAACGTCAAATTCAGAATAGCAAAATTGCCATTTTCACTTAGGAGTGTTTATATTGGTTTATACCCTATGAGTGGCAACGTCGCCATTTAGTGTCATATTTCGTGGTTTTAAATTTTTATCATTTAATCGGAGCTATATTTTAAAAATCTGTTTAATTAACTTTTAGAATTACGTGAAAGTGTTTAAAAAGTAAGTAACCGTAATGCTTACAGTTATTTTACAATGAAAATAACGCCCTGCAAGTTTCCAATGTATTATTTGCATATAAATAGAACTGTAAACGCAACGATTTCTTACCTTTTACACAGTTTTCACATAATTCTAAAAAGTTAATTTTTAATATATAGCTCCGATTAAATGATAAAAATTGAAAACTACGAAATATGACACTAAATTGCGACGTTGCCACTCATAAGGTATAAACGCTCTTAATTCACTAAAGAAATGACATTAGTGTATCAGACTAAGTATTTTTGATCGCGGTTAAAAAGGTGTGGAATAAAATTTGTTGTCATGAACTAAAATTTACAAAGCCTTTTTCTCTACTAGTTCTAGAAAGCCTGTGAGTTTGGAAATCATTATGGAAACTTATGTGATTGCAGCTGTTGTCGATTTACGACCACAATCAGACAGACTGAGGCAAACTCAAGATGTCCTTGATAGGGCTTTCCTACGGCGGCGGCGCGGCGCGCGGCGACGAGAATATCGGAGATTTTCAACTTACTGAATGAAAAACCATCGAGATCACATTTTTGAAATGTTTTGTATTTTTAATATCGTTGCCTCACACTAGATATTTCTTTTGTATTGTGGGTGGTTTTACAAATATTTAAAGTCACATGTACAAACAGCCAAACCCGGAACTACTACTTGTAGGTCATACAAATATTTGTTCGGTGCGAGAATCGAACCCGCGACACGCAGCGCAGCAATCAATCGCTTAACCGCTACACCAACCGTGCCGTCTATTAGTAAACTAGCTTTTGCTCGCGGCTTCGCACGCGTTGACGTTGAAAAAAATCTGTTAATCCTTCTAAATTAGTAATACCTACATAATATATTTACCTATGTGCCAACTTTCATGGTGTTCGGTCAAACAGTGTTGGAGTTCACTCTATCTAGAGTCACTAAATAAATTACTCATATTAAAAAATTATACTGGTAACACTACTAAAGTTTCTAATAATATAATTCAATCGTGATTCGAAAGACACGAAGCGCCATCTTGCGTCCTAAAGCAATTGTGACCGTCGACAGTTATTGTTATTTCCCTCGGGAACAGTACTTTTTTTCTGGATGAAACGTCCTTTTCTGTACCCCTGACGACGTATATGCAAAATTTCATGATAATCGGTTCAGTGGTTTAGCCGTGAAAAAGTAACAAACAAACATACTTACTTTCGCATTTATAATAGGTATTAGTTAGGATAGTTACGAAGTTAGGATTACGGTTACTTAAAATACGCTGAAATATATAATAGCAACATAATCATGCTCTCTGAATCAATTTTTAAATGGTGTAGGTAAGTAGTTAGTTTGTGGATTTTAATAATGTATAGAGATCGCAGAAAGCGATAAGGCCGCCCATTGTATATTAAGTAGTGCTCAATTTATTTTTTATTATGTATTTTGTGGTGTACAATAGAGAATAAATAATTATATAAAGGTTTTTTTCTTATTGAAAACCGAAAAACTTTCGCCGAAGTTAGGTACATTCATAATAATAATAATAATATGAGACAACATCCACACAAGGTCTTCAGGTCCCGAACTAGGCAGAGCCTGTACTACGGTAACCTGATGACTGATATACATATACACACCCAGACACAGGTCAAACAGACATGTTCATGCACACAAATATTTGACTTGTTCGGGGATCGAACCCGTAAAAACATTGTAAATAAGTTACCGAATATAGGTGGTTGCATCATAATTTATTAAATATAAACATTAATATAGTTTTACGCCGCCACTATGACGGCGTAAACCTATGTTAATGTGTATATTATGCTCCCTGTATTTCATTTAAATAGTTGTAAGCACGTGTCATTTTCTACCTCATAATGTGTTATTTTAAATCACATTATTTGTTGTTAAATAATTACAGATTAATATAGACGTAAAATCGTTATTTAGCTATAAAACTATACTAAAATAATTTTAACTGTCAAACACGCAATCATGGCGCCATACCCACATTTATTGTATAAAAGAGCGTGCCACCTTTGGCTGGAGGCTTTGAGTTTCACTTAAGGCAACCACAGGATAGTCCGGTTAAGTAGTAACGACCTCTCTAGGTCTACTACGAGATGCCATAGTTAGGAAAAAAAAAAAAAAAATTGCGAGTTCGGTTTGTGTGCAACCATCATCCGCTACCGAGTAAGTAGAATCTTGTAACATTTATTTTGCATACTATTATATTTCGTCGCTTCATTCTTCAGATATCTTTAACCAGGTAGTCCCCTTCCCTTGCGCTAGCAACTACGCACGTTTATTTAGTTTTTTTTTTTTTTTTTATAAATTGGTAACACTGTAGGTACCCCACGCGGCCGTGTCGGTCAGTTGTAAGCCTCATTCCTTTTTCGTGCGCAGCAACGAACGGACGTCTTCAACACTCAATAAGTAGTAGGTTAAAAGTATATTAGGTACCAAGTATGCCGAAGAGAAACGCGGAAGAGAAGATTGAGCATTACAAGAATAAAATACGGAGGTTAGAAAAGAAGGCTTATCGTCGTTCGTCGAATAAGATGTTTTTCGTCATCAGATTCGGAACAAAATTCAAGTAAGTACAATTTTTCATCATTGGTGTTCTAAAAGTGATAATAAAAAGTTTAAATATTACTACTATGAAGAAAAAACGCCGGGAGGTTGCCCGAGATGGTAACACGATGGCTAAATACCTACCAGTTACTTTACTAAGGAACCCAATAATACCGGGAGGTTGTCCGCGATGGCAACACGAAGGTTTAATTATACCGGGAGGTTATCCGAGATGATAACACGATGGCTAAATAGAACAAACATGGTTTCTAAGAACTAGAATCACGTGTAATACTGTTCTTATGTACTTACGAATTCTTTGCCGTGTAAAGTTATGACTACACTCATAACTTATGAAAAAAAAAATGTTACCAGGTCCAAGAGAAACGGGGGACCCCGAGACTGTGGACACTGTGGCGGACTCTGAGCCAGACACATCACCACCAGAACCACCACCGAGCGATGTGATTACTGTCCCAGAAGTTGCGACCAATCCACCCTGCGTTGACATCGAAACAACGAATCCCACTGATCCAGACTTGGATCCAAATATTTTGGCGGCATTAGGCGAACTCACAGACGAGATACCGGAGTTTGGCGAGAAAATTCACGAAAATCTCGCAAAAATATGGCTACCTTTGCTAAAAAAGGGTATGACAAAAGAAAATAGGGAGATACTTCTGAAAAATTACCACATACCCGAAAACTGTCAGTTACTTCAAGCACCAACGCTTAACCTTGAGGTTTCTGCGGCCATACCGGAATCTGGTAGATTTCGGGACAAGAAAATGACCGCTAGCCAGTAACAACTGGGACTGGGCATTACTGCTGTCAATAGAGGTTTACACTTGCTGGTAAATAATGAAAGCAAAGTAGATGCAATTAAATTCATTAGTGACGGTTGCCGAATCTTATCCGACTTGCATCACCAAAATACTGAAGCTAGAGTCAGATTTATCCTCCCTGGGTGGGACAAGTCATTCTTACAATTTCTCGATCGTTCCGAACGGGACAACACACTGTTTGGTAACGACCTTTCAGAAAAAATTAAAGCCTCAAAGGCTATCGTAAAACAAGGGGAACAAATCAAGAAGACTTTGCCCACATTAAAGCCTTCTAGTTCCAGCTCTAGAGCACAACCAGCAGCTAACCGGTCCAGCTACCAGGGAAACTGGTCGGGACCTTCTCGCTTCCAGTCGAACAGGGGAGGGGGGCGAGGGGGTCAGAAACGGACCAACTACCGAGCTCCCCTTGCATCCAGCCAGTCGAAGACCAACTACAAGCAACGTGCTCCATCACGACGCCATTGACTCAGGTACATGCAGACAGAATTAAGTTTTATTTTGATTGTTGGGCAAAAATCACCGATAATAAGACAGTTCTCAGATGGATTAGTCAAGGTGTAGATATCCCTTTATCAGATGGAGTACTACAACCCCTTAATACAACCAAAACATTTTGGTCTAAACAAGAGAAATGTGATATGGCGTTCGCCATTAACAAACTTATAGACCTAGGTGCTGTTACCGTTTGTGAACCTGTAAAAGACCAGTTTATATCTCGCATATTTTTATCACCTAAGTCAAACGGTGAAAAACGATTCATCTTAAACCTAAAATCATTTAATCAGTTTGTCAAAAAATCACACTTCAAAATGGAAGATCATAGGACGGCCTCTAAACTTATTCCAAAAAATGGTTTCCTTGCAACGATAGATCTTAAAGAAGCCTATCTTCTAGTTCCAATTAAAAATCATTTAAAAAATACCTACGTTTTCATTTCGAAAATGATATGTCTGAAACTATAACATACGAATTTAACGCCATGCCCTACGGTCTTTCCATTGCTCCTAGAGTGTTTTCAAAAATTATGAAGGAGTTCATGACCTACCTTAGATACAAGGGACATAAATCAGTAATATACTTAGATGACATCTTATGTATCGGGAAAACCTATACTAAGTGCCTCGGTAATGTTAACGAAACTTTACGAGTGTTAGCTTGTCTCGGTTTTGTGATCAATTATAAAAAGAGCTCATTAATACCTCAACAAGAGTGCAAATTTTTAGGTTTCATCTATAATACGACGAACCTTTCGGTTTCCTTACCTATGGACAAACGGCGTAATATCGCGTAGCTTGTTAAAAAGTTTATTGGTTTACCTCCCTGTACCATCAGAGAATTCGCTCAGTTAATCGGCGTTCTCACTGCAGCGTGTCCTGCCGTCAAATACGGGTGGTTATATACCAAAACCCTAGAGCGTCAAAAATACCTTTTACTGAATAGGTTTCATAACGATTATAATTCTAAAGTAAACCTAGAACGACACATACTTAACGATTTAAATTGGTGGTCACAAAATATATTTACATGTACAAACTTCGTCGACACCCCTGATTTCGAATTGGAAATATTTTCCGATGCTTCGAATACAGGGTGGGGAGCATTTTGTGATGGTAATCGCGCTCATGGATCATGGAAGGAAACCGAAAGACAATATCATATAAATTACCTAGAGTTATTAGCTAGTTTCTTAGCACTAAAAACCTTTGCGAAAGAACGATCCAATTGTTCCATATTGTTACGAGTTGACAATAACACAGCGTTGAGTTATATTAATAGAATGGGAGGAGTACAATATCCTCACTTAAACGATCTTGCTTATAAAATTTGGCAATGGTGCGAGAAGCGAAATATATGGATATTTGCATCCTATATTAATACCAAACAAAACATCGAAGCTGATATTGAATCAAGAAAAATAAACCCCGATATAGAATGGAGCTTGTCAGATCAAGCATTTAAAACTATCATTTGTAAACTAGGTCAACCTGGAATTGATTTGTTCGCTTCTCGCATTAATGCAAAATGTAATTTGTTCGCATCCTGGTTCCCTGACCCAGACGCGTCTTTTGTCGATGCGTTTACAATTAATTGGGAACATAATTTTTTCTACGCTTTTCCCCCATTCTCTTTAATACTTAAAAGTGTTTATAAGATAATAAACGATGAGGCGTGTGGTATACTCGTATTCCCATGGTGGCCATCACAGCCATGGTTTCCTATCGTTACAGAATTAATCTCCTCAGAAATAATATTTTTTGAACCCAGTAAAAACTTGCTTCTATCCTCCTCCAGGGATCACCACCACCCGCTGCACAGTCGTCTTACACTGGCTGCAGCGATACTCTCCGGGAAGCCTTCCTCCGACGTAACATCCCCGTAGAAGCAATAGATCTCATGTTAGCATCGCTTTCTGATAATACCAAAAAACAATATAGCGTCTCATAAACTCTGGTGGCAGTTCTGCAAAATTAACAAAATTGATACTTTTAAGAGCACGGTAGCAAAGGTCATCTCTTTTCTGACAACGGAGTTTAACAAAGGCGCCTCGTATGGATCTTTGAATTCCCACAGATCCGCACTCTCGTTACTATTGGGCAACAACGTTGGTTCTGATGAATGCATCAAACGGTTGTTAAAGGGAGCCTATAAACTTAAACCTAGCAGGCCAAAATATACACACACCTGGGATCCGCAATTAGTACGTTTCTAAATGGTACCCGAACCGAGATTTAGACCTAAGTCAATTGACAAAAAAGTTAGTTATTTTACTGGCGTTATGTACGGCACAGCGAGTCCAAACTCTTTCCCTAATAAAACTAGAGAATATAAATATCTTGTCAAACGGAGTAAAAGTAGTGATAACAGACACTATCAAGACTTCGGCTCCAGGAAGAGAACAACCCGTACTTTTTCTGCCCTATTTTGTAGAAAATAAAAACATTTGCCCTGCTACCATACTCACAGATTACATATTTATTACAAAAAATCTAAGAGATAAAAATATTAATAACTTAATACTAACAATTAAAAAACCTAACAAGGCAGCCACAGCTCAAACCATAAGTCGATGGATAAAATTGGTGTTATCAGAAAGCGGTGTCAATACATCAATATTCAGTGCACACAGTACACGACACGCCTCAACTTCTTCTGCAAGCTCGGCAGGGGTGTGCATTGACACAATACGTAGAACCGCGGGGTGGACCAGTCGCTCTCAAACGTTTGCCAAATTTTATAAACTTAATATAATTAATGAAGCCGAATTTGCAGAATCAGTATGCCTATAATGAAAACTAGTGTAAGGGATTGATTGTAAATCAAACACATATTATTATCACATTAGAGAAGAACATTATTTATTTTTCAATATGTATTTAAAAAGTAAATAAATGATCATTTCAAAAATCCTTGCAAATGTATTTAAATGAACCTGCAAATCTTATTATCTCTTAACATCTACCTGGTTAAAGATATCTGAAGAATGAAGCGACGAAATATAATATATGATCAAACGAACTTCAAAGTGAAGTTCGATCATTATTATATGAGTCGCTTCATTCGAAGATATAATTTCCCAACCCGCCCAGAACCCTGAAGAGATTTGCAAAAATTATAACTTATTTAATCATCTCTAAAATAATGAGGCTTACAACTGACCGACACGGCCGCGTGGGATACCTACAGTGTTACCAATTTATAAAAAAAAAATCTAAATAAACGTGCGTATAGTGCGTTTCACGAAAGAATTCCCTTCGCCGTTATATTGGCACACCTGACTGTCAAGAACGTCAACCGCTAGACGCATCGTAGGCTTTGTTGAGTTTTTCCAAGATTTATAGTTGTTTTACGGTTTTAATCACGCCGAAGACACTTAAAAGTGGCGAAAGAGAGTTGGTGTTGAAAGTCAAAACGTTTTGTGAGAGTGAAAAACGTAACAAAGCGCCAATAATTCCATTAGAATGTGTGAGACTTCGCGTCGCCGCCATAAAATAGGGTTGCCATTGCTAGAACTAGATGCTCCCTAGTCCCCGCTGCTACCCCGTAGGTGCCTACCTACACCTTTTAAAATAATTAAAGACCATAAAGAACCACCTATCTACGAAGTCGATTCATTGTTAAAAAGAACACGGTCATAAAGTTGTAAGACTTCCTCCTTATCATTGTGACCTGAATCCAATCGAACTCATATGGAGTCTTTTGTAAAGGCGGATTGCTGAAAAAAACGTGGGTCAGGAAGCAAAAAATATTGTAAAAATAACTGCAGAGGCAATTTGCAGTAGCACGCCAGAAGAGTGGATAAAAGAATGCAGCCACGTAGAAACCATAGAAGATAAGTACTTCAACAATGGAGTAACTGTTGATAACAAAATAGATCGATTTATAATAGAAGTAGGAGATGACTAGATATACTAGATATACTATAGGAGATACTTCAGACGGTAGTGACCCTGGAGATAGTGCTATATCGGGTGTAGGTCCTTTGGAGGAGCACAGTTATTTTAAAAAGTAATTTTGTTGTTACAGCTTATTAAGAAGTTTCGCAAATAAATAATTATTATGGTTATGTTAAGAGTTTAATTTTATGAATACTTATCTTTACACGTAAGGTATAATTTTCTATAGACCTTTGTTGAAAGGTGACCAAACAAAAAGAACAACCAAAATAAATTTTCGTTTTCAATTTATACTGATTTATTGGGTAATATAATTTTCACAGCCTGACAGCACTCATTTAAGCGCTACCAACATTACAGCGAAGGGACTTCTTTGATGAAACGCACTATAGTTGCTAGCGCAAGGGAAGGGGACTACCTGGTTAAAGATATCTTCGAATGAAGCGACTCATATAATAATGATCGAACTTCACTTTGAAGTTCGTTTGATCATATATAATATTGTAATTGTTTAGATCTATGCTGATAAATATTGAATATGTTATAATAAGATAATAACTGCAATTTATATTGCAATATTATGAATGTTTGTAGTAAATAAAACAAGGTATATAGGTATGAACTAGTCTTTTATTTAACATTGTTAAAGATAATTATTTGATTTTACTCAGGTTTTTTTTTGTAGTTCGGATCATTTCGTTCACTTTCGTTCACTCTTTATTTTAATTTCCGACTGGTCTACGATCTACTCAACTTATTGCCAAACTTGAATTTAATTGTGTCAAAATATCTTGTTTACAGAATAGCTATATGATTCTCTTAACCAAAAATAAGAAATTTTAGTGATAGTTTAGTTTAGTTCGGTGTACAAGAGAATCGGCACCAATATTTGAAATCTAAAGAAGTTACTTTAGTTTTCGAGATATTTGAATTTGAAGGTTTTTTTTTTGTATTTACCAAAAATTTGACATTTAATTCCAAATAAACAAAAACTACATATGGAATGGGTACCATTAAAAATGATATTGTAGCTGGCACTACAACTTTTTAAGCTATGAACACAATTAAAACTATTAAAAGTACTTAAGTCAACAAACTAATTAAAATGATGAGCGATAGGGGGGGTCTGTATTTATGCTTATATTCTTAGATATTCTTTGCTTTGTTTGGTAGTATAGATGCAGGCCTACCCTGCCGCCTCCTTCAGAGGCGGTAGGGTTGCGGGGTCTTGAGGGAGAGCGCTACAGTCATGTAGATCCTCAAGGCAAGTCTGGCGGATGCACCTTCTCGAGGTTGCCAACCTGTTCATGGTCTAATTCCCTAAGAAATAGACGTTACAAAAACCTCCAGGCACCAGCTATCATATACACAATATCATTATTGCTTTACCATCATAGCACATCCCTTGCCCAGTTTCCCTTAACCCCCATTCTTTCGCGTCTTACGCCCTCCTGTCCCAAAGCTCACAATCCGTCCCCACTCCATCCTACCCACATCTCCACTCCTCCCACCTCCATCTCTCCAATGACCACTCCTAACCATGACCCCTTTGTGACTGGGTGGTGGCGGGCTCTTCCATCAAAATAAGCTGATGGCGAGTAGGAATAAGCAGTCACCTGCGCTAGGACCTGCGCAGTTGAGTGCCGTGAGTGGGGATAAAGGAGAGGAACCGAACGGCTCTGGTTGTTTTTTTTTTTTAACCACACTCCTGCCTCACATATCATTATTGCCAATGTTAAATTCGGCACTTAATTCTGAAGCTATACAATAAAACTCTTACACTAAAATATGTATACCTAATACTAAGATAATACACAAAAATAAATGAAAGTAAATTAATAGTATTATTAGTAGTTATTAGTTGTTTTTTTTTCCTTTCTTCTTATTACTTCAAAGAGGTACAAACTATAAACCAATTAACATATATATTATACTTATAACTATGGGAGTATTGACCCATTTGTTTTCGCAGCTTGGGCCGGGACTCTTTCTGCGAAAGCCATGAAATAGGGCCGGTAATTTCCGTCATCAATTAAGTCCTCAAGGACATCTAACGCGCGCCCCATTCTCTGCTGTCGTACCTCTCCCGTGTGTACTTGGGTTGAACGGTTCTGGTTGTAATGTGCCCGTAAGGCAACACGGGGCGTGTTGTCTTACGTGTCCTATGGTCTGGATTTCAAGCGAAACGGTGGCCAGTCTTCGACTCGACTATGGCCGGCAGCGACAAGTCACTGCCTGCTTCTGAGATGAGGGCACGGCGCGGCACCTCCCAGCCCTTTGAACCCCCTTTTTTTTTACGGGGGGAAAAAATAAATCTTAATTAATCTTAAATTTTAAATCCTCATGGACTACCTCCGCCTGGGGATAAGGCGGAGGGGCGTGCCGGACTCTTACCGGCTAAAACCACTCCGGTGTCTCCTCGCACGAGCGCGCGAGCGAGCGCACGAGCGCGCGCGCAGTCCCACACTAGTGCTGGCCCGGTCTGTCCGGGCCTCGTCTCCTGCACGGGGTAGTGAGGTGTTTAACTACCCCGTGCATCGCCTCATAGGCGCGCGCCGACGCCCGCGCGCGCCTTCGCCTCGGGTCCATCAAATAGGGGGCGAGGTCTTCCCCAAGTCCCACGCCCTTGGACCCATTCATGGGGGCCGGAAAAGGGCGTTGTCCGCCCTTCTCCTGCGCCCGGTGCGCCTTCTGCGGCCGGGGAAGGGAGTCGACATCTCCCTCTCCCGTTTCGCAGTTTCCTTCTGCGACATCACGTCCTCGCAGAAGGAAACCACCGCGTCCCACGACTCTGCGCTACCGACCATCCTCCGCACTACGGTCGGCAGCGACAAATCGCCTCCTACTTCATTTGTGAGGACACGGCGCTGCTCCTCCCAAGCTACACACTCGGCGAGCGTGTGTTGCGCCGTGTCCTCCCCGCAATGGACGCAATGGTGGCACCGAGCGTCCGGCTCCCTGTTTATGCGGCACAGGTACTTGCCGAAGCAGCCGTGCCCCGACAGCACCTACGTCACCCTAAACGACAGGGAGCCGTGCCTTCTCCCGAGCCAGTCGTCGAGTACTGGCCGGATCGCCTCGACGGTAGCGAGGCCGGCGGTAGGGCGCAGAAGCCTTTGCCGCCATTCCGCCACCAAGACCTGACGGAGCTCCTCTCGGAGCCCTTTGAACCCCCTATGCCAACCCGATCGAGCAGCCGATGTCGCACTGTAAGCCAGCCTTGCGCCCCTATATCTCTCTGCTAGTCCTCACGATCAAGCTTTTTCATAGTGAGACGTTCCCACCTCCGTCTTCACACAGACCCCAGCGCTGGGTAATACTAGCACCGGGCTTCCTGTCAAGCACCCTCCTCCACCAGTGGCTCCTCTAGCCTCCTCTCAACAGGTGGCCGTCACCGGTCAAACGGAAACGGCCAGCTGCGCTGAAAACGCGTTCTCACGCGCCTGGAAAGTGCAGAAGCGTAAGGACAAGGGTAAATGCACTCAACAAGCCTGTTTCCCTTGCCCTGACCCTTCAAGTCCTTCTGGACAGGGTAAGAAGAGGGACAGAGTGACGAGGAAGGAGCGCCGCCAAACACGCTGGATGTCAGGTAAAGGCTCCCGCAATAAACAAGCCTCTGCCACTAGCTCGGTCAAACAGACAAGCGGCCAGCTGAACTTCTCCGCTGGAAAGCGGTCGCAGGCAGAGGCCGGCCATGCACAAGCCGATCAGCGCCCAGTCAACCGCCAACCAGTGTTCCGGAGAGACCGGGTGAAGGGACCAGTAAAACACAGCGACCAGATTGGAAGGATCAGGCCGCGGCCTAGCGAGCTCTCAACGAAACCTTTACACCTCGAGGGGAGCATAAGCGGCCGCGTCTTGACCAATCCAAATGGGTCGCTCAACGAAGCTACGCCCAAGCTGCCAGCGCTACCCTTGACGTCGCGATCATCTGCGACCGCATGGGGATCCTCATCAAGGACGTATCGGACCAGGTACTCGCTGCTATCCAGAAGCAAATCATTCTCGAGGCCTGCTCCCCCAAACAAGACACTCCAGGGCCGACCTTGTGTCCTAAAACTGTGGTGCGGTAAAGACCACACCTTAGATTGGCTAAGGAAAACTGTCAACAGACTGCGTAACTGTCGTCAAGAGTCAGTCGAAGATCCTGAAACGAGCCCGATGTGTAATCGTGATCCCTGACGAGCAGGGGGTCTTTGAAGAGCCGACCAATATTGGGCATGCTCTCGCTACCAGAACCCCTGGGTCGACATAAAGAGGTGGATGCACCTGCATGCCGACAAACAGACCGCGACATGGTTCGTGGTGGTCGGTGTCCCTCTGGACCAAATCCCAGCCCTGATGGAGGCCGGACGCCGTATTTCAATAGGACTGGGGGCGGTGTACGTCGGGGATGGGACCACGGGAACCATCGGCGAGGCGCTGAACCAGCCGCAAGTACCAGCAGGGGAGTCAACTCACCCACCATACAATCTGGAAGCATCCGCGGCCGAAACTGCTACAGCAGAGTCGGCCGCCCCTGCTGCCGCCACCGTAGGAGCCGTCCCTTCATCGGACGACATCATCCTGTCCCCGGCTTCCGATCAGGATGAGGATGGCTTCGACGAGGGTGACCAGTTTGCCGGGCTCAGACTGGAGGAGGACGAGGAGGGTTCCACCAGCGATGTCGTCCCCTTCGTCGACTTGTAGAGTCCTCCAGGCTAACCTCCACTACAGTCAGACTACGACGGGTCAGCTCCGCAAGTGGCTAGGCCATTGCCTTGATCCAGGAGCCGTGGATTATGGCGGGCCGCTTATAAGGACTCTCCAATCTTGGCAGTAAGCTCCTGGTCACCACAGATCATGATCACCCCAGATCGTGAATCTTTGTCACAGGTAACCTAAAAACACAGATCTTAACCGACTTCTGTTGCAGAGATGTCTCTGCAGCAAAGATGACAATACAGCGTGACAACGCCACGGAAATGGTGATCGTTTTCGCCTCGGCCTACATGCCCGAGGCAGAGGCGCCGCCTCCGCACGACCTCGCCCGCCTCGTGAGCCATTGCGAGAGATGCGGGTTTGAGGTCGTCGTCAGGGCCGACGCCAATGCTCACCACTAGCTGTGGGGTATGGACATGGAAAACGAGAGGGATAAGGCGTTGGTTGACTACTTATTCTCGATTTACGACGATTGGCGACGTATGTGGCCCACCACCTGTGAGACCGCAGCCGTCGCCAGCAACGCAGCCTCCCTGTGCGAGCTCCCCCGGGCAGTGACCAGCGTGTCACCTGCATAACACGTCAGGTCTACGCCCGTTTGGAGCTCGCGCCTCAGCACCCAGTCGTACCTGATGTTCCACAGGAGCGGGCCTAGGACCGAGCCCTGCGGAACACCGCACGACATGCGGCGCTGGTTTCCGCCATCTTCATTCTCGACTAACCTATCCCTACTAATCACTGGCTGCGAACCAACATTCGTTACCAGGAGAAGCTGTACAATCATAGATTCATTCATCTCATTCTCGTATCAGAGGGCGCGGCGGAATTTACCACTGGGTAGCAAGTCTCCAAAGAGGCCTCCTGCTCTGTTCACAGGTGGATCCGCTTTGACATCCAGGTCTGTGTTCCACCAACACCACCATGGCGTAATCCACGAAACACGGATCGTGCCAACTATACACGTAGCCATTAATCTAAGCTTACGACACTAAACGATCCGACGACATTTGCGGACACGACACAGCTTGAGGTACAGGTAAGCCAGCTTAGTAAATCAATGATAGACAGCTACCAAACAGCCTGCCCAGAGACCACCCCGCGTAACAATCTGGGTAAACAGCCCTGGTGGGGCGCTGCTGAAGCGCAAGCGCGGCAAGGTAAGGAAAGCTCTAAATAGATCCATGAACACATGTGCGGATGAGGACTGGAATTACTATTACGCGGCCAAATCCAGCTACAAAAAATGCATCAGATTCAGGAGTACCACGGGATGGCACAAATTCTATGGTAGTATTGAGTCCTGTCAGCAGGATACAGGGTTAGGAAACTACTGGCACAGCAGAATACACCTGGGCCCGTTACCCTCCGCAAACCGGAGAACACACTCACTTCCTCGCCAGAAGAAACGAGATGCGTCCTTATTAACTCACTTCCCTGGTTGTACCTTCGCGCAGGTAATGGACTGGCAAGATGTACTTCAAACACCATCAGACAATGATTGGCTTTATGCACGTAGGGTGCCTCCAGTGGGCCATCCGGAGTTTCCATCCTATTAAAGCTGGCTGATGGAGTGTTCCCCACCTTACTACAGTGGGGAGGAACCGCTGTCGCAATAAGACTGGTGCCTCTAATGACAGCGTGCCTGGCCCTTAGATACGTTCCTAAAGGATGGAGGGAAGTGAAAGTAATATTCATCCCTAAGCCAGGTAAGGGAGACTACACAAACGCTGTACTAGAGGTGATAAATGATTTTATTTCTGTAAGTAGGTTTGTTACAAACACTTTTACACGTCAATCATATTTTAAAAAACTGTATGGACTGTATGTTTATTTATTTATTTATTTAAACATTTATGTACACACTTATATAAACAGACAAGAAGAAAATAACAGAAAAATAGGTTCAAAGGTGATGCTTATTTCTAATGAAATCTCTTCCAGCATACCTGCGATAGGATAGTAGATTTAGAGATGTAGACAGCGTGTGTAAGAGTAAAAGAGAAAATAAAATACATAAAATCAAAAACAATTCACTTAGTAAAATAAAACAAATAATATGGACATTTGTACCCGTGTCATGGATGTATATTTATAATATGTATGTATTTACGAAAAAAAAAAATGTATTTAAGTAGTGTATTAACCATCTGATATCCATAACACAAGCCTTAAGTGTTAAGTGCTTAACTTGGAACTAGATGGTGCTGTGTGCAATGTCAGACGATATTTTATTTATATTTATTTATAGTATACATACATACATACAACCATACTTCTAAAATAAATAACACTAGAATATTAATATATACGCAACTATGACGAAGTGGAAAGATAGTGTTCTTTCACTCTTCTTTTAAAAACTGCAACAGTTTGGCAGTCCCTAATGTCAGGCGGAAGTGAATTCCACAACCGCACCGCGTGCACAGTGAAGGAGTAGGAGTAAAAGTCGGTGGAGTGGGGAGGGGACTTAAGGAAGTTTCTAAGATGCGACCTGCAAGGCGCATCTGAAGGTCGGCCAGATAGGATGGCGTTTTAGGGTTGTGAAGGAGGTTGAATAGCAGACACAATATCCGAGAGTTCCTGCGAAGTCGAATGGGGAGCCACTTGAGTATCTTGCGAAAGTAGGAAACGTGATCATACTTTTTAAGGTTGAAAACAAAACGAATACATATATTCTGCAAACGCTCAAGTTTATTTAAAAGCTCCTCGGTGGCATCCAAATAACAGGCATCGGCATAATCTATGATGGGCTGAATGAGAGTTTGAGCAAGAGAGATTTTGGTGTTCAAGGGCAAGACGTATGTTGTACTTATTCAATGAAAGACTTGGTTACTTGTTCTGGTTTATTCTCGTAGTACTGTTATCGACGAACTGTTATTGACGAACTGTGTTTTACATGGGATTTTTGCCTCTTATTATAGTTTGGCACATGGGCGCAAGTAGTGGGTGCCCTACTGCAAAGTGTATTATAAAATCTGGCGACCCACCAATGCAGCCACTTTGGTCCGTGTATGGTCTCCGACAGGTTTCGACTTGTCCAAACCCATCGGAGGCAAGACCTCGCGACCAATCACAATGATCTCTTATTCTAGATACTTTCATACAACATAACGCTACTGTATACAGGATTCAAATACATAATTCTACTTTATTTACGAAATTCTACGGTGATTTCGGCGTCCGTAACAAACGCCAAATCCTATTGACCAATCAGCCTGACCTCCTTTCTACTAAATACCCTAGATAGGGAGTTGTCTGCTTAGGGACGGCGCGCGGCGCTCTGAAAACCATACCGCTACACGGTAATCAACACGCATACAGCTCGGGTAAGACGACCAAATCCGCTCTTCATCTAGTAGTCAGTCAGATAGAGGAAGCGATTCATCAGAAAGGCATTACCTGGGCACTTTCATAGACATCGCAGGAGCCTTCGACAAAGCAAACTTCTCCAGCATCAGTGGCGCCCTCTCCAGAGATGGCGTAGAACGGGTACTAACGAACTGGATTACAAACATGGTAAGCCAAGGAGTAGTTCGCCTTGAGGATGAGCAGCAGTCGGCCAGCATAGCCAGAGACTACCCCCAGAGAGAGGTGCTATCCCCCCTTCTATATAATCTGGTTATTAATTATCTCATCACCAAACAGGACATGTACGATCTGCAACCTCACTCAGCAAGTGCCACGTATCGTAGAGAGATGTTGCAAGGAATTTGACCTATCAGTGAACCCCACTAAAACTGAACAAGTCATGTTTACCCAAAAACGAGCATTAGACCCTTTCCGCCTACTAAAACTGTTCAATACAGAACTTCAGTTGGCCAACGAAGTCAAGTACCTCGGAGTTATTCTAGACAGTAAGTTAAACTGGAGTAGTCATTTGGACAACAAACTAAACAGGACCTGCATAACTTTCTGGCAGTGCAGAGAATGATAGGTAAGAAGTGGGGCCTATCCCCTAAAATTATACTATGGCTGTACACCACAGGGATACGCCCCATGATCACCTACGGGGTCGTAGTCTGGTGGCCCCGCACCAGGCTGTTTACTGCTGCTAACAAACTACAACGCATGCAAAGACTAGCCTGCATGGCGACTATAGGCTGCATGAGGACTACCAACTGACACAGGACCGACTACAGCAGTCGAAGCCATGATAGGTAGTCCCAGCATGGCTTCGATTGCTGTGGAACAGGTTCGAACAGGTGGAGCGGTGGTCAGCAGGAAGTGCCGATGGCGGCGGCTCGTCTAAATGCACTAGTTCTCTGGGGTAAGAGAGACATACCACACACCGCGCAGCTTGAGGGACTCAACCAGGAGGTCCCCATTACGAAACCCATAAATGACCGGGTACCCAAACAATTTATCTTCAATAAAAAATACAAAATCTAACTTCACGAGGATCGCAGATGCGAGGGCTTGTGCCCTGCAGAGCTGTACATATTCACGGATGCATCCAAAACAGGTTGTGGCACAGGTGCTGGAATCTTCTCAGAGGACTTCAACATACGCATCTCCATACTATTGGGGGTCCATAACACAGTGTTCCAGGCCGAATGCATGGGTATTTCTCTAGCCGCCTCGGCCATCATGGCCAGGGAAGTTAAGGAACACTCGATCCGCATACTCTCAGACAGCATGGTGGTTCTGCAAGCGCTGAACAGTCACACAGTTGATTCTGGGCTAATATACGAATCCATTGTGCCACTCCCCTTCGGGTACTTACGCACTCTGGTAAGGAAACGCACCAGGGACCAACATCTCATACTATGGGTGGACTTAGGTGAGTGCAAGCAGGCTAGGGAAGCACTCCCTACAATCGATGGCCGCTTCACGATACAAGTTCTCCGACTAACCAAGCAATAGCTGTGTAGTTTTACAGCAGCCTTAACTAGCCACGGGTCATTTAATAAATACCTCTTTGTCTTAGGGGTCACAGACAGTCTGCTGTGCAGGGCCTGCATGGAAGACGACGAGACAAGCAGCTCATGTGCTTCTAAGCTGCCCGGTGGTCGCCACATACAGGGCAAAGTACTTCGGTAACTCAGGTACCCTTCGTGAGATTGTCAGCAACACCAAGGCGTTGCTGGTCTTCCTCGAGGAGCTAGGGTGGATTAAAATAACCGATTTTCCCACCCGTACGCAAAATACGCGCATTGACGTGGAGTTGCGGCGACCAGCCCGTATTATCTATTACCTAATGATGAGCGATTTAAGAATAATATCTTACCAATATTTTCATTTTACGCTTCAAAAAAATTCTATGACATTTAATCGTACTTAGGTACAAATAACTAAAACAACTTTTTTTTCATCATTTTAATTATTTTGTTGAATTAAGTATTTTTAATTATGTTCATAGCTTAATTGAAGTGCCAGCTACATTATCATCTTTTAATGGTACCCATCCAATATGTAGTTTTTTTTTTATTTGGAATTACATGTAAAATTTTGGGTAAATATTGAAAAACCCTTAAAATTCAAATATCTCGAAAACTATTGAATCTCGGCGATACACATGGCGGATTCAATTTCTTGCATTTTGGCCCCGTAACAGGTCCTGACGGATATATACGTCGAATTACAAATAACCCTGTATATTAGAATAACAAAGTGTAAAAAATATCAATTGTTGGGAATCTAACATAGATTTACAAAGCAGTCGTCGAACCGCTAAGCTAATTATTTGCTTTGTTGCAAGTTGACTAAAATAGCCGTTCTAATATTATAATGTCATGATTGACTGCATAGCTCTCCTAGTTTTAATGTATGCTGTGCCCGACAGGGTCCATAATTGTGACTAAAATAAATAACCCTAACATCTATGTAAACATTATGGTACGCAATAAAGAATTGAGAATTGAGAATTGAGCTTCATAAAGGTATAGCGGGATGATAACCATTTCAAAGTAAAGTCTTCATTAGCAAGTGACATATTCGATTTGAAATCGATTAGGGCTTTTGTGACGCTGTCTTTGAGCATCAAAAAGCGGCCGATCATATCTGCCATACTACTCCAACAAATTTTCAGGTCCAGCATCAAATTGATTTCTTTGTCATGTTCAATAGTAACGTAACTTTGAGGTAAATCGTTTTTCAATTACAAACCCCCCGTCGTTTTCTTCATAGTCTGTATCTGTGGAACTTGAATCTTCGGAAATTAGTGCAGTTGTAGGATAACTACATGTTCGAATTCCTTCGATTTGTAAAAATTCGTCTATCACTGCCAGTTGTTTACCGTGTGCTAGACAATGTTGGTGAAGACCACCATTTTTAATCCCATTCTTTACCTGCGCAAATAGTAATGAAATGTAACTGTCTAAATAAACACCGTGATAACTATAACACACAGATTTAAAAACATATCCAGATAAAAAATTGCTTAAAAATTAAAAATAATGTGCAATGTCACGAAATTGTGTCACGGTAGTTACTACTGCAAAATACGTTACAACACCGAATATTTGTATTGAAAAATTACAAGAAATTGCCGGGATCTCGGTATAAGCTAATACCGGGATCCCGAAATTGGAAGCCAAGCTTGTATGCGACCGTTATCCATCCCCTTTCATATTTGTTTTGATATTTGCAGGTCATTGTCAAGTTGTATGTTGATCAAAATATGATGCACTACCCTAACACATCTGTATTTCCAGATTTTCCAGCATTCAAACCATTAGAATCATCATTACAATTCTCTAAGTTAGAATTGGCCTCAAATTATTCATGAAATAGGGTAATTTGAACTTAGACAGAATAGTTTACTGACCTGCAAGTTGCAAAAAACTTAATAAAAAAATTTGAATATCGTCGGCTACCCCGCTTGGACGGGGAAGACCTATGATTTTCAACCAATCAGAAAACAGTTCAGGAATTAGGACTTTATAAGTGCATTAGCACAAGTAGATCTCACGCCGTTCAATGTGTAGGTAAGTGTTTATTTATAAATCAACTTATTTATTTATCTTGATCAATGATGTGAAGTCGGTAAATACGTACGTTCGTCATATGCATTTATAAGTATTAACGTACATGCTACCGTTTAAGTGTATTAAGTGGTAATCTGCTGATAACCTAGAAAATATGCAGCCCAGCGGCTCCCAGTGGTTACAAATCGTATTACAAAATACTTTCACGAACTGCAACTCGGGGTTTACAAAATATGTTCAACATATAAAAAGGACACCCCATGAAGTGATCTGATTATTAGGTAATCTTTTTTTTCACTTCTTATCGAATACAATCATCACACAATCGTCTTCTTCAATGTCCCAGTCACCGTACAGACTTCATTCACTCTTCCTTCTTCGTTGATATTTCTGTGGAATGCGCTCCCCCAGGTAATCAGAATGACAACCAACCGATTATCCTTTAAAGCTAAAGTTCGTGAGCACCTTCGCAAGAAGCTGCCAGTATCATCACAACGGTAATGTTTTCTCATCGTTCCTCTTATTTATTTAAAGTATATTCAAACTCAAACTCAAAGCATTTATTTCAAATAAACCAATTACAGGCACTTTTGAATTGTCAAGGGGTCGGTCAGTCAGAAAGATGAAGCTAGCTGCCCATTCCAAAGCGTAGTAGGTACCTATGGAGAAGAACGGGCAAGAAACTCCATGGACACTCTTTTAAATCAAAATATTGTTACAATAGAGTGGTTACATCATTCATGTTGTAATCATACATGTGAGAACGATGTAGAAAGATGTGCACGTTAAAAGCGTCCGTAATAAAAAGATAAAAACAATTATGGAATTAAAATAAGCCGTGGCAGCTAAGAAATGACCAGTGCCTACTGACGGCGCCCGTTCACGAACATGACGTATGTATCAGCACCATTCAGCTCAACCATTTTGAAGGGAACTCAATGATCCAATACACACGCCACCACCAGCGACACATTTGAGTGAGCATGAAATACTCTCAGCCGCCAGGGCACATTCAAGTCAATGAAAGACGAACCCAGTAAGCTTTATAGTGGGTACATAGTGCTCAGGTGCTCACACATGTGCTATGCAATTATACAATACTAAGAGATTGAATTTATACAATGCAAAGATAGGTTGTACAATCTTCATCAGTTCCAACACTATTTTCGAATGCTAATTAATTAGTTTACGCGCCCTTGTGGAGCAGGACCAGCCCTGAGCCAAGCATTTTTGTCAGCGATATAATCCCCCAACTTATAATATGCTTGGCTGTATAGTGTGCGTTTTATACAAGATTTAAATTTCGTTTCATTCAGTTGGAGTATGTGGGGAGGTATTTTATTGTAACATTTTAAACAGTACCCCATGAAGGATGAGTCTACTTTAGCCAGTCTGAAACCTGGTTGAACTAATTGGTCTCTATTTCTAGGCCTATAATTGTGTCTTTCACCTCTTTTACTGAAAGGATTTGAATTTTTACTTACGTACATGATGTTTTCATAAATATATTGACAAGGTACCGTCATGATGTTAATGTCTTTAAACAGTTCCCTTAGAGAATCGTGCCGGCGGAGGCTGTATATTGCTCTGATAGCTCTTTTCTGCAGAATAAAAATAGACTCAATATCGGCAGCCTGTCCCCATAATAAAATACCGTAAGCTAGCCTCGCGGTATCTACATTAGTAAATTGACGGATTTTTCTTACAGCATATGCTGCTGAACTTAGCCGTCCTGCAAGAGATGTTAAATGAGGACCCCATTGCAGCCTTGAGTCTAGCGTTATTCCCAGGAAAACAGTTTCATCGACAAATTCTAGTTTCTCGTTATTCAATACTATGTCACAATCACTACTTTTAACATTCGGTAAAGCAAATCTTATGCATTTCGTTTTTTTTCCCATTAAATACTAAATTATTAGCAGTGAACCAATTATGTACCTGCAGTAGGGCATTATTTACGTCGTCAAGATTTGATGCACGTCTATTTATCTTAAAGATAAAAGAAGTATCGTCAGCAAATAATACCATTTATGGTTGGTTTTTAAATAAATGGGGTAGATGTATGTGTGTGTATGTGTAGATGAATGTATACTAAAAAGAGGAAGGGACCTAATATCGATCCTTGTGGAACACCCATTTGTACTTTTAAATGAAGTGAATTGATACCATTTATTTGCACTTTTTGTTGTCTATCATTTAAATAAGATTGTACTAAACTAAGCGCCAGTTTACCTAGTCCGTAATGCTCAAGTTTTAAGAGCAAGGTTTCGTGATCAACGCAGTCAAATGCCTTGGAGAGGTCACAAAAGATCCCTATGGCATCTTGGGCCTCCTCCCACGCTGTAAATATGTGTTTTAATAAAGTGACACCGGCGTCAGTCGTACAACGTCCTTTGGTGAAACCATATTGCTGATCGTGTAAGATTTTGTTGGTGTTAAAATGATTAAGCATTTGATTGAGCATTACCTTTTCGAACACCTTGCTGAATACTGGCAACACAGATACTGGTCTATAATTGTTGGTGTCTTTGCTGTCCCCAGATTTAAAAAGTGGTATAACCTTACTGTATTTCATTAAACCTGGGAAGACTTCTTGATCTACACACAAAATAAATATTAAAGCTAAGTATGGTGCTATAGTCTCGATTATTGCTGTACAAACTTTGATAGACATTCCCCATAGATCTTCGGTCAATTTGATTTTTATTTGCCGAATTCGTGTATATACGTACATTTATTTGTGATTATTTTTATATATATATTATATTTATAGTCCTAATAGGTTTATGCGTATCTTCATATTTAAAAATTATGTATTCCTAAATTTTCATTATAAATTAACCTACCACTGTTTGTCTTTGTATCACGCATAGGTTGACTAGTAGAAAAGTCTATTCTGTACATTTGTGTGCTTAAAGTAATAAATAAATAAATACAACTAGAAACCTCTGCCATGCAATTTAAAGTATCGAAGTGCATCGACATCTCACTGTATGAATGAAGTATTCCTTTCCTCTCATAGTCGGTAGTCATTCGGAATTCGCACAGTGTCTAGTAGGTAAAATTAAAGATATCTGAATTTTAATTTAAAATCTCGTATCTGATAATCTGTTGATTAATGCTTTTATCACTTTAATGAATGCACTTACTTTATCAAAAATCGCAAACACTTCACACGATATTATATGCCAATACTATTAATACAGCGATTCACAATCAGATACAATTCCAGCATATGACGATAAACATATTTTACCTAACTAGAATTACCCAATGGTCCCCCGTATGACGATTTGATTGATGATTTAGAGAACAATCAAGTGGGACCGCCAGCGCTTTATCCGTTTCAATCACAATAAACGCGGTGCGCGTAGGGTACAGACGTCAGAGGACGTACATGAAAGTGAAGAAAAAGTGCATAAGATTTTGTGTTCCCACATGGCATTCATAATAGTAGCCGGCATCTTAATTGTAATAAATACACTATTTTTGATTGGATCTTTAATATACACATTGAAGTTTTCTAAAAGCAAGGTAAGTTGTGTTATTAATCCTTATTACGTTTATTTTGTGTTAAATTCAAAAATTCAAAGTAGTAAGGAGCAGCTGGTGTGATTCATCTAAAAAAATATCGCTTGGCTAATTGGCTAATACCTATTCGCCTTATAATTATTTTGTATTCTATTATTTTCCAAATTGTGTGCAGCTGAAGCTACAGAATCGTTAAATACCTACTTACTGTAGAATAGATAACGTGCCTAACCGTGCACCTAGAATCAATTCTATTTTCATGTAAATTTGACGTTGAAAAATGCCTACTAATGGCTTATTTGAAATAAATGATTAAAATGTTGACTTTTTGAGCTTCCATAACTGGATGTGCTCTACATATACCTGCAACCAATTAGGATTTTCTTATTCATCCCTGCCTTTCATCTGAACATTCCATCGCCCATCTTATTAGTTATTGTGAGATTTATTTACAAAAATATGCGGACTGTTAAACCCTGAATCTGTACGAGTTAGTGCTAGATCAGCGCCTCGTCAGATCTACTTCTCGGTTAGAGACATGATCTTCCCAGTTAGTCTACACTCCACCTCCGTAGCAGACGGTTCTGCCCAAGGGTCCCGCGATTATCCTAGACTATCCGAAATTACGTGTATTACCCCGTATTATAATATCCTGAAAATAAACTTATCATTATAAAATTAAATTGTCTTTTTTTTAAAGACAAACCTGTGATGCCTGTAACAGTACGTACCTATGACATAAAGTCTTATTAGCCCTGGATCGCGAGTTAGGGTCAATAAGTTACCACCCCGCCCACGTGCGGCCCACGTCTTATATTACAGGTTCATAACTTCGATTTAAAGTTTATATATAAACTAGAGTCAGTAGAAATTATTATACTTCAGAGATGCAGTCTAGGCTAAAATTATATACGGTAGGTACTTAGCGATAGCATTTGTAATGGGTTTTTCTACGAACGTAATAAAATCTACGATTTTAAAGTATGCCGCTTCATTTTCTTCCTAGGATTGTAAAGCATCCAGCACACTAATTACGTAACACAGTTTCAATCACAATCCGAGAGTTTTGAAGGATATTTCTAATTAAATTAGTCTGCTCAACAACGTGAATTACGCAATGAACGAGGTTGAATTGTCAAAATGAATGAAAATGCGATCTATTGTAATTTTATGCGTGTTATACGCAATCACCCCGCAGTTTGTGTATTCTGAAAAAAAGAGGTTTGGAGTTCCTTGTTGTAACCGAAGTTTCTTATCAATAGCACAGAAGCTATGAAACAGAATTAATAGAAAGAATGTGAATATTGCTTGTCTAAACTTTCCTATCTTATACGAAAGGATAAGTTGATGTTGGAGTAATGTGTAATTAATTTTGATTTACTAGACGTCGTACATAGAAGACTGCCCAAAACATCCACATTTATACTACGTACCGTACCAGTGCGTACTTGCTCTTGTGTCTGCTAACTCCAAAGACAAAACATGGCGAATACTGTCAATACGCATTTAGTTGTTCACGAAAAGAATCGAAAATCGAAATCATAAGAAGAATTGAAATCATTCACTAATTGAGGAGGTAGAAATATTGTTATGGTGACTGTGCGTATTTAGTTAAAGTACATGCAAGACACGTAAGTGATGTTTTAAATAGCAACTCCAGCTACGAATATGATGTAGCAAAATTGATTCAATTAATTCAATTGATATTGAACGCCAATTAAAGGTTAAACGACTGTAAAAATAAACTATCAAAAGACCACCTGCTGTGACTTAATAAAAGCCTGGTATAATGAATAATAAAACCTTGCCTGGGGTCGTTCTACACCTACAGTATTTTTCTTGACTTATTTTGTAAATTATCATAGCGTTCTGCAACACCCACGGGTATAGACTCCGCATAGCATTCCTTCTGCACGTATACACTGCACTGCACTGCTATGTCGCGTAGAAGGGATTTCTTCCACGCATAGCATACCTGCGTAAGTACCTACTGCAACACCCTCGGGAATAATAGACTCGTAGGATTGCGTAGCATACCTGCGTACCTACTGCAACACCCTCGGGAATAATAGACTCGTAGCATTGCGTAGCATACCTGCGTAAGTACCTACTGCAATACCCTCGGGAATAATAGACTCGTAGCATTGCGTAGCATACCTGCGTAAGTACCTACTGCAATACCCTCGGGAATAATAGACTCGTAGCATTGCGTAGCATACCTGCGTAAGTACCTACTGCAACACCCTCGGGAATAATATACTCGTAGCATTGCGTAGCATACCTGCGTACCTACTGCAACACCCTCGGGAATAATATACTCGTAGCATTGCGTAGCATACCTGCGTACCTACTGCACACTCTCGGGAATAATATACTCGTAGCATTGCGTAGCATACCTGCGTACCTACTGCACACTCTCGGGAATAATATACTCGTAGCATTGCGTAGCATACCTGCGTACCTACTGCACACCCTCGGGAATAATAGACTCGTAGCATTGCGTAGCATACCTGCGTACCTACTGCACACCCTCGGGAATAATATACTCGTAGCATTGCGTAGCATACCTGCGTACCTACTGCAACACCCTCGGGAATAATATACTCGTAGCATTGCGTAGCATACCTGCGTACCTACTGCACACCCTCGGGAATAATAGACTCGTAGCATTGCGTAGCATACCTGCGTACCTACTGCAACACCCTCGGGAATAATATACTCGTAGCATTGCGTAGCATACCTGCGTACCTACTGCACACTCTCGGGAATAATATACTCGTAGCATTGCGTAGCATACCTGCGTACCTACTGCACACCCTCGGGAATAATAGACTCGTAGCATTGCGTAGCATACCTGCGTACCTACTGCACACCCTCGGGAATAATATACTCGTAGCATTGCGTAGCATACCTGCGTACCTACTGCAACACCCTCGGGAATAATATACTCGTAGCATTGCGTAGCATACCTGCGTACCTACTGCACACCCTCGGGAATAATAGACTCGTAGCATTGCGTAGCATACCTGCGTACCTACTGCAACACCCTCGGGAATAATATACTCGTAGCATTGCGTAGCATACCTGCGTACCTACTGCAACACCCTCGGGAATAATATACTCGTAGCATTGCGTAGCATACCTGCGTACCTACTGCACACCCTCGGGAATAATAGACTCGTAGCATTGCGTAGCATACCTGCGTACCTACTGCACACTCTCGGGAATAATATACTCGTAGCATTGCGTAGCATACCTGCGTACCTACTGCACACTCTCGGGAATAATATACTCGTAGCATTGCGTAGCATACCTGCGTACCTACTGCACACCCTCGGGAATAATAGACTCGTAGCATTGCGTAGCATACCTGCGTACCTACTGCACACCCTCGGGAATAATATACTCGTAGCATTGCGTAGCATACCTGCGTACCTACTGCAACACCCTCGGGAATAATATACTCGTAGCATTGCGTAGCATACCTGCGTACCTACTGCACACCCTCGGGAATAATAGACTCGTAGCATTGCGTAGCATACCTGCGTACCTACTGCACACTCTCGGGAATAATATACTCGTAGCATTGCGTAGCATACCTGCGTACCTACTGCACACCCTCGGGAATAATATACTCGTAGCATTGCGTAGCATACCTGCGTACCTACTGCAACACCCTCTGGAATAATAGACTCGTAGCTTTGCGTAGCATACCTGCGTACCTACTGCACACTCTCGGGAATAATAGACTCGTAGCTTTGCGTAGCATACCTGCGTACCTACTGCAACACCCTCGGGAATAATATACTCGTAGCTTTGCGTAGCATACCTGCGTACCTACTGCAACACCCTCGGGAATAATATACTCGTAGCTTTGCGTAGCATACCTGCGTACCTACTGCACACTCTCGGGAATAATAGACTCGTAGCTTTGCGTAGCATACCTGCGTACCTACTGCAACACCCTCGGGAATAATATACTCGTAGCTTTGCGTAGCATACCTGCGTACCTACTGCAACACCCTCGGGAATAATATACTCGTAGCTTTGCGTAGCATACCTGCGTACCTACTGCACACTCTCGGGAATAATAGACTCGTAGCTTTGCGTAGCATACCTGCGTACCTACTGCACACTCTCGGGAATAATAGACTCGTAGCTTTGCGTAGCATACCTGCGTACCTACTGCACACTCTCGGGAATAATAGACTCGTAGCATTGCGTAGCATACCTGCGTACCTACTGCACACTCTCGGGAATAATATACTCGTAGCATTGCGTAGCATACCTGCGTACCTACTGCAACACCCTCGGGAATAATATACTCGTAGCTTTGCGTAGCATACCTGCGTACCTACTGCACACTCTCGGGAATAATATACTCGTAGCTTTGCGTAGCATACCTGCGTACCTACTGCAACACCCTCGGGAATAATATACTCGTAGCTTTGCGTAGCATACCTGCGTACCTACTGCAACACCCTCGGGAATAATATACTCGTAGCTTTGCGTAGCATACCTGCGTACCTACTGCACACTCTCGGGAATAATAGACTCGTAGCTTTGCGTAGCATACCTGCGTACCTACTGCAACACCCTCGGGAATAATATACTCGTAGCTTTGCGTAGCATACCTGCGTACCTACTGCAACACCCTCGGGAATAATATACTCGTAGCTTTGCGTAGCATACCTGCGTACCTACTGCACACTCTCGGGAATAATAGACTCGTAGCTTTGCGTAGCATACCTGCGTACCTACTGCACACTCTCGGGAATAATAGACTCGTAGCTTTGCGTAGCATACCTGCGTACCTACTGCACACTCTCGGGAATAATAGACTCGTAGCTTTGCGTAGCATACCTGCGTACCTACTGCACACTCTCGGGAATAATAGACTCGTAGCTTTGCGTAGCATACCTGCGTACCTACTGCACACTCTCGGGAATAATAGACTCGTAGCTTTGCGTAGCATACCTGCGTACCTACTGCACACTCTCGGGAATAATAGACTCGTAGCATTGCGTAGCATACCTGCGTACCTACTGCACACTCTCGGGAATAATATACTCGTAGCATTGCGTAGCATACCTGCGTACCTACTGCACACCCTCGGGAAAAATATACTCGTAGCATTGCGTAGCATACCTGCGTACCTACTGCACACCCTCGGGAAAAATATACTCGTAGCATTGCGTAGCATACCTGCGTACCTACTGCACACCCTCGGGAAAAATATACTCGTAGCATTGCGTAGCATACCTGCGTACCTACTGCACACTCTCGGGAATAATATACTCGTAGCATTGCGTAGCATACCTGCGTACCTACTGCACACCCTCGGGAAAAATATACTCGTAGCATTGCGTAGCATACCTGCGTACCTACTGCACACCCTCGGGAAAAATATACTCGTAGCATTGCGTAGCATACCTGCGTACCTACTGCACACCCTCGGGAAAAATATACTCGTAGCATTGCGTAGCATACCTGCGTACCTACTGCACACTCTCGGGAATAATATACTCGTAGCATTGCGTAGCATACCTGCGTACCTACTGCACACTCTCGGGAAAAATATACTCGTAGCATTGCGTAGCATACCTGCGTACCTACTGCACACCCTCGGGAAAAATATACTCGTAGAATTGCGTAGCATACCTGCGTACCTACTGCACACCCTCGGGAAAAATATACTCGTAGCATTGCGTAGCGTTTCTGCTACGCGTAGCATTCCTTCTGCACGTAACATTCCTACTACTCGTAGCATTTCTTTAACGCGACAGCATATTGGTGAAACACTGCTTTTGCATTGTAATACTTCTAATGAAATCCGAAGATTTAATTCTTGTCCACAGGTACCTAGAACGATTTTGTTTAGTGTTCGAGGAGATACATTTTAGGTATTCAGGAGCATTTGAAATAAGCGGTGTTTTAGATGTGAACAAAGCAAATCTCAAAATAAAGTGAGGCTTAGATTTAAAGAAAATGTATGTTTGTTTGATATGAAACGGGTATTGATATTAATAATTATAATAAAACCGTACTTATCTGTTTCTTACAAAAAATCAAGGTGTATTTGATTGTAATACGAAACCGAGTGATTTTTATACTGTGCTTGTTTATTAAATGGGCTGTGTTTGAGAAAATATACTACCTGCCATTTCACAGTCTCCGCTCAAAAGCACATCTGCTTTTAAAGCTATAGGTAGGTGCTTACTATGGCTAATCTGGCAAGCTCATTGTGACTTATTACATTTAGTTTGCTTAGCCATGTTAAAAACATTGGTTGATTTTCTGTGATACGCTACGCAATGCCTGCGTAAATAAAATAGCATTGTATCTTAGTTCGAAACAGTATAAGGTGCAATTTTAGTGGCGCTCTCTTTTCGATCAAGTAGTATAATTATATTTCTCAAACATGCTTGGAAATTTGAGCATTATTTTGACATCTTTCTTCGAGATTAATCGAAATTGCTGTACTGGGGCCATACTATGACGTGTTAATTCTATCATTGTTCCAGCGTGAAAGAGAGACGGAGATACATGACTATACATGATAGCACTATCTCTTTTTCGCAACGGAATCATGATGGTGTTAACACGTCATGGTACGGCCCCTGGACCAATACATGCGAGCAACGGCCGGCAAAAGTTGTATGAAAATGCGTGTCGTGTCGTGTAGTGACTGTCGCATTGACGGACTTACGTATGTGTGCCTCAGCTTCGCCTCGGCCCACATTTACACGTTCGTCCATCAATGCCTCTTTTGCTGGCCGCTGCAGTAATGTACTATTATCATGTTACCCAGTAACTGGGTTGTGGAGGGCAGGAAGGCAGTAGCTCCATGTAGAATACTGCTTTTCAGCTGCATCCAGTTAGACTGGAAGCCTACCCCAACATTGGAGAAAAGGCTAGGCAGAATGATATGATTGATATGTATTTATACCCTGTATGAGAAACGACCGATTTTTTTTTACATTTTATTGAATAGCAGAAGCTGATTATCATAGCATCGTTTTATCGATTGAAAAACATGACGTAAACTTACAGGCGCTCGCGATACTATAAAGACGCCGGTTTTTTTATCGGCACAGATTTAAGTATTTGCACTTGCACTTAGGTACTTAATAGTACAAGCTCAAATAAATCTGTGCCGATTAAACAATTAAATGTAGGTCTTAAGTAAAAGAGTAACTTTTCCTAATACATGCCATGCCATACATAAAAACTCAATCCGTCTTATTACAAAACACGATCTAACTTTAGCCCGAGCCTAAATCTTCGATTTAGTTTTTGTATTTGGAACTTTGTGCCGACTTTAGTAAAGTTCATAATACAAAATAGACAATCTAAGACCAGACCAAGTTGTCAGTTTTGTAATAAGAAGTGTATTTCGATTTCTGTTAGGTTCTTATTTCAAAAACAGGTTCGATGGTTTAAACCATGTCAAAAGAAAAACCTTGTTTTGTAATAAGACGGTACAAATCTATTACCTAATTATTATGTATTCCAGGGTGATTCTCGTCTATCCACGCTGGGGTCTGTCCTGGACCGCCGCATGAGCCTGCAACCCCAGGTCGTGATTTACGATGCGATCATGCGCCGGAGTGGCAGCCCTTCGTTCAGTCAACAACAACTCGCAGAGATGACGGAAAACCAAACAAAACAGGCCACATAACATTAAGAAACTCCGATATTTACTAATTATAATGCAAGACTCTATTAAAACACTTAACTCAACTCTTGTTTGATAAATCATCTTCTTTTGGGATCCTTTCAAGTAACAACCAACATAATATATATTCTTGTCCATAGTCACAGAAGAAGTATGGAACAGTACGGAAACTACCTACAAACGCTCGAAACGGCAGACTCACACAAACATGTGCATCGACGATACCCCGAAGCGGTTAGCGGTGCGGTCGAGGTGAGTGCCGCGTCAAGACGAGTGGTCACGATTTTTTTTTCTCCGCAATCTTTTTAAAAATACTACGAGCGTATTGCGTGGTATACGGCTGTTTGAACTCGGCTTCATCAAAGCCGGAGCTATCGTATTTTAAACTTCCTGCTGATTTTGGAAGGTAAGAATGATTTATTGTTATTGTTATACAAATAATCGTTATCGAATTATAAGTCCGTGTGACCGATCATAATGAATTCGTGAACTTATTTGTAAATACAGAATGGACGGCGGTTTTGAGGGTATTTAAAGACGATAGTGCTGTCAAAATGTAAGGATGGCGGCTGCAATAAATTATCAAAATTTTCGCCATGGGTGTCGTTTTCATAGTTTTCGAGGGTGTTGAAGCCGATACTGCTGTCAAAACGTGAATCCAAGATGGCGGCTGCAATAGTTATAATTTTTTTAGATTTTTTCAATTTTTTCTTTTTTTTTCGCTCCCGCCAAAACTTGTAAAAGGTTACGCCGCTAATGACAAAGTTAAAGATCTATAAATGATAAATGATTTTATTTCTGTAGGTAGCTTTGTACAAACACTTTTACATGTCAATCGTATTTAGAAAAATAAAAAAACCTAGTTCTTTGGGTTGTTGTGTGTTAGCATTAAACTGTTTTCCGTGTTTTAAACTATCATCTTTTGCTGAGATTAACCGACGAAATTTAAAAAACTAGCTTACAAATACAATTTAAATACATATTTGCAAGCTAGTTATTTCAATACGATTAACTGAGTTGATCACTACATAACAAAAATGTTGTAAGTAACAAAAAAAAACAAAATCAAAAACATTAAAAGTTACAACCCTATTGCTTCAATGCAGCGTAGGTAAATATTTAATTAAATATGCTTAGTTCCATACTGTTCCACTGTGGCTTAGCGATATTGTATATTGAGTACCACGTGGTAAGACAACCCCGTAGGTAAACAAAACGAGTGATTGATTCCGATCAAGAGCCGACAATCACAGTTATAATGACGTACAGTTGGAGCCAATTAATTGAAAGTATGATGTTGTGTGTGGAATAATAAAACGTTTTTATAACACATTTGCTCGTAAAGCGTCTCTTATTTCACCAATATCAATATCGTAATGTATGTCATTACGTACTTGTGCGTTATTGCAATGTAAAACGCACGAGTTTCTTTTTTAACAAGGTAAAACGTACTGTTTATCAAGTTGCTCCGTCTAAAACGAACGGTACTTTTTTAAATCTTATCAAAGAGTTTTTATGTCAGAAAAGTGGTCAATATTTTATTAATAAAATTAACTTTGGGAGATAAAATATAAAAATAAATAGTTATTTAATTCTTTAATTTAATTAATTTTGACAATAAACGAAACAAAAACAAAAAAAGATTAATTTAATTTATTAGTAATACAGAATGTTTTTGTGCCTTTGCCTTAAAAAAAAAGCGCTGATGCGCGCATCGCTAATTTGTGAACAAGTAAACATTTCCGCGCGCTTTTTCTTTTCGCTGTATTGTTTATATTTTAAAATGTCGTCAAGTAATGATGAATTTATTAATTCGACACCGCCAGAAGACTCAGAGGCAGCGAAAAAGGCTACTCTAAGCCTCTTGCCCGAAAAATCGACCGATAGATCAAAATATCAAAGAATCAAGAGAGATCAAAGAATCAAGAGAGTATCAAAATTTCATCTTATGGAAAACAAGCAAAGATGCAAGTTTTTAGCCTATATTTTGAGAAAGTTCCAAAGTCAAGCTCAGTGTGGTGCTACTATTCAATGCTAAAAAGCACTGTGAAAACAAAACATGGTATTGATATCAAGTCATACTCCATAGCTATATTTATAAAGAATTCTATCCCCTTTTCTATCATTACATTACCTCCTCATAGTGAGGAAATTTCAATTGTAGCTATTAAAGTGCATCACACTTGTCTTGTTTCTATTTACATTCCTCACCCTTCCTCTTCTGTTCTTCAAGAGATGAACAATCTCTTTTCTTTTCTTCCAAAGCCATTCTTAATATTGGGGGACTTTGATTGCCATCACCAATCATGGGGTTGTTCAACTTCTAATAAAATTGTTATGGTGATAAATTACTAGATATAATAGACTCACATAACTTATGCATATTGAACTCAGGAGTTGCCACACGTCGTGTCGTTCAAATCCCACCCAGAACCAAAGCACAATCGACCTTTCCATCTGTTCCCCAAACTTAGCCTCTTCATTAACTTGGCATACTCTAACCTCTACTTATGGTAGTGATCATTTTCCAATAGTGATTTCTTATTCTCTTTCCAAACCAAATGCACCATTAAGGAGATCAAACTTAAAACAAACTACCGAATAGAAATAATAATGACTGGGACAAATTTAGAAAGATTGTTGACAGTAAGCTTTGCTCCTTGCCTGTTATTTCTGATGGCAATGAAAATAGTTGTGCTGAAGCTTAAGCAGTCATATTAATCACTGACTCGCTGAATTAAATGGTGTAATTCATAATACTAAGGATTCTGCACCAGGTATTGATGGTATCCCGTATTCCTTTTTTGCTAATTTAAATGATGACGTCCTCAGTTATTTATTTATAGCTTATTAAGAGCGTTTATACCTTATGAGTGGCAACGTCGCAATTTAGTGTCATATTTCGTGGTTTTCAATTTTTATCATTTAATCGGAGCTATATTTTTAAAATCTGTTTAATTAACTTTTTAGAATTACGTGAGTGTTTAAAAAGTAAGTAACCGTAATGCTTACAGTTATTTTACAATGAAAATAACGCCCTGCAAGTTTCCAATGTATTATTTGCATATAAATAGAACTGTAAACGCAACGATTTCTTACCTTTTACACAGTTTTCACATAATTCTAAAAAGTTAATTAAACTGATTTTCAAAATATAGCTCCGATTAAATGATAAAAATTGAAAACCACGAAATATGACACTAAATTGCGACGTTGCCACTCATAAGGTATAAACGCTCTTAATTCTATCATGATTACAGGAAACATCCCTGTTGAATGAAAGCGTCAAACGGTGTTGCCGTTCCTTAAACCAAATAAAATCCCATCTGATGCTTTCTCATACCGACCCATAGTTGTATCTTCAATTCTGATGAAATTTGCGGAACATTTAATAAAAAATTGCCTAGAATGGTATGTTGAAAGTAAAGGTTTTTTGGCAGAATCACAAGCTTTAGAAAAAGTAAAAGTACCACTGACTGTTTAGGTATTTTAACAGCCGATATTCGGTTGTCCTTCTCTAATAACCATTCCACCATTGCAGTTTTCCTTGATATTAATGCAGCTTATGATAACGTTGTATTATCAGTTTTACAAAATAAATTAAAAGCCTTATAGGCTCCATTGAATTTGTCGAATTTCATTATTAATATCCTGACTGAACGCTCTGTTAACATGTTAATAGGAGATCATGCGGTATCTCATCTTGTATGGAGAGGTCTCCCACAGGGTTCGGTTCTCAGTCCCCTTCTATACAATATTTACACTTTTGATTTAGACTCGTCCTTAACTAACCATGTTAAGGTTCTTCAATATGCCGACGATTTATTATTATATTCTTCAAGCCAATCTGTTGAACAGGCTAGCTATGCTATCAATTCTGCTTTATCTACTTTGGTCTTTGATTGTAGTCAATGCTACATCTAAACGGTTTGGATTTATCCACGTCTAAGACAGCGGCTGTTTTATTCACCCGGAAGAGAAATATTCCCTTAGTAAACCTCTCTTTTAAGGGAATACCTATTCCAGTTACAGATAAATTCAGACATCTAGGTATAATACTTGACTGTAGATTAAGTAACAAAAAAAATATGTGAAAATCACCTAAACATGCTTAGATGCCTCTCTGCACATCCATTTTCATTGAAACTTATTTACAACGCAATCATCAGAAGCATTCTGGATTATGGATTGTTCGTACTAGGACCTGGTAGTGTTATGGGTTTAAAAAAATTGGATGCATCCAGTCTAAAGCATTACGAATTATTTCGGGTGCCATAAAGTCTAATCCCATTAATGCACTCCAAGTTGAATGCGGGGAAGCTCCTTTATATCTTAGAAGACAATTCTTATCTGACAAATATTTGTTCCGGATTCTTCAGTTTTCAACTCATCCTCTCATTCCTAAACTGGACTCTTTTGTGTTGCAGATTGAATCTTCAGATTACTGGTCCAATAAACGTGCTCCTAGTTTAGTTGTAAGCTATAAAAAAAATATTTCACTCTCTTCTCCTATTCACCGTTCCAATAAACTTCCCCTATTTAACAGTAGTTATGAGAGTTTACAATTCAGCCCCATCATTAAATACTGTGTAAGTAAATCAGATCCCGATTGCCATTCAAGTTGTAATCATTTTAAGTTTTAATGCTGAACATCTAGAGTACCGCCATATATTTACGGATGTTGCCAAGCGTTCTCCGACGGGTTGTGTTGGGATAGGTACTTACCATTCTCAATACAACATCGTATAAAAAATCAAACTGCCTCCGGAGACTTCTGTTTTAACGGGGGAATGTTTCGGCATATTAAAAGCTATAGAATATACTCGTAAGCTCAAAAAAAACTATAATTTTTACTGATTCTCAAAGTGCTCTTCTAGCCATCAATAAATCCCCTTTCGAACACAAATCGCAGTTACCTATCATTTATTTAATAAGATAATTTGCGTCCAGAACCATCTCTGAGGGTAATACACTGCAATTTGCGTGGATTCCGGCCCACGCTGGAATCCATGGAATCCAATGAAGTGGCACTTGCCGGTGATGCGGTGCAGTGTGGGGACTTAGTTCCTTATACGAATTTTAGTATTGACCTTATGACATTACCAAAGACTTTTCTTCGGGACACCTGGAAGGTAGCTTGGGATATCGGAAGGAAATTGAAGGGCCGTTACTTTTTAAGTATACAACCCAACGTTCCGGAAAAACCGTGGTTTGGCAGGGCAAAATTTGGCAAGATGGAGACCTCAGTTCTAAAACGAAAGATACTGGGTCATGTTTGTTCTCCAGTCCATCTTGCCAAACTAAATATCATCAACGACCCCATTTGCTTCTGTGGCACAGACGTAGAGACATAAATCACATTTTTTTTCCTGTCCCTTATATGACCGTTCTTCTTTTCTTTGTAACCTCTTGTCTCTCCGTATTCCTTTTCCTACCTCAATACTTTCTTCAGTTTGTACAAATAGCTTCCCTGTATATAAATGTATAGTCTCATTCATCACATTAAATAATATTAAGTTGTAAATTGTCGTCATTGTAATTTGCATTTATATTATAAATTATACATATTATATTTTTTTATTTAATTATTCGCTATTAGTATTTACCTTTATAAATACACTGATCCTATAAATCGTCCAATTCTAAATCCTGGTACAATACTATAAAGCTACTCCTACTTGCTGGCATTTCTAAAAAGACGCTCAAGTTTTTTCGGCTGACAATGTCAAGAACTTCCTAAAAGAAGCTCCGGATTGCCGATATTTGGCAACAAAGGTCAGTTGAAACTAAATTATTGTTAATTAACTTCTTTCACTTTCGTATTTCTTTACAATTTAGGTGTTTTGTACGCTGTTTTAGCTCTTTTCAGGTTGTATTAATATTCGGCAAAATGGTGCATGTAGACTTCAAGAGTTGGCAAACATCACAACTAATGATGTCCAGAACCATGGGCGGGTTCTTCTTGTCCAGGTCAAAAACACAAAAAAATAAATTCCAAGATCGTTCACAATGCAGGGGCCTTTTCACGATATAGTGAAGAAATACGAAGCGCTTCGTTCAACAAAAGCGATAACTAACCGATTTTTTCAAAATTACTAAAATGTAAAATGCACTAGCCAACCCATTGGCATAAATAAATTTGGAGCAATGCCGAAACAAATTGCCACTTTCTTAAATTTGGATGTTCCACATGAATACACAGGGCACAGTTTCAGAAGGTCCTCGGCTACATTGCTCGCCGATTCAGGTGCAAACTTATTGACACTAAAACGCCACGGAGGGTGGCGGTCGAACAGTGTAGCCGAGGGCTACATAGATGACTCGATGAGAAATAAAGAAGAAATTAGCTCCCGCATTACAAGAAATATAAATTTGGAGCTAAGTGTTGACTCTTGACCATCTACGAGCACACACGCGTACATTCCACCATCGTCACCGCCGCCGCAGCTGCCTCCGTCGCCGCCACCGACTGCAGAACTCTGTGGTCTCGTTTCTCTTACTCTCACTCAAGAGAGACTGGTGAAATTGTAACTAATAATAATAACTTGACAACATTAAAAATGCCAACTGGCAACGTAATAATCAATTTTATAAATTGTTCAAACTTTTCTAACTCATTTATCATTGATTAAAGATTTATTCGTTTAAGAATGTCAGAGTTTTATTTATTTCCTCGCAAATATGTTATAAAAATTCGTATGACATACGTGCGCTTTGATAATTACAGCCTCTGCTTTCTTGTAGCCCTCGCCTACGGCGCAGGCTAGCAATATTGCCTCGGCTGTAATTTTCAACTTACCGCACTTATATAATAATGAATATGAATATTATTGTTAATAGTATAGTCAAGCGTAGTATTGTGTTTTCCGAGGTATATGTAAATGTATACGGTTGGATAACTTATAGTTTCCATAGCGCACGCTCTAGTCTTTTTAACGTGCCATAAATGTGGGTTGGTTCTGAGGTTGATAAAAAGTGATAGAGTGGTTATTGCTTGGATTTTTTTTACTGGTCGCTAGTATTGATATTTAGCATTAGTTTGGCGCACTTAACTCATTTTTGACCATGTTGTGGAGTGGATCCTTTTTGTTTAACTACGTCTTTCATCACAGCAAACATTGTTATATTCCCAAGTGTTATGACAGCATCATGCTGTTGTAGCGGTATCTACATCGCCACATGCGAGCTGCGCGTCATACTGACGTCACGCAAATCCTGCATCGCGCAAGCAGATTTTACCGCGTGACTAGCATATATACAACTTCCCGACATCAATCATTGGGCAGTTGCCCACCAGACACGACACCCGTCTGGTCGGAGGATCCTCCCTTTTCTATGGAGGTATGAGTGAACTTTACACCCTGTTCCTCATCTCTATACTGTCATAACACAGTAATCTATAGTTTCGACATACGAGTAACTGATAAAGATTTACAGTAGAGGACAGGGAGACACTTGTTAGTGACATTACATGGTTGCCTATTAGTTATAGTTCTAATACAACACCCTCGGGAATAGACACGTAGCACTGCGTAGCATTTCGTTTACGCGTAGCAGTTTGGCTACGCACATTCGTTTTACGAGTAGCATTCCTGCTACGCGGCGGCGGCGGCTACACTTGACGCTCTACTTTACAGAATAAGATTTGATTCCTGTCCATATAACATTTCGTTTAGTTCCCGCTTAGACCTTTTTTGTATGCAAGATACCTATCTTTATTAGGAATAGCGTAATAATGAAATCTCAAATAAACGTAGCATACTTACCGAATAATATTTTTTTGCCACTTTAACTACCGGAATGACCTTCAAGAATATTTGGTTGTGAACGTTGATTACATTGTTTGGAGATTCAAGACTTGCGTCGGTCTCGCGTCACCGCGGCACTTGTGTCATCGCGGCGCGGCGTATGCGTTCTATCTTCAAGAGCATATTCAAGTAATTTACACGACGGTCAACACATTTAAAACAATCATAAAACATTGTAAAATGGCATAGCTATTGTTGAATATGCCTCAAGAAAAAAAAAAATAGGAACTAAAGTTATGATTGATGGATTTGTGATCAAACATTTATATTTGGAACTAGAAATAAATGTTAGATTCTTCAATGACATCGACATTGGGCACGTATCAATTCAACTCGTCGCACTAAGCGTAATATTATTTCTTAGAAAAAAACGCTGATTTTTATTTATTAAGAGCTACTTAAATATATCTTTGATAAATAGCCGTATCTTATCAACAGTAAGTAGGAATAAAATCATAGATAAATAAAAGAAACCAATGATTTGTGTTGGTAAAAACATATTATGAATAAATTGTCAGATATCACAATCTATCTCAATCATCGTTCCAATTTTATCAAACTTTGTTTTTTTTTACCATTGTTTGTGGAGTGGCATAACACTTCTTTAAAACTCAGGGCAGGTGGTGGCCAAGCGAGGCTCTAGGACAGTTTTCCAGAACTTCTGAGTACAGTCGGGTACAGCTGTGTGTGCAGCTTTCAAACACTGCAGACGTTCTCCAAGGATTGTGGAAACCACGTAACACATCACGCACATCACTTCTTAAATTTATAACTTCATTGTAAGCGGGTTCCTTAATCAGGCGTGACTAATGAAGGACTCAAAACTAGGTGTAGTCACAATGAGGTCAATAACCTATGAATTATTTTTGAGATGATATGATTATGATAGTATTTTATTTTAGCTCACGTGCATAGTTCAGATGACAGACAAATCTGATGATGGTGCTCCTAAGCGTTTCTTAGATTTCTTCCAATATTTTGAAATAAAAGCTATCTCCGTATTTGTTCATCCATCCATTTCCGAGTTTATCGTAGTTGTTTCCGCAAACCTTCACGGAGCGACAACCCGAAGGAATGTTAATGTCCGCTGAGAGGATATTCGTCAGTCGCTACTTCTGTCATTGAAGTGCACGTGAATATTAGGTCAAGACCGTAGGTACCCGGGCATTTTTAACCCGTCTGAGGTAGTTTGTGTGCTCTAATTGAAATCCATAATTTTGACTAGACAGGCCAACGAGTTAAATAAAGGTTTTTTATTACTCAACAGAATTAACGTTTTATAATCACACAAATAACTATGTACTTGCGTGACGATAGGGTTTTGCAATAACAATAGCTGAGTGTACAGCTGTTTATAGCGTAACTGTTGATGTACTAGCTATTGTGAAGACATAGACCAATAATATAAACATTAATCATGTGGACGAATCCAATTACGGGGCCACGGCACGCCATCCGACATAGGAAATGATGTTGAATTTGCTATCTACAAAAACGTTTTTTATTTTCTATGTGTGTATCTTAGGAATACAATTATTGTTCCTCTTGACAATCTTGTATGTATAAATATACATAGGTAGTGGTATTTTTGTTTGTCAAGAAGAATAAGTAGGTATACACAATTAATTAATTGTGTATATCCCTACAAAAACTTAAGTTTTCCTATGTGTCACACTCGTAACTTGAAAACCCATTTCCGACTGCAAGACTTTCCGGATAGAAGCAGTAAAATATATTTTTTTAATTTAAAAAACTATTAGGTACCTACGAAATGGACGCTTCAAATCGTTTTTTTTTCGAATCAATAGATAAGGATTATTATCGGGAAACGATTCTGTTTATCTTAACCACATAAACGTACCATGGAACATTACACCACACGACATACTGACAACGACTACCTTACGAGTTCATGTTACTTATCTGTTTAATGTTTTGGATACGAATGGACAATGTTGAAAACTAGCGACGCTTCTGTTAACTTGTGAGTCACCGTCGCCGCACGCCAGCGTTGAGGTTGACTTCGATAAAAAAATCAACACAAACGCCTAGATGTCGTAAGTAGTTCTCGTGCAGTTTTGGTTGAACACCGTCAGGCAACTCACGACCGTGTCTTTTTTTTTTGTTAATTTTAATTCAAACTTTATACGACTTAAAATAATCATGAGCTACGCGTTTTTAATAGTGGTGTCTGTAGCAATTACATTGAAATTAATATTTTTGAGTTTGTCTATGTATTTCACAATGAAGTACAAAGAAGTTGATTTAACTCAGGTGAGTGCCGCTTGATCAATTTAGAAATCACATCGCGGGCGTTTCTTGTCGTTGTTGTGTCTTTGAACCTTGTGTTTGGATCTACAAGCGAGTTTGGGAACCCGTTTTGCATCACTAACCTACCTGCCTAGCATGTTTTAAACACTAGCGTAAATGATTTTATTTCTGTAAGTAGGTTTGTACACACACTTTTACACGTCAATCATATTTTTCCTGAACAAAATAACTTGAAGCATATCTTAATAGATTCACCTAATTTTGAAATGTACCTATCACTGCTTCTGTTGAAGATAACACTAGTTGAGTGAGTGAAGCAGTTCGGTACTTGATGCTGCCTTCACCTATAAAACAGTTATTGTAAACCTATAATGCTTATCGAGAAAATGTAACATTTAATTTCAAACGCAAGGTCGAATCAGACTACGTCTGATTTTGGTTACGGTGAGGTACAGTTGACCGCAAGTCGTTCGTAACACTTTAACCTTGAGCTGGCCTAGCGTAGTACCAACAGAGTTTCAATACTTAGGTATAATAAGAGGCTTGCTTAAACTGGTTTTCTTACCACTGACGTGGGGCCTACTGTACTTTCATTCTCGGATATGAGTCGATAGTCCATTTAATAAGTAAAATAGTAGGTACACAGGTACCTACCTAAGTAACTTAGGTACAGTGGGTTGCATCGATTGGGTACCCCAGTTGTATTCAAATGAACTTTGAAGGGGGTACCCACATTGTGAAGCTGACTGTACATAGGATTAGTATATATATTGTATGCTGCTTATATACCTATACCGATAAATCTAACAGAATGATAAAAATTACTTCGTACCGTTTGTTTATGTAAAAGTTGATTTTTATGCAACGTCTTGTGTGCGTGTGGTGGTGTCATGGTGTGTAATTGTGTGTTTGCATGAGCTGGACGTGCCACAACCACAACTGCAATTGTTTACATAATATTATTATTTCGTGTTGAGTAGGTAGTCATAGAATTGTTCCTACCCGTAGTGATTTTTATTAAAAGCTGATGTGGGCCTATGGCATTAAGTCCGCCTCTGTACATTTGTGTGCTTAAAGTGTTAAATAAATAAATAAATGTGGGCAATGTGAGGAAAACAACTTGCAGGTACTAGTCTGAAAATAAATGGCCACCACGCTATTAGCAAGCGTGGTGATTAATGCAATTAATCTCTGTAAAAAAATAAGAAAAGATTTCTTTAATCTGCAGTGGGTATGAATGAATCAACCTACGTACCTAATGCTCACAATATTTTTGGGGGAACATAACGTACTTTTCATCTATACCTACGAGTCGGCACAGCAAACAATTTTCTTATGACCGATCATTTTAAAGCCTACTGCGAAGATACACACGTAGGTAGCCATCGCTAACCATAAATAAGTACCTACCTACCTAGTCGTTCAATTGGTTCGTAACACGTAGATAGGTAGATGTATTCAGAGTAGGTATAAGGATTAGAACAGCAATTTACAGATGATTAGGTAACCTTTCTATTTATTTTTGAATAGTTTAACCACTTATCGTAGTATAAGTAGGTAACTAGGTCTACCACTTACCTACCAAAATGATTATTAGCAAACCTGAACGTTGGACCTACATTGTACATGGATACAATACTTGTATTTTAGTTTATAATATGTAATCTACAATGCCAAAAATACCGCAACCAAATCCCAAAAGTTAATTATTATTTGAAAAGTATTCCACTGTATTACCGTTTCGTTTGTTTTACTGACCATATCTACTTATAGTCACCAATAGCATATAAAAAAGCAGGCCTATCTGTCACATATTCAGCCTGGCACGGATCCAATGGGTACCTATCATATACCCAGGTTCTGAAAATCATGAAATCAGCAAGCTAATTAATTCTCAAAGGGATCTCAACTGGGGCGATTGGTTGACGGCATTATCAACAGTAGATCAGATTAGGTTCAAAGAATATTGAAATTAGTTTCAGAAGGGGGGTGCTAGTGTTTCAGTAGTCAAGTAGGTACCTACTTATTAAGCGCCGTTTATCCGGTTATACAGGGTGGCAAACATCTACGTCATACCTCTACATCAGGTAACCATGAAATCAGCGCATAGTTGTAGACCCCCAGCTTTGACATTTTTCGTCTGTTATCAAAATGGGGACAACCCGCTAAAATGGCAGTTTCTAGGAGAGACTTAGTTATTTAAATACCTTAAAACAAACAGGAACACAAACCTAACACTAATTACATAATATTTAACACAATAATAGCTTGAATTCGCCAATGTTATGATAGATTGTATGCATGATAAATATGAAAATCCTTATGTAAATTGGAATGTAGGTAGGTTTATAATGGAGATTTTCTCAATTAGCGAATTGTTTTGTGAAAAATAGAAATGCTTTTTTTGTAGTAGGTTTTTCGTAGCGAATAAACGTTTATTTAGGTAATTAATAAATTACCTAAATAAATGATAAATGCTTTATTTCTGAAGTAGGTTTGTACAAAGACTTTTACACGTCAATCATATTTTAAAAACTAGATGAGGTCGGCGTTTCCTATCTGACTACTATAAGAAGAAAGGCCGAAACAAACAGGGGTAACAGTCTGTTCTAAGGTCCAGACATAGTAATCTCGACCAGATCATTTTTGAAGACCATGTCGATTGGTGTCTGAAATGGTGTTTTGAGGAAAAACGACACGGATTGAGTGGACCTGTCCAGTCAGTGCACGCATTTGTCAGTAACTCAAAGCAGCACAACTCAGGGCGTCTACTATCTAAGCTCGAAATCCGTAGTTTCGGCCGAAGTTACGGGCGTTTGCATCTCCGGACATAAGATTACTTCGAGGCCCGAACTAAAACTAAATGACAACACCATTTGACAGTTGTCCTTACTCCCGATGTGTTTTTGACCGGCCAAAAAGGTTAATTACTCGAGAGTAGGGTTCATTCCGAAGTATCAGAACTACTTTTGGACGGGCCCGTAACTTCGTTGACGGACTTACAGAATAGGCGCCCAGCACTTAAGGATGAGCTCCTTAAGTTCTGGAGGCCTAATCTGTAAGTCCGTCAACGTCAATAAGTCTTGAACGTAGGTAAACGGCCATTATACCCACGAATCCTAAGATAATCCTAAGAGATAGCCCTAGTATATAGTTAATAAGTGTTTTTTTAACTTGCTCTGCTAACAGCTAGCTATTCTGTATTGTAATCTGTGGATAACGTCTTGAGTAGTGTATTTGTTACTTTTATTGCAAGTTTTATATTGTATGCCTACTGTGTAATATACTGCTGTTTGTTATTCCTAACAAATAAAATAAAATAAAATAAAATAAAATCCACGAAGAAATCACACACGTACAAATTTATTGATACTCGTACAGATACACATCAGGTGATTCAAATGCATGTGGTATCTTATCATCTTCATAAACATCGGAAATGGGCTCGAACATGGGCTAGAGCTAGTCCGTTTCACAGTAAGGGCGGTTATGCACTGCATCCGATTCGAATCCGAGAAATGTCGGTCAAAAGTAGCCATAGTGCTATTCGTATGAGGGGTTGAGCACTAGATCCAAACTATGTCCGTCCGAATTTAGAACACTCTCAATTCGGATTTACCTCGGATCTTGTATTCGGATTCGGATCGGATGTAGGTAGTGCAGAACCGCTTTTTCTGTCTACTTACGTATGAGGCTACTACTGGTACCATCATAAGACTTTGGTCACATATATTATGTGTATATCACATATACACTGAAACTGGACGATAGGGTCGATAGATACCTACCTATTTATCTAACTTCATAACGGTTTGAAGTTACAGTGTTCAAGTCACGGAACTTTTCAACCCGGTCCGCTACTGTAAATGTGAAACAAATACCTGGCGCCATAGCCAAGGAGGTATTGTAGCTATGCAATGGGTATAAAAACATCTTGTACATCCCCAATTTAGGAGTGATCCTATCACCTATTAGAATCTAATAGGATCAATCGTGAATTGGGGAATTGGCTAATAATTAGATCGTTGCTATTATTGAGAACAATTTAACTTCATATGCAGTAGGGTTGATGAGGATTCCTCATCCTCATAATGCGGTAGTTCCTCATTTTTTAGCTATTCCTCATCCTCTTCCACATCCCCAAAATTAGTCATAAAATAATCCTCCTCTTCCGTTTCCACATTCATTAAGAGGAATTTATGAGGAAGTGTCAGTAAGTGTGAAATAGCTTCAAAGTTAATTTTCATTATATTCAACTGTTACATGTGTGAATTTCGACTGTTACATTGTTTTTTTTTTCTTTAAATTAAAGGTCCTATTCTTTTATTTTATTTTTCTATTTGAAATCACAGGTTCTATCATCCTCATCCGTATCCTCTTCCTCCTCCTCGTATCCTCATCCTCATCCACTTCCTCAAAACGTATTTCTTATACTTCCTCATCCGCATCCTCTTCCTCATAAACACTTCCTCATCAACCCTAATAAGCAGGTAATCGATTTTCTGCCAATAGCTATTGATTTGTGCTATAACCACACCGATGAAACTGTGTGTAACTACCCTATTTCTATGGAGATAGGTATCTCATTATAATCATTCAAGGTTGATTCTACTTATCATGTTTATTCTGTTTTTTATCTCTTGAAACCAAAATAAGGAATGGTAATGTATCTATATATTTCGTTATTATTTAGTTTAACACAAAGTCGTAACTAGATAGGTATGTATACCTACGTAGGTACTTATGAATAACTAGCCCTGGAGAGAATACCCATTATACAGGGTGTTTATGAGATGAGACTAGGTAGAGGTACTTAGGTAGGTAGGTAAATATGATTACCTACATAAAAAACCAGTGAAAGGGGTCGTGTCAAAAACTGGATTTAGGAGCTCATGTTTGGGACAAGAACAATAACGAAATATTTTTTTTACTATTATTAATTACACAAATCAAATACACAATAGTTAAAGAATAACAGTGATCGAACCATTTGGTTCATAGGACAGGGTAAGGGTTTAAAATCCGTCGTTTAGTAACTAGCGTTCTGAATGCAATTAATATTTAAAAAAATGACTCAAACTCAAATATGGACATAGGACTCGCTACTCACGTCGCAAGTGAAGCTCCCAATAGTATATGTATACCTACCTATCGGTTCTTGTTACTGGTACGTCAATAAGATGTCTATCGTTTACCTGTTATGTACCTACTCTTCTTATAATAATAAAATTGTAAGATTACAAAATCGGTAGGTACCTAATATTTGGAACAGAAAACTCGCAGCTGATTACATAAGGCCTATTACATTACACGATTTCTCGGGCCCTGTCTATCGTGTGCGCGGCAGGGAAGCAGGGAGGTCGGAACCACTCGGTCGCCCTATTTAGGGACCCTGACTCCCTGTTTCTTATTACACTACCCTGTCCCTGCGGGCAGGGCCCGAGAAATCGTGTAATGTAATAAGCCTTTTCGCCAAAAGAACGAATCGGCCAAGTGCGTAGCCACGCACCACGAAGGTTTCCGTAGTTGGGTTCAATTTACCCCAAGAACAAACTTAACATTGTAGTTGAAAAACATGTTCTCCCAAGTCCCTTAGGTACATTCCAACTGCAAATTGTACGCACAATATTGAGAGATTTACCATGTTATTTTAAGACCATAGACTTCTTATAGGTTTTCCTGTAATCTACAGGGTGGCAGGAACATCGACGCGCAAACTGTCACCATGGATTCAGCACATGATTCTAGACCCTCTAGCATAGAATTTTTTGTCAATTATTTAAAAAAAAAACAGCTGTTTCATAGAAAAGTGCAATAAGTACCTACGCGGTCAAAATGTAAGACACAATTTTTTTTAAATAACCTACTTAAAATTTCAATGCAGGGGCGTTCAGAATCATGTACTGAGTCCATGGTAACAGCTTTTGCGTCGATGTCCCTGCCACCCTGCATAAGGTATAGAACTATTTTCTGTATTTGTTTCAAAATTTTAGGCTAAGAATAATTAATAATTTTAGATAAGGGAGGGTCAATTTTCATCAATTTCCTTAAATAGCTAGGTATATAATTATTTATTGTAAAATTATAATAAAAACATATTTGAGACCCTCACAGTAGGACCTTTCATTTGATATGTCACACGGTACCTCATATCATATATGATCTGAGCACGGTACAGTCTGCAAACATTTATTTTTTAATTTCTTATTTGCCTCCCAAGAGTTTCCCCGATATTCAAAATTCATTTATTTAAGTTACACGTCCGTGTTTGGGTCACAGAAATTCATATAGGTACTTAGGTACGAAATTGCAACTTAATCAGTCCATTCGACTTGGAGTAAATTGGCTGTGACTATTGTATATATATAATTTTTGTACGCAAAATACGCGCATTGACGTGGAGTTGCGGACACCAGCCCGTATTACCTATTATTACCTATAATATATATATATAATATAGAATAATCCTTAGACAATTTTACATTTGAAAATTTGAGACCGTGTCTTACAACTTATAATAGGTATATCGTTTAAGAACTCATTTTTATACAGAAGTGCTGAATAACTGTTTCATCATTTTAGTGATTTAGGTATAGTCTGCAACTTTAAACACACATAATTATATATAATGTGTGACAGACGGACAGACAGACAAAGAGTGATTCTATAAGGGTTTTGATTTTCATTCGGACGTACCTGCGGAACCCAAAAACTATATGCCATTTCCTGTTTTTTTTTCTCCCTGAACACCCATCTCGAAAATGTACCTTACCTTAATGTAGGTAGATATTCCTGACAGGTTATAGGTACTAGGGCCTCACCTATTATGAAGTCGCTAATTGTTCCTATCCTAGATAATTGCTAATGTAAATTCTAATGTTCCATAATGTAAATTCCCTTGGTTTTACCTTGATTCTACGAGGAAAATGTGAGAGCATTGACGCTGTTTAATAGCACCTTTACTGTGATGATAATAGATAAAAACAAGTAAGACGAACACAAACTGGTAACTGTTGAAATCGATCATTGTAGGTAAATGAACTAATAGTAGGCAAGTACGTGCCTCATAACTACAAGCTTGTAAAATGTTTACTGTAGTGAGAGTGCAGAGGTGATTTGATGATTTCTTATAGGTACCTACAGCTAGAGAAATACTTGCACACTTCATGTTGCCGATTTTACAGTTGCAGACTATACCTAAATCACTAAAATTATGAAACTGTTACTCAGCACTTCTGTATAAAAATGAGATCTTAAACGATATAGGTACCTATTAATAAGTTGTAAGACACGGTCTCAAATTTTCAAATGTAAAATTGTCTAAGGAGTATTCTGAGAATTATAATATAGACACTAAACCCCAATGACTCAATATCTGACCATGTATGGAAATGGAACCAGGTATGGCTAAGTCCGGTTGTCGCAGTGGCTGACCAATTAGCTCCTTCGCTATGCGTCGCAGGTTCGATTCCCGCACGGAACAAATATTCGTATCGTGTATAAATAGGTGTTAGGAACGTGTCTGGGAGTTCTGCATGAGATTTATGTCTGTATATTTCAAGTCGTGCAACATAAAAAAGAACATTAGTAACAATAATAAATCGTTTATTAACCAGCTTAAGTCCTTATAACTAAAGTACAAATTAACTACCTACTCCAAAAATTAATGTTATAAGGCAATCATAAAAAAGAACATTATTTGTCTCAATACAATCTCTCACCTATGACCCAGGGCTCATGAGTGAAAATCGACGCAAAAGACATGTATGTCCCATCGTACGCCATAGGACCACTCTTGCTAGTCGATTTCTACGGTCTCGGTCCTCATCTTATTAACAAAGCAAACAAACAACTCAACATTTACTCAAAGTGCAAACTGTCGCTGCGTTGATTGGCTGTTAAAACTTTCATAAATATATTGATACTGAGTTTTCTTGTACAACCCATCTAGTTCTACAGTGAACTCTGTACACTCATACGCAATCACACACACACACACTCACTACACCAACTAACTCACACCACACAAAACACTTACACAACACACGTACACAGCACACTCACGCCTAGTTACTTTTTTCTAATTACAAACTTGTTCCTTTTTCTTCATGTATTATTTAATTACCTATTAGCTTTTTCCAACAAACATCGGCTTACACACATTGTCAATACGCTGACTCATTTTAAACGGAAGGCCCTGTCTCCTGTGATGCATTTTTTTTTAATTAGTACAGGATACAGGTGATCTTTTCCACTAAAGTGAAGTACTGTATTGTATTGCATAGTTTTTACTTAACTGGTGGAAAAATAATATTTATTGTAACACTGTTTTTGGATCATTAAATTAGAATCTATGTCTATTTTGTGACCGCGCTGTTTTAACAAACTACTCAACGGATTTTGATGCGGTTTTCACCAACATTTAGAGAATTTATTCCGGGAGGTTTTTGTGTATATTAAAGTTATAACACTTTCATTTATTTAAAAAAAAAACTAGATGATTTGTCAAGTCGTAAAAACCGTGCGAAGCAGGGGCGGGTCGCTAGTATACAATAGATGACGTAAGTAAATACAACTTTATTTTACAGACCAATACCCAGACCAAGGCGAAAAATAAGTCCATGCTCATATCGTGGAAGGAAATCCCGCGCATCATCCTACCGAAATCCATGTACTGCCCTACTTCGAACACTAAAGACTTTCCTAGCAAATCATGAAGAACAATAAGCACTACTTATGAAGATAATAAAGAAATTCTGTAACATAACTGTGATGGCAATAAAGAAAAATATATGTTTGCGACTGTTCCTATTGCTCTTTTATCTAACAAAATAAAGACAAATGAAAACTTAACAATGTTTTTTATTGCAAAATATACTTCATTTTATCTTATTTTACATATTCACAAATAATTACATTATAGAATTACGTATATTTCATGATTTTCATTTATCAATTAAATTACAATCTCCCACAACCAAAAAGTTAATGTCCCTAACATGGGTCGCCCACTTCACAGTCTTCTTCTGTAGGTCAAGTTTCAAATTTCGTTTTTTGTACTCTAAAGCTGATTTTACTATCAATCTATTGAATTCATGCACATGCGGATGATTCACATACTCTTCTACTTTCATCCATTTGCAATCGTTAACTTCTCTTTGTGATGGCACAATTTTATCAGACGTAGCCTTCATCATAAGGATTACGTAAATGTCTGAGTTTTCGAACATCATGTTGTGTGTATGCCGAAACGTGACAAGCGAGTCAAATACAGCGTCAACTCCGGTCTCTTCTTTCACCTCTCTCACAGCAGCGTTAATAATATCTTCACCTGCAATTATGACAGAATACCATTAAAAAAATAACTGCAAAAATCAAGTAATATGTTTCAAACAACAAAATTTGTTTTGACAGTTATTTTAGTTCAATTTCAGATTTGATGCCATCAACTGCATCAGATTCCCTATAATGCTTTTGCCTTAAAGTGAATTAAATTAAAATTAAAATTCATTTATTTCAGGTCATTGACCCATATTAAATACAAAACATACAATTTAAATACAAAACTCCGGTCACATTTTACTGCCAACTGAAGAAATAAAATAATGAAAACATTAAACATTACATGTCAGATCAGATCAATTAATGTCAGATATAAATAAAAATTAAATAAAACAATGAATTAAATTAACAAAAATTAAGTTGATGTCAGAAGCAAACAAATTAAATATTATATTATTTATCATTAAAACATTAAAGCTGTAGGTATAAAATGACAAATTAAGCACCAGCAATATGCCTGCTACAACAATGCCCAACGTAGGGGCAATCAAGTCGCTCAGCAACCATCGCCAGGACAGTATTGGAGCTAGCCCGCACCCTGCGCACCAAGGACGCGCACCGCTTGCGCATGGTGGCGTGGAAACAGTCGGTGCGCGCTTCCGCAAACATGCCCGAGGCACTGCAGAAGCTTGGTAGCCGCAAAACCGCCCTGAACGCGTTGTTGTATTGGACACGAAGGGCACTGTAAGCAGCTTGTGAGTAAGATGCCCATAGGCTGCACGTGTATAAGGAGGTGCAGAAAGCTTTAAAAAGCGTGATTTTAACCTGATTTGAACAACGTGCAAACCTACGGGCTATCATATTTGCTCTCTTAGACAGTGCCCTCCGCTCCCGCTCAATGTCGACATGGTCTTTCAGATCTGCTGTTACCCAGTGCCCCAAGTATTTAAATTGATCCACCCGTTCCAAGGGTACACCATTCAAGTGAATAGGGGGTACTTGCTGTGGGCATTTGGCGCCTCCCTGAAATACCATGAATTGACTTTTCGCGACATTATACATAAGACCATGGCTGCCCGCGTAGTCCTCACAGATATTCAGCAGCTTGCGTAATCCACAAACCGACGCGCTCAGCAGCACCATGTCATCTGCATAACTTAGATTGTTTACACAAACATCATCAACATGGCAGCCCACATGCCGACTACTGAGCGCGACGATGAGTGCATCCATGTAGAGATTGAAAAGTGTGGGTGAGGTTACCCTACCCTGTCTCACCCCACATTCAAGCCTGTATGGCTCCAATAATGTACCCGCCCATCTGACATTGTTAACCTGGTGTTCATACCAATACTTGAAGATGTTAACAAGTTCATGCGGCATGTTTATGCCCTCAAGTTTCTGCCACAACAAATTATACGAAACCAGGTCATAGGCCTTAGACAGGTCGAGGAAGGAGGAATGGATAGGAGAAAACATTACAAACAGAAGTCTAGACTGTTTTTACAACTTAATAGTTTAACATGATGTTTAGCAGTGAACATTAGATTTTTTATCTTATAATGAGTTAACATAGGTATATAAGTAAGGTACCTTTCTCAACATAGCCACCAGGAAGCTTCCAGTGTGGATACTCATAGTGTTTCTCAGATATAGCCAGCAGATGGTTTTGGTTGTTGAATACCATGGCCCCAACCCCAAGGTTTGTATGGCAAGCAGGAGGCAGGTTCGGCTCCGAATCTCCAGGCAGCCACTTGTACATCATCACAAAGTCATCTCTTGCATGGTGGAAATTAAAGCCTTTCTAAGAACAGCAAGCCTTAATTAAAAACAATAATAAATGGGTAAACAACTTAAATCAAAAACTGTATCTAGATACGGAATACTTCAACAAAATAATGTACCTGTGCTAAAATAGGGACGCAGAAAGCATCATTTATGTCGACCTTAAACCATATACATCTATGTCCTTGTGTTGCCCAGGTAGACAATGATTCTGAAACACAATAAAATAAAATATAGATTATTGTATTATAGGCTAGTTGATAATATTGAGAAAAGTACAGTAAAGTTTATAAATTTTAATAAATAAATACTGTACATAGCAATCAGTGAAACTAACCAATTATAAAATGAGTCTGTCAATTTTTACATTAATAAATTTAAAATATCTGAATTCAAAACATTAATGGCTTTAGATGAAGACCCTACTGACACCCCCCAAAGGTTTATAATTCCAGCATTATTTTTAAACTTCCTGAGTTACTTTTGAACAATGTAGACCAAATATTGTCCTATTCTTTTGATTGCCTATATGACTCTCTCAAGCCGGCCCTGTGAAGTTAAATGTATTTGCAAAATTATTAGTTACCAACCTTCAAGGTTTTCAATGAACTTTTGCACATTGAATTTCTCTTTTTTGGAGTTGACTGTGATGCCATTGTATCTGTCTTTAGCACCATTAAATACATTACTGGATGTGTAAGTGGAGTATGCACAAACGGGGTATCTTCTGAAATCAAATGCATACAAATTCAATGTACCTTTATTCCTGCTTATTATCATAATAATTATCATGTCACTGTTTATGCTGTACATAAACGAAATCTTAATCAAAGCCTGTTCTGTTCAGGATGTAAATAAGTCTACAATGCAATATCGCCTATGGACATGGCATAGGTCAAATTGTTAGAGATTGAAGTTTGTTGTTTTCGATGTAATTGAATAGTGTCTTTGAAACTTTTTAAATAAATATTATTAATACCATTGGGCTACCTACCCCAGGAATATACTTTTTTGGTTAAAGCGTGTACAAAAGAATAATAATTTATTAATAATCATAATAATTGTTGATTACAACTGCATTACTTATTTATGTAAAACCGTAGAAATTGAAATCTGCAGAAAACAGAAAACAAGTACCTATGTATTTATTTTTACACAAGTCTCAAAGTCCTTTTTTTTTTTTTTTAATTAATTTTAATGGCCTGGTTGCTGGGACCTTTTAGCCAGTTTAGTATATAACAAGCGCTCAGTCCACAGAATATCTACTAAACCACAGATTATTTTTTGTATGGCATCTCGTAGTTGGCGAACTCAAAGCCACCAGCTAGGGGCAGCTAGGGGGGGGACAGCAAGTTGGGGACAGGCTGGATCTGAATGGATTCATTATTAATAGGGGGGTTTAAAACTACTGGCTCAGCTACGCCACCAGCTGGCTCTGCGGATCCGATCAAGGGAGGGGAAGAGGAATTTATCGGGGAGGAACGCGGACGCGAAGGACCTCGGCGGTGAGGTCGGAACTTCGATTTGTGTCTGTGTGTGCTGTATACTGTACTGGTGGCCCTACTGCTTTCCTGGAGGAGGGTGGTGGGGTCGTCGGGGTCGGTCAGTGCGTGCCTTGGACGGCGGATTCTACTGATTCTAGAGGGGGACATAACTGGCGGCCTTCACAACCAGAGGGTTGCGATGGCTGCCAGCGGTATCGAAGAAACGCTTGCAAGCGCGTTTCATGAATTGATGAATGGTGGGGATTTTCAAATATAAATGTAAGTTGATGTTACGACCGCACCAGGGGGAACCCGTGATTTTACGTAGAAAACGGTTCTGAAGGGTCTGCGTCCTATGGACGTGCCGGGGCGGGGGTGGGCCTGTGCGAAAACAGCACAGGCGTATGTCATGATAGGTCGGATGCATGCCGTATAAATGCGCAGTTTGCACCTGAGTGACAATTTAATGCGTGCATTTAAGACGAAATGTAATCTACCCAGAGCAAAGAGCGGCTCGCGAACGACTACCTTTACGTGCTCTGAGAAGGAGAGACGTCTGTCCAAAGTCACACCCAGATATTTGGCATGCTTCGCCAAAGGGATCGGCTTGCCAAACATCTTGATCGGGCGGGCGTCGTCATTTCTGCGTTTGACACGCGGTTTCAAGAACAGAACCGCTTGACCCTTGTCGGGGTTAACTTCGATTCTCCACTTTCTGAACCATTTTTTTTTTGTTTCCGGGGTGGAAAATCCTCATGGTCTGTCAGACTCTTACTGACTAAAAACCACCCCGGTGTTCCATCTCACACCTACGCTGGGGGTCGCGGGAACGTACGATCCTTCCGCAACCCCCGACTGGTGCCGGCCCGCCACTGCGGGCCTCTTCGGGTCTGGGGGGGGGAGTGAGGTGTTTGACTCCCCCCGCGACGTCTAAGAGGGGCGCGCGTGGAACACTACGCGCCGCCACCTCGGGTCCTGATGTGTGGGGGGCGACGGACGTTCCCGAGTCCGTCGCCCCTGGACCCATTTAGGGGGGGTGGAAGAGGGCGCGTTGTCCGCCCTCCGCCGACGCCCGGTGCGCCTTCTGCGGGCCGGGTGAGTAGATGTCCCTCCCTCTCCCTTTCCGCAGCCTCCTTCTGCGAGACGACTGTTTCGCAGAAGGAGACCACCGCGTCCCAGGACTCGGCGCTGCCGACCATCGACTCGACGACGGCCGGCAGCGACAAGTCACTGCCTACTTCTGAGATGAGGGCACGGCGCGGCTCCTGCCAAGCGACACACTCTGCCAGCGTATGTCACGCCGTGTCCTCCCGGCAGTCGACGCAGTGGTGACACCGGGCGTCCAGCTCCCTGTTTATGCGACACAGGTACTTCCCGAAGCAACCATGCCCCGATATCACCTGCGTCGCCCGAAACGACAGGGAGCCGTGCCTCCTCCCGAGCCAGCGCACGAGCACCGGCCGGACCGCCTCGATGGTGACGAGGCCGGCGGCGGTAGGGCGTGAAAGCCTGTCCCGCCATTCCGCCACCAGGACCTCGCGAAGCTGAGACCGACGCAGCTCCTTGTGTCGCTGCATCGGTCCCTCGCTCGCCCCGCGCCCTCGCTTCCTCGCGCCACCGATACAATGACGCGAGTACTTTCGCCTCGAGGTCCCAGGGCGGGGATCCGGCCAGTACGCATCCCGCCTCGTAGGAGATCGTGCGATACCCCCTGATGACTCTGACGGCCATTGCCCTCTGCGGCTTTCGCAAAACAGCGATGCTGCCGGCCGTCAGGTCAGAGGCCCATACCGGGGCCCCATACAGGGCCATGGATCGCACGATCCCCACGTAGAGCCGCCTACAGGCGGCGCTCGGGCACCCCAGATTGGGAAGCAGCGTTGCGTGTGCGCCAGCTGCACCCAGCAACTTGGGCGCCAGCCGTCGGAAGTGGGGCCCGAAGTCCCACCGGCTGTCGAGCACCAATCCTAGGTACTTCATGGTGGACTCGACAGCGATCCGAGCCCCCCCGACCACCATGTGTGAGCCGGGTGGTGGCGCCCGCCGGGGGCCATGAAACACCATGGCCTCCGACTTGCTGAGGGCCACCTCCAGGCCTAGGCGACGTATGCGGCCCACCACCTGTGAGACCGCAGCCGTCGCCAGCAACGCTGCCTCCCTTAGCGAGCTCCCCCGGGCAGTGACCAGCGTGTCATCTGCATAACACGTCAGGTCTACGCCCGGTTTGAGCTTGCCCCTCAGCACCCAGTCGTACCCGATGTTCCACAGGAGTGGCCCTAGGACTGAACCCTGTGGAACACCGCACGACATGCGGCGCTGGTTTCCGCCATCACGTCCCACCCACTTTCTGAACCATGCGCCAAGCTTGTTGACTGCGGTTTGGAGAGTACGAGATATCGAGTCGGGGACGAGCCCAGTGTAATAAATGGCCATATCGTCTGCGAACAGAGGCAACTGCGCATTTTCACATTTGTTTTACATTGTTTTTTTTTTTTTTTTGTATGGCATCTCGCAGTTGGCCTCGAGAGGCCGTGACTGCTTAACCGGTCAATCCTGTAGTGCCTTCGAGCTAACTCAAAGCCTCCAGCCAGGGGCATAATATTAATATTATGAACTAAGCGACCATCACCTAAGGGCACCCCCTGTGGGGTACGAACCTCGGCTTAGGGCGTCGCTGGGGAAGGACAGCATTGGGGACAGGCTGGATCAAAATGGGTTCATTATTATTAATGGGTAAAACTACTGGCTCAGCTACGCCACCAGCTGGCTCTGTGGATCCGATCAAGGGAGTTTTACATTGGATTTTTGCCTCTTATTATAGTCTGGCACATGGACGCAAGTAGTGGGTGCCCTACTGCAAAGTTTTATTGCACTTTGGTCCGTGTCTCCGACAGGTTTTCTTGTCCAGACCCGTCGCCGTCGGAGGCAAGACCCCGCGACCAATCACAATGATTTCTTATTCTAGACATTTTCATACAGCATAATGCTACTGTATACAGGATTCAAATACATAATTCTAGTTTATCGTCTATATTTACGTAATCCTACAGTGAGTTCGGCGGCTCTTTCTTCTCTTTCTTCTTTCTTTCTTTAAGCTTGGTAAGTAATTTTGTAAGATTAGTTATTATCTATGAAATAATTTGTTAGCTGCTTCAATTCGTGTAATATGTAGGTACATACATACAAAATATGCAGTTTTATTATTAAGCAATAAATTTATTATGATTAGATAATATAAATGTAAGTAAAATTAATAGGTTGATTGATGCTTAATTACCAGTTGGACATTCAGCGTATGAGCATCCTTTCTTCTATTTTTGTACTGGGATCTTTGTGGCCCAGAAGGAGGGAAAATTTTAACATGGGTGCAATCTATTAGCCCTAATATATCTGGCATGTTAAATTTTTCCTCAAAACCTAAGGCTACACTGCTTCGGGCAGGTTGTGAGGCAGGAAAGTGGACCCATTCAGCCAAGAGTCTGCAAATAATACACAGTAAGTGAACAATGATGGTACCATAACATTACGGGGCCCACAATACTTACTTAATAGTACAAAGAGTGATTTACCAACCTCCTACAAATTGATTGCAGAAAAAGGTCAAGATACTTGCTGACTGTAGTTTGTGCTTGGCATAATGTATGGTCCTGCCCAACCTGCCTTTGGTAACCTCCATTTGCTAAAAATTGAATGCAACACAGAATCTGGAATTAAACATGAACAATCACACCTTTAGCAGTACCTTTAATGGACTGATATTCGTGCAATTTTGCAGTTTACTTTTGGTTAAAACATATAAGAATTTAAATAAATATTTTGGGAATTTCACATAGTAACAGAAGTCTATGTGGTAAATAGGTAGGTAGATACAGCTCGCGCGATAAGAGTTTGGCTTTGACCGTTATTGCGCAGAAATCAGTAATTGGGTATAGCGCTCCAGTCGTTCCCTGCCTCTCGCATCGATACGACGTACCGCGCACTCCTGTTGTACAATCAAAAGTTCAAAAATCCGAAGGTCAAAGCCAAACTCTTATCGCGCGAGCTGTACTTACTTTTAAGAAGGCAGGTAAACCACAGCCGTTTCGAGGCTACAAATCTTCTTGGAGCTTATCTATAATATAAATAGCCATAGGCTTTGTAATTTGCCAGAGAGACTGGAACTCGTTATCCCTTAAGTCGAATGGGTTGCAGAAGTCGCGAATCACCTTCCTCTGTATTTTCTTGCTTCCCTTTCCTCATACACAGTTAATAGATAATTATAGTACGGCACTGCCATTATACCTATATTGTTTAATTTCACAGAACACTGTTACCCCCTTTTTTCAGTTTTTTCTCAGTTTGTCGCGGTTTCTCGTCTACGAAAACCATCAACGAGAAAATGTCAAAATTCAACTAATTATAGCCTCATTATAGCGCACATGTTAGAGCCTGACGACAAAAACAGGTTTGACAGAACGACATGAGTTCTTTAACAGAACGACACGAGGTAAAAGTGTCGCCATGTTAACTCCCATCGACAAACAGACATAAGTCGTCTCAGCACGAGATAATGCGTCGACAAAAACGACGAGTTTGCGTTTGCGTCGCACAGAGGAGTATTTTACCTCGAAAGTTGATTAAAACTATTGTGTGATATTTTTCGTTTTCATATAAAATAAAAAGCAGTGTGATAATTTTGTATTTAAAACATCATACTGTGGGGATTTTCCCTGCAGTAGATATTGTTAATTTTTAAGTTTAAATTTTCGATGGTAAAATTAGTTTTTATGATTTTGGGTTTCTTTGAGTTCTTTGTTTTAGGATTAAGTTTACCGTCGACCGAACTACCCATCTGTGTGAGATTTTACTAAATTCCTATTTCTCGAATTTCATCTTTTGTTTTGTCGGGTTTTTTCTTATCGCAGTTTGGTTTACAACTCTGTATTTTCAAATCTTGGTTTTTCCCCAAACAGATGGACAATTTCAGTCGACGGACTTTTATGTCCCACTTTATGACTTAAGACAAAAGGCACTAAGCTTGGGACCTCCCTACTTTTAACTTTGTAGTTGTAATTGTGATCGATATATTATATAAGAATGGATTTCCGATGTATCAGTGTGGTTCGATGACGGGCGCCGTATTCTTCGACATAGCCAAAGCGTTTGACAAAGTCTGGCACAACGGATTATTATACAAGCTTTACAAACTTGGTGTGCCAGACCGTCTCGTCCTCATCCTGAGAGACTACCTGACAAACCGCACATTCCGCTATCGCATCGAAGGCGCGCTATCCTCCCCTCATCCCATACGTGCAGGAGTCCCCCAGGGCTCTGTGCTTGCCCCGTTCATATTCACGCTTTTCACCAGCGACATCCCAAAGAGCAAAGAGGCTCAGCTGGCTCTGTTCGCAGACGACACGGCCATTTACTACACCGGTAACGGCAAAATTCCAATAGCTCGTATCCTTCAAACCGCAGTCGACCAACTCGGCGAGTGGTTTAAAAAGTGGAGAATAGAAGTTAATCCCGATAAAAGCCAAGCCAAGCAATTCACAAGACCGAGGCACGACCTCGGCCCCCCCCCCTCCCCCCCCCAACCAATCACTATGTCCGGCCAGCCGATCCCTTGGGAGAAGCGAGCCAAATACCTCGGTGTCATCCTCGATGAGCACCTATCCTTCGCAGAGCATATAAAGAAGGCCCACTCGCACGCCGCCTTCGCTCTTGGTAGACTCCACTCCGTTCTGAATGCACGCAGAAAACTGTCCCTCAGGTGTAAATTACGCAATTACACAGCGTGCATTCGTCCAATCATGACCTATGCCAGTGCAGTCCGCACACGCCAAACCCCATCACATTCATAGGATGCAGGCCCTACAAAATCGTGTCCTCCGTAGGGCAACAGGTTCCCCCTGGTATGTTCGTAATGAAATACTCCACCTAGACCTCAAAATCCCCACTATCCATCAATTCATGAAACGTAATTCCAAGCGTTTCTTCGACACCTCCGACAAGCATCGCAACCCTCTGGTTGTCAAGGCCGCAGGCTATGTCCCCTCTAAAATCAGTCAAATCCGCCACCCAAGGCATGTCCTCACCGACCCCGATGACCCCATGACACTCCTCCAGGAGAGCAATAGGGCCAACCACCAGTACGGTGCACAAAATACACAAACCGTCATTCCGTCCTCGCCGCCGAGGTACCTCGCGAACCCCCCGACTTAATCGTCCCCCCCGACCCTTGCCCGACAAGCGCCAGCCCGCGCCGTAGCTGAGCCTGTAACTTTAAACCCCCGACTGTGACCTCTGAGTTTATTTCGGCGTTTCTTCTCAGCCGAGGTTCGTACCCCACAGGGGGTGCCGTTAGGTGATAGTCGCTACTCGCTTAGTATGTAAAAATATGCCTCTGGCTGGAGGCTTTGAGTTTCACGCAACCACAGGATAGTCCGGTTAAGTAGTGACGACCTCTCTAGGTCACCTACGAGATGCCATAGTTAGGAGAAACAATAAATAAAAATAAAAGTTGTATCAGTCAGTTTTGTATGCAACCTCGAAACACTGAACGCTCAACTTGGAGTGTTCTCGCGATTGTCTCCTCGTCTCCGTTTGTTCCGGCGAGTCGAGACGCTTTCTTTACTCCACGAAGCACAAAGCTCCGTGGTTTACTCTATCGTCAAGTTTTTGTAATTGTTTTTAGTAAGTTTACAAATAAAATATTTAAATAAATTCGGTGTTTGTCGAATAATTATTATCCTCACCTTGTCCCAACAATACTTACAGTAAATTTTACATTAAATGTGTTTACACAAAATCGTTCTAATCAGACTCGCCATCACTAGGTCCATCCTCCTCCTCATTGTCAGACTCTGTAGACGATACGTACGGTGTCTCCGGGAGCAAGAGTTGTAATGCCTCGCTGGAAAAGGGCTTACTCTTTTTCCGGGGCCTTTGGTACTGCTCAAAAAAGGATCCGAACTTAGCAGAAGTCTGTTCAAAACATCCCTATTACAGTCTTCTCGCGAAAACTTTCTAGAAGAATTCTGCCTATACATGCGGAAGTCTTTCTTTCTGGCCTCAGCCGCCTCTTCAGACAACTGGCCAATAGGCAGAATAGCGTGATCAATTACTGTGGCCCCATATATCAAAACATTGTGCATTGTAGGCGACATGGGGTGCCAGCCATACAAATCTACATACAGTTTTGCAGTTTGTTCTGCAAAGCTTTCAAATGTTTTTACATAAATTTTTAGACCACTTGACAAGGCCTCTAATATGGCACTGCATTTTTTTATTAATGTCTACTCCTGTAATGCGGGAAGAAGTTTCGGGATTTGAGAAAAATCTTCTTGAAGTGAAAAATTTCACATCAAATGTTAGAATTCATGGTCTTCCTTTTATTTGTGACACTAAGTTATTTAGAAAAAATAATCCTTATGATGAAGCCTTTCGATCGGTATGATAAAGCTACAGGGTGATTATTTTTCTCATGTAACGGGTTCGATTTCCGGATCAACCATGTAATTATTTAAATATCTATGAATGCAGTTTAAATTGATTTTTAAATTCAAATAATGTCTTCTTTCAGTAAAATGTTCCATCTACAATATATTGTAATGCCACATGGAGGGAAAGTACCTTGTATATATTCAAGGTACTTTCCCTCCATGTGGCATATCCGTGGGACGGCCTGTATAGCACCTCATAGTAGATGACGTGTTTGTCGCAGCATTGCAAACCTTTGCATCAATCATGGTAAACGCCAATGTGTGTTTATTTCTATACCACCATTCGTTCTCGGTATTTCACTCTTTTTCAGGTTTCTTACTTGATTTTCTATGTAGCAGATTTCTCCATTTGTTATATCTTTTGTTTCGTGTACGAAACGGATTCGTATTGGTCTACAATATCTTGCGGAAGAAGGTACTGGGTTTTGCCAAATAATCTTGTTTTGGTCACCAATATTGCATATCAGTCGTATGGGCACAAATTAACTCTGGAAGATGTTTGAAACACTATCTGTGCTATTTCCAAATCTTTGTTTAAATTGTTGTTGTTGAGAATCATCACAACCCCCCCATTTTGATAATAGCTCCAAAGCGCATGTGATGGTGTATGCTTTTTGACTATCTGTTTTTGAGTAGAAGTAAACCGTGCTCTGTATTTTCTGGCTGTTGTTGGCGTTAAAGTCATATCTTTCATAACCTTAGACGCATCACTATATCCTGCACCACGCTGACTCATCTGGGCTGCATAGGTTAACTGTTCACAAGCTAATTGCTCTCTCAAATCCTTTGTTTTGCGCCTCTTTGTTTGATCGCTTGATTCGTCGATGGTCGGCCGGGCTTTCTTGTTGTCCACGTAGGAAGTGCTATAGAAGTTTTGAGCCATTGTTCGTTTTTTATTAAAAAGCGTTCTTCCTTATTACTGGCAGTTGTCCATTTTTTTTTAAATTGACACTTAACAGTTTTTAGGACATGTCTCAGCAGTGAACCTTGTTTATTTTCAGGCATTTCGTGATTATTTTAAGACGATTTTCTAAAAACTCAAACTTCTGGTGTATCTTTCTGTCCGAACATTGTTTTACTTTGTTGTTGTTTTGTTTTTGACTTCATAGAGTGATTTTCTAGTCATCTCCATCGACGTCATTAAAGATTCTAGAATAAAAAAAATATATAACATTGTTTAATATAATCTGATTTCGACTTAGACCGCTATATATTATTTTTTATTAAATGGCGTGTACGTATGTGCGGGACATTTTCTTTTGAAAATCTTATAATATACAAGGTGATTGGAAGATGGGTGCGAAGCTTTAAGGCGAAGATAGTACAGATAGTTCAGAACAATTTAAGCCTTGGTTGTTTTAGACGAACTCTTACCATTTTTTTTTAACCTAATTTTTAAGATTTTTTTCGAAAATTGCCAAAATTTGAACTAAACTGGTTATTTATAGCTAAATTGAATGATAAATGAATTCATTTTTATTTTATTTAATTAAAGTAATGTGTAAGCAATCTAGCAAAACATGTTTTAGGCCTCTGTGTCGTTAGACATTTTTTTACAGACATTTAAAGTTCATATAAATTTTAAAAAATCATAAATCATTTTTGAAAACCTTATTTAAAAAAAAAACGAAGTGTGCTTTTTTTGTTCAAATATTTTTGAAAACATGCGTGATAATCGCTCTTTCCTTTGAGGTATCATTTACGAGGATATTTTACAAATTATTGAAATTAGGATCTACAAACCAATTTGAGGGAGAAATTTTAAATTTTAGGCGGAGTAATTAAAGCAACATTTGAATCTAAATGATTTATTGTTCATGTTCAAAATGTCTGCCATGATTCCTAATACAAGCACGGCTACGTCTTCTCACTTCTGTTGTTGTTATTTTCAACATCATCTCCAGTTTCATCGTTTCAAACGCTGAATCAATTCTCTCCATCAATTCTTCTCTCGTGTTTATTTCAACATTCGTATACACCAGTTCCTTGGCCCGGCCCCACACGAAAAAGTCCAGCGGGGTCAGATCTGGTGAGCGAGCGGGCCAAGGGATGGGTCCATCTCTGCCGATCTAGCTGTCAGGGAAGCAATTATTTAAGTGTTCCTTTACATTTAACGTCCAATGCGCTGGACAGCCGTCTTGCTGAAAGACGACTGTTCGGTCTCTTTCGAATATCGGGACACCTGTTTCCTCTATCAGAACTGGTAAATCGAATTGTAGAAAGTGCAAATAATTTTCACCATTTAAATTATCCGGTAAGAAGTGGGGCCCAATCAATGTCCTGCCAATTACTCCAGCCCATACATTGACAGAGAATTTTCCCTGAAACGACAGTCGCTTCTTAAAATGTGGATTATTGTCTCTGTCGGCCCATTCATGGAGGTTATGAAAGTTTGTAATGCCCTCCCTAGAAAATTTGCTTTCATCCGTCCACAAGATTGATTTCAGGAACCACGCATCTTCGATGTCTCTGTTGAGGAGGAAACGGCAGAACTGTATTCTTCTTTGGGGATCTTGCTCTTCCAGACCTTGCACACCCCTACCATGGAACGGATATTTGTCATTTTGGTGCATTGTATGCCACACCTTCCATTGTGAAATGTTTAGATTTTGAGCTACGGCTCTGGTACTGGTAGTAGGATCTGCTTGAAATGCTGCCAAAATGTTTTCTTCGACGTCAGTTTCATGTCTGCCTGGGTTGACTCCAGGTTCCACGCGGTGAAACCCAACTTCGGCAAGTCGACGAAAAGTGTTATAAAACACTCGCACATTCGGTACCCTGCGATTCGGAAAGCGTTCTTGATACATCCGTCGCGCCAAGGATCCATTGCCATCTGCTCTGCCATACATAAATACGATATCCGCATATTCCTGATTGGAAAAAGTAGCCATAGCTACTTAACAATTAAGAAAAACGGCGTAGGAGCGCACTAAATGTCAACTCCACACAACTCAAAAATCAACACGTGCAGGAGCTTGCGGCTACGACTGGACACGGTGAAACAAAAATGTTCAAAACTAACGCAAACAACACGTGCAAGAACGCAAAGGGCTACAACTGAACACGGTAAATTGCGAATCAACACGACAACGTCCTCTCACATGGGCAGCTGTAGTTTGACCAATTCAACTAATTGTAATAAGTAAAAGACGTGACCGTTTCAACACAGACTGACTAACCCTAACTAAATAAAAATACGATTTTGTTGCCTTAGTAACTAATACCATTTTGCTGTAAAAACCAACGTATTTAACGCTATTTTCTATTCACTGGGCGTTCTACCTGGAAATGCCGTCGCACCGCACATTGCTGCCATTTTTTAGATAATCCCTTCAATTCGGTTCTTTCATGTGCCGCACTGCGCGCGGCGGCCATTGTTTAGATAATCCCCTCAATTGGCATATGCAAAAAATTCTTAAAATTGAAGTAATTATCATTTCGAACGCATAAAGTAAGCTTAGCGTAAGTTTTTTAAGCAAAAATTTTGTTTGTAGATCCTAATTTCAATCATTTGTAAAATATCCTCGTAAATGATACCTCAAAGGAAAGAGCGATTATCACGCCTGTTTTCAAAAATATTTGAACAAAAAAAGCACCCTTCGTTTAATTTTTAAATAAGGTTTTCAAAAATGATTTATGTTTTTTTTTAATTTATATGAATTTTAGATGTCTGTAAAAAAAATGTCTAACGACACAGAGGCCTAAAACATGTTTTGCTAGATTGCTTACACATTACTTTAATTAAATAAAATAAAAATGAATTCATTTATCATTCAATTTAGCTATAAATAACCAGTTTAGTTAAAATTTTGGCAAATTTCGAAAAAAATCTGAAAAATTTGGTTAAAAAAAATGGTAAGACTTCGTCTAAGACAACCATGGCTTAAATTGTTCTAAACTGTCTGTACTATCTTCGCCTTAAAGCTTTGCACCCATCTTCCAATCACCTTGTATATATACCTTATAATAATAATTAAATTTTATGTTACATCCAAAATATACATGTAAAGTACCTACCTACATACATTTTTCTTCAACATCCATAATGGTTATCATAAAATTTCAACGAACACAAACATATTTCAATTAAAAGATTACGTTTTAACGGTAGCGCCGAGAATGAAGACGTACAATTCACGCACAGACTGGGTTCTGACTGCTGCTAGGGTTGGTGTAGGTGCGGGGCGTTAGGGGTGCATGTTGAAGAGCATCCTCGTGGCGCACCCTGGGCAACGTCTACTCCAATTGCTCCCATTGCGGTCTTGGTGGACAATTGGGGCTGGCGGCTAATCTTCAACAAGCGGGGAAAGGTCATGGTTCCAATCACCGATCATGCTTGATGGTCGGTGAAGGAAACCGGGCTACAGAGGGTAGATACGTCCACTCCTCCTCTCCTTACAGAGGGAGGTGACTGGGCGTAGACTGGGAAGGGCCGCCGCTGCGGTTTAGGTGGTCGTGTCCCGGAGGTAGGCAGCGCGGCGGGGCGCGCGCGGTGGGACGATTCTCGCGCGGCACCGGCGGCCAGCCCACCGGTTGAACGCGTTCCAAAGGGTCATGGCCACCCGGCTGGTCTGGAGATAACGTACGATATCCAGTGAGGCGGTGAGCCTCCTTGCCTGATGGCCGCCATGGGATCTTGAGGCAAGGATCCTCGCGCACATATGGGAGTGGTGCGATGAGGCGAAACACCGGGGCGTAACTCCGCTGCCGCGATAAACGACGCCACAGCGGAGAGAGCTCCAGCGGGATCTCATGGCTGCATGGAGAGTGTGACTGTCGCAACGCAGCGCTGGGCACGCCACAATTGCGGCGATAAGTCCCCTCTTTGAGGAGCAGCTAGATAGGCGCCACGGCGTCCTCACCTTCCGCAGGTCCTCACCGGACACGGTTGCTTCGAGAGGTTCCTGTTCCGGATAAGGCGGGAGGAAACGCCCGGGTATCATCATCGTGTGCATCGCCTGGAGGACACGGTGGAGCATACGGTTGACGTCTGCCCGGCTTGGGCGAAGCACCGCCGTGTCCTCGTGGAGGCGTTTGGCGGTGGCGATCTCTCGCGTCCGGCCCTGGTCAAGACCATGGTACAGCGCACAGTGGGCTGAAAATCGGCTTTCATAGACTTAGGGATTTCAATCTGCAAGTGCCATAGAACTATTATTACTAGTATTTTATCTCAATGGCAAGTGCCTGATTTTTTGCCGGATATCGCTTCTATTAGTTGTTAATATATTCAAAAATGACACCCGAGGTAATTCTGCACAAAAACGAAGGAGTAATAATTTTTTTACGAAAAATTTGTATGAAGCTAGTATGAAAAAGTTAATTATCTCGCAAACAGCAAGGAAAACCGTAATATCCTTACAGGTGGCTAGAGTACTAATTATTTATGATTTTTTGACATAATATGTCATATAACGGTTATCGCTCGTAGACAGAGAAACTAATTATCGCTGCTAATTTTTTTTTTTTAAATCGTCAAAATATTTTTACTTATACATACTTTTTACATATGAAACGGTTCCTTTTAGTGACTAAATTAAGAACTAAATAAATTAAATTAATTAAATAAAATAAATTAAAACAAGAAAAATATTAAAAAAATAGAAAAAATGAAATCAAATATTAAACATTTTCCTTATCACTGTCGTTGTCGGACTCCAATTCTGAGTCAGAATCCAGATTGGATATATCTAAAAATTCGAACTCACTTTCCTGAAACTGAATTAAGTCGAGAGTTTCAGCAAAAAAGCTCTGCTTTCTTTTGGCATCTAACTTAGGCCTTAGTGCACTTAGGAAAGGATCCGAAGAAACAATAAGCATATTTAAGATATCTTGCTTAGAATCTTGCCTGCTTCTTTTCCGCGAATGATGTTCCCGGAACCTCCTAAAATCTTTGTTTCGAGACTCTGAGGCTTCTTTCGTGAGAGTCCCAATCGGCACAATATTTATTTATTTAATCTTTTCGCACAAAAGGTACAAAGGCGGCAATATCATTTTTCTCGATTGTGTCAGCCCCGTGTATTAATAATTTATGTACGGTTGACGACATGTAGTACCAGTCGTACAATTCCACGTACTTTTCTGCTGTTTTGCGGGCAAAATCTTTAAATTTTATTACGTCGATCTTCTCGCCAGATGTTATCGCTTGCAAAATCACAGCAAATCATTTAATAAGATCTTCGTCCAACCCGGTAATAGCTGCAGTTTTATTGGGAAACTCGAAAAACTTTCTTGCGGTATTCCCGTCATTGGTAGTTCCCGAGCCTTGTTTCACAATATCAATCAACAGATTGAGCTGATCTTTGAATTTATTTTGAATAGATTGTTTTCTGTTCTGCAACATTTCTTTTTCCTCATTGCTTCTCGCTGCCCACCGTTTGAAGTCGAGCCTGTACGCAAAATGTAAAAGACATTCTATACAATTAATACGTGCGTGTAGGGATGACAAGCCAAATTCGTATTATATCAGCACACACAGACTTTGATGTTACAACATCTAAGCGGACTTTGGCGTCGATCATTGTCATCATTAGTTGATGAGTCACCATGTTATTATTAATGCACTCTGTGGGGCCTCAATTTCATCATCCATTTGTCTTTTGAAATCAATGACAACTGCTTCGCTCGCTCTCCTTTACAAAAGTAAACTGAACTGGACGACAATACAAAGTAGAGCATGGTTTTGGGTTCGTCCATACAGTATTATCTCCATCTGTCAGTTTTAGTGGCACCAAGGAGGTCATGAAAATGCTTGCATCATCTTGCTCACCCTCCATTTTCTGCTTGTATCGGCTTTATTTGGAAGCACCATCAAATCCCCACTTGGATATCAGCTTTAGCTGCTTATTTTGCACATCCGCATAGTCAGAAAGACTTTGAAGGATCCTCGTCACCGTGATGTCAAGTAAAGCTTGAAGTGTAATCCTAGCCGAGGAAACCGTAACTGACAATGATTGCTTCGGAGGGTAGCAATCAAGCTTAGTTTGTTGCACTTTATAGTAGGATGGATAAATATCTGCTATTCTGAAGTAATATATTGCCACTTTGACATTTTTAGTGAAAGAAGCTTTCTCTGGTGTAAATATGACTTTTTTCACTGGTTTCTTAAGCGTTTCTTTAATTTTAACGGCTGCTTCAGGATTTTTCATCATGTATTCGATTACCAGATCTTCTCTTTTTCTGTTTACTTCACAAATCTTCGAATGGTTTTTGGGACCTTTTTGTCATTGTTCCAACGCGAACGGACAATGATGCCGACGACGACAGTTCTTGAGAGTCTGATTGTGCTCTTGGTATCTCATCAACAGTTGGTTCTTGATTAACTAAAGTTTGCACACAACTTGACCAATCAATATTTGCTTGCAGCCAATTTCCGTACAGTCTTCTGAAGTGATCAAGGAATCGGTTAGATTTCTCCCATCTCTGTAAAGCAGCTCGCGTGAATTATCGACAAAATTCTTTGAGAGTTACTCGATCTTATGTGGAAAGGCAATCGCCTATACCTACGGGATACAACTGCACCAAACAATACTTCATGATTACATGAAGTACTCTGACTTTTTAGAAAAACAAACAAGTCTAAATTGGTGATTAAACTTTCCATTTTAAGATTTTGTAGTCGCAGGGCAAAAATTTTGTGTTAGCAGTTACACCGTTGTGGACAATCTAAATTATAAAGCAAAATTTTAGCACTTTTATTGCAAAACGTCGATAATTAGTTAACTACCCTCATTAGAGTTTTATAAGATGTGCTAATGAAAATTTATAATCGTCCAAAACATTTCTTAGAACTCTTACCACAACTAATCAACAAATTAGCTTACTTGTCAGAAATCATAACAATCATTTAATCACCTATTCAGACTTATTAGAAGACTAAACAATTTGTTATTTGGTATTTTGGATGTATTTAAAGTTTTAAAACTCATTTTGTATTGATAAATATCTAATTCAAACATAGTTGTCTAAGTGTGGATGTATGTACTATAAAACCTCTGACTACTCCTTCGTGAATATGCTATTTTATGTTACGTGTTGTTAAAAGTCTGTGTTCCTCAACCTAAAAATCAAAAGGAACAGTTTCATGTGTAAAAATAAATAAAAATACGGAAAGGGTTGCTGGCACGGGCAACTGAAGGAACACAGGTGGGTTTTAGTCAGTAAGAGTCTGACACGCCCTCCCGCTCCGCCCAGAGCGGGAGAAATTATTTGAAGACTTCCAACCTAAAAAAAAAAAGGAGGGCAACAAGTTTTTAAAATTGTCAAAGGGGATTTTCGCAAGGATTTAGGGGAAAACCAAAATTAGGGGGTGGGAACACAAGCGGAATGTCAGTATTGTCACTGTCAGTGTCATCTGATCAGTGGATGGATGGATGACATTTATTTATTTATCAATCAATATAGCACGATCACGAATAGCACACATTGTTGAGAGCAAGTAGGTATGGGTTATCTTTCAAAAATTAAAGCGGGATCGGAGATAACAGTTTAACTACAATAAAATTAAATGTATCTTCAACAGTAATTAAAAATGGGATCTAAAAGATTCGAAGGCGATACAGACAGATATAATGGAATCACAGTAGATTCTCAAAAAGAACCTTGTGAAATTAATCAGCTTCTAAACCAGTTGAATGGTAAGATAACAATATTTTTGAAAATTTAGCCTTTAGTTTGCTCACAATTTATAATTCTACCAAAATCATCTAATAATGAGTGATTAAAGTTAACTCAACTCGTTCTCGTCTCTAATTCCAATTCCAGATTCGCTGAAGAATTGGTCTGAACTGAATAAACGGTGCATCTGGTTCAAAATTAACATCAAGGATGCAGCTTGGGTGCCACTTCTAGCTAATGTATGGTTTACTTGGTTATATTATACCACTAAGAAATCAAAGATTAAAAAAAAATCTGGTTAATTTAACTTGCATAATGTGTTTGTGTGTCATTCATTAATCTTTATTTCACATTCAGGAAGGCTTCAATTTTCACCATTCACGAGGAGATTTTGTCATGATGTACAAATGGCTTCCTAATAGTTCATCTAACTTACCACCAGCCTGTCATACAAATCTTGGTGTGGGTGGAATGGTTTTCAATGATAAAAATGAAATATTAGTAGTAGCAGAGAACTATATTGAAGTCCCGCATTGGAAACTTCCTGGGGGATATGTAGAAAGAGGTAAGCTGTGAACTTTAAACTCTTTATTATTTAACAATAGGTACCTACATAACAGTAAGTTTACCTTTTACATAATTACAGGAGAAGATATCAAAGATGCAGCTGTGAGAGAAGTTAAAGAAGAAACAGGGATTGATGCCACCTTTGAATCAATGGTGACACTGAGACATACTCACAACATGATGTTTGAGAACTCTGATATTTATGTGATTGTATTGTTAAAAGCTATGTCAGAAACAATTACCAAATCAGACATAGAAATCAAAGCATGTAAGTGGATGCCTATTGAAGAATATATGAATCACCCTGATGTCCATGAATTTAACCAATTTATTGCTAGACAAGCTTTAGATTTAAAGGCCAGAAACTTGAAATTGGAACTCCGTAAGGAAAAACTCAAAATGAAAAAATTTACTAGAGAAATGACAGCTCTGGTAATAGAAGATATTGATAAATAAGTTTAGTGGCAATGTTCAGGGTCAAGTGATAATAGTAAAGTTGTTACAGTGATAAATTTATATCTTAATATGTTATAATATGATAACATTATGGAGCTGGATAATTTATACAAATGTCACATTATAATAAACTTCTGTCAACTTAGTACCTACAATTACATATCAAAATTACATTCCCTTAAAAATTTATTGTAATGTTACTGTTAAATATTCATTGGAAGATAACCACATACCTTTATACTATGTATAATATGTTAATCCACCAATATTTATATAATGTCATACTTTACAATTAGAATTGATCCATCAGTAAATATTGCTTTTGGTTTTCGCCCATTGTTAGACACTGAGTAAAACAAAAGCAATTTTCCTATCTTTTAATATAATTGACTACAAAATAGGGTAGATAGTTTAGTCAATAATAAATTCAATTAAAATCATTACCATGTATTTATGATTATTGTGTTACATAATTCAGTTTTACAATTGTTTAGCTGACAATGGTATGGAATTCAAATATAATTTATAATTTATGTACATCCAAGTATCCAGCAGTTTACAAATTGTCAACTGAATTACCTACCTACTATAATAAAATGTATCTATAATGATTTTATGAATATAAATCTGTTATAAATAAATTAAAAGTTAAACAATTTTTACAAAGTAATCTTTTCCACCTAATAAATTATAACTTCCTAACAAATGGTTTAAAATGACAAAGCAGAAGCAATATATTTACATAAGTTCAATAAATTGACCTCTTACATCATCCATTTCTAACACTATGGTTCATTGTTGATTTTATTGCTATCTTGTAGCTAGATTTTTTAAACTTAAATCACTTAATAATGAGGATTTGATGGACAAAGATCGATGATTGAGTGAATGTGTCAACAGTGAGCAATAAATGTGTCTGGCACATTGATTATAATTATTTAAGGTATTTTAGCATAGTGAGGCTCACTTATTAAAAAAAAATCTTGTCTTGCATTGCATATTTTTTTAGCATCATTTGATCTCTAAAAACTAATAAATTTAAGAAAATCCAATTTTATATAGGTACTCACCCACAACTAAGAACTTAAAAATATAATAATAAAGAAACAGAATGCCAATAAACGAAAATGAATAAATATTATGAAGATAATATTGAACATGAACATTACACCAGTATATTAGCAGTACTAGTATGTATTGAGGTAAACCATGTTCAACATGTAAAACAGTATCAATTAGCTTCATCATTTATAGATTTAGGTATTACGGGTTAATTGGTGCCAGATATCAGATGTGTCAATAAAAACAAATGCCATTTTAACTGATTTACTTCCACAGGTTTAGTCTAGGTCTGGGGCAGCAGCATTTCTTCCTACATAGTCTCCATCTTCATCAGAACTATCAGCTTCACCTATTATAGATTTCAGAAGTCCTCCAAATACTGAATTAGGATTCTTGTTGTCAGGTGGTATTTCTATGCCAAACCAAATGCGACCAATGTTATCTAAATACATTGAGTAGTTAGGATCCCTTTTAATACTTATTGCATACCAACTTCTAAGTATTTTAAATTGATGCGAGTGTCTCCTGAAAAAAACATTTTATATGTTAGTATATTCAGTCAAGATTATCCCCGTATAGTGAAATTCTACTGCAAATTAATATATTTTACTTACTGTTCAATTGCACGTAATAAAAACCATAGAAAATTTAATAATGGAAATATGTATGGAGGCCCTTTGTTATTGTTTATCGTGGGGTGTAAGCCTGTGTATTTATTAAAAGTTTCTGTAGCCATTTGTATATTACGCAGACAAAGAATCTGCAATACTGGCTGGGCAATGAACAAATCTATTTCAGATTTGAGTCCTTTCGTTGTATGGAGTTCCACAAGCATACTGGCATATGCTGTTCCATCACAAGAGTGCAAAAAATGTCTGTGAGCTGCTGCATACTTCTTCTCTTTCCAATAAACTTCAGCAATTCTCTAAAATAAAGTATGATAATTGTTATTGTTGAGAGTGATCAAATTTAATAAAGGATAGCTGGCAGCTTCATTAGACTGTAATTATTTGGCTTACTTTTAACTTCAATAGAAAGTTAATAGCTAACATAAACAATAAGTCAATCTTTAATGTTAGTAAGCTACTGATGAACAAGTAGGTTAGTGAAATAATGTTGTATTGTGTTGTTTATTTGGGAATCCTACCACCACCAGCCAAGATAGATCATAAGCCATACATAAGATTATGAATTTGATATGAAAGAAACAGCTGTACTGTTTACATCTGCAAAACAAATGAAAAATTCACATTTTCCCTCATGTAAATAAACCTGAAGATTGCAGCAAAGACAAATGTTCTAAATCAGTTTTATCTAGTCATTGTCAATTTGTTTTTACAAGTAGGGCCAGTTTCATCAATTCAATAATAATGCAGCTGGAAACCATTGTAAGTGATGAATTTACCTGGTGAAGAAAAGGATGTCCTTTTTTGTTATTGTCCATAGACCATTTGACAGCATTGGTGAGGTAAGATTCCCTCTCAGGTATACTAGCACTCATCAATTCGAATAACTTTGCAATTTTGTCAATCCATTCGTGACATGGCTTAGTTACTGATTTATTCAACACGTCTACGAGTAATATAGCCAAGTCTGCGCCACTCTCTTGCTGATCACGCTGTAGCAATAATGTTGAACCTTTGTACAGTAGATTTAGTAAATCTGCATATTTTTTTTGACTTAGATATCTGAAAATTCATAAAGTATTAATAATCCATGATAATACTTCCCTGAATATCATGAAGCATACATTTCTGATCGGTACCTGAAATATAGGGTTCTATACATTTGATGTGCCTCATAGTAATGGCCAGAGTTAACTGATGCTTCTAACTTGTCTAGTACTCTTGAAACTCCTCTGTCTCCTCGTGCAGCCATCATTTAATTTCTAGAACAATCTGTTTTTCTTCTATTTCTATTTCACACACACCAATTTACGCCATATATCCATGAATTGTATGATTTTCATAAAAAAAAAGGAAATTATAGGACACCACGTCTTTTTAGTCAAATTTGTCAACAAAAATAATCAACTCTGATTTATCACAGTATGTACACAATGGTCCATGTTACGTTAGGTTTTGTAATGCCGGATTCACACGCTTGCTAAATTCATTTGCATCCCTTAGAGATAACTTATCTTTTTTATACGCACGAAAGAATTTTCTTTCTTTCTAAGCCTTGACAAACTTGTATGGGCCTACAAAGAAGCATTTTTGGCCGATCAGTCCAAATGTCGGTTATAATGCACAAATTAAAGTGAGTCTGCACATCACTTGTGATGCATCCACACGTTTGTGCGTTTGAACATTGCGGCAAGTGCTAAGTGTGCGGATCCGGCATAAACCTTGTCGTTGTTGGCTAAACAAAAAGTTGAGATTCAAAAATTATAAGATGAAAAAATGTTTATATACAACGTGTTGTTTTGCATCCTCGTCCAATTTCAGGAGGCTGTTATAAAAGACATAAATAATCAAATAAAATTACGATCCTGCTCAATAATTAATACTAATACTATTAATTAATAGGTACTTGTTAGTTTAGGTATTTGAGTTTGACAGTATTTCAGAACACTCCACTTTCAAAGAACAAAATCGCCCCGTTGCGTATGGGTAGGCAGTGTCGTACGACTATGTCGCTGTGTGCATGCGTTACAGTTACAGCGCAGTTACAGGGCGCAGGGTACAGGGCGGTATCACACGGGCCCTACACATGCCGATTTCCGAAAAATACAAAAAATAAAAATAATTACCTACTTATTTTATTATTGATTCGTGTCGAGAATAATTAGCATAGTTACCTCCTCAAATTTGACGAGGATGCAAAACAACGGTATACCGCCGTTTACCCGAATTTTATTTGCCCTAATATCATTTGCCATAATAGTCAACAGCCATAATATCATACGACATAATACTCATTTGCCCTACTCTCATTTGCCATATTAGTCACGTGCCAGAATCATTGTTTCCCATAAAGTCACTTACCATAACATCATTTGTCATAATCATTGTAAGCCCTAATTATCACATGCCATAATTATGATATGCCATAACATAATTTGCCATCGACATCGGGTGTGTAACGGTTGTTTATATCAAGAGAAATTGGATGCAATTGGGACTTTAGGGCACCCCGACTCGGACAGGTTAGGTTAGAAGGGGATGGCGGGGTCGTCTGAGCGAGCGAAGCGAGCGAATAGACCCCGCCATCCCCTTCGTGGTTATTTTTTTATAAACCACACAGAAGTAGGAGCCCCGCGAAGCGGGGCTCCGTCGACCTAGCCCACCATCAACCATGCACAGAAAAAAAAACCATGCACAGAATAAATAAGTTTATTTATTAATATTTGTCTAATACTTGTTATGACATTTAAATATTATGCCATTTAAATATTATGTCTAATAATTATTATGGCACATAAAAATAAGGCAAACAATACTTATGGCATTCGTATCTTATGGTATCTAAAATTCGGGCAATTAAAAGTATGTCATATGTCTTTTAGGGCAAATGAAACATTCGGGCAAATGAAATTCGGGTAAATGAAATTCGGGAAAATGATGATTATGGCATATAATCTTCGGGCAAACAATAGACAACCCAAAACAACACCTTGTATAAATATACAGGCAATGTGCGAAGAAAGTAAACAATTAAATACATTATAAGAATCATAGATTAGCTTGTGCCACTACATTTGTTATGGCACAAGCTGTGATCGGTACTTAAGTCTGCGAAATATATTTGTGAAATTGTATTAATTAAAAAACAAGACGGCAGCGTTATTTCCGATTTTGGACTTGCGCCAGAAGATTCTACTACAGCTATACCTTTGACAAGACAATAAAAGGAAAAAAATGAAATGACGTTTCTCTATGGTTTGGACTCAGAAAAGCTTTTAAAGCTTAGTCTGAGGGTTTGGACCTCAGAACATTAGCTAAAGCATAGAAGGCGCTTTATTTAGGACATTTGAAGTCGTAGACAGAGAAACTAAGTTTAGTTTCTCTGTCTACGTTTGAAGTGTACGCTGTCATAGACAAAAGAGTATTAGCTAGTGATGTGACTATGCATAAAATAAATACCGATATCGACTTCTTAGTTTATGGTATCGCTCCTTGGCATTAAATCTAAAATATGCTAAGGTGAAATAAACTCACTTCTGTCTGATTAACTTATTTATTTATAAACACAGGATAAATTATTAACAAACTGAAATTACCAAGAAAACGCTTACATAATTTTTAAACAGCGATTGGCACCGGTACAAGTAACAAAAAAATTTAATCACTGTCCTTTAAAAATTTTCTTAGATATTTCTGAGATATTTTCTTTAGAATTCTAATTGTTAAATATTCTTTGCTTATCAATTTAATCTACAAATTTCTATGTTCATCCAATACATCATTATCGAATGAATGTTCGAGTAAATCATAAAAAATTGACGTTGGTAGCAATATTTTAATAAAGCAGTCATCGCTGAAATGTTTGGAACAAATACGATGTTGTTTTTTCCATTCCCAGTAGTTACGTGCAATAGCGTTGATCCATGTTTGCCTCATATCAATATCGGAGGGAAATCTAAAAATTATAAAAAAATATCATAGCACACACATGAGCTTACATTATTATACCATGAGCCACACGGATTTTTGACCACTGTCATTTCATTACTCATACGTATGATTTGCTGGCAAGACCGTAGGTATTTAGGTATTTATTTCACTCTTAAATATTTAATCCTTCCCAAAACTACGTGTAAAGAAAAATAATGTAATAATTTAGATGACGCTAGTTCTATCCATATTCTATCGATAGTTTATTTTTGCAAGCACTATTGCAAAACTTTCTATGCCGATTTAAAATTTCTATTTTCCCTAGAATCGAATTATTTTTACATAAAATATTGATTTCAAAACACTACCGTGTACACTAAGCTCAAATAATTTGAAAAATGCCAAAATAACCTACAGTGAGAATACAAAACCGATAAAATGACCATATTTGATTACTTACAGATGGAAGCTTACGATTTCCGCATCATTTTCTTTGCGGGATGAATGTGATTTACATCCCACTATAATGCTGGACATTATTTAATCTTTAAGCTTTGCGATTTACACTAAATCACTATTAATTTTGTACTATTTTTACAAAAACACGTAAAATCAACGAAGCACTTCAACTCCCATGCGCCCATAAGCATTATACGAAAAAATGCGATGAACAAAGTCATACACAAAAACCTGAGACGTTATGTAGCTTTTAAACTTAGTATCATAAAGGTAGCCAAGGTAGCCAAATTGACGTTTGCTTTGTGACGCTTTGCATTTTGAGCAACCTACAACTGTCTCTTTCTAATGCTGTTATGAGTGTATAAGAAAACAGAGACGACTATATTAGTTAAATTTAGCTTCCTTCTATGCTTTAGTTATTGTTCTGAGGTTTGGACATTGGTTTGGACCATAGATATAGAATTCCGTAGATTGGGCATGAGAGTGAATGAGAGCTCCCGCTCTTAACGGGACTATGCTGTGTTAGAAAGAGAAAGAAAGTGACGCTGTCAACAGGGCCAAACACGTATTTGCTACCGGCCCATAGCGGCCCCGGTAACTGTTTACGTGAGCGTTTCGGCAATTATTTAAGTGAACTAGAGTGATAACCTGTGATTAAATAACCATAAACGATGGTTTCTTGTGCAGTACCAGGATGTGAATCTTCCAAAAAGAAAAATCCCCAGGATTACTCGTTTCACCAGTAAGTTTACAAATTGTTTACATTATTATTTCTGCATTAACAATGCACTAATAAGCCGGTTTTAAGCAAAATATGATGAGAACATTATTTTACTTACGATTTAGATGAATTAGCATGCCTCAAACCACCGTATTTAAGAAATAACAAATAGAGAAATACGAAGGAGTTATAACCTCACTTTTTAGTGATGCGATAGCCTAATTTTTGACTTGTTGATATCGACATCTAAGATAAAGGTAGCTTCATACAAATGCATATTCTTAGAAAATTAGATTATATGTCGGTAATTGTTGTAACAAACAAAATAAAATATAGATATGGGCGAATATACAAAAGTTGGGTAACTTTTCGGGATATTTTGTTTATGATAGTTTTTTAAATCTAATTCCTACAAATTTGCGTTATAAGATAGCTAATCTAATGAATATATTGCTCATGATAGGGCCAGTCACTTTTTAAAGTAGATGCGGAGATATTTCGATTTTACCAAATTTGACTTCCAGGGAACTGACGAGGGTGACAAAGTACTGATAAAACATACAACTTCATAAGATATGTAAGAAATTTATTAAGACTTAGAAGAAATCTCTTAGAAACTAATAATGGCACATATTTTGAGTCTCACTCTTAATCTTAATTCACTTAAGTAACAATTTAAAAAATATATATTTACGTAATACTGTGAGGAACAACTTTCTCTACCTTTCAGAATATCGATCAGCATCTACCTTTCAGCATTTTTCAGAATATCGATCGCAACAAAGCATTTTCAACATACTTTGATGATTATTCACTGTTGTCAGAAATGTGCCTTTTTTAGAGCAGCAAGTTGAAGGTCCATGTTTTCGTGGACCGTGCAAGCACAAGTATCACGGTTTGATAGCTTAGGGGGAACCACCCAAAATGGTCGGAGTCGGGTAAATAGGGAATAGCCCATTTTTAATGGAATGGTTTTCAAGAATTTCTCATGAAGATTTTTCATAGTGTCCTGTAAATATCTTTTCTGTTTTTTAATTTGTTTCCGAGTCACAAATTCTTTCTTGCCTGCTGCTTGACGGCTGTTAGAATCATCTTCTAAAAATTGCTGAACTAGACTTTGCACTTTAACTTTGACGTTTTTTTTTCGGCTGATTATATCCTGCTTTTTTAAAAGTCACTGCTTTGTTTGGTATTCTCCATAATTTGTATTTATCTACCACATTTCCGGATATAGCTTGTTTGAACTTTCTTTTATCTTCATGACTCTTTATTTTAGTGTAGTTTTCCTCTAATAGAATTTTGATAACTTCTCCGAAAAGGGCCTTCTTCACTAATTCCTTCTTTTTAGTTATATCTTCGCTCATTTCTTCAGTTCTGGTTTTCGTAGTTTTTTTCCACAGATTTTACAACTTTCTTCAGCCTTTTGACTCTTCTATATTTTTGACGCTGATTGTTCAGTTTAGTTTTTAGTTTTGAAACCATTGCTTTCATTTCTTTTAATTGCTTATTTCTAAACTTTCTCTGTCTTTCACTTCTCCTTTTTGCTTCATTTGCTCTTCGATCTTCGTTTACAATGGACCGTATTAGTTCACCAACTATTGGTGGTGCTTCATCGTCAGTAGTTAAAGGAGTATTCTGGCGTACAAAATTATCAGTATTATTTTTCAAAAGTTGTTTTGGTTGCCTTTACTTTGATGAATATTTTTTCCATTCTTTTCTAGTTAATCGTTGCTCTCGTGGCGTCATGTCTTTAATGTTTTTTCCTTGTCCCTTTTCTTTCTTTTTTAAGTATTGCAACCTTTGTTTCTCTTTGTATTCAGCTAATTTAATGGGGTCGTTTTATATTCTAGGTAAGCGAGCCTTTGCGGCTTCTCTTTTCTTTTTCAATATATCTTCTCTATCCATATACATGTTTTGCTTTTTTTTAGGAGCCATGCTGTTTTAAACTGAAATAAGTAAAAAAAATGCTTAGACACGCTCAAAAAGTCAGTACCCTGGAAACACGTCAGTCCTTTGGCGCAAAATCAGACAGCGGACTGACGCCAACGGACTGACGAAACAAACATGAATTTGAGGTTGTCTTTAGAACTAGCGTTTATTTGGATGTTTTCAAATATCAAGAAGCTACATTTTAACAAATCAAAGTTAACTATCTATAAATTAAAATATAATACAGATTTACAAGGAAATAGCGACTCACCATAGGACTGAAATTTTGTCTGGATCGGCACGTGTTCACACGACAAACACAACTCTAGCACTGGCACAGTAAGGGCGGCCGAACAATGGCGCGGTCTGCAGTTAACTTTAGTACCAACCTTGAAATTTAACGCGGATTTGAACTTGTGTCGCCGGTATTTAGCGAGAAATTAAAATTCGAACAACACACAAGGGACTGACGAATAAAACTGAACACAAAGTTTCTTATTATTTTTACAACAACGGTAAGAATAATAAATGATGAAAGTTGTGATTATATAATAATAAATACATTACAGATTATAGTGAAATATTAAGTTTTATTGTATTAAAGGTAATATTTAATACACAGCTATTTGATTGCGCGCTTTTGAGGTTGTGACACGCCAAAGTACTGACTTTTTGAGAATATATTGTGAAGTTTTACAAATTTGTATTAAAAATGAATAGCTGAAATTGGGTGACCAAATAAAAGGCTTTTAATTGTTTTAAAATTAATCATAAAATATAAACAAAATATAATTATACATCGTTTTATTGACTGATGACATTGAGTTACCCATTTTTTGTAGAAACACCCATATATTACAATCTTATATAAACTAATACATATTAAAAACGATTATTATGCCATGCCGAAGTACAAATAAGCCAAAATACAAATTGTTTACCGCTTGAAAATATAACTGTTTTAGGATTAAGCAATTTAAGCACCATGAGACGGCTTAACTTAACAGCCAATAAAAGAAACACTGACGATTCTGTTGGTGAAGATTGCATGGAATCTTCGGTTTCTAGAGTCGAAGATGAACACGACTTTTTAATTTCTTTACCGTGTGAGGACACACACAATAAAGAAGTTATTAAAATAATACTTCAATACATAGGTGGATCCATCGTGAGAGTTTTAGAAAAGAAACTTAAGTGTGAAGAATGTATCACAGTTTTGCGTTCGCAGCACACTGATTTAAATTCTTAAATTTTTTTCAAAGACAAAGGAGGATTAGTCTATCCTTCAAAAGACGTGATAGAAATATGTTTGTTTTGTGAAAAAGTGTTTAGAGAAAATATAAGGTCCAAAAACCTTAATATAACTAAATTAAATTTGATTGTTACCAGGACCATATATAATTTCATGCACAAATTTTCCGCTCTAAATGCCCACTGTTTTCCGTCTCTAAATGATCATATTTATGATCAGGATCCAATAAATAATCATAAATATCTACTAGTAAAGTTAATTATTGAAAAGTTTTTTAATATTAGAATTAGATACGAACACAAGTTACGAAATGTAAATAAAGATAGTATTCGACAATTCTATAACAAACTAGTTATTTTTAAGGGTACTTAAAAATGTAAACTGTGCATTTCATTAATAGATGATTTTTTATAAGTAAATCTTTTTTGTTTCACTATTTTCTCTAAAATGTTACCTTTATGGCCCCTCAGTTAGTGACACAGCGTGGGATGACCTGGCAAAGCATTAATAGAAATATCTAGGAACGCTCGAGAATCCTTCTGGTTAACTTAGGATCCCCTATAAGCCATACTGAGACTCATGAAGAAGGTGCACGGAGGGCTAGGGGTTGAGTAGAAGGGAGGGGAATCGCACAAAAGATCCAGAAGGGTCGAAGCGCTCTGGGCTCTGGCCTAGGGCCAGCAAAACAAGATAAGATAGGATCCCCTGGTATACCGAGAGTTACCGGGACATACTGCGTTAATTGTGAAGATGTTTTTTTGCCATTGAGTAAGTATATATTTTTTTTTATATTTCCAATAGAAATTGCGTGATACTCGGACAAAGAAACATTGTAATCCTAACTAATATTATAATTTATAAATGTCAGTTTTACCGCTAAATGAGGTTACTGGCTAGTCGCATGCCGATAGTATTTATTGCGTTAGACCCTTGAGACATTTAACAGAATGACTCATTACGTCGCATAAATTATCGATAAAGACCAATGACTAAAGAATAAGAGAGGACATGAACTAAAAGATCGTATCGCGTGCCCGCGTGGAAAGTAAAATGGCGTAGGCTCCGCCCATTACCTAGTGTTGTCCTCTGCTCATTCTTTGCAATGATTTTGTTCATCGTGTTGATTACAAATCGATTAATCGAAATCACATACATTAAAATAAGGTTTTTGATTTTAAGTAGATAGTAGGTAAGTAGGTTGTTATTCGATTCTCATTCTAGGACGTCGCATTATGGATTAAGTACAAAAAAGCCTGTTGTTGCGTAATCTGACTGAAAAATTGCAAAAATCATCAATTTGGCGGTTGCCAGCAATTGTACTTGAAGAAGAGTAAATTAAACTGCAACAAGGAATTCAAAACTACACCGATTATTAACAAAATAAAACAACAGAAATCGATATTATGCATTTAATGGGAGAACCGTTTTATTTCAAATAGATACAATAATATCAGTTTGTAATTAGTATTAAGTACACCAATAATGTGAAATACAATAAAGTCTGCCTGTCTACAATAAATGTACAGGGAAATAATAATGTATTATGACTCAAACTCAAAGCATTTATTTCAAATAAACCAATTACAGGCACTTTTGAATTGTCAAGGGGTCGGTCAGTCAGAAAGATGAAGCTAGTTGCCCATTCCAAAGCGTAGTAGGTACCTATGGAGAAGAACGGGCAAGAAACTCCATGGACACTCTTTTAAATCAAAATATTGTTACAAAAAAGTGGTTACATCATTCATGTTGTAATTATACATGTGAGAACGATGTAGAAACACGTGCACGTTAAAAGCGTCCGTAATAAAAAGATAAAAACAATTATGGAATTAAAATAAGCCGTGGCAGCTAAGAAATGACCAGTGCCTACTGACGGCGCGCGTTCACGAACATGACGTATGGATCAGCACCATTCAGCTCAACCATTTTGAAGGGAACTCAATGATCCAATACACACGCCACCACCAGCGACACATTTGAGTGAGCATGACATACTCTCAGCCGCCAGGGCACATTCAAGTCAATGAAAGACGAACCCAGTAACCTTTATAGTGGGTACATAGTGCTCACACATGTGCTATGCAATTATACAATACTAAGAGATTGAATTTATACAATGCAAAGATAGGTTGTACAATCTTCATCAGCTCCAACATTATTTTCGAATATATGGGTAAATGTAGGCTTACAATGAAAATGTGATAATTTACCTTAAGCCTTGTCGGTATTGCATTGTCGTGAAGTCTCACTATATCAAGACTTCTTTAATACAAGACTCTTCAAAATGTAGTGAACAAACAAATACTTTTTCCTGGCTGGAGTCGATATTTTCTTGACCCAATGATTCAAGCCACTTACTTTTAAGTTTATCATTTTTTGGTAACCTATAAACACAAACAAAACACGCAAACTAACATAAATGTGTATATTCTTTCATGCTAAATATTCAAACGAAATTTGGTTTTTATCGATGCAAAATCGATTCGTTGTGCAAATTACACAATCACAACACTATATTTGTCAATAAAAATACGTAGTAAACAAAACCAAAATAAGGAAATATATCGTTCGAAAGACTATGAATAGGCAATAATCTATGACCGAACAGTAATAAACATGAATTGAGACTAGAAATTGGTATAAATTTATATAGGAAACTTAATAATCTATGAATTCTTTCGACTTACTTGTGCAGGGATATCAGAGGCGCTTTTTTACTGTAATTCGAGCCACAGCCCCTCACACAACACTTAGGCATGGTTTCCTCTATCACAGACAGCCTCAGTCAAATTTACAGCACTCAAAATGTTCTCAAAATGGAAAAAAACTTAATATTTAGTCGCACGATAACGCCAAATGACACTTCATGTACACTCTGAGAAGTACTCAAAACCAGAAACTAAAATGGCGAACCGGCCGATGGGCAGGGCTTCCGTGACGTCATACTTCAATATTGCAATTTTAGAAAACTGACAAAATACGGTTTTCTCTTTTTGACACTTGCAGAATTGCATAAGTTAGAAAGAAACATGTATATTTTTTTATTTCTGTATAGAATCGTATGATATTTCCATAATGTATAATTTATATAGATCTTTTAGTTCATGTCCTCTCTTAGTCTTTAGTCATTGATAAAGACCATAGATGTAGAATTCCCAATGACTAAAGAATAAGAGAGGACATGAACTAAAAGATCGTATCGCGTGCCGGCGTGGAAAGTAAAATGGCGTAGGCTCCGCCCATTACCTAGTGTTGTCCTCTGCTCATTCTTTGCAATGATTTTGTTCATCGTGTTGATTACAAATCGATTAATCGAAAAATAAGGTTTTTGATTTTAAGTAGATAGTAGGTAAGTAGGTTGTTATTCGATTCTCATTCTAGGACGTCGCATTATAGATTAAGTACAAAAAAGCCTGTTGTTGCGTAATCTGACTGAAAAATTGCAAAAATCATCAATTTGGCGGTTCATTTAAAATTAATTGTACTTGATATTATTTACTCTATGATTAATAGTTGCTCGTGATAATCAAGCTAGAAGAAGAGTAAATTAAACTGCAACAAGGAATTCAAAACTATACCGATTATTAACAAAATAAAACAACAGAAATCGATATTATGCATTTAATGGGAGAACCGTTTTATTTCAAATAGATACAATAATATCAGTTTGTAATTAGTATTAAGTACACCAATAATGTGAAATACAATAAAGTCTGCCTGTCTACAATAAATGTACAGGGAAATAATAATGTATTATGACTCAAACTCAAAGCATTTATTTCAAATAAACCAATTACAGGCACTTTTGAATTGTCAAGGGGTCGGTCAGTCAGAAAGATGAAGCTAGTTGCCCATTCCAAAGCGTAGTAGGTACCTATGGAGAAGAACGGGCAAGAAACTCCATGGACACTCTTTTAAATCAAAATATTGTTACAAAAAAGTGGTTACATCATTCATGTTGTAATTATACATGTGAGAACGATGTAGAAACACGTGCACGTTAAAAGCGTCCGTAATAAAAAGATAAAAACAATTATGGAATTAAAATAAGCCGTGGCAGCTAAGAAATGACCAGTGCCTACTGACGGCGCCCGTTCACGAACATGACGTATGGATCAGCACCATTCAGCTCAACCATTTTGAAGGGAACTCAATGATCCAATACACACGTCACCACCAGCGACACATTTGAGTGAGCATGACATACTCTCAGCCGCCAGGGCACATTCAAGTCAATGAAAGACGAACCCAGTAACCTTTATAGTGGGTACATAGTGCTCACACATGTGCTATGCAATTATACAATACTAAGAGATTGAATTTATACAATGCAAAGATAGGTTGTACAATCTTCATCAGCTCCAACATTATTTTCGAATATATGGGTAAATGTAGGCTTACAATGAAAATGTGATAATTTACCTTAGGGAGCCTTGTCGGTATTGCATTGTCGTGAAGTCTCACTATATCAAGACTTCTATTAATACAAGACTCTTCAAAATGTAGTGAACAAACATTTTCCTGGCTGGAGTCGATATTTTCTTGACCCAATGATTCAAGCCACTTACTTTTAAGTTTATCATTTTTTGGTAACCTAAAAACACAAACAAAACACGCAAACTAACATAAATGTGTATATTTTTTCATGCTAAATATTCAAACGAAATTTGGTTTTTATCGATGCTAAATCGATTCGTTGTGCAAATTACACAATCACAACACTATATTTGTCAATAAAAATACGTAGTAAACAAAACCAAAATAAGGAAATATATCGTTCGAAAGACTATGAATAGGCAATAATCTATGACCGAACAGTAATAAACATGAATTGAGACTAGAAATTGGTATAAATTTATATAGGGAACTTAATAATCTATGAATTCTTTCGACTTACTTGTGCAGGGATATCAGAGGCGCTTTTTTACTGTAATTCGAGCCACAGCCCCTCACACAACACTTAGGCATGGTTTCCTCTATCACAGACAGCCTCAGTCAAATTTACAGCACTCAAAATGTTCTCAAAATGGAAAAAAACTTAATATTTAGTCGCACGTTATCGCCAAATGACACTTCATGTACACTCTGAGAAGTACTCAAAACCAGAAACTAAAATGGCGAACCGGCCGATGGGCAGGGCTTCCGTGACGTCAATTGAAATTGAATTGCAATTTTAGAAAACTGACAAAATACGGTTTTCTCTTTTTGACACTTGCAGAATTGCATAAGTTAGAAAGAAACATGTATATTTTTTTATTTCTGTATAGAATCGTATGATATTTCCATAATGTATTTAATTTATATAGATCTTTTAGTTCATGTCCTCTCTTAGTCTTTAGTCATTGAGAATTCCGTAGATCGGTAATGTCAACAATCAAACAAGACCAAAAACCATTGATCTAAGTATGCGTAAAATGTAAGTGTGTGCATAGACAGTGTTGTGACTTGTCTATTCCTTTGTTGGTCTTTATCGATAATTTATGCGACGTAATGAGTCATTCTGTTAAATGTCTTAAGGGTCTAACGCAATAAATACTATCGGCATGCGACTAGCCAGTAACCTCATTTAGCGGTAAAACTGACATTTATAATATTAGTTAGGATTACAATGTTTCTTTGTCCGAGTATCACGCAATTTCTATTGGAAATATAAAAAAAAATATATACTTACTCAATGGCAAAAAAACATCTTCACAATTAACGCAGTATGTCCCGGTAACTCTCGGTATACCAGGGGATCCTATCTTATCTTGTTTTGCTGGCCCTAGGCCAGAGCCCAGAGCGCTTTGACCCTTCTGGATCTTTTGTGCGATTCCCCTCCCTTCTACTCAACCCCTAGCCCTCCGTGCACCTTCTTCATGAGTCTCAGTATGGCTTACAGGGGATCCTAAGTTAACCAGAAGGATTCTCGAGCGTTCCTAGATATTTCTATTAATGCTTTGCCAGGTCATCCCACGCTGTGTCACTAACTGAGGGGCCATAAAGGTAACATTTTAGAGAAAATAGTGAAACAAAAAAGATTTACTTAAGTGCCCTTAAAAATAACTAGTTTGTTATAGAATTGTCGAAAACTATCTTTATTTACATTTCGTAACTTGTGTTCGTATCTAATTCTAATATTAAAAAACTTTTCAATAATTAACTTTACTAGTAGATATTTATGATTATTTATTGGATCCTGATCATAAATATGATCATTTAGAGACGGAAAACAGTGGTCATTTAGAGCGGAAAATTTGTGCATGAAATTATATATGGTCCTGGTAACAATCAAATTTAATTTAGTTATATTAAGGTTTTTGGACCTTATATTTTCTCTAAACACTTTTTCACAAAACAAAAATATTTCTACTTATCACGTCTTTTGAAGGATAGACTAATCCTCCTTTGTCTTTGAAAAAAATTAAAGAATTTACATCAGTGTGCTGCGAACGCAAAACTGTGATACATTCTTCACATTATGTGTCTTGTTAAGTGAACTCAATGGAAAAATATTTTATAATCTTTCAAATCTGTTATCAAGTCTATCAATATTATTTAACTAGCTGTCCCCCACGGTTTCACCCATATCTTTTTTGGTTACTGCTCCACTCCCGTGGATCGAAGCGCGATATTATACAGCCTATAATCTTACTCAATAAATGGTCTATCCAACACTAAAGTAATTTTTCAATTCGAACCATCAGGTAGGTTGCTAGTTCCATAGTTTAGCGTATTAAAAGTCAAACAAACTCATCAGCTTTATAATATGTATTAGTTTATATAAGATTGTAATATATCTACATTTTATTTTGTTTGTTACATCAATTAGCGACATATAATCTAATTTTCTAAGAATATGCATTTGTACGAAGCTACCTTTATCTTAGATGTCGATATCAACAAGTCAAAAATTAGGCTATCGCATCACTAAAAAGTGAGGTTATAACTCCTTCGTATTTCTCTATTTGTTATTTCTTAGATACGGTGGTTTCAGGCATGCTAATTCATCTAAATCGTAAGTAAAATAATGTTCTCATCATATTTTGCTTAAAACCGGCTTATTAGTGCATTGCTTATGCAGAAATAACAATGTAAATAATTTGTAAACTTACCGGTGAAACGAGTAATCCTGGGGATTTTTCTTTTTGGAAGATTCACATCCTGGTACTGCACAAGAAACCATCGTATTATGGTTATTTAATCACAGGTTATCACTCTAGTTCACTTAAATAATTGCCGAAACGCTCACGTAAACAGTTACACAAATACGTGTTTGGCCCTGTTGACAGCGTCACTTTCTTTCTCTTTCTAACACAGCATAGTCCCGTTAAGAGCGGGAGCTCTCATTCACTCTCATGCCCAATCTACGGAATTCTATATCAATGATAAAGACCAACAAAAGAATAGACAAGTCACAACACTGTCTATGCACACACTTACATTTTACGCATACTTAGATCAATGGTTTTTGGTCTTGTTTGATTGTTGACATTACCGATCTACGGAATTCTACATCTATGTTTTGGACCATTGAGATAGGAAAAACATTATAAGTCAATGGTTTGGACGAGGTCAGCCCATTGACTTATAATTGTTAGTTCTCTATATAGTCTGTGGTTATTGTTCTGTTTTTCTGTGGTTCTGAGGGTCAGCCAGCGATGGTCAGGAGGAGGAGTAGCGGGAATTAATAAATGTAAAGTTCATCTCACATAAGAAGGCTCGCAAGCGCGGCGCTACAGTCATGCCACGAAATATTGCTTACTATTTATTCATTGAACTATAGTAGGTATAGTTAAAATCTCGCTGCAGACTAAATCATAATCGGAGTAGGGATGTGCGCTAGTTGCGCGCGCTCAAGGCCATTATCGATAACAGAATCATCATTCATGTGGATGATGATGACGATGACTCAGACGAAGAATTTTAATTTTCTATTTTTAGTTTTATATAAACGTTCTTTTGTTTATATATTTAATATGCTTTGTAGTAAATTTGGTAATAAAAAAAATGTGTATTTATTTCTATCACCCATTTATAAATATATAAAACTATCGATATCACTCATCGACTGCAGTAATACACAGGACTACGTGTGGGCGTGGCCTGCCCATAAGGCCCGTGAGTGGGAAAGAGAGCGAAACACTCGAATGATTTATGACCGAGTCTGCAGCGAGATTTTAACTATACTATAGTACAGTCACGAGCTTTAATTTGGGACCCATTTCCGTTAAATGTTGTTAGAACAATCATAATGCAATAAGGTCGAAACTTTGAAACTTTGCTTTAAGGTTGAAATGTTGAATGTCAAGTTAAGACATAAAATGTCTTATCTAATCGACCTATGAAATGATAACCTCGTTGCAAAAAGCTATCATTACGATTTTCTAATTACGAACATGTGTCGTGTCAGTGTCATTTAAGAAAATAGTTTAATGTGATATTTTCACAAAATATAATTTACCAATTAATAAAATGCTTGCGGCTAATCGTGACCAAATAAGGCTCCAAATTATTGATTTGCACGAACAAGGAGTAGGCATTCACGAGATATCGTGACGAATAAATGTGACAAGAAACACAGTTCGCCGCTGGGTTCGACGCCACGGGAACGAGGAAAATATTATTGACTTACGACGAAACAACCATCACCCGCAAGTTATAACACAAGAGCAGAGCCGCTTGATGCAAAGGCAATACCTGATGAATGGATTTACGCCAACGAGGCATTTTGCGGAAGCGTTTGAAGTCCACCCTTCAACAGTTAGAAGGCATCTTAAAGCTATGGGACTGCATCACAGGCGGCCTGCAAAAAAAATTGCGTTGACGGATGCCCATAAAGCTGCTCGACTTATTTTCGCACGTCAGTATCTAAATTTTGATTGGACGACGAGGGCTTTCATCGATGAAAAGACTTTTCAATCTTCCCAAACGGGCAGACTACATTTGTGGCGAATTGACAGGACGCGATACACGGAAGACCACGTCATAGCTAACAACGCGTCTGGTCGCATTACAGTTAACATGTCTGGCTGGATTAGTTCAGCCGGCATTGGAGAACTAATAAATTTACCACCCAGGGCCACTGCTCAAGATTATGTCCATTTATTAGACGAGAGTGTCCTTCCAACATTGCAACTATATTATCCACAAGAAGATGTTGCTCCAATAAACTTTGTTCAAGATAACGCAACAATTCATACGGCAAGAATCGTTAGAACTTGGTTCGACAATAATAGAGCAAATTTAAATCGTATTCCGTGGCCTGCAAAGTGTGCCGATTTAAATCCTATAGAAAATTTATGGGGCTTAATGGTTCAAAAATGGTCAAATAGAAACGAAAGAACTAGAGAAGCACTTATGGATCACTGCCTCACAGTCTGGGAAAGTTTAAGGGGTACTGATATATGTGACAAATTGATTGGATCCATGCGTAACCGGCTCCAGGCTGTGATTGACAATGAAGGTGGATATTCGCGGTTTTGAATATTTATGATAAAAAAATTACTGGAGAGATTTAAATTAATTTAGTCGTAGCCTTCGGTGATAAGTGTTTATTTTGTGCACCGCTAACCATGCTTTCTATATAATTGTGTTAAGATTGAGGTTTGTGTCATAAATGTCTTAATAAATATAAAGAATAAAAAACTTTGTTTTTCTAAAGATTTTATTAATTAATATTTTAGCTGAAATCTTCTAAGCCCCCATAATCATAAACGGCCTTTAAACCTATTTTATTTTAAATATGTTGTTTTGGTCCGTCACTTTGATATTTATGTTTGAGAAAGAGACAAAACTTTTTAACTAATATAGGTTTGAAGAATAAGCGGGTTAGTTGACTAGCTATCATATATTGACAATATAATTTTGTTCTTTTTTATTTGTTTCTTTTTTCTTATGGGACCACAGGACCAAAAAGTAATTATTACTCGGAAATCGGTAATGATCGTTTGCCCTCGCTCCAGTTGACGTTAGCCCCTAGAAACGTAAAGTTGTCGATGGTAAACATTATGACGTTTATTGTTTGTGCAGTGACAGCGTTAACATAATAGCTCTAAATGGCGAAAGTTTGCTACACGATATTCAACCTTAGGTGGGTCCCAAATTAAAGCTCGTGACTGTACCTACCACTTACTGCCGCGGGACTTCTCTCGTGAAACGGACTCTTTTTTTATACACCTATCTTATTAGGTACTCTAAAGCGCCTCATTCACGGTATTTAAAACTGTACGTCCCACCAAGTTCACAAACGATCCACGATAAAAAACGACAGTGAATAGGGTTGACTCACGTCGGTAATCTGGACCCGCCAGTTCGTTTTGGCATCCAACATAATCTCCCCACCTCTGCCTAAAGCGCGACGTACGTCGCCGCCGCGCCGCGCCCGGTGGATAATGTACAACTCGGGGACGTACTTTCATACGTCAGGCTCAGGGCGGGCGGTCCAACTCATTGGGGTGGTCGTACACACGGCTACACATCAAGCTATACAAAACCAGTTTACGCTGGTCACGCATCGTACGGAAATCCTATACAATGTGAAATCAGCTTATACTGGAAATGTATAGCTTGATGTGTAGCCGTGTGTACATCCTGCGATGTTGATCGTGTCCAAAGTTAGCTTTTTTTTTATCTAGTTATATTATTACATAGTAGGTGATAATATAACTAGATAAAAAAAGCTATAAAAAAATAGGCACTACCTATTATACATGTAGGTACATGAGGTGGATTATGTAGCATCATTCATTCAACATACTTTTTGTGACATCATTTTGAGGCTTCTCCCATAAAAGGTTCAATAAAGGTTCGAATTCAAATCAATTTACTCTCAAAAGACTATGCCGATTAGTCCAACCCGGAATAACGCTAGCCCCAATCACTTTAACCATAAAGAACGCTAGCGTCACTAGCCAGAAACTATGAATTCAGGGCGCCCCCAAAAGGCTTAGGGTTAGGTTGGAAGGGGATTAGGTACTGCGCCAAGTGAGCGGAGGATGATCAGAATCAAATGACAGAAAAACGCACCGCTCTTGAAGTGTGGAGTTTCATAAATTAACAACACTGAAAAAGATTCGCATTTTCAGAAAATGATTAAGGACAAAAGGGCAAAATATATCTACCTACTTAACGTTTTGCAATGTTTGATAAGACAGGGAGCGATCGCAACTATGTAGAATCAGTAAAACTATGTTTGTTCACAGTGGTAAATCTTAGTAAATAATACATTGGTCGAAGATTTACGTAGGTGAAAAGAAAAGACATGGTTCTGGGGCGATGCCCTTAAGCCCTAAGGAGTCTTTTATTTTATTCATGGATGAGCGTTTGGTAGATACCTATATGCCGACAAACGTGTGGAGCTGTCTAAAGAACTCTTAGTTAATAATTAATAACAAATGATAGAAGAACAACTAATCAAGCGTTGTTAAGAACTAACTACTAACTAAAGGTTTATTTATAAACGTTGCTCAAAGTTAAAAGACGTTTAAACGTAAAAAAAAATGATAACGTTATTACAATTAATCTAGATAGTTTAATTCTTCAATATAATCCCATTGAATGACTATTTCATGAATAGTGTGAATAGTAGTAATGAACTTAGAGGGTTAATAATTATAATTATGTAAATACATACTTGTTACGGTCGCCAATCATATTTTGTTCAACATACCTACGACCTGACACTGACCTGCAATTTGCAAAAAACATAAGAAAATTTGTATTTCGCGGGCTACCCTGGCGCTTTCCTCGTAGATACCCTTGCTTTTTCTTTGATAAACAACTGTAATAGTTACAAAATGATGAGTAGGTATTAAATTTTTTTGTAAAGCCATCTCTTTGTTTTATGATTTGACACGCGGTAGGTAGGTAGGTATGGATACCTAGATAAGTACTAGCGATTTCAAAGATTGACGAACAGTGGAACGATTGACGTTGGTTAAGACTTTGTGTAAAAGAGTTATGTTGCCTTGTCTACCGCATTGCGGCAGCAAACTGTTTTTTTTTCTGTGCCAAAATTTAATTTCTATATCTATGTCTAGGTGACAGATCTTCTCCATTTATGACGATCGATACTTGTGCTCAAACAAAATCGATTAGGTAAAGTGTACGCCTAACACGCTAAAATTCCACCTGCATCACTTAAGGCAGGGGAGAATTAGGGGTCCCGGGCATTTAGAGTAGGGACTCTGTTCGCCCACCGAGTGATCTCAGGGAAGACGGCGGCGGCGCGGCGGCGCACAGTGGTCTTATCCCCAAAGCCCAGGTACCGTTTGTACCTTTTGAAGGTTTTCTCACGAAATATAAGGAAAAAAATAGATAAACAACAGACGATGGACATCGTATTTTGTCGATCGCCACTGTAAATAGAATTTTTCAGTGAGTAATAACTACAAAAATTTAGAATGTGTTGAAGAAAACACTTGAAAACTAGCATTGAAAGTTACAGTAGGTACCTAAGGTAAAAATAAAACTATCAATGTAGTAAGTATTCTTTCTACCTACTTTCATTTTGGTGGTTGCAAGTAAAAAAAACCGGCCAACGGCACATGAAATAAGGGATAACTTCATCCTAACTACGGAACCCCGTAATTAGGATGAGGTTATCCCAAAAACAAACCTATTTTTTTTTTTGAAAAACAAATTCCGTCACTACTCAAGCTACGTCAATTCTCCAACTGCAAATGTAAGTTTGTAATAAAAAAATCATTTTTTTATGTTATAAAAATTTATAAATGAATACAAATGAATGATTATCGGACTGTTTCCTTTACTTGTGCTGTGAGACCTTGCTTATTGGCAAATTTCGTGATTCTAGGTCAACGGGAAGTACCTTAGAGGTTTTGGTTTATTTGCGATTATCAAAATATGTCAAAAACTCAAAATTCAAAGCATTTATTTCAAATAAACCAATTACAGGCACTTTTGAATTGTCAAGGGGTCGGTCAGTCAGAAAAATTAAGCTAGTTGCCCATTCCAAAGCGTAGTAGGTACCCATGGAGAAGAAAGGGCATGAAACTCCATATGGACACTTTTTTAACTCAAAATATTGTTACAAAAAAGTGGTAACATCATTCATGTTGAAAGTAAGTATACATGTGAGAACGATGTAGAAAGACGTGCATATAAAAATTCCGTATAAAAAAAAACAATTCAGGAATTAAAGTGAGCCATGGCAGCTAAGAGATGACCTACTGCCTACTGACAGCGCCTACTGACAGCGCCCGTTCACGAGCATGACGCATGGATCAGCAGTTCAGCACCATTGAGCTCAACCATTTTGAAGGGAACTTCAATGATTCAATACACACGCCACCACCAGCGACACATTTGAGTGAGTATGACATGCTCACAGGCGCCAAAGCACATTCAAGTCAGTGAAAGATGAACCCAGTAAGCTTTTTAGTAGGTACATCTACATAGTGTTCACACATGTGCTATGCAATTATACAATATTAAGATATTGAATATAAACAATGCAAAGATAGTTTTTACAATCTTCATCAGCTCCAACAATATTTTCGAATGCTAATCAATTAGTTTATGTGCCCTTGTAGAGCAGAACCAGCGCTGAGCCAAGAATTTTTGTCAGTGACGTAATCCCCCAACTTATAATACGCTTGCCTGTATAGTGTACGTTTTATAAGATTTAAATTTCGTTTCATTCAGTTGGAGTATATGGGGAGGTATTTTATTGTAACATTTTAAACAGTACCCCATGAAGGATGAGTCTACTTTAGCCAGGTTGAAACCTGGTTGAACTAATTGGTCCCTATTTCTAGTGCTATAGTTGTGTCTTTCACCTCTTTTACTGAAAAGATTTAAATTTTCCTTACGTACATTATGTTTTCATATACACATATATTGACAAGGTACCGTCATGATGTTAATGTCTTTAAACAGTTCCCTTAGATAATCGCCCCTGCGGAGGCCATATATTGCTCTGATGGCTCTTTTCTGCAGAGTAAAAATAGCTACAATATCGGCAGCCCGTCCCCATATTAAAATACCTTTAGACATGATACTATGAAAATAATTGAAATAAACTAGTCTCGGGGTTTGAATTGACGGATTATTCTTACAGCATACTATGCTGCTGAATTTAGCCGTCCTGCAAGAGATGTTAAATGAGGACCCCATTGCAGCCTCGAGTCGAGCGTGATCCCCAGGAAAACAGTTTTATCTACGAATTCTAGTTTCTCTTTATTCAATACTATGTCACAATCACTACTTCTAACATTCGGTAAAGCAAATCTTATGCATTTAGTTTTTTTCCCATATAATACTAAATTATTAGCAGTGAACCAATTGTGTACCTGCAGTAGGGCATTATTTACGTCGTCAAGATTTGATGCACGTCTACTTATCTTAAAAATTAAGGAAGTATCGTCAGCAAATAACACCATTTGTGGTTGGTGTTTTAATAAATGGGGTGGACCAATAATATATACTAAAAAGAGGAAAGAACCTAATATCGAGCCTTGTGGAACAGCCATTTTTCCTTTTAAATGAAATGAATTGACACCATGTATTAGGACTTTTTGCTGTGTATCGTTTAAATAAGATTTTACTAAACTGAGCGCGAGTTTACCTAGTCCGTAATGTTCAAGTTTTAATAGTAAGGCTTCGTGATCAACGCAGTCCAATGCTTTGGAGAGGTCACAATAGATCCCTATGGCATCTTGAGCCTCCTCCCACGCCGTAAATATGTGTTTTAATAAAGTGACACCGACGTCAGTCGTACAACGTCCTTTGGTGAAACAATATTGCTGGTCGTGTAAGATTTTGTTGGTGTTAAAACGATTAAGCATTTGATTGAACGTTACCTTTTCGAACACCTTGCTGAATACCGGCAACATGGATACTGGTCTATAATTGTTGGTGTCTTTGCTGTCCCCAGATTTAAAAAGTGGTATAAACTTACTGTATTTCGTTAAATCCGGAAATACTCCTTGATCTACACACAAATTAAATATTAATGCTAAGTATGGTGCTATAGTCTCGATTATGGATGTACAAACTTTGATAGACATTCCCCATAGATCTTCGGTCAATTTGATTTTTATTTGTCGAAAAGTTTCTATAACTATCGTAAGGTTTATATGTTTAAATTGAAATTTAACCGGGCAGCCTAGAACGTACGCTTTTAATAAATCAATTGAGACATCGGGTGAGGAATTCAAAGCTTTCGTCGTTTTAGATGGGTAAAGAAATTTACAAATTCTTGAGCTACTTCTAAGTTAGAGCTTATGGCACCACGTGAAGTCTCCAATGTATAATCAGTGCTTCGTATTTTTTTCCTATCAGTTTCGTTATTTATGACTTTCCAAACTGTTTTTATTTTATTTTCTGCTGATTTTATCTTGTTGCTAATATACAAAGCTTTAGCTATCTTGCAGATGTTCCTAAAAAAATGTGATTATGTAGCAACATACTTGTTGAAAGTTTGAGTGTATCCTAATACGTCTAGTTGCCCGATCACTAAACATAAAATTAGGGAAAATATTTTTGGTTTCTTTTCAAAAGTTTTATTGAATTCATGTCGCACTATGGAAAATAAAGCCTCATACTATTTATTTGCATCGTCCATGTTATGGACCAGAACGTTTAACTTATTATTTAGGGTACTATTGTATCTATTTAATTTGCCAGTCGTTATAGCTCTAAATTGTATTTGCACTTTTTGCAAAGGAGTTTTAAACTTAAAAGTTACCGTTTGTCCACTATGATCAGACGGCAGATAACTTACGATGGCTGCTTTCACTAAATAATCACAATCGCAAAAGACATTATCATGATGCAAGTAGCAGAAGTTGGAGTTACTCTAGTTGGTTCTGTAAAAACAGTAGGTAAATTGAATGATTTAATAATACTTAATAATCTACTGCTATTTGAATGAATTCCCAAAATATTAATATTAAAATCACCACAAATAATTGCGGGTCTCTTACTGGATGCAAGTTTCGCTATGACATCTTCCATTATTGACTCATATAAATCTGATAATTAGGGGTCTGTGCACGCACACTACAACATGCTTCGATACTATACCGGATAGTTCGGTTCCTTATATTAAAAAAAATATATATCAAGATTAGAGAACCTCCACGCAGTATACATTTACAGTTAAAACAACTGCCCACACTATAGTTCTCATAATTAATTAGCATTTGGTAATCCTTTTAACCAATGTCCAGTAAAACAAACTGTGTTACAAATGTGTTTATAGTTTAACTAATAAAGAATTTATGTTATCTAAAGACAACAATACATGTTATTTTTGATAGGTTTTAAGTTTTGTTGTGTATTTATATATTATAAAAACTTAAATTTATCTTGATTTAAAAATTATATTAGAACATAGGTGTATATTTTGTATATCTTATTAAAATAAGTACCCTACCTATGTACCTATTCATGTAAAACTAATTTGAAAATATGGACTGTACATTAACCACCAACTTTTACAACTGGTAACACCTATATTTTCTGCAAATAAATAATTCTTATTCTTAAATCTGACTATTTTTAATCGCGATTAGAAAGGTGTGGAATAAAATTAGTTGTCATGAACTAAAATTCACACCAACACCTCGACTTCAGATGCAAAAACAGTACTGTATCGTTTTTTCCTTTCTTTTGCTTATATCTCGAAAACGGTGTGTCCTATCGTAAAAATAATGAAAATTTCGACCCCCTTTAAAAGACCCGTAAATAATTTTTCATATTTTCCATACAAAAAGTGAAAAATTCTATACAAAACATGTCGAGGCTGTAAATAAAACGCGATTCCGGCTCTAAAAAAATAATCACGTGGTATGGCAAACAAGTGCCACGTGGAGTCGCAATTGCCAAATTTCATTTTAGGTGTGTCAAAATTATTTTTAAATTTAGAAATTTTATTTTTCAGAATAGCTTTAAGATTCTCATAGCCAAAAGTAAGGAATTTTAGTGATAGTTTAGTTCGGTGTACAACAGAATCGGCACCAATACCAGTAATTAACATGTAAATAAGGCGTAAAACATATATAAGTACATACTTATAAATGTGAGTTTTTTGCCAGTAAGTAAGCCTTTATTTATTAGAAGACAATATCTAGCCTATAAGTATTTATTAAAAATCAGTGCTTGGTCAAATAATAGTAATATTAATTTAATTTCTGGAATGAGAGCTTTTACGCACATTAGTTATTGGGATAAAGAAAAGAAGCCGTTACTCACACAAACAATCGAGGGTGTAAAACAAATGGACGGTGTTTCTGTGGATATTCTTACAATGTTTACTTTCGAAATTGGGTTATCAGCTGTTGATTTTCGTAAATGCTTAATTATGGATTTGGAATGTATATCACTAGCTAAATCAAGATACGAGGCTAATACCTTAGTTAATGAAGTTTTGAGAGAATTGGATATCAATTATCGTGAGTGGCAGAAATTATATTCTGATGGGTCTAAGGGTGCTCATGGATTAGGTGCAGCGTTTTACGATCCAAGTTGTAATTATAGAGCAGGTTTTAAAATAATGTCAGATGTATCCGTCATGACGTTGGAACTCATTGCAATTTTGCAAGCCTTGTCCTATGCAATAGAGAAAAAATTTGATAAGGTTGTTATATTTACGGACAGCAAAAGTGCACTGCACCACGTAGCTCGATGCGCCTCTGGATTCAGAGGTACATCGATAGCTTACGACATTTGTAAACATATTTTCAAGTTAATTGGAAATAGCATAGAGTTGAAGTTGCAATGGGTTCCAGCGCATGTTGGTTTACGAGGTAATGAGGAAGCTGATTATTCATCTAAATTGGCAGCGAAGGAAGGTGTCGAGCTGAATTTTGTACCAGATTACGTAGAATATGTTTCGAAATTCAAAATAAAAAGTTTTAATAACTGGAAACAACATTTTAACAGTAAGTCAGTAGACAAAGGGATATGGTACAAAACAATTCAAAATGAGCTTCCTCAAGTGCCCTGGTTCGACAGTAGCAGGTTAAGTAGAAGTTATGTGAAGTTAGCTCTAAGATTACGGTCTGGGCACTATCCATCGGCAAAGTTTGCATTCCTCATGAGGAAAGTAAGTTCTCCGAACTGCAACACATGCAATGTACTTGAGGATGTACATCATTTGCTGATGGATTGCGTCAAGAACCAAGAGGAAAGGAGAATTTTAATCAATGAGTTTAATTTAAATATATCCCAAGTACGTTTAATTCAATCGATTTTAGCACAGCCGACGTCAAATGTGGCGAAAAGATTTAGCGAGTTGGTGTACCATATCGATTAAGATTCTCCTTTTAATTTAAATTTAAAGCATTGTTTCGTAGTAAGTAGTATGTATAAGGCATGATGAGGTTGGCGTATCCATTGGGATAAAAACCTCAATTAATTCAATAAAGATTAAAAAAAAAAAAAACAATTACTAATGTATAATAATAATAATAATAATATGGGACAACATCCACACAAGGTCTTCAGGTCCCGAACTAGGCAGAGCCTGTACTACGGTAACCTGATGGCTGATATACATATACACACCCAGACACAGGTCAAACAGACATGTTCATGCACACAAATGTTTGACTTGTCCGGGGATCGAACCCGGAACCAGCGGCTCAGAAGGCAGGGTCGCTACCAACTGCGCCAACCGGTCAGTCAAATAAACTATGATTTCAAAGAAAGTCCTATCCTATAAAACGTTTGTTTATTTCATAACTTTGACTTCTATAGTTTAGGAAAAATTGCAATTTTCTAATCGTTAATTTGTAGTTTTAAACATATAAAAAAAAATGTTGTGCTATTACAAACTTTTTTTGCAGCTGGAGAATTGACCGTCACGGTCAATTCTCCAGCTGCAAAAAAAGTTTGTAGTGACGTAGGTATATCAATGTATTGGAGAACATTTTTACATCTACAAAGTTAAGTTTGTTCTTGGGATAAATTCATCCCAACTACGGAACCCTATAAGGTGCGTGTTCCGACACGCACTTGGCCGGTTTTTTCAATTAGAAACCATTGTATCATATTAAAATATTTGAGATTTACAAAGTATTGTCATTATTTGTTATACTAATAGATATGGTTATGGCCCTAATACTGTGGCCAACTCTCCTATATGCATTGGGACACGGGATAACTATGGTTGGGGAGTGTTGGTCCACAAAAACGATTTTTCTTTAAAAACGTTTTTAGCTCAAGTTAATGGAATAATAGTAAATTTACTTTTCTATCTATACCTTTTGTACCTATAATTTTTTTAACTGTCAAGTTTTAAGTATTATAGGTACTTACATATTAAAGTAAAAGGGGGTTCTACTCTCCCGGACACCCCTTCCTACTGTATTACGGTTATTCCGTTTATCCACCCTTCTTTTTTGTTGTTTTTTTGAGGGTGGGAAATCATCAAATAACTTCTCCCGCTCTGGACGGAGCGGGAGGGCGTGTCAGACTCTTACTGACTAAAACCCACCCGTGTTCCTTCAGTTGCCTGTGCCAGGGGCCACGGTATCCCTCTCGGACTTTCTCGCAACTTTGGCAAGCATCGGCCTTAGCGGACCTCGTCATTGATGCTGACATCTTTTTGAGGCGCACGTGGAACTCAACGCGTCGTCGACCTGGGTCTGGTCCTTATCGGACGGCGAGCTGCCCATTGCTCGCCGTCCGCAAGCCCGCGCCTATGGTGGCCGGGAATCGGCTTGCGATTCCCGACGCCCAGGGCATCTCCTGCGGCGGCTAGGGGCGTGAGGGCGCGAATTCTGTCTCTCCTTCACGCGTTCCGCCTCCTCCTTCGCGAGCATTGGTGCTTCGCAGAAGGAGGTGACGGCTTCCCAAGCCCTCTCGCTCCGTACCATGGCCTGGACCAGGGCCGGACGCGAGAGATCGCCACCGCCAATCGCCTCCACGAGGACACGGCGGTGCTCCGCCCAAGCAGGGCAGACGTCCACTTTATGCTCCACCGTGTCCTCCAGGCGATCCACACAATGGTGACACCCAGGCGTTTCCTCCCGCCGTATCCGTAACAGGAACCTCGCGAAGCAACCGTGCCCGGTGAGGACCTGCGTCAGGCGGAAGGTGAGGACGCCATGGCGCATCTCTAGCCATTTCTCAAAGAGGGGACTTATCGCCGCAATTGTGGGGTGCCCAGATTATCCTATCAAGCTTTGGTTGCTTATAAATGAACGCATGTCCGAGAATCCACCCTAAGCCTATAAATTCCGTTTGTCAAACTAGGCTTAGGGTGGATCGCGGTGAGAGGATGAATGGCTGGAGGGAGTCCAGTCGTTAGCGCTTCCCCTGCAGAGCACCTGCCGCACTCTGCAGTATGTAGGCTTACCGGGTATCTAGGCTCTGCCCGGTGGACATTTAGGACCTATATCGACTCGTGGGAATTATATGGAAACAGTTAACAAAAATCAAAAAGCGGAATTGCCGATCGTGTTGGTCGAGCACATGGGTGTGTGTCCTGTCAGGTGCGGTGTCAGACTCTGACACCGCATCTGAGAGGATGAGTGTGGCGAGTGTGGCGAGCGTAAGCTCAAAGCGCTCGCGGACTGAGGAGGAGATGTTTGAGCGTCCTTCAAAATTTTGGAGGAAGTGCTCAAACAAAGAGGACGAGAGGCGCGCGGGGTTGACAGGCCTCTCTTCTAGCGAGGAGAACCTGCCAGCCAAGGCGGGCAGAAGAGGGCGAGGTCGCGCAATCGGTGGAGCGTCAGCTCCTTCGGTGTCGCGCGACTCTCTAGGGCGCTTTCTTAAGCGCCCCGACATGCCGGCACCCAGCGGAGGAAGCGACCCGGGGACCAAGCAGGTGGAGTGCGCTTCTAGCCAAAGCTCCACTTCTTTGGTCACCACAAGGGGGAAGAGTGACCTGGAGCCCCTTGAGTCGGACCTAAGCGGGGGCTCCACTATGTCCCTGCTGGGAGCCAACAAGGCGGAGGCGAACGCCGCCAAGCGGGCGCAAAGGCTGTCGCGGCTGACGAAGTCAGCGAGTTGGCCCGACGGGCCCGAGAGCGGCGATCCACGCGGATGGCTGCCGGGGGGAGCGTATCGGCGGTGGCGCTCAGCCGCCAAGTTATGGACGGCGTGGATGTCGTCCTGAAGGTTGCCACCAAATAGGGCAGCCTGAAGGGCACGTTCACGCGCGCCCTAAAAGAGGCGGCTGAAAATATCAGGGAGGCGGTTGGGGTCCTCGTTACTCGTACGATCACGGAGGAGACGGCGAAGCTATGGGAGGAGAATGGCCGTCTCCGATCCGAGTTGGAGGACCTCAAGCGGCAGTTCGCTGCCCAGAGGGCAGCTTCCACGGCCTCCTGCTCCTCTTCCTCCGCAGCCTTGCCGTTGGCTTCATCGGTCCCGCTGTCGACACCTGCACTTGCGGATGCGGAGATCGAAAAGATCGCGCGCATCTGCATGATGCAGTGTGGAAAGATGGTGGGTGCCCGAATGGAGGGCATAGAGGCAAGGCTCCTCCCGGCTGAGATCCTCCGCCCACCGCTCGCTGCGGACAAGCGGAGGAAGGAGGGGACCAAGAGGCCTGCCGAGGGGCCCAGAAAGCCCGTGGAGCGCACGTCCGCGCCCACTGCCCGGACGGCCGCGCCACCGGCAGCCGGACCCCCGCCGACCGCACCCACGGCGACCGCGCCCGGGTCTACCAAGGAGACCTGGACTACGGTCGTCCTGAGGGGCCGCCGCAAGGAGAAGACGGCGGCGCTGGTACCCGCTAAAGCACCGGCACCGAAGAAGGCCCAGGGACCGCCTAAGGTCAGAGTCCCACGCTCCGCGGCTGTAGTAATTACGCTGCAGCCCGGAGCCGTCGAAAGGGGCATATCATATAAGGCGGTCCTAACGGAGGCGAGGGCCAAGGTCGCGTTCCCCGACCTTGGCATACCGTCCGGCCTCAGAATGAGGCCGGCGATTACGGGGGCGCGACTGCTGGAGGTGTCGGGTGCCTCTAGCGGCGAAAAAGCGGACATCTTGGCCGCCAAACTGCGAGAGGTCCTCAACCCGGAGGACGTCCGGGTGTCCAGGCCGATGAAGACCGCTGAGCTGCGCGTCGATGGCCTGGATGACTCGACGACCGCGGCTGAGGTCGTGTCGGCTGTCGCCCGATGACGTGCGGTCTTGCGAGATTCGCGTCGACGCTTCCGGGCTCGGCGCGATCTGGGTGCGGTGCCCGGTGGCGGCGGCGAACAAAGTCGCCGACGCTGGGCGTCTGTTGGTGAGGTGGGTGGCAGCGAGGGTGAAGCGGCTGCAACCCAGGGCCTTGCGGTGCTACCGTTGCTTTGACATTGGGCATGTCAGAGCACGGTGCACCGCCGAAATAGACCGCAGCGAGCAGTGCTATCGCTGCGGTGAGGCCGGCCACAAGGCGGCCCAGTGCTCCGCGGCGCCAAACTGCAGCCTCTGTACAGCTGCAGGGAGGCCCGCTGGGCACAGATTGGGTGGAAGGGCTTGTGGCGCGCCCGCCAACAAGAAGAAGAAGAGAAGGGCTGCCAAGGCTGCCGGGTGCTCTTTACCCCTCCCTCAGCCTGGCTGCCCTTCGGTCGACTCCCGGCCTCGGAATGGTGCGGAGGGAATGGATTACGTATAATTGCGCTCTACATTTCCTCCAAGGCAATATCAACCACTGTGCCAGAGCTCAGGATCTCTTGCTCCAGAGCATGGCAGAGTGGTCGATTCACGTGGCTGTGGTCGCCGAACCGTACTTTGTCCCCCCCAGGGATAACTGGGTGGGAGACCTGGACGGTTTGGTGGCCATCATTGGCGGGGCTCTTGTCAACCTGTCCCGAGGTCACGGCTGGGTAGCCGCCCTCGTGGACGGCATTAATATGGTTGGGGCGTATTTTTCGCCCAACAAGAGTCTCGCCGACTTCGAGAGGTTCCTTGTCGAGTTGGGTGCCGTCGTGGGCCGACTCCACCCTCTTCCTGTGCTGTTGCTGCGGGATCTCAACGCCAAGTCTGTGGCGTGAGGATCTCCTGTGACCGATGCTAGGGGCGAGGTGCTGGAGGAGTGGGCGGTCACGACTGGCTTAACCGTCCTAAATCGGGGCTCGGTCCACACATGCGTGCGGCAGCGGGGCGGCTCTATAGTGGACGTCTCGTTCGCTAGCCCTGCTGTCGCGATCCGTGTCCGCGACTGGCTTGTCGCCGTGGAGGTGGAGACGTTGTCGGATCACCGATACATCCGTTTCGACGTCTCCGCCCAAACCAGCGGCGGCCGCAGTTCGATGGCCCCGCGAATGGACGGTCCGCGCTGGGCGCGTAAGCGCATCGCAGGGAGCTTCTCGAGGAGGCCGCTATTGTCCAGGCCTGGTTCCGGGAGTCGGCAACAAACGGACCCGTCGACGTCGAACAGGAGGCGCTGTGGTTCCGCGGGGCGATGACGCAAATCTGCGACGCGTCCATGCCCCGGGTCCACGCACAGTCAGCAAGGCGCCAGGTGTACTGGTGGACCGCCGAGATCGCGCAGCTGCGCGTCGCGTGCGTGGCGGTTAGACGGCAGTACACCCGATACCGGAGGAGACGTCGTCGGGTCCCTGACGAAGAAGCCGCGCTGTATGAGGTGTACCGCGCGGCGAAGGAGGCTCTGTGGCTGGCCATCGGCGAGGCGAAAACGCGAGCCAGGGAGGAGATGTTGGAGACTCTAGACGGGGATCCGTGGGGGCGCCCTTATCGCGCGGTCCGAGGGAAACTCCGAGCCGCGGCGCCCCCACTTACGTAGAGTCTCCAACCCGAGCTGCTGTAGGAAGCAGTCGCAGCCCTCTTCCCAGCGAGAGCGGAGCACAGTCCGCCGCCGATGGCTGTGCCCACAGCCGCAGAGCCTACAAGAGAGAACGCCATCAGCGTCCCAGAGGTGACACAGGCAGAGATGGGGGCAGCCGTGATGCAGCTCCGGGTCAAGAACGTGGCCCCGGGGCCCGACGGGATCCACGGCTGCGTGTTAGCCCTCGCTCTGAAGGAGCTTGAGCCCCAACTGAGAGGACTCTACACAGCGTATCTTGAGCGGGGCCAGTTTCCCGCTTTGTGGAAATCTGGTCGTCTGGTCCTGCTCAGGAAGGCGGGGCGACCTGCCGACTCGCCGTCCGCGTACCGGCCCATAGTGCTGCTAGACGAGGTGGGTAAGCTGTTTGAGCGTATTATCGCAGCCCGCCTCGTCAGCCACTTGTGCAGAGAGGGGCCGGACCTGGACGACAACCAGTTCGGTTTTCGGCATGGGCGCTCCACCATCCACGCTGTGTCGCGGGTGAGAGTCCTGGCAGAGCAAGCGATGTCCCGGGGCGGGGTGATGTTGGCGGTGTCCTTGGACATCTCCAACGCCTTCAACACCCTGCCCTGGAGTTGTATTCGGGAGGCACTGCGCTATCATCGGGTGCCTCCCTACCTCCGCCACATCGTTGGGGCTTATCTGTCGGAGAGGTGTGTCACCTACGTGGGACGTGATGGCGGAAACCAGCGCCGCATGTCGTGCGGTGTTCCGCAGGGTTCGGTCCTAGGGCCACTCCTGTGGAACATCGGGTACGACTGGGTGCTGAGGGGCGAGCTCCAACCGGGCGTAGACCTGACGTGTTATGCAGATGACACGCTGGTCACTGCCCGGGGGAGCTCGCACAGGGAGGCAGCGTTGCTGGCGACGGCTGCGGTGTCACAGGTGGTGGGCCGCATACGTTGCCTAGGCCTGGAGGTGGCCCTCAGCAAGTCGGAGGCCATGGTTTTTTATGGCCCCCGGCGGGCGCCGCCACCTGGCTCACACATCGTGGTCGGGGGGGCTCGGATCGCTGTCGAGTCCACCATGAAGTATTTAGGATGTGTGCTCGACAGCCGGTGGAACTTCGAGCCCCACTTCCGACGGCTGGCGCCCAAGTTGCTGGGCGCGCCTGGCGCGCTCGCGACGCTGCTTCCCAATCTGGGGGGCCCGAGCGCCGTCTGTAGGCGGCTCTACGTGGGGGTCGTGCGATTAATTGCCCTGTATGGGGCCCCGGTGTGGGCCTCTGACCTGACGGCCGGCAGCATCGTAGTTTTGCGAAAGCCGCAGAGGGCGATGGCCGCCAGAGTCATCAGGGGGTATCGCACGATCTCTTACGAGGCGGCTTGCGTACTGGCCGGATCCCCGCCCTGGGACCTCGAGGCGAAAGTACTCGCGTCATTGTATCGGTGGCGCGAGGAAGCGATGCAGCGGCACATGGAGCTGCGTCGGTCTCTGCTTCGCGAGGTCCTGGTGGCGGAATGGCGGGACAGACTTTCTCGGCCTACCGCCGGCCTCGTCACCATCGAAGCGGTCCGGCCGGTGCTCGAGCGCTGGCTCGGGAGGACGCACGGCTCCCTGTCGTTTCGGGCGACGCAGGTGCTCTCGGGGCATGGTTGCTTCGGGAAGTACCTGTGTCGCATAAACAGGGAGCCGGACGCCCGGTGTCACCACTGCGTAGACTGCCGAGAGGACACGGCGTGGCATACGCTGGCAGAGTGTGCCGCTTGGGAGGAGCCGCGCCGTGCCCTCATCTCAGAAGTTGGCAGTGACTTGTCGCTGCCGGCCGTAGTCGGGTCGATGGTCGGCAGCGGCGAGTCCTGGGACGCGGTGGTTTCCTTCTGCGAGACGGTCGTCTCGCAGAAGGAGGCTGCGGAAAGGGAGAGGGAGATCTCGTCCACTCACCCGGCCCGCAGAAGGCGCACCGGGCGTCGGCGGAGGACGGACAACGCCCTCTTCCAGCCCCCCTAAATGGGTCCAGGGGCGACGGACTCGGGGACTTCCGTCGCCCCCCATACATCAGGACCCGAGGTGGCGGCGCGTAGTGTTCCACGCGCGCCCCTTTTAGACGTCGCGGGGGGAGTCAAACACCTCACTCCCCCCCCAGACCCGAAGAGGCCCGCAGCGGCGGGCCGGCACCAGTCGGGGGTTGCGGAAGGATCGTACGTTCCCGCGACCCCCGGCGTAGGTGTGAGATGGAACACCGGGGTGGTTTTTAGTCAGTGAGAGTCTGACAGACCCCGCCGCCCGCCCCAGGGCGGCGGACATCCATGAGGATTTTCCACCCCGGAAACAAAAAAAAAAAAAAAGGCTTAGGGTGGATTCTCGGACATGCGTTTCCGCGTATCCACCTTAGGGTGGATTTTTGGGGTGGATAAACGGAACAACTTTTGTATTACCTCTTAGCACTGGCTTAGCACTTTTTATAAGCAATCAAATCTTGATAGGAAAATAAACAGATGGGTAAATGTTTTGTCAACGTTCAAATACCCACCATAATACTCACCATTGACAAACTGTACCTAAAGCATTCCGAAAGTTGGTCTCAGAGGGAACTGTTGTTATTTAATTATAAACTCTTATTGGGGAAGGGCGCTTGTCGGTAGTGTTATTAATGATCGAGTATTAACTAATAGTGATTAAGTAACGAGAACGGGAAGTTTGTTGTTAAGTAAATAATTATTACCAATGATACAAAGAACATTTATCTTCATGAGATAAACGGATGTTGGTCGTCTAGGAGTATGTACTATGTACCTATTTTTTGCGGTACTTCACAGAGGTTTTATATAACTAGACTAGAAGATGTTTTACTCACTAGCAAATCGATAGCTTCAGCTGCTATAGGATCCTAGCAGTGGATCATTATAGGCATCCGAATTCCGAGAAAGAGCTTTCCAGATACTTTTAGAAGGGTTATTTCTTATTTCAAATTCAAATGTTTATTGCTCAACACAGTACATAGGTACTCGTAATCATACATTTCTAGATGTCAAGTGAATGCGCCGTCCACTGTGTTGCACCAATAAAACGCTATAAACCGCTACCGCTATTTCTGTGCTATAAACCGTAGGAATCTTGGTAACCTCCCTGGCACAAACCTTTCTCTCTTAATTGTTATGTGTTTTAACTTATCTCGTAAAAGCTATGTCACCCAAAATAAGAATGTTGCCAATCAGCAATCTGCTATACTTGCCTTAAACAAAGTTTTCTTTTCCCAGATTCGGCAGCCCTAGTCAGGGAATTCAAGACCTCCCAGGTCGTCAACATAATAGTGCCTCTTACGCGTTCGTCCGCGTTATCTCATCACATACCACAATCATTCCATTCGTGTAGCTAGGTACCTACAAGGATGTCTATCTAATTATTTAGAAGCTCATTAATAGTTACTGAATGGCTCGATTGTCGGTCAATCGGTTCTTACGACGGGAAATCAACAAAATTTAAGTTAAAGCAAAACTTTTTGATTCAAAATTGAGTTCTGAGTAGAACCCGAACTGTTGCAAACAAATTGATAAGTTTTGGCAGTTCAGTTCAGCAAGAGTACAGGTTGAAACTTAAAATTTTTGTGACCTAAAATTTTTTGCTTGTCTTAGTATAGCTGGATATGTGAAGTATGTTATATTTATTTTACTATACATATTTACACGCATACCTTCGCTACACAGACCTGTAGGTATATTACCACAATACAAAATGCGAATGAAAAAGAACACAGGGAATACGACTGAAAATAAAATTCGAAACACTACAGCGTGGATATAGATAGGACGTAACGTTGCAATCCTTAAACCTCTTGGTAAAAGAATGGCGGGACCTAAACGATAAATGTTTTTAAACAATCGCATTGGCTATGGACAAAACGTAGTACAGTCGACCGCACGTCTGTAACACTTTGACTTTGAGCTGGGCCTAGCCGCCTAGCGTAGTTCAGAGTTTCAATAGAATAAGAGGCCAGCCACGCACGTCACTAGTTGATTTTTTCACCAGTGACGTGCGGCCTACTGTACCTACAAAGCACGGTCGTTAATGCGGCACTTATAGCTGTTTTCACTAATACTAGGCGACACATAAGTGAACACCAGAAGTTGAAAATCCAAAAGTAGGATGTTATTAGGAATTAATTTGGGTCTCGCCTATTCACAAAAACGTTCGACTTTGAAGAACGTTGACATCGTCGCTGCCTCACGAATGTTGGGTCAGATAGTATCTTGAAATACCTACTCGGAATACCTACTTTAAGTCCACTCTACGTTGTAGGTATGCGTAACATTTTTGTAAGCGTTATTGGTTTTTGATCATACTTTTTGTTAATAACTCCATTGATTTCATCTTTCACAGAGCCACCGCTGCGTCTCTTTGGAATGAGGCCAAAGGATCTCTAGCCGGCAATTAGAGTCTTTTAATGTCTGCAAAATGCTGTTGGAGAGTTTTTAAGCCTCGTAATTAATATTTTCTTTCTTAATATCCATTAAGACTAAGCAGGTTTGGAATATATAGTATAAACGACTTACAGCTACTCTCGGTATTGTGTCAATGGGTAGGTAGGTACCTTAAGTAGTATCTATTACCAACATTGAAAACATTTCAATTTTCTTTCTAGTGGGCGGGCTGCCAGCTTGAATGAAGTCTCTACTCTATTTTTTATTTAAGATTCAGCGTTCAAAGTACCTAATTATTAAAAGTCAAACCTTTATCCTGTCCACAGCTTTGTATAGTTGCAGGTATGTATAGTTACCTACCTATGTGGCATCGATGTATTTTTATAAAAACATGTGATTCCTATGTCCAAAGGCGACGTAATAATATGCGTATGTCTGAAAATGATGAAAACGACTGATTTTAAAATGCGACATTTTGTTGCGAATTTTTTTGGTAATTTTTATGCAAAAGCATGATTTAGAACGTTAATCTCGGCTTAACCGAAGCCTATTTGTGAAGGCAGCCTTGTAAGTAATCCGTTCAAACGAAGCTCGTGGAACCACCGGAGGAATCTAGCTTATTTGTAAAACATAATGCCAATCTTTTTGTAACAAATAAGTAGTAGGTATTTAGACTTCACAAAAAGTCCGAATACTACCTACGTATTGCACGTAGGTAAGTAGGTACTCTGAATCCGCTCAGTTCAATATATTTTACCTTAAATCCTGATTTTATCTGATAATTGCATTGTTTCCGTAGGTATCTTTGGAAATATGATCGAACCCATTTTGTTGACCAATTTAATGTTGTTTTGTTTTTGTGAGTCTGCTACCTATTTGCAGACGTGCTCTTTTAAAGGAAGGTAAGTATAGACCCTGTTATCTTTCCCTGCTCGACAGTGCTAATAAATTAATTTTACGCTTGCGCAAAATGCAATTTCCTGTTGAATTTCATAACGTTCGATCGATAGACATCAAAACGAAATAGACTTGATTTTGCGACGCACGTAGCCCTACGTGATAACTGGTGGGTGAGTGTACGAACATGACGTTAATAATGAAAGTTCATTGAAGAAAGTAATTAACAACGTAGGTAGGTAAAACATTGTAGGTCCCCCTATCGGTTTTCTAAAATTGATGGCACCTGAAAGAAAACTTGTGTAGGTACGATAAATAATAAAGTAAGAAACCGTGGATAGTATTATCTAGTTCGATACGTAATTCTTTTGTCTTGATTTGCTACTTACAAACACTTTCTTTGAAAATATTAGTTCACCAAAGCAGCTGACAAGAGAAATTCTAGCCTCTTCATCAAACAGTTTCTAAATCAGTATCTAATGAGCAATCATAAAACTTGTTAATATTGTTGGTATTATGATTCTGTTAGGTACTTAGGTAGGCACCTATAAGTTTTTTTGTCTGTCCCTTTCTGCCGACATCAGCGTACTCGGAGCCAAGTAGAAACAAAAAGTTACCACAAAGCAGTTTCTCCATAATAATCGTATAATCGTTTTGTTTGTCAGGCAGTAGAGAACACGAATAACATTATTCGACCCAAAAAACACTATAGAATCTGTACTGTATTCGCTGGTAGCTGAGTAGCGTGAATAAATTTTGTTTTGTTCGGTTTTTCTCTGTCCTGAAATGCCAAGAACAGCGAAATGTTGGAAATATAGAAATAAGCTCGGTGCCAGCCCTCTGTCTAAAATTCAAACATGATGCGCTGCATTCGTATGTAAATTATCTCGCATGGTGCTCGAACGCTGAACTATGATGGGAATGTAGTGTTGCAGCACGATAGCCTCCTTTATTCCTTCCCCTCACTCGAATTCGTTATTTAATTAAACCTAAGCTACGGCAGCTCTACGTAGAAATTGAAACATAATAAACCAGATACCACGTCACATTTGGCTATTTAGTTACTTATTACTCACTGTGTGACTTAAACTTTTCAGTTGCGGGTTAGGATTTGGCTACATTTAATTCAATATTCTGTGAAACTGGTTACAACTACCTACTAGCAAGAAAGTAAACACATGGAATTCATGGCCTTTATCTAGAGAGATTATTCTATGTGCTTTATAGGTACGTATTAGTTATCTTAGCAATAGGTAATGTTCTTCTTCATATAGGTAGTAGGTATCGCTTTCTAATACTACAAAAAATGACAACTTAGAATACGGTGGGGCTACTTCGGTAATATCCACATACCTACTCGTCTTTACCCAGATAGCTAGCGAATGTAACCTTTTAATATATTAGCAACACCGGAACGTGTAGAAAAGGAAATTTAATTAAACACGCAGCCCAGTGTTAATACTTATTGTCGAAATAGTTGGTCTCAGAAATATAATTTGCGGTCAAAGTTGGTCGTTATAATCCACCACATTTAGTTCATGTCTTTTACAAAAGTGATTCGGCTGCAGAAATTGACTTAAAATGCTGTAGAACAGCTGTTTTGCAGTGCATTTGCGGAGCAACGGAGCATTCGTCTCATAACTATGATTACACTTTATTTTTGGCAGCTAAACTTAGCTGCCAAAAATGAAGTGTTATGTTGAGTGCACTTATATTAATTATTACGGCAGTGGGTGTTTCAATTACGGAGGGCTGGCTGTATGAACTGGTAGATGTTACGGTTTTAATTATAAACAAAAACCGGCCAAGTGCATGTCGCACCACGCACAATGAAGGATTCCGTAATTGGGATGAATTTCCCCAAAGTCAAATCATTTATTTCAAATAGGCACATTAAACGCACTTTTTAAAGTCAAAAGTTACAAAAAAATATAATTAATTCTAGTTGCCTAGTGGCAAGACATTCCACCGTTACTCTTTTAAAATATTTTGTATACATTAATTATATAATTATGTGTGAAGGTACCTAGAATGCACTAGATGCACCTAGAATAAAATTACTATACCACAATAGGTAAAAATAATTCAATATAAAGTAATGACAGGTAAATGAATTAAGTGATAGATACATGGTGCTCACATAGGTATTTAAAAATATTGTAAAAGTAGATTTTTCAAAAAAAAATTACAATGAATAATTTAGTGTGTGATAAAGTAATTACAGAATGTAAAATCAATGTCATAAAAATGATAAAATAAACAATTAAATTAGCAATCAGTTTGATTTTGTCTAGACCGTAGATTGTCCTATGGAGCGGGACCAGCATGTTTCCAAGCATTCTTTTCTAGGATATAATCCCAAGAATAAACTCAAAGTAGTTGAAAAAATATTCTCCCATACATCGATATATATCACGGTCAATTATCCAACTGCAAGTGTAAGTTTGTAATCGCAAAAAAATACTTTTTTTTATGTGATAAAACTACATAATTTTTATTATCGATTTTCGGCCTTACTTGTGCTGTGAGACCTTGCTTCTTGCTAAATTTCACGTTTCTAGGTCAACGGGAATATAACCCTATAGTTTTTATTTATTTATTCGAGAGCATCAAAATATGTCGCATAAATGGCCGTATTATTTTATTGCTTTTGTTTAGAAGCTTGATTTTTTTAGAGCTCCAAAGAACCGTAGACCTACGTATTTCATATTAATTTCAACTTGATACCTTTACGCGTTCCTGAGAAAAAGGGTCTTGACAGACAGACAGACGGACAACGAAGTGATCCTATAAGGGTTCCGTTTTTTCCTATAGGTACGGCACCCTAAAAAACAAAGTAAGCATTTAGTAGCATAATTTATACAGCATAATTAATTATTTCGTGAAGATATAATGTTACGAAACCTGCCCAAAAAATTGTTAAAATTTTTGGATCTCTATCAATCAGATGACTTAGCTAAAATATAAATGAAAATATTCAGAATACATATCTGCCAACACAAATACCTACTTAGCGCTAATTTTCCATACCGATCTTATTTCTTTGTATGAATAAGTAGATACATATATCCTTTGATTAGACTATGTATTAGCAAGTATATGCACATGTTGCCCGTCTTGTTGTTGCTGCTGCTAATTAATCTTATTCACACGACATTCGACGTCACCGGATGTTCGTAAACTAACAACTACTTCAAACGCCGACTAACTACTTGTGATTACGTAAACGTACATAGTATTTAGTACATACAGTTGTCGAAGTGGAAAAACGAGTAAAGCTAGCTACTTCGTCCGCTCGAATAATTTACATAGGTGTGTAACTTATGGGGCCTTCGCCAGTATCAAAGCCAAGTCGTCTATGTCAAAGTTTTCATATCAATCTAGTAACCCGATTTTGTGTCGATCCCTAAGTTGCAATATATCCTAAACTTGGGGACAAAACTTGGTAGGTACCTATACTATATTATGAAACACGAGTCGGTTTAAATATTCTGTAGACAGAGCAATACTTGAGCAGTAAGTACCTAGCTGTTAGATTTTATAAGTACTAAACTAAGTAACCTAAGCCTATACTGTCTAAAAAGTCGCATATTTTTGCCATTACAAGCTTATAGCATACGAGGGGCTCGGACATGAAGTTAGTCCGGAAAGCGGTCATCATAACCTGTCCCTAATATCCGTCACGAAACAGTAAACATTGTTTATATGGTGGAGATAACTCTCGGCGTTGGTGCTTTTATGTTCCCATACATTCCGGCACCAGCACTTGATGTATTATTGCTTTAGGTAATCAATAGAAAAAAGTTCCGTGTAGGTATCATTTTTGTTTTATCATTGTGAAACAGAAAAACGGTTGAGGAATGTATATTCTGAGATTGGATGTCATAAAAAAAATCACATGGAAATAATTAAATAAATCGTATCAGTTTGCGAAAGTATCAAAATCAACACAGTGAATAACATTATCAACGTGAGACACACTAAGGAGACGTTTCGCTCTAACACAATTCTGTTAATGTCATAAACGTCATTACGTCGTAATGTAAACATCATTTGCTATTCAACTGTAAAATCTAGTAAGTACAGGTGCTAATGAACACTTTGTGCCCAGCTGATATAATTACCTTGAGCCCGAGTCGCGAGTTACCCAGCCGTTACATTAAGTACATTTGTGAAAGTCCTCACACATACACAGATGTGTGTACAAGTAAGTACATAATAAGACTTCTCCATCACATTCAAGAGAGCAATTAGTAAGGCCACTCGTTCGTTTACACTACAACGTCTGGTCGGCGAATTATTTGTTTACAGTGGCAAAAATTTCAGTATTCATCTCATTACATATATGTTAAAGTAGACTGGGTAGTACATTGAATGTACAGGCTATAAAGCGCATACCTACATAAATAAAAAGATTTAGCTGTATCTACTATGTTTTTATATCTAAATGGTTTTAGAATTTTTGTCGTAATATTTAAAACACACTAATAAACTAATATTGCTGTACTAAGCCAAGTGCCTATTTATCATTTTATTTCATTATAAATTCAATAAAATTCCTTTGGAGACTCAGATGATACCGTTTGCAAGAACATTAAAAATCAACATATATTTAAATGTGATATATCGCTGTACCCTTTTTTCCTTTCGGGATCGAAAATTCTCCAAGGACTAAACCAAACAATGTTTCTACATCAACGCTGCTGCATACATAAACATAAGTATATAGGATAGTACGAATAGGTACTGTTTCAATATATAACTGTAACGTAACAGCCTGTCAGTCTTCCCGTTATCGAGGCGCCAGAGTAACTTGTTTTGTTTCAGTTAATTCTTATACTCGTAATGACGTGAAAGGAAGCGGACTCATTATGTTTCCGTCATCCGTTGATTAATGTACACACTCATTGATTCGCGGCTAAATAACTCTGAGCGTTAATTAAGTTTTCAAATGGAGTGTTTATAGATGTTGCTTATTGGTACTAATAGATTTATTCACGGCAAAAGCTGCGTCGGTATTTGATCGTACTAAATTAATATCGTGCTTGTATTTTGAAACTGTACGAGTTGTACATTGTTAAAACTCTCAGTCTGAATTTGATATAATCGTGACTTAGTCGCAGACTGTGCACCGAGAACCCGAGATCAATTATATTTAGTGTCGCTGCATGGCTGCGCCGCTCTACACAATGTGCGAGTGGGTGCTGTGTACGTAGCAAGCAGACTGCGGTGACACTGTGATAAATTGAACCACTCATTGGAGCACTTATCGCATCCTGAGACGGGCTTATCTATAGATACGAGTAAGTACGTTGAAATTGACACTTGCCGAGTTAAATCTAGCTCCGAGGTTTCCATAACAAAGAAATACGAACTGCTATAACATTTTCGTACACAGTATAATGGCTTGTGTCTTTCAGTGCAGAATATAATAATGTCGTCAGTTCCCGTATGTCCCAACCAAGATCAGACCACCCCATCTTGTCTCGTGGGTGTCGTAAGATGCGATTAAGGGATTAAATCAGGTGGGTGGGCAGTCAAATACGCGTGTACCCCTGATTACATTGGAAAATATGGTTTCTTGGTTTCAAACGTCAAGTTTTATGTATGATAATTATAACTTTGGGTCATACACGAAAATGAATGAATTACTTCATAGTGCGCTTGCTAATGAACGCAAGTTCAATTTACGCAAAACGGACCACAGTAATTGGCCGGAAAATGTCCGAACGCAGACGAGCAATGATGCTATAGAGTTAGATAGCTTCATCCGTCATCATTAATACATTATCAACTGTTCAATGTTTTGCTAATGTATTTTCAGTTACCTAAATCTACTTTGTTACAGGCACGGATAATATAATACTAACGGTTAAAGGTAGGTATATAGGTACTTACTAAGGAAAAACCTGACAGTGAATCCATAAATTTTCTAATAACATAATCCAGAAGAATAAAAACATAACGTTGAGCCCACAATCGATGGCAAACGGAAAAGATAAAATAAAAAAATCAAATCCTCAGAATTTATGAAATTTCTTAAAATGCTTATCTTCGTGAGTTATTGGCACCGTCGCAACCAGTGAGCTAAGAGATCTTGCGAGCGTCACGAGTTCACGCCCACTTCCACGACGCGACGTGGAGAGTAATGTGCCTAGGTTTTGCTTGCTTTTTACAAATGCGATATTATTGCTGCCCAAGTTAAATCTACTAAGAAAGATTATTAATTTGAAATGTCATGTAACACGAAACGAATGAGTGACTTAAAATGGAATAGATATGTTATTTGTTTTTGTCTATATTTTAAGCTTCTTTACATCTTCAAGCCATGATTTGCAACTGTGAATTAGGTATTTATAAATGGCTTGGCTTGTACCAAAACACCGAATATAAAAAAGGAATGCAATTTCGGTGTACACTGAGATCTTTTCTGGCGTGCTGCTGAACCCCCATTTTAATTTAATTAAGTCTTTATTAAAATTTCAGCATGGCATAAATTAACTTTATTATGATATTTCATAATAGTTCTGGTTAATATTGTAACAGTAGTAAATTACTCATTTCTAGCCTTATCATCTCGGGGCAGCCGCAACCCTGACCTTTTGACTGATGAAAAAATAACTTCACGCCGTCTCCTGTATATTTAATTGGCCACCGGCAAAATAAATGAAAGCGTGACAAAAAGGACCACAAATGAAGAGTTTTGCACCCTGTAATGATGTAGGTAACGAACTGCGAAACTTTGTTTGCACATTTCTTTGTTTTAACAGAAAAACCGGATCTTTTGCATAGCTGCTAATTGCGTGACGACAGCAGGGCAAAAAGGCAGTTATGATTATGAGTTTAGGAGTCGTTTTTAATTGTTAGTGTTATCGTTCGCGTATCTTTTAAGACTGAAATGCTCAATAGGATAAAAATAATTAAGAACTTTGCGTAAGCTGCTGGTCTGACTATGAAAACTGCACAAATTATAATCATTTTACTAAATGGTCAAGGCGCCTTAGGTATTATGTACATTGTTGAAAAACGATTAGTAATAGGTACATTCACCGTTTTCTCACAATCTCATTCAACCTAATACATTTTGTACACATGTTTAAAGGCACATTGGGCACACCCCGCGCTAAACTCGAAATCTTTCAACAATTATGATCCCCGAATAAATTTGGTCGACCCATTTTCATATCTTTCGCCACTTCGGTAAAACGCGTGTTTTTTGTCATCGGAAAAGCTGGAAACGTTCATAAAATGATAAATATGATTTCGTAATGAATACTAATTGTGCCGGTTGTTATACAGGATATTCGGCAGAACGTTGAACATACGAAAATGGCAGATAGGTGGAGTCGTCTGCTATCTACCCAGCTCAAATGATTTGACCTAGGCCCTATAGCCATTATTAACTAATTATAAAATATCACTTTTTGCAGATGACAGCACTGTCACTATTAATTCTATAAATAAAGATAGGTAGGTATGAAGAAGAAATTAATAATAGAATAAATTCAATAATTAACTGGTTAAATAACAATAATTTAAAAATCAATCTTGAAAAAACAAAAATTATGTTCTTCAGTCAACGTTTAGCAGCACCAAATATTAATGTTCAACACAAACTAAATGTTATAAAAAAGGTAGATACAGCTAAATTTTTGGGTGTAACCATTGACAAACGTCTGAACTGGAAAGCACACACAGAAGAATTAAATAAAAAAGTATGTTCGTCTGCATATGCCCTTTATAAACTAAAACCTATTATAAATACCAATGCGCTTATAACTGCCTACCATGGTATTGTCGGCTCCATTTTGAGGTTTGGAGTTATATTTTGGGGTAACTCTACTAATAAAGAAATAATTTATAAGTCACAAAAAAGGTGTATTAGGGCTCTGTTTGGTTTGAAAATAACTGATAGTTGCAAACAGTATTTTATTAAATATAGCATTTTAAGTCTGCCTTCCTTATTTATTTATGAAATAGCAAATTTTATTCAAACCAATCCTCACCTATTTAAGAAACTATCAGACGTTTCTATTCGTAATAGACGGGATAATAATAAATTATGCGTACCAAGATCAACCACGGCATTGATGCGTAAAAATATTTTTTGTTTAGCGCCAATCATTTATAATAAAATCCCAAAACCTATTCGACAAATGCCTACTGCTCTGTTTAAAATACATTTAAAAAAATATCTCATAGCCAAATGCTATTATACCATATCGGAATTTTTAAATGACCGCAATTAATTAAATAGAAACCTATATTTACGACACTTTCACAATTTGACGCCCAAATCTGTTAAAACAATACATTCTTTTTTATTTTTTATTTATTAGCATTAAGTTAACATTACGTCATTTCTTTTTATTTAATAATTTGCTGTGTAGACTCAACTTTTAATTTTATTTTTTTATGGTTTTTTCTCCAAACCATAAATATTTTGTTTTGTATGCCATAAATGGCAAAACATGCAGATCTACCTGTTATTCTTTGATGTATACTCATGTTTTACAATAAAAATATATAGATTTTTTATTTTGTTTTTTTTTAATAACCGAATTTCATGAGTTTGTTTGATTTTTCTACACGTGGGGCGTATACCAATCAGGTAAATACCCGATACACTATCGATTTTTAATTTTTACCACGATTAGGTACATGATGAAGTTTGCAAAACATTTTACATTTCACAAAAATCTAATTGCATCTAAATCCCCTTTTGAACTAAAATTGGTCAATAACTCTTACGTTTTTTTTTTTTTAATTAAACAAATTACATACCGTTCGTAAGGCCATACACCAAGGATGTTTCGGTGAAATCCTAAGTTTTCAATCACTTACAGCTATTTTGTAATGCAATGTAAAGAAAGGCTTAAAATCATGTTTTACCCCTTTTTGTAATGTTTGAAGGCTCATAACTTTTTGCCTAGCTGTTATCTGCACCAAACAATAGTTTTAAAGGAATCTACCTACAGTCGAGACAAAAACAAAAACAAAGTGTTGCCAGTTTCGTCTAGGTATCCTACATAAACTAATCTTACTTCAAAGTTTTCAAACTCATATAAATCTGTTATTTAAAAAAAAAAAACAAAATAAAAAATCTATGAGGCCTAGGTCAAATCATTTGGGATAGGTAGATAGCAGACGACCCCACCTGTCTGCCATTTTCGTATGTTCAACGTTCTGCCAAACACCCTGTATATGCCAAAACCCGAGGATTACCCTTTACGTACGGCGTGCCGCCAATTTACCCTGACATGTGATTATTCAGATGTCGATCAGTTCGGACCGAGTATCGTAGAATTGAATATGTGCATGAAGCCAGGAATATAAGTTCGACACTGGCCGGCTTTACGAACCTTCCAAAAAGGAATCCTTACGCTTAGCTGACGACCATTCAGTACAGTCGGCACCATAACTGCTCGCTATGATAACGGATCACGACTCTATGACAGAATAACAAAATGTTAAGGACAGTTCTTATTCCAGTGCACTGTATCATTTTTAGGGTTCCGTACCACAAAAGGAAAAAACGGTACCCTTATAGCATCACTTCAATGTCCTTCTGTCTGTCTGTCAGCATGCCGAGACCCATTTTCTCAGAAACGCGTTTAGGTATCAAATTGAAATTAATATCAAATATATAGGCCTACGGTCAATGCAATAAAAAACAAACGTCCATTTATGCGACCTACGAGTATTTGGTACTTACTCGCAAATTTAATAAATCAAAACCTATTGTGGATAATTTGAATAAAATAAATAATAAAATATTCGCCATTTTTGTCGACGAGAAATGCCATCGGGCGGCTTGTCTACCTACTTGATAAAATTCTTAAATTCACTGACTGACAACGCACAGGTATAGGGTGCTTATCGTTGACCTAGAATCATTACATTTGGTAAGAAGCAAGTTCTCACAGCACAAGTAAAGGAAAAAGTCCGAAATCGTAAATTTTTTGTTTTATCACATACTTTTTTTTTGCAATTTCAAACTTACAGTTGCGGTTGGAGAATTGACCGGGACGTAAATTGATGTATGGGAAAACATGTTTTTCAACTACAATGTTAAGTTTGTTTTTGGAATAAATTCATCTCAACTACGGAACCCTTCATTGCTCGTAGTCCAACATGCACTTGGCCGGTTTTTTGTGAGAATCGACTGTGATCGTGATCGCTCTACAATTCGTCGAGGCAAAAAGATTGTTTTGTGGAGATATTGCTTGTTTCTAAGCACAGCGACATCCAATAAACGATACTTTGACAAGGAAGACCCAATTGCAACAGTAACTATGTGATATTTGTCAGAAAAAGCATTTAAGAATGATAATAACTTTTAACTTTGTTTTGTGAAACAATACTGACCAGGGCCTGCAGTCTCGACATAGTTAGCAATCGTTTTCGGTTGCTAAGTCCTAACAATCCAGATGTAACGATATTTGGTGGTCTCCACACTCAAATTTATCGGTTGTTACTGGTATTTTAGGTAGGTACCGGTAGGTAACAACCACGGAGCAGAAACAAAGATAAATTTGAGTGTCGAGACTACCAAACATTTACATCAACATTTACATCTGGATTGTTAAGACTTAGCAACCGAAAACGATTGCTAACTATGTCGAGACTGCAGGGCCAGGCTAGCAGCCGGATATTTTTCGCAAAAACTGTACACAATATTGCGTTCAAAACAAATTGTTGTACGTATATTGTGCATCCACAAAACGTTTTCTTAATTAATCTATGGCGCACAATAGTCCATTGTTGAAATTATTTCGTTTATTTTCCTTAATAGGTGGTGTACATTGTGGTCGCAATGTAAGAAAGGTGGAGTCATTGCTTATTATGAATGATACTCTAATGAATTGCGAGTGATCAAAGTCCAATTAGCCCTAATTGTTCTCGTCTCACGATGAGTAACGTGCTACGTGCTACTAGGTCCGGCTGCCACATTACAGGAGCACAGCGCAGCGTTACAAAACACACAGGAGGTGCACAGTCACACTGTACCTCATTAACATTAATCTCTGGATGAACATCATATATGTAGAGCTACAAGTACTTGATGTACACGAGTAGGCGAATAGGTACATGTTTAATTAGATATTCACGCCGAAAGGCGAAAACGGAATTTCGTGGCGTGGCTCGGTCGTAAGTCCGCCCTTTCACAGTCATAAGTGAATATTTCTAAAAGGTCTCAAGGTGTTGTAAACTTTACTACACATATAAAATTCGGATGTTCACGAGTAGCGAGCATTCAGAAAGCACGGTTAGTCAATCTAGAAAAGTGGTTTTTATTTGAAAAATACAAACCTGGCTGTTAACATATTCATGCGTGAATGTTTAAATCGCGTGGCTGCGTTACATTTATTCGTGCGACAGCAAAAATGGGAAACATGATAAGGATTAAAAACCAACAGTTCAAAATCTTAATAATAATATGTTAATTTTGTTGCCTAAATACTCAAAAGTCTACCAGGTTCCAAAAATTTCGTATTAATTTGATATTAACATGCATTGCATCAAAAAGGAAGTGCCGGAAACTTACTCGAAAAAAAACACGAGCTTATTGTTAACGCTGAAAAATTTCCCACATGTCTTATATTGTTACGATATTCGACGTCGTCTCGCATCGACGGGAAAACTTGAATATGAATGTTCGGCGATGTTTGTTTTAGCGACGCCATGCCCCACTGAATAATATTCGTGTAAACGATAATAATATGAGATTTGGCCGTATAATAAAAGGAAACCGGCTAGTATTGTCGTCATATATTTTTGACATGTGTTTTTGGTTGTGCGAACATTGCGCTTCGTTAAAATAAAATTTAAAAGAAGCGGATTGTGAAATTAAATTAAAGCGATACAAAATTTGCCATTCAAGATCAAAGTCATTAAACCTACGCAATCGAAATGGAATATGAAAGAAAAACAGAATAATAATTATAATGGTTATTTCCGTATATATCCATTATAAAATTGTTTGTTTAGTAAATTAGATGTAGAAATAAGTTCATTGTGTGTTCGTAACAAAGCTTCTTTGAATGCAGAGCTACAAATAAGCCCATGGCGCGGAGCAAGGACCTTTTCTTACTTTATTTTCGAAGTTGGAAGATTATTTTATTCAGTTTTCCGAGAATAGCGTGCTCAATGTTCTACAATTGTTGTTTACTATCAAACTGTACGTGTTAACAATTATCTTTTTTACAAAAACTTGATCTAAAGGAATTGTGACCTTCTATAGTTAAGTCGATTCTCAAATCTACAGAATGCCATTTCATCGGATTGAAAGAGACAACGCGAAGACGTAGAACATTTCTGGCGTCAGAACGGTGTGTTCTGGATACATATTACTCCAAATATACTACCATCAGGGATTGATTCAAAACATGTCACACGCCTTTGTGTATACATAGTTACTTCAGGAGCATAGAGCCAAAGTAAAGGCACCATAGTTTGTATCTAAAAAGCGGCAACCGGCTGGAATTCCACCTTATAGCTAACAGCTTAAAAATTCATTCAAACAAAAATGGTGATTCAGATGCCAGCACTGATAAACCTGAACATTTTAAGTTAAATCTTAAGGTAAATTGTGCTACACAGGTTTTCGAGCACCTATGTATAAAGCAATTTTATGCAAAACTCTATGCAAGCAGTTTGTCGCCGTGGACGCCGTGGTGGGGAACAGTTGAGCGTTTCGTCGAGCATTAACGTCTCGATACATATTCAGCGAGTACGTTAGCAGACCTTGCGGTTAACACTTACTTATTATTACTACACATCCCCTCACCACCGGATCGAATGCTGCGGTACCGGAACATCCAAGTTGTATTGTCATATTAGTCAGCTAACGTCCACTTCTGAACTCGGGACTCATAACGGTTGAAAGATAGTATTGCCAAAATCAACACGAATCTATAATCTTAACGCAGTAACAATGATTTTGCTTGTTAATGGATGCCGCTACTTGAAGTAATCGGTTCATTCAATTCTATAATCCCTTATAAGATACAAAGCTGAGAAGGATGGTTCTTCACCGGAAGCCACAGTCGAGTGTCGTCGAGTGTCTTGTGACGTAAATCGCCGGACTCACACTTCACCTTGCATGTACGGCTCCTCATTTCAACGCGTACGTTTCCCGTTTCCGTCTTAACTACTCAGTCCCTTCGCCGTTCGTATCCCCAGTTTCCCCATACGTGTGTTGCGGGCCACGTGTTGCTTGTGTGGGGAGAGGCAACCAAATTGACTTAGCCGGCTTTGGAAGCTAAGGTGACACGTGAATGACGGCCCTTACACGTCGGTTACAGGGGCGGGTCAGTGCACAGGCTTACCTCGTAACTTTATAGTGCCCGCAGCGGCGGCGGCGTGTCTTAGATCGCAGCAGTTTGATAAGGCTTCGAATGTATTCTTATAAATTACACAAAACTACAAGGAAAAGAGGTTTTTCGATATACTGCCGAAGTAATGCTTTCATGGTAATTTCTCAAGCTATTTTTATAAAGCTTGGCATATTTTGTTCTTGGATATACCTACTCGTAATAACCATAATGTTTTAACTCAATTGGTGATTTCGTGTCTTGTTATTATTACAAATGTAAAAGCATCCAGTATTTGTAAGATTTATGCCCTCGTTAGCCATCATAGCAGAGTCATAGACATTTGCCAGGACCGAGTTTTCAACGACTTATCAAGGTTATATTGGACAAAATTCCATTACGTATATTTTTCGTTGGACATACAATATTTGCGGCCTGTTTTCATATTTTCCAATTTCAAAAGCAATAAATAACTTTATTAAAATATTCCATTATCATACCGCAAGTTATTGGTGATGCAACAGCTTGTTCTACTAACGGTGAAGGATAAAAGAGAACTGAACTAACCGCAGAGTAAAGGTAAGCCATTAACGAGATTAAAATCTGGAGAAGGTTGCACTATACTGTGATTCTCTTAAGTACATTCTATTAAACGTCTCTGTGTTACTGCTTACTATTTCATTAAAAGAACATTCGTTGGAATGAATATTGTAAAGTTTTTTGATTTTGAAATCATCATAAAATAAAGAATAGGTACGATTTTTTAAATGATCTCTAATTACGTTTTTTTTTAAAGATTTAATAAGGTTTAAAATAACATGCAAACGCTCCAATAGGTACATACCTAGCAGGGAAGAATCCTTACCGGACTCCACGCAGACTATATTATTCACTGTTGGGAGGTAAAATTATTGGTTTTTTCTTTACTTTACGATCAGCATTAAAACGAAATCTGCCAGTAAACTCTAAACATACCCAATGCATTACCATCCCTGAGCCGGAATCTGAGGTAATATATTATATTGACTGACTATGATAAAATATCCCCGGCTTTGCACACTGAGTACTATACTAAAATAAATATTATGATACATAAAGCCAAGGGATAAGCTGTTCGAGCGAGTTTCTGTTAGCTGGCATATTAATTCATTTTGATTACATTGCCGAATATCGGACAAACCCGAAGCTATATTTTGCATCTCGAATATTTAAATATTCAGTTTCAACTTATATTACCGTAATGTTTCCTAGTATTATCCTACAATACATGTATTTTATTCAAATTCAAAACAAAAGTATACAGACTAATTTATCGTTTACTAAAGTAAATTTACTTTAGTAAACGATAAATTAGCCTGTATACTTTAGCTCGGCGACTGCTACGTTGCGTTAATTGTACAAGTAACGCAACGTAGCAGTCGCTGAGCTAGTTGTCTGATTTTACCGAAGATGAGAACCAAGTTTGGCAAAAAGATGTTAACTTTTGAGGGAGCACAATTATACAACAAAATATCCTCATGTATAAGGAAGTTACACTCATTCAATTCATTCAAAACTCAATTATCGAGTTTTGAATGAATTGAAAAATATACAATCACTAATAACAGCCTTCCTAAAAGACGAGTGCATTGGATGGGTGTATCATATTGTTACCGTGACGTCTGTGACGAACTTTACATTTATTATTTATTTTAAGTATTATTCTCATGTAAGTAACTTTGTGTCATTTTTGGAATAAATATCTTTAAACCTAAACCTATGTATATTGTATGCAAAATGCAGCATCAGCAATAATAGGCGCGTAAGAAAATTTGTTGATGGAAAGTTGTGATAGACTTGACCTGAATTTAGACCGGCAGACCGGACAAATAGTTTATCCAACGCCGGAGAAAACCCTAAAAAACCCTGAGTACAGAATGTAAATGTTGTCGCTAAAGATCGGACTTGTATTCAACTTATAATTCATTAATGGCAAAACATCCTTTTATTTAAATTAACTCTGACAATTCACATCCACAATTGCATTAGAAAGGCGATCATGTATAACGCACATATTATTAAATTACTTAATACAAATGTAACCTAATATTCCGACCACTTAGGGTAAATATAGCGTGGAAATATTTAAATTTTGCAAAGCCGAACGCTTGCCAAGACGGGCGGCTGGCCATAACTTGCGGGTGGGGGGCGCTGTGGCCGCCGGTGTGAACGCGACCTAATACTGACAGATGGCACAGGTAAATCAAGCGACTAAAATTTTTCGCACGATTAATCTCTCGCGCAATTATGTCGCATAATGGTATTACTTTTTATGTAAATATCATCGAAGGTCAATGAACCTACTAATGTATAATGGGATCTACTTTATTTAACGATTTTGAGCCTATAATTGATTTGTAATATTATCCCTGCCATGGCGAGGTTTCTATGGGGTCGCTGTGGGTACCAATAAAAAAACACAACTTCAATCTAACGATAACAAAGTAACAGTAATTCGGCCATGCGTGGGTAATTGGATTCTATCGACAAAAATCTCTGTGATTGGATCTGTGCCCGTAAATATGGGTATACTCGGTGGAGATACACCTACAGTTAACCACTTCACTCGGGGCTGACAGCTATAGCTGTTGTATATTTAAGCCGTTTCAGATCAATGTTTGTTCTATACTCAATCCGCCCACACTACGAAAATAAAGTAAAGAAAATCCTTACCGAAGAAGGTGGGCGTTTTTCGCCGGGAGCACAAGGGTATCCCTTATTACACCAATACCAGTATACTAAAGCCCACTGGTACACTGATAACTCCATACTAATCAAACTTGGTCTCTTTTATAGTTGCGGAACTCTTACGGTAATTGATCTACCTACAATCTAAAAAGGTAATTTTCTTTTAACGGACGTGCCATTTTGCTGCACAGGTGCCAAGATAATTGGTGAAGATGTAAAGCTATATTTCAATGCCAATATAAATGTTCAAATATATTGAGGGATAAAAATCTTACATTAGTATTAATAATACGTTTCACTAGAAAATTAGCAATTAATCTCGAGCAGACGTAATGCAATACGAATAGTTTACAGCTGTATTTCATTCTGGCCTAACTAACATAAATCAAGCCCGGACTCATTAATATAAACAAATGATCCCCGTTTTATTTATTGATAACAAGCTCGGGAACCGTACGTAATTGCTACTTCATTGAGTGCACGTAGCACCGCGCTACGGCGTACGGACGTAGCGTCGTAGCGCCGTAGCGATACAAATGGTTCGCTCCGTAGCTGATAACAAAAAACGATTTGCGTAGTGAAATGGTAATATGGGGTGCATGGTTGGTTATCATATTGCTTACTTTGTATAATATTAATCATGTGGAAGTGCCCTAGATACTGTAATACACTTTATTATATTATTGGGATAACATGATGTATCATTATGTGTTAACCCTAAACAAAACGTATAAAAATATGCTGCCCTATTTTTTGCTGCAATCGATGTAGGCGTTGTCAGGATGGATGCTTGTATCCAAAATTGCATTGATAAATTGTCGATAATTATATTCCAAAAGTTATTTTCACAGAAAACTTTTTAAGTCAGGGTAAAAGATACTATCCCTCTGTGAACCGTTATTAGTTTCACGTGCATGCATGATGAAGATTAATACAATTCCCGTAGCTCATAGGCGTGAGGATAACACAGTTATAGTCAAGAACAGTCACGTTATTAGATCGAGATCATTGAATCAAGTCAGCGAGGTTCACTTGCGTCTGTAATTGATGTGAGAGATGATCACTTATCACTTGAGGTAACGCAATTTGTTCTTACGCCCGAATAAACCACTCTAATTGAGAGCTAGTTATGTTTATTATTACCCGCCTTTTTTGGTTCGGCTGTTTTCATGTGGAAATCTCCCTTTTTTCTGAGAAGATTAACCATTCTCAGTACCTACTATTGGAGAACGCGAATTTCTGGTGAAACGCACAGCACTGCCTCTGCTGTGCTACTCAGTTGACTGGTCCCAGGGGAATGATAAATTAAATGATTTATTTTCTGTAAGTAGGTTCGTACAAACACTTTTACACATCAATCATATTTTAAAAACTAGATGAGGTCGGCGTTTCCTATCTGACCACTCTTAGAAGAAAGGCCGAAACAAATTCAGAGGTCACAGTCTCATTTCAAGTCCAGACATAATCGTGGTCAGATCATGTGAAGACCATGAGCAGCTCAATACCAAGCCTTTTTGTCCTCAATATAGTCTTTGACAGTATTGTAGGCTTTCTGGTATAGTTTCCGCGATAAAAAAGATTTGAATTTATTAAGGCTTAGTTTTTGGATGTGGCTAGGACGTTTATTATAAAAACGTATACATTGGCATCTAAACGAGCCACCTATTTTCTTGAACCTGGTTGTAGGATCAACAAATATGTGTTTGTTCCTAGTAATTAGGATATCACCGTATTTTTTAAACAGATTAATATTTTTATGTGCATGACAAAACATTTTCATAAACATACTGAGAAGGCACAATCTCTTTAAATTTGTCTCTGAGGGAGTGTCTGGGTCTAAATTTATAACTTGAAGGAATTGCCCTTTTTTTTGTAAAACAAAATTTGGCAGAATATCGACGGCATTTCTCACGACATTATTCTATGAAAATGACTTACTTACTAAAGGGGCTGTCTCTAAATCAGTTAAATCACGAATTTTTCTACCGGTGTATGCTGCAGAGCTAAGCTTTTCTGACCATTTCTATACAGGATGTTTTTGACAGCCCTCCGCAAACTGATAGGGTGGCTTCAGTACATCATATTAAGATGACCGGTACATGAAATTCTTTCAGGAACATTAAGGGAATCCAAAAAACCAGATTTGTTTTATGGGGGACATCGTGATCACTTACCTCACACGCAATGTATCGTTACCGTGGCAAAACGCACGTAGCGGACGGCAGCGCAGCGAGCTTGAGCGAGGCTGCCCCCACCCCCCGCGCGCTCCCCGGCGCACCTGGGCCGCGTCTTTTATTACGTTACGTTACGGCATATTTTTTTTTCCTGAGAAAATTTCCAGTGGGATATGATTCAGAATAAGGAGCTGAATCAATCCTGTGTTTTTGTAGAGGGCTGCCAAAAACACCCTGTATATTATCCATTGTCAGTAACCAGCTGCTGACGTTTAAGTTGAAATTAAAGTGAAGTGTTGTCAGCAAACAACACTATATCATGTTTATCCTTTATGAGGTAAGGCAAGTCTTTTATAAGAAAGATAAGAAATAAAAATGGACCGAGAATTGAGCCTTGGGGGACCCCCGTTCTTACTACCGATCCGGGTGATCTTTTTCCGTTAACATTAACTCTCTGAATCCTATCACTTAAGTAAGAAGTAAGAAGATCCACAGAGGCGTGCAGGATTCCATAGTGGTGTAGTTTTCTTATTAATGTTTCATGAAGAACACAATCGAATGCCTTGGCAAATCGCAAGGGATACCCAAAGCATCGCATTTGTCCTCCCATGCGTGATACACATGTCTTAAAAGTTTAAATCCGGCATCAGTAGTTGAACGACTCCTTGTAAAGCCGAACTGTTTGTTATGCAGTAATTTAAGTTTATTAAAAAATCTTTGCATCTGTAGGCCAATTCTCGTACTTAAAAAACGTTCAAATTCAAGTCGCAATCTCATCTCAGCGACAATCAATGTCAAAAACCTGTCAAAAATGTATGTAAATTGATAGTAATTTTGACAGATTGAGACTGAGATTAGAATGCGAACGGTCTTAAAAATACGGGAATTGCCCCTCAGATTTAAAATAAGTTTTTTCTAAAAATTTACTTAAATGATTAAATAAATAAGATAGGTAGCACTGAAATAGGTCTATAATTAGTTGGGTCTGATATACTACCCGATCTAAACAACGGTATTATTTTACTGTTTTTCATAAGACCAGGAAAGTCACCACGGTCAATACAATTAATTAAAACAACAGCCGAAGTAGGTGCTACAATGTTTTTAATCGACTTAGCAACGTCCACAGAATTGCCCCATAGATACCTACCAAACCTATACCGACACTTGCGAATCGCGCTTACTTCACCTCGCCGGTAGTTTTGAGATTCGGGTGACGTGATCACGATCACGCCGCGCTTGCGCGTTAGGCACTGGCAATATCACATGGAGTTTTTTTACTTACCTACTTACTAAGTAGGTAGGTACCTACTTATTTACCAACGTCCAATAGATAGAAGTCTACTTAACCTGTCGTTGCCAATAATAAAAGAATATCCATCAGATTATCATCGTCAATATTAAAATTTAATAGCTAAACAGAGACTCCCGCAGCGCCGACACGGGCTCACTTGACTTCACTGGCGTGATGTTGCCGTGGCAACGAGGATAGCGTCGTCGTGATGTGATCACGCCGCGCAAGCGCGTTAGACGCTGTCATTAGTAGGTAGACGTACCACGAGTTTTTTTTTCGTTATTGCAATGACAACCACGTCCCTAAGTCTGTTCGTATTCGAATTCCGAGACAATAATTAGTACCTAAAATTTATTTCAATGCTTTTAGATTGTCAATTCCAATCATTTTTTGAATGTCAGTATTATTATGTACATACCTAAATTTTGTTTTCAACAAATGAAGAAAGTATTCAGTGATTGGTGTGTTGTTCGTTTACATAATATTACATATACACGTAAATAGCACATGTATCCCTTCATCTAGATAAACCACAGTGCAAGATACTAACCAAATATAAACATAAATATTCAGGCATATCATCTAGTTATGGGGTGCTACACAAATTGCTTCTCTCTTGCTAACAAGAAATTAAAATTATTTTAATTATTCATGTATTTGTTTCTATATTCTATGTATATTATCATTGTATGCATGTTTATTTTAAGCCGATAATATAATGCAAGTACCTATGTGTAGGTTACTATAGTCTAATTTAAGTCTTCCTTACTGTTTTCACACCGTGCCTACGTTTCTCATCCTCAAGCCGTCGGAACAAGTTGCAATGACGGTTCCGCAGGTGTACTGAACGACTATTTTTAATACAGTTGCGAAAAAATTAAGCATTTTAATAAAATAATAAAAACACAATAAAAATGGCGCCAACCGTAGAATATAAGCAGAGTTTTTTTTTTCTTCACCCATTTTGGTAGGCAAAGGGAACTATCCATACAGCTTAGTCTTAGTATATTTTTTTTATTGATATGAAATGAAAATTAAATTTAATGAGATGAAATGAAATGAAACCTAACCTCACTCATTCAATGAAATCATTAAATCTGATATTGAAATAAATTAGTAGCTTCTTTTTAGAAATATACGTATTTGTATGAATCACAAAAACTCTTTAGTAAAAACTTCATGGTTGGTTTTTCTTTTTAATAGACATTATATTGACAGTTGGGAAAGAGACGCACGAGTTCGGGAAAGGTAAAAAAAGCACTATTATGTAATAGCCCACATACCGAACGCTATACGTCCCTGCAATACACCACTTTTTGAGCAACTGCATAAAAAAAATATTACCTAGCTAATTAAAATATATTTTTTTTTTTTTTTTTTTTTTTTTTTTTTTTTTTATTTGCTATTTTTTTAGCGTTTGTTAAAATAATCGTTTATCTGCAATAAACACAGGGTGGCACAGGGTGGCAGGGCCACCGAGGCACCGCTATAAGTTTTATAAAATCTGTGTATAATATTATCATAGAGAGAAAAGACCCGTGTTTAAAAAGGGCGCCCAACGGAATTTAAAACATTGGCAGCACTTGGTCCTAGTTCCAAAAATAACTGCATTATGCTCTAAATAAATAATTGAATGTTTGAATTTAGTACCCATTTTGACTTAGTTCGTCAATGACAAGTTTATTTAATTATTAATTTTCAAATCATCCAATAAAGATCCGATATAGATTGCTAAACTTCACGATCTGTGGTGGAAATGAAGGTCTATGAAACGCATTCGCAAAAAAAAGAACAACAATTAAAGACTTGGCTAAAAGTTCCCAGCAACCAGGCCATTAAAATTATAAAAAAAAAAAAAAAACAACATAATTTTGTAAATAGTGTCCAAGTTTTATCTACAGCTGTAAATACATAGTTTTTCCCGTTTCTGCACGGAACGCAACATAAGAGGAATTTATTGAATCAATAATTCAACCGTGTAATCTATGGTAGGAAAAACCATAGACAACTTACGAACTATCAAATTTTGGCGACTTCAGTTTCATTTTTCATTCAGTTTGAGACTTTTCGGTGTTCTGTTTCCCACTGATAAAGTTTTGTTTTGTGGTTTTGTTGCTGATCGAGTAAAGTTTGCGTTGATTAATATCCGTTCGTATTTTCTCAGTGGTTTTAAAGTGTATTATTTTGCATTGGTGGTGCAAGATGTACATCAAGTGTTATAGAACATTGCGTTCTTACGATGGATCTAAATGCAGACGTTTCCCATTAGTGAGATGGACGCAAAAAGTGGCTTTGCCTGAGCATTAACAGTGATTAAGCGCTCAAGATCTTCACAAACTATGTGTGTGCCAGAAACACTTTGAAAAAGATACATCAATGAGAAGTATTGGCTCAAAGTTGGTCTTATCCTTCACTGTGTTCGGCCGAGGACATTACCGTAGGAATAGTCATAAAAGTTTACGAAGGTTCGTAATTACCAATGATTACCTGCTAATCTTGTAAAATGAGTACCTATATTTCATACCAATCCAATTCACTCTAGTTTTCCTTGCCAGCAATGCTTTTTATTTGAGCTTTTAACAGGCTGTCCAATTTTATTACTAAATACCTAGCTAAGACATAATGGAAATTTTAATTAGTGGAAAACCTTATTGATCACCACTCATCACTACATATTATTATATAATATGTAAAACGAGTCTTTCAACCTAGTTTAAAGAATACTAATGTACCTATATCCTTACATTTCTTTTTTCAGATGTTTGTCAGAATAAAATTTTGATCTTAATTACTATTCTCGGAAAATGAAATATGATGACCATAATATTATGCCCGTCTGCCTGGTAAGAATGATATTTTAATTAAGTATTTAAATTCTTTTTAATATTCACGTGAATAATAGCTGCTGATTAATATTAAAATAAAGTTTTTTTGTTTATTTCTCCATACACACAAGGGTATTTTTTAAATAATTTAATTTACAAATATGTTTTCCAGATACCTGATTTGTAAAGCCTTTGTTATGAGAAAATTGTGCTCGAGGTGTCGAATAAAAAGGGTTGCAGTCACTCTTGTCTTGACTTATTCATCTCAGTTTTGTATGTATTTGTGTGATAGTAGTAGTATATTAATATATTTTTTCTACGTAATACCTTGTTCACTTAAAATAGAAATGATAAAATTGTTGTTTACTAGCATTTGGACCAGTCATAATTATTATAATAGAAATCAAGCAATATGTGATGTCATTCATCAATTCAAAAATGATTGGAATTGACAATCTAAAAGTATTTAAATAAATAGGTAGGTACTAAATTATTGTCTCGAAATTCGAATACGAACAGACTTAGGGACGTGGCTGTCATTGCAATAACGAAAAAAAAACTCGTGGTACGTCTACCTACTAATGACAGAGTCTAACGCGCTTGCGCGGCGTGATCACATCACGACGACGCTATCCTCGTTGCCACGGCAACATCGCGCCAGCGAAGATAGCGTCTAACGCACTTGCGCGGCGTTATCACATCACGGCCTCGCTATTCTCGTTGCCACGGCAACATCACGCCAGCGAATTCAAGTGAGCCCGTATCGGCGCTGCAGGAGTCTCTGTTTAGCTATTAAATTTCAGTATTGCCGATGATAATCTGATGGATATTCTTTTATTATTGGCAACGACAGGTTAAGTAGACTTCTATCTATTAGACGTAGGTAAATAAGTAGGTACCTACCTACGTAGTAAGTAGGTAAGTAAAAAAACTCCATGTGATATTGCCAGTGCCTAACGCGCAAGAGCGGCGTGATCGTGATCACATCACCCGAATCTCAAAACTACCGGCGCGGCGAGGTGAAGTAAGCGCGATTCGCTTGTGTCGGTATAGATTTGGGTTAGTAACAAGCCTGAACAACGTAGCACAGTCTTTACTCGACTCGAGCCACAGTCGCGATTAGGTCATGGGATTGCGTTTACATAATCATTTAACATGGGAGCCGGGAGCGGGGTGCAAGACGGCGCACTTGCACTCTCCTGGCTTCAAAATTAAATATAGGTGTAAAACATTCGGAACTAAAAAAATATGCGAAAACGCCTCATAGAATATATAGCACTTAACGTAGGTATTCGAGGCGAGGTCCTGAAATTTTCCTCTCAATTCTAGAGCTTTTGCGGATTGTTCAACAAAGTACCGAAACTCCTATTTCCGAAAATCTAATCGGCCCTAGGCGGGGTGCTTACATTATCAAGCTCGCTTTGCTCGCTCTTATATCCTACATACTCTTAATTGTTATGCTTTTCTGCATAAGTCGACAAAGTTACTCCTTGTATGAATGGAAAAATGATCGAACCTGCTTCGTTCATAATTACAAACAATGTCGATACTTACGCGTTTCTTTTTTTGTTGCGGTCTTCAACTTGTATGTTTTATATTTTATTTACAGTTCCGTGCGTGACGCACTCGCGCCTAAGGCAAACACAAAAAAAACAGCATTGACTTTCTAACTGAATTTCTGTTTTGCTATTTTATTTTAAAATCATCAAAATAGTTTTGTTTAGCCACTCAGCTACATACTAGCTTTGAAATAATATAAAATGATCAATACAATTTGGATAAAAAAATATTATTAAAATCTCGATTATGATTGTAAGTGTAATGCTTGGTCAATCCCTAGCATCAGTGGGATGACACTGACAGCTCACTCCACGCTCACATCACCTAGGTATTCACGGTGAGATTTTAACAGAATCGACCGGCTGATCTTAACAGGTTTGAAGAATATTGCAAACATAATTTGCTACGACTGAACGTCTCTAAATGTTTTCAAATGACCTTCACGCGCCAGAATTCTATAGTAAATTCAATATACAGTCTCAACCAACTAACCCTTGACAAAGTTGACAGCATTAGGGATTTAGGTATTATACAGGATAGCAAATTACTATTTGATCAACACATTGACAGTATCGTGGGCAGGGCCTCAAAAGCACTGGGATTTGTGATCAGAGCCTCAGCCTGTTTCCGTTCTCTGAAGCCCATCAAGGTTTTGTACTGTTCGTTCTTGGGCAGCCACTTGGAGTATGCGTCACAGGTCTGGAACCCTCAATATGGGATCTACAATTCACGCATTGAGGGTATCCAGAAAAAGTTTTTGAGATACCTTGATTATTAGGCACACCAAGTATCCATAGATTACTGTCACCGTTGCAAGAGGTACCATTTTCTGCCATTGGATCGTAGGCGACTCATTAATGATGTGTGTTATTTGATTAAAATAGCGAATAGCTCGATTGACTGCCCTGAACTATTAGCAAAGTTAGCATTTCGAACCAACACTATTGGATTACGTAAAAGGCCGCTTCTAGGTGTGCCTTCTGCCACTACTAATTATAGGCGTAATGCTTTTCTTATAAGAGGCGCTCGGAGCTTCAATGATGTATCTTCTGAGCATGATGTTAACTTATTTTGCACTAAGATAAGCACAGCAAGGACGCTCTTAGCCAAATCATTTTTTGTGAATGATGCCCCGGCTCATTAGCCGTTTAAGAACCATTGTTTTTAAACTCATATTAGCAACGTAATCAAATAAATATAACTTAGCTAACCTACTTACTTATGTACTTTAATTGTTCGGCTTTATGTAATCGATATGCTATATATCTGTGGAGGCTTGTTATTAGCAACTTCATGATATGTTGTTGTTACCTATTTATTTGTAATTAGTTTGTATGCCTTCTTAAAAGTAATAAAATAAATGACTTTTTGAACTATTCTGCCAAAAAAATGTGCATATTGCTCAAAAGAAGCAATTTGTTTAGCCAATTTTTGGCTGAAATAGCGTAAAATATGTAAGCAACACAACTATCTGTCTTTTGTGATAGTTAGATAGATAGTACATATGAATATTTTAACTATCTTCTGTCAAATACAAATTATTATTAACATAATTGTAAGTATCAATAAAATGGTAGATGATTATCATTATATGTCAAAAAAATAAAATAATAGAGTATCCCTGGGGAAGAGAGTTCACCCTGGGAAATATTACCTCCTGACCTACATTATTAAACAAGCAGCATTGTGGGGTTTCCGTTTCAAGGGAAAATTACAAGCAATACTTTTCAACTCGGACTCAGGATGACGTGGGTATTGGGTTCGATTACCTGGTCTGGAAAAGGGTTACTAAGGTTTTTCAGTAGGAACCCGGAATTGCGATAAGCTCTCCTCCTATAACAGTTCCCCCCAAATACCCGAGCACACGTAGCGTGTGTGACGTTACTTCACTGACTACTTCTTCGTACGTGACGTGAATTTTATCTTCGTCATAAAAGTAGGAAACGAAAGATAAACAATATGGATACTGTCCCAAAGTTTCAACCTATAAAGATGGACAAAAGAAGTGTGAGTTTAAGTTCAAGTAAACGGCTTATTACAGATCCGAATGCTCGGGAAACGAATCTGTACGAGCACTTCCCATAAACAAGAATAACTTCGAGATATATCCTCATTCATCGCACACCACTATGCAGTTGGAGTTCTCTGTTCAAAACAGCAAAAGGAAACAACTCAACCCACCTTCCTCTGAAATTGTGCTTTTCATATTATTGCCATGAATACTTTGCCACGAGTTGTTCAAGTGAAAGTATAACGAGACGACACTAAAATATCCGACATTTAAACATAAAAATATTAAGTATGCGGCTTGAATATATAATTATTGCCACTACTTTCCTGTTGCTATCCTCCCGAAGGAGGTTCCGTGATAACATATGCTACGTTCCGATGTTAAACTGTTAATATTACACCAATTTTTCAGCATTTTCGCACTAGTAACTCGTGGTTTTATTTAAAAGTTCACCACTTTCATCGGAATGAATCCGAAAAAACAGGAAGTTTGTGCATTTCTAAGTTGTTTCGGTTATTTACAGGATTTTTTTAAATAGTTAATAATTATTAATTAATGCTAAAGAAATCGCGAGTTATTCATTAATCGGATTTACATTGAATACAACACGCGAGCGGCGCCGGCCCGCCTTTCAGAGCTCTTTTATTATTGTATGCTTTTAATTAAGCGCTTCTTTATCAACCTTTATCTACAAGCTTGCCGTCTAATATAAGCTTAAAAGATTTTGATATATTAATAGATTAAAACACACCAGCTAAGTTCATTTTTCCCTAATAAAATATTGCATTCATTTTGAACCTCCAATTATGATTTCCCGGAAAATATATTTAGATTTAACGTTATATCCACGAAGTCTCGCCGGCAATTAGTTTTGTCTCATTCTCTTATTAATTAATGAAGTTCCTCTGTTTCTATTAAGTAGTAAGTTCGGTGTTTACTTTCTTTGCGAAGTGCTCTAGTTTCTGTCAAATAACACCGTTAAATCGTTATTTGCTCAGAGTTAATTTAATGGAAACAGGAACATTTGTATACATTAAAATGGCGTAGAGGAGAAAAGTTGGCAACGATTTCCTTGATAATGGCAGGTGTGATTAAAATAGCTTACCATGTAAACAATTGTTACGGGAAGTTCAATAAAAACCAATTTAGGTTTATATCTACATACATGTACATGTACAGGTATCAGTCCATGTGCCTAGCCTTTTCCCAACTATCTTGGGGTTGGCTTCCAATCTGATCAGCTAGTTATATGAAGACATAATATTACACACGCGTGTTCTAAGCCGTAACCCATTCAGACCACGGGAAGTGACATAGACAGAAGAAAAACAAAAACTGATTTAAAAAAAACTTCCAAAATTAAATTCCATAACCCCTATTCAAATGACCGTACACCCGCCCCCCACTCAGAAATTACTTGTTGAAATGCTAACAGGACTTACACATTACGGAATCATAAAACATTTTGCTATTATAAGAAAAGTAAGATGCCCTGGGCGGCTTTTAAGAGCGAATCCATTCGGAATATAAATGGGGCTCTCTCATATGGCGTATACTTCGTGTATGTTAACTATAGAAGCCGTCAATAACATATATCTGTGACCGGAGGCGCGCGGCGTTCAGTCCCCGCGGACAGTTGAGGACAAGTTTAGAGTTGCCCTCAACTTTCGTTTACCATTGCTAGGTATACTGCATACAAAAAGTGTGTAAAACTTGAAGTAAGATCATTAAAAACTATTAACTTATTATTTTTAGGGTTCCGTACCTCAAAAGGAAAATCGGAACCGTTATAGGATCACTTCGTTGTCCGACCGTCTGTCCGTCTGTCTGTCAGTCTGCCAAGACCCTTTTACTCAGGAAGGCGTGGAGGTATCAAGTTGAAATTAATATCAAATACGTAGATCTATATACCCTCGGAGCTCTAAAAAAATCAAGCTTCTAAGTCTACGCAATAAAAAAATACGGCCATTTATGCGACATTGTTTTATTATTATTATTAATAAGTTTAGATCAGATATCCATATCCAAACAATTATAAATTATAAAAAAATACAGAGAAATAAATTAAATTAAATTATTACAATTAGTACCTATTGTGTTAGTAAAATCTTATGCCCTATCACCCTATGTTAGTCAACACCCATCACAATGTGCAACAATTTGTTCTGGATAGGGCAATCCGCACGATATACAACCATCAGCAGGATACTGTTGCTACTGCCTCGCACGTGCCGCAACAAGGAGCCTACTTTCTTCCGTATAACCACATGAAAGCCGTCCATGCGCGCCTCCGCAAACATTCCGGACGCCGTACAATAGCGAGGCAGCCGCATCAGCATCCTGAAGACTTTGTTGTATTGGACACGCAGAGCACTAGCAGCCCGGCGAGTAAAGGCTACCCAAAGACTGCTCGAGTATAATGATTGGCAGTACGCCTTGAAAAGAGTAATTTTCACTGCCCTCGAACAGCGAGCAAACCTGCGTGCAACCATATTCCCCCTGACTGCCCATGCTCTGCGCTCCCTCTCTATGTCTGCGTCATCTTGCAACTCTTCTGTCACAATATGCCCCAGATACTTGATGCTGCTCACCACCCGCAGAGCCGCACCATTAAGCATAATAGGCGGAACATGCACTGGACC